>OX419693.1:14155029-15355029 GCA_948474745.1 Oligia latruncula | reverse complement strand
ATCTGTGCGAGTCTCAAATATAATACATTCTGGTTTCAGTTATTTATTTTCAATACACCAATCAACAACAAAATTAAACATAATACATTATATTAATAAAAGTTAACAGTTTTAGGTTCTTATGTATACCTATCATTAATATTCATTAAGTAGGTACTAATTACACGACATTCACATTTATTAAATTACTTACTGTTTTGAATATTTATAACAAACTATACTACTATCTGACTTAATTGGTGATGTTGTGGGTGTACCCCTCTGGTCGGAGGATGAGTGAACTTTACACCCTGTTCTTCATACCTCTATAGTGTTCTTCAGAAAGGTCCGTAGTAGATACTCGCAACCGGTCTACTCCCATGGGAAGAATATATGTATGTGTAGATGTAATAATACCTATTTCCTTTGTACAACTATCTTCCTGTGACCATAATTAATATACATAGGCGGTGTGTGTGTATGCTCATAATTCCCGTCTAATATGGTCGTAGCGTTACCATCCAGCAACAATGACGCTTTACAGAATTTGCTTTTCATCGAGGAACACCTCCAGCGGCTGAACCCAAGCTTCGACTGCCGGGTATTGTAATATGTGTACCCATTGTGTAGTATCAACGAAGTCCCTTTTTGAGATCTGATGAACTTGAAACCTGAAATAGGATAAAATATTATTAAGATAAGTCTTTTTTTTAATTCCTTTGAGCCCACTAATGCTATCAGCCGATGAAAAGACCTTGGTTCGGGAGTTTGTAAACAGTTAAAAACTACATTAGTTTGTACAATTCTCTTTAATAATAAGTAATGAAGTTTTTTTTTTTTTTTTCGGATGGGTAATCATCCAATGATCCCTCCCGCTCTGGGTGGAGCGGAAGGGAGTGTCAGACTCCTACTGACTGAAATTCACCCATGTTCCTTCCTTAGCCCTTTATGTTACGGGCCAGCGGTAACCCTTTCGGACAATCCCGCTGACCCGGCAGGCTTCAGCCCTAAGGGGCCCCTTCTCTGCTGCCGACATCTCTTTGAGGCGCGCGTGAAACACGTACGCGCCATCCGGCACGGGCCTGCACCCTAATTGCGTAACACACTATCAATCGGAATCTGAATCATTTTGAAGCAAATTGCTAATCCATTGCTTCATAAGTTCGTAAAATTTGTCTGCTCAATACGTAAATAACGCAATGAATGTTGTTGAACTGTCAAAATGAAACTGATTCCGATTGATAATGTGTTACGCAATTGCCCCGCAGGTCCTGATCGGACGGTGAGACGGTAGATTCAACTTTGGCCATAAACATAGAAAAATAGTTGATAGCGCTGCTCATATTCAATTGATGACCTAAAACAAGAACATGCTGTCATAAATGCAATAAAAGAACCACACTGCATAATAATAATACAATCAAATTTTCACTTACCCGAAATATGAACCACGGGTTAAGAACTCATCAAATTATGAATTTAGTGCGCTCATGATCCTGTTAGCTTCGTAAAAACGCAAAACCTTTCTGATCTAGTAGCAAGCAAGACTCGGTCGTCTATAGTTGTGTCAGGAGAGCGCTTTGGGGATGTAAAATACTCCACGCGACTATGTACGTGGTTCGGTTCAGTAGACGTTTCGGCCGCTGAGTTTCGTCCGATCCGGTCGAAACAGGAATTTCATTATTATTAATAATATTTTTGAGTGGTGCTTCGGACTATACTTTTTTTAAGCAAATTTTGTACAGTCACAATGAAAAACCTTAACCTTAAAATATAACATAATTATATCAATTAAAAAGTGTACCTACAATAAGAATTATAAATCAAAAGTACTGTTTTTAATGTCAGCTATGGTTTCTCGGTAGATGCTTGGGATTGGGGTCTTGATATCTGATACAATTCTTTTATTACAGTTTTATAAACATGTCGTAATCGTTAGCTGCAAGATCCGGTTGGCAATCATGCTTATCTTCTCTTTTAATTAGATTAGTGCCATTAATAATCAAAACTGCCTTACAAATGGCCCTTTGTACACAAGCCCAAACAGTCGCACCGTCTTGATGAACTCTTTTTTTATTATATCTGTATCCGGCTCGAAGTAGCAGCGGTTTTCCTCTTTTCGATGTCACCAAATCAAATTTTATGGGCTTTTGAGATACGCTCGGTTTTCGTTCTGACATTTTGCCTATAAAAATAGTAAATTAATAATATACAAAATAAACAATTAAAATCTATCAAACGAAACATCAGATTTATTCAAACTCAACTTACACAAGAGATAAAGGAGTCTTTGAAAGGAAAAAAAAAGCCTTATTTACCTTTTTATTGGGATTTACTCAAAACAAAAAAGGAATCAAATAAAAAAAGAAACAATGATAATAACAAAGTATACACAAAACAAAAAATGATATATCCACTTCATAATCGAAACAAAAAACAGAACAATTACCTAAACAAAAAAGACTAGGAACTATCCTAAATTCTTAAGCAAATAAAATAAAAATGTCATCTATCAGGCAACAAAAAAGTTTGTTTGACAGGAAAGGAATAGTTAAGATGAATGGGTAGTTGAGACCGCGAAATTCAAATTTTCTTACGTTTTTTGCAATTTGCAGGTCAGTGTCAGGTTGTATCTTGATCAAAATATGATTCGCGACAATAACAGGTACATATTTACAGAATAAAGTTATAATCATTAGAATCATTAATATTTTTCTAAGTTAGATTTCTACCATAATATAAACACTTTTCCATAAGAGATTGGTGGTTGGTGGTAGAAATCTAACTTAGAAAGATATATTAATGATTATAATTCTCTAAATATGTAGCTGTTATTGTCGCGAATCACATTTTGATCAAGATACAACCTGACACTGACCTGCAAATTGCAAAAAACTTAAGAAAATTTGAATTTCGCGGTCTACCACTATCCATTCACCATAAGGCCACAGCACATTTGTAACACACGACGCCACCCCAGGCGTGCTCCAAATATCGAATAGAAGGCACGGCTACGCATCAAGCTATACATAACCATTATAAGCTGACTTCCGAATGTACGAAAAGCCTATGCGATGTCAGCTAAAACTGGAAATATATAGCTTCCGTTGTTTGGACAATACGGCCGATGAATCATGGCCGGTGTGAACATAGGCTCTCCGAACTTTCGCGCAAGTTCTCTCACTCACACCCGCCTCATGTCAAACATAGTTTGTTTTATGACAGGCGCAGCTGTCATAAAATTTACAGCGGCACACATTATTAAAGGCCGGCCGGCGTCGCGTGAAAACTCCTACAAACAGGTGCGACACGCGATATAATCGCGCGCGACACAAAGGCACCGCTCGTTGCGCGACTTGCGGTGCCTTTGTGTCGCGTGCGATTTTATCGCGTGTCGCGCCTGTTTGAAGGAGCCTTGCGTCGTTGCCCGGAATGTTGCGTGGATTTGACGCATAATATATTTTCCCCAAACTTGTTCTTTTTTGTGTTCTTTCTCTGCGTCATGTATTTAATTTTATGTCACCGTTTGGTTACTAGAAAATTTTTATTGCGCAGCCTTCTGAGCAAAGTTCAGACCGGCCATGATTCTTTAACCGTATTGTAGCTTAATGAGATGACGTGATGAGCACGCTTCATTGAACTGTTATAGTCTGATCCGCCTTTAAGCGATTCGAAAGTGTTTCCCATTATTCATATAATATCGTGGTGGTGGATGAGTATGATTAATATGAGCCTGTATAATCTGTTTAAAGCAGTTTAGCTCTAGCTTAGCCTTACATTTTCGACTGTTATGGGAAGAACATCTCCAACGACCTATCTTTTTCTTCCTAGCTTGGTTAGCATGCCAGTACGTGTAATCATTTAGCAGTATTAATTGCTTGCCTTTTTGCGACATTATGAACGTAAAGTCTGAAACAATTCTTTGTCACAATTCATTTGTTTTTAGCTGCCAACCTTTAGCTACTTCTTTACCGGCTATATCCCGATCTAGCTACGGATCAACACTACCCACTATTTTGGACGGCACAAGATATATTACTTACTAATTCCGACACCCCAACATTTAACTACTCTACAAATCTACAGATACTTGAACTAACTCACTCTTTAAAACGTAAAGTCTCGATCTGTATTATAGTTTTTATTTGTATCTTCTCTTTCATAGGCGTTACATGGTAATCTACAGTCCGACCGACAGTCGTCGTGAGAATGCGCTCCTAACACCTATCAGTGCGACAATTCTAGTAGGTAATAAAGATCAAATTCGCAAAACACGTATTTATTTGTATGAAACTGACAGGTGTCAGGAACATATTTTATGAATGTAAACGATTGGGGATCCAAATACAGCTTCGCATGATGCCTTTTAGTACATCACCCATTTGAACATTAGAATCAAAGGCAGTCAGACACGACGCGCAGGTGCGGCGCGATTCTGGTACAACAATTTCCATGAATGCTTCCACGGTCTGAAATTGTTCTACCAGAGTCGTGTCGTTGCGGGAGCCTCAAATCCGTGATTGTCAAATACTTAGCAGCACATTATCGGATTTATTTATATCTTCTGTATCCGACTGTCATACTGAACTTCGAAGTTCGAAATATCGATGTACGGTATTCAGAAAGTTTACAAGTACGAATTACGTGAGTTCGAAGGTACGCCATGACGAATTACTTAATTTAGAATGTTCGTCATCGCGAAGTACGGAACTTCGAAAGTTTGCTATAACGAATTACTTAATTTAAAATGTTCATCATCGCGAAGTACGGAACTTCGAAAGTTTGCTATAACGAATTACTTCATTGAGAATATTCATCATCGCGATGTACCGAACTTCGGAAGCTTGCCATGACGAATTACTCAATTTTAAATGATCGTTATCGAGAACCAAAGTGTAGGCACTGCGTTTATGTCCAAATAGTATATTTATGCATACGGCGCCGCGAACCGCGGCCGGCTTCGCAGAGCCCCTATTTCTGTGTTAACCATATTTTTTTTTAACGTGGAGAAATGCTCATGCATTCTGCACTACCACGGGGAGATAGTGCAGTTATGTGGGACTCTAACCCACTAAAACTCCACGGTGTCCTCCTCTGCCGCTTATGGCGGGAACACGGGCACGCGTTAGCACTCATCCGTGAACCCGCCGCGGCTGTCCGTCACCGGACCCTCCTCCGGGGAGTACTCCCCATCACCGGCGCACCAGAACACATAGCACGCCGTGACCACCCCAGGGACCAAACCAGCACATGGGCGCCAGACGACCCCGTCTCTGCCACCCTTGGTCCCCCTGCGACGGGTCAGGTCATTGGCCCCGCCGCCTGCCAATTTTCGGCCGCAGAGGATAGGGAGAGTGGCCAACGTCATACCAACACTCCTCTTCCCCTGCGGCCCCACCGCGTCCGCCATCGAACGGTGGCGACCCCGTCAAGGCCGCGGAAGGTAGGGAGAGCGGCGCACCGTAATACCGGCACTCCTCTCCCGCCGCGGCCTCCAACCCTCAGCCGCGATGCCTCCGATACGACATCGCGGCCCGCCTCAGTTGCGATGTCGCCCAAGCGGCACCGCAACCTACATGTTGGCCGCTACGTCGTCGGCTTGTCGGCAAAAGCCCTGACGAGCGGCCCCTCCTCGGGTTCCTCTTCGCTTCACCGTGGGTGTCCAAGCCACGGCTACTGAGCCCCCCCGCCTCGACAATGCGGGAACCCACCGGGGGGGAAATTAACCTAACCAAACCTAACCTCGGGGTGCCCTTCGCTCGCTCTTGCATCCTATGTCGACGGAGCCCCGCTTGGCGGGGCCCCTATTTCTGTGTAAAGGGTTTAAAATAACCTAAACAAACCTAACCTCGGGGTGCCCTTTGCTCGCTTTTGCATCCTATGTCGACGGAGCCCCTCTTCGCGGGGCCCCTATTTCTGTGTAAAGGGTTTAAAGTAACCTAACCAAACCTAATCTCGGGGTGCCCCTGGCTCGCTCTTGCATCCTATGTCGACGGAGGCCCGCTTCGCGGGGCCGTATGCATAAATATACTATGTGTGTATAAACGCAGTGCCTACACTTTGGTTCTCGATAATGATCATTCAAAATTGAGTAATTCGTCATGGCAAGCTTCCGAAGTTCGGTACATCGCGATGATGAACATTCTCAATGAAGTAATTCGTTATAGCAAACTTTCGAAGTTCCGTACTTCGCGATGATGAACATTCTAAATTAAGTAATTCGTCATAGCAAACTTTCGAAGTTCCGTACTTCGCGATGACGAACATTCTAAATTAAGTAATTCGTCATGGCGTACCTTCGAACTCACGTAATTCGTACTTGTAAACTTTCTGAATACCGTACATCGATATTTCGAACTTCGAAGTTCAGTATGACAGTCTCTGTATCCAGCTGCATCAGTTTACTCATCTTGCTTCAAGATCTTCTAGGGTATTTCTCCTTTCATGTAATCGTATAATAGAGTCGTAGACTTCATGTGTCAATTTAGTCTTCACTTATACAATAATTTCTATTCTCTTTTCTGAATGGCAATAGACTCTTCGCTCTTAATACAGAGAGTATACAGTGCACGTATACTGCGTACGGGTGGGAAATCGATTATGCGATCCGCCCCAGCTCCTCAAGGAAGGCCAGCACGACTTGACGTTAATGCCGATCTCGCGGAGGGTACCTGGGTTACCGCAGCACTTTGCTCTCGAGAGAGGATATTATGTAAACCACCTAAAATTAAGCAAAGCAAAGTTGTCGACATAGCTCACAGAATAAACAAGCTGAAGTGGCCGGCCGGCCATATTAGCCGTAGAAACGATGACCGTTGGGGAGACACGTTCTTGAGTGGAGACCGCGAATCGGCAAACGTAAGGTGGGACACCCTCAGGCTAGATGGAGCGACGATCTTCGAAAGGCGGCTGGTGGCAGCTGGATGAGAATTGCCGAAAATCAAGTTGAATGGCGTGCTATAGGAGAGGCCTATGTCCAGCAGTGGGCTGCTGAAGGGTGATGGTGAAAATTGAGTATAGGTCAAAATAAAACAAACTAAAATCTGTTGACTAAGATATTATTATATTTTAATGGCTTTAATCAAAAGGATTTCTGTTTGAGTGTTAGTTTATTATTTTTCAAGTGCAATGAAAAAAGTCGATACCTACTTAATTCTAATGTTTTTTAGAAATTATTGCTAAAATATCTTTGAAATACACATTATTAAGCCAGTGTCAAGAAACTTTATATGTATCAGGATTTAAAAATGTTCTGTTACAACATATGTGTGTCTTTGATTTCATATTTAATTATGACATCTAACTAATAAACAGCCCATTTTAAAACAGCACAGTTTTTTTACCTCTGATACCTATTGCATTCCTGTCAAAGTCAAAGTGATCATTGTTATCGATAAAATAAGGTTGCATTTGGGTTGCTGCCACTAACAAGTCTGTCAATATCACAGCGATCTTTATTCTCATTACAATAAAGTTCATGTTAGGTTGCTGCTGTCAGATGTTAAATAACTGTGAACTAACTTTAGTTACTACGTGTCTCCATTACTAACGAGTATATAATATCGATTATTGCATTAATATTTTTAAATACAGTCCTTTCTTAAATTCTACTCAAAACATGTTTTTATACTAAATAATTTTTTACTAATAGCAAATCCTATACTTACTGTTAAGTTCATAAATTACAAAAACACAAATGTTTTATAATAATAAATTAATAAAAAATGGCTGCTGTTTAGAATATAATTTCTCCAAAACTGGTACAAAAATTGAAGGCACTACAAGGATACCTACATATTATGTATCCCTATTAAAAATAGTAAAGCACATTTTTATAATTAAAAAAACGTACCTACGTAAGTTAAGGCCAGTAACCTTTCTTATTATAAGGGAAATATTTAACCAAGGGCTGATTTTTCAATCGACAGATAATTTTTAATCGTGGAATAAAATTGACGTCTGACAGTTTTTGTATGGAAGAACTGTCAAAAATTCAAAATTATTCCTCTGATAAAATTATCTGGCGTTGAAAAAATCAGCCCTCAGCCTCTAAAAACTTATTGACCTTCTAATGATGGAAACTTTTTAAAATTAACGAACCTCTAAAAACTTTTGCGCTTTTAATGATTATACTCTTTTTTAAATTAATGAAACTCCAAAAAGTTTTAGCGATAGGTACTATACACACTTTTTTATTAATCGAGCTTCTTTTTAACTGTCTGGCCTTTTCTTACATTTTGTCGCAGTAACTAAGCTAGGGAACCCTGACCAAATGGGTTTAGTTAGGACAGAACTGTGACCAACCACTTCATTCAAATTGATCGCAGTTATTTGGCTATTTGAAAGGCACGAACATAAATGTAGGGAACAGTTGATTTTTTTTTTCGCGATTTCAGGTTTGGTCCCATAGTAAAAGTTGTTCATAATGATGAATACAATGACCTCTAAAGAGGTTGGGCGTTTTGGGGGAGTGTCTTTTGTATTTTTGACGTTCGAAACGTGCTGATTCTCAGCCTAGTTCGAATAAATGACTTTTGATTGATTGATTTTGATTTAGTACCTATTTGTAGCATCCCAAAGTATGAATTATTGGAGGTTAAGCCCACCCCATTGTGTCACCCTTTGTAAAATTTCTACATTTATATCTGTAATTTATAAGGTGTGTACAGACACCAGCACATCAAGCTACCCGAAACTGTCAAATTTTCCCAATCAACTTTTAACCTTATGCTCTAGCGATAAAGTTGAAAATCTATTAAAGAAATTTGACAGATTGTAGTAGCTTGATGTGCTGCGTCTGTACTTAATAAAGAGTATTCTATTCTTAACAAAAAATATTAGAGTGTTCAATAATATTTTTAGGAGCGCAAAATAATTAAAGGAATTATTAGAGATTCAATTAAATACTCGTACATGCCTTTTTCAATCCCCATAGGTTATACACAAATGATCAGTGGGTACTGAAATCGGTTGATAATGCAACGGGTTCAGTTTGGGTGGTGGATGCGTGTGCTCAATGTCCGGGTCCACGATTTGGTTCCTATAATCCAATTCCAAAGTAGCTTTGCATTTTTTACTGTTATGAGAGGAGCATTTCCAAGAAGTTGTTCTTCTTTTAATGTTTCTTCGCACATACCAATACGTGTATTCTTTATGGAGAATCAATTTGCTGCTCTGCTGTGATTTTATGAACGTGTAGCCTGAAAAAAAGGCTTGTATTTTTAAATTGTTCTAAGTTTTTTAGTATTTCGGTGGAAATAAAAAGATATGACGAACAAGAGTTAACGGTATTTGAGACCGTTGTCACAATGTTCAAAAGTTTTAATAGTTTTTCTATTAACTCTTTGATTGTCGTAATTAGAGACACAATAGAAAGACAATTGCTTATGTCGGACTGTGTAACATAAGACATTCGAGAGGTTAAGACATGCATTTATGAAAAACATAGGTTTAAAGATGGATTTAGTGAAGATTTAGAAATAAAAGTCTTAATTTTATTGTTTAATATAAAAATCATATTCACTATCTTTAATTAGTACTTATAAAAAGACCGCAGTAATTAAACAAACTTTCAAACGTAGAAAAGACAGTATTAAAATTAGTTATAAGTAATAATAATAAGTAATAATTCTGAATATCTTTGCGTTGTGGTATTTTCAGTAGTAGTTTACGGAATGTCTCTTCTAACAATTTCCACTGAGTCTTTAGCTTTGAGATTCTTCATCTTTTATACAGGATGGCAACCCGACATTGACGCACAAACTGTAACCATGAATTTAATACATGGTACTAGACTCCCTTATGTACAAATTTTTTGTCGGTTATAAAAAATAAGATCAGCTGTTACATAGAAAAGTACAAAAGATACCTACGCAGTCAAAATGTATGGAACAGTTACCTATTTTTTGTTTAAATAACCGACGAAAAACTTCATCGCAGGGGTTTCAGAATCATGTACAGAAGCCAGCACATCAAGCTACTACAATCTGTCAAATATCTTTAATCGATTTTCAACTTTATCGCTAAAGCATAAGGTTCAAAGATGATTGGGAAAATTTGACAGTATCGGGTAGCTTGATGTGCTGAAGTCTGTACTGAATCCATGGTAGCTGGTTGCGCGTCGATGTCCTTGTCATCCTGTATAAAAGATGAAGTTGCACTGCTCTGCACAAAATACAGTGGAACGTGCCATTGGTGTACCCAAAAACATAAGGCGGTGCTTACTCGGGCATAAGGTGGTACATTATCATCCTGATGCAAGAAGAGAAGAAGAATACCGTTATAGAGGTATGAGGAACAGGGTGTAAAGATCACTCATACTGTATAGAAAAGGGAGGATCCTCCGACCAGACACAACACCCGTCTGGTCGGATCCTCCCTTTTCCATGGAGGTTGAGTGAACTTTACACCCTGTTCCTCATACCTCTATACTATCTTTAGATACCGCTACAGCGTCGTTGATGTCCCTTTTATAGGTACTTGTTTATTGAACTCCATGCATAGATATGTAGGTACTAACTGATTAACAATCACCTTTGTTCTTTGTTAGGTTAATTTATCTTTGAACTTTTAGACAACGTATGTACAGTCAGCATCAGATAGATTGGAGCTTTGATCTTGTGGAGAGTACAGCAGAGTATGGAATTGATTACCCAGCTGTCATTTCTCAAGAATCAACTAGCAGCACATCTGCTGAACCAAGACAAGGCATCGAAAAGCGCTATAATTCAGCAGTTGTGGGCGAGTAGAAGTAGGTAGTAGTAGAAGGTAGGTAAAAAGGCATGGTAAGATTTAAATAGGATTTTTTTAGATTTAAGCTTCGATCAATTAGTTAAGTTTTGTTATTAGTTAAAACATTTTTCTTTGATAATGTATTTTACGCTATTTGTGACATTGAAAATTTTTCTTTGATAATGTATTTTACGCTATTTGTGACATTGTATTTCTATTGTTTATGTTTATAAATTATTTATTCCTAAATGTTATATTGGTTCCTGTAATAGGAAACAATATAGGTAACATTAGGGATTAAAAATCCCTACTACCTACATATTTCTTGAAAATGGAGAACTGAATAAATTGTTTTATTTTATTTTAATGTACGTACTTTTATTTACTTAAAAATAAAACTATGACAAAAATTAAGAATAAAAAATCAAATTATATAATAAAAACAAGACATATTTTAAGCACAACGCAAGAATTTAATCAATATTCGAAAACATTAGCAATAAATAAAGCTTTTACTCTTTGATATTAATCGCTAATGCATTTTGAATAAGTTATACAGGATGTTTGGAAGCTGAGTGCAAAGCTTTAAGGGAAGCTTTATAGATGACACCATTTACAGCATTTTGAGCCATACAATCATGTCTTAGACGAAGTATGTTTTTTTTTATTTTTTCCCAGTTAAAGTTGGTATGTTATTTTTTACTAAAAGTTTGCAGTTAAAAATAATAAAAAAACATACTTCGTCTAAGACATATATGGCTCAAAATCCTCTAAATGGTATCAACTATCACCCCCTTAAGGCTTTGCATCCAGCTTCCAAACACCCTATATATTATGAAGCTAAAAAATGAGAAATTTGTTAAGGATCTGGCATTTTTCTAGCTACTTCCGAAATTGCAACAGCAATAGACGTCAGAGCACTTGCGATATTACCAACGTTTTGGGACAATTTGGCAAATGCTTGCGCTGAAGTTAATTCCGCTTCCACCCGCCGCGCTTCGATATTCGCGAACTGCTCCATATTTGCATCCAACGGCTTCTGGACTGAAGAGGGGCGCTGGTGGGGTCGTGATGGTATGGTACTCTGAAGTGGCTTGACAGGTGCAGGTTCTGAAATATAAAAAATATAATTATGTAAAATCGAAATTTATCCAAAAAGTTTCAAACTTCTGAGAGGCATGAATACGAGTTTTTTTTTTTGCTATAGCCTGAATTCGGATTAGACCCAAAACACTTCAATGTTACACACTTAGGTTGGGTTGTTGTGTGACTGTTGGACCAAATGTTTAAGTAAACATTCCTATACAAATTCGAATAAATACTTACTTGTGGATGATGATGGTGTTGCGTCATTGTGTGACGTGGCAGGAATTTTATGCCTTTCTGTGTCTTCTTGTACGGGTGCAATACATGAATCCTCTATCAAGTTTGGTGACTCAGTAGGTTTAGTCTAAAACAATGAAATGATTATGATTATAAGATAAATAAAATATTTTGTGTAAAATAAATATCGTCGCGTTGGAAGGCCTCCCCACAAGGTGGTCCGACGACCTTGTGAAGGCCGCAGGAACCCGTTGGAGGCGAGAAGCACAGAACCGGTCGAAGTGGAGGTGCTTGGGAGAGGCCTATGTCCAGCAGTATGATGACGATGATGATGAAAATAAATATCATAGGTATGATAACATTGTAAATATTAAAATATATTACCGTTTGAGGAGATGGTTCGACTATCAATCCTCCAGTCGCAAACTCTTTTCCACCCATCACCGCCACCAATTTATTTTCCAAGGTAGATAATTTTGGCAAGTCGTCTGTCGTCCCACCACCACTGCGCCTCATTGCAGCTGAGATTTGTGCGCACTGCTTCTTCAGACCATGTTTTTTCTCAGCCCAATACTAAAAACGTGCATTAATGTTAATTAAATTGCTGTAAGTATTATAATGATTCTTAACACGTACTTCATTATTTTGATTTACCTTAGCCCAGCCTTGGCCATCTTTATTTACTCCTCCGAGAGAATTTAAAGTAGGTGCCAATTTTGCCCATTTCTTCTTCGTTTCTAATTTGCCTTGAGCGGTCCGAAGCAAACCTTTGGCTACGCCTGGGTTTTCCTCCAAGAATTCCAGCAAACCTTCTAATTGGGCGTAGCTTGGACGACGTGTCATTGTAAAAACTAAAATTGAAAATCTTTTATTGTTTAACAGCACTGGATACAGATAAGTGGAAGGAGGGAAGGGAGGCCTTTGCCCTGCAGTGGGACAGAAATGGCTGATAATAATAATAATAATAATGTACAACATAATATATAAAACTTACACCAAGAAAAAAACTACATTTACAAAACAAAAACCTTAAATTAACAATATACACATATAATTAATAAATTAAACAACTATTTGTATCATATTTATTTATTAGCCTAGTTATATAAAGGATAAATAATTTTAAAGCCCTATCTATAATGAGTCTATCATAATGAGTTGAACAACACTATTGCAGTCCGTAACATAGCTATCTTCACGTGTAACAAAACAATCACGGGGCAATCCCAATTTCAAACCAATTCCAATATTGACAATATCGTTTGCAAGAGTACCGAATCACGTGACTGTAAAATTAACATTGGAATCGTATTGGATTTACATTGGAATTAAAATTAGTTTGAACAGTAAGCCCCCTGTATTGTCTTCCCCAGTTCCTTTTGCCATCTCTGGGGTACCAATCTGTCACAACTTTATTCCTCCTGTCTTGAATGCCTCATAACATCTACCCTGTACTTCTCCACTTCTGTGGTTTAGTTTACCAAAAAATAGTTATAACTAATAATACATTACAATTTATCCTGTTTGTAACATTGAATGTCGACATCAAAGAATTATTTTATTATTTTTATAAGTACCTATGTTTTTACTAGTTCTAATTTCATATCAAACAGAACCACATCAGGAAAATTTACAAATTGTATTCCTTTTGAGCAGTCGATTTTCTAGTCGACCAACCAACCAGTATCGACCAGCTCTTGTGTCCAGCCAGAACTATACAATCTCTTAACAATTTAAATATATTAAATTTTAATGTAAGTGCCCTGAGAAATTAAGTATTTCCGAGCTGGATGATTGTGGTTATCATCTACAGATACAAGTTCATTATTTAAGTTTAGCACTAATTTAGCCCTGCAGCTCTTGTGAGCACATAATGTGCATCTCCAGTGGTGAGCATCCTTGCTTAATCGAGCATAGCAGTAGGTGTGACCCTGGTATAGTATCATCTTTTTGCCTCGTGACGACTTGATGAACTCAAACTCTGTAAAAATAACATGTCCGCTTATTAAAACAAAATTCAGTGTGTATTAAACAGGGATTGAGGGCTAATCGCGTAATACGATTCCAATGACTTTCATTTTGACAATTCAAAAATATTCATAGTATGAAATGGATTATGAATTTCCTTTAGAATCCTTCGGATTGTAAAAGTGTATCGCAATTGGGGTGTGATGATATGATGGAAACAAATGATTTTTATTCGTATTTTTCTGATAAAATAAAACAGATTTCAAGTAGGTTATTTATTATAAAGTTGATGGTACAATAATAATAATTGATGCTCCTATTTGTATGTTTTGTTGTAGTCTTTCCTATTTTCTTATTTACAGACAGAGGTGTGGGTACCTATAGTACAGACGCCAGCACATCAAGCTACCTGAAACTGGCAAATCTTCCCAATTAACTTAGAACCTTATGCTGTAGCGATAGTTATTACCCAGTAACAGGGTTGTGGAGGTCAGATAGGTAGTCACTCCATGTAAAATACTGGTATTCAGCTGCATACGGTTAGACTGGAAGCCGACCCCAACATAGTTGGGAAAAGGCTAGGCAGATGATGACCTACATCTTAATCATTATGACCTACATCTTAATAATTATCTTGACTTAACTTTATGGCATATGCCGTCAACAATACTATATATGATAGGTGGATGGTTGTGCTCAAGACGCGAAGACACAATTTTATTATTTATATTTAAAACAAAATGTGCTTTGCAGTTTTTGTAAGTCCGTGAAGTGCAGCGCCATCTTTGGACAAGACTCGTCGGATTTCTTTTATTGCATTGGTAGTAAGTGAAGTTCTTGTATGCAATTATAGACTGCCCTTTTACAGAATTTGCGTAAACGAAATCTGAAACAAAAAATTGTTATGTGTATTTTTGATAAACGATACTGTGGTTTAACTCCCTAAGCACGAACGGTGTGGAACCTAAGATAGAAACACGCTTATACGATACGACTACATACAGAAAGCAAAGCTCATAGAAATCTCTATTCTTCATCATCATCTCGGTCCATAGTAGATAGGAAGCACTGTTGACAGAGATCTCTGTTCATAGATAGCACTTCTTGCCGTAGACTTTGTTCATAGAAACTTCTGTTTCCAGATACCTTGGTTCACACTATAATAAATAAATATATAATTATAATAAATATTTAATCACACTAATATTATAAAGGCGAAAGTTTGTAAGTGTGTGTGTGTTTATATGTTTGTTACTTCTTCACGCTCAAACGGCTGGACCAATTTTGATAAAATTTGGTATGGAGGTAGCTGACACCCTGAGAGTGCATGGGAGGCTATCGCCTTCTTCTGCGAAGCAGTGATGCTCGCGAAGGAGGAGGCGGAGCGCGTGAGGGAGAGGCAATCCTTGCGCCCTCACGCCCCCAGCCGCCGCAGGAGACGCCCCGGCAGTGGCGGTACCTTCATAGAAGCAGAAAAGCCCGGCTTGCCCTAATAAAATCATAATTCACAACAACAAAATCAATAAAAAATATATTCAAAAAATTCCAGTCAATTAACTCGAACTCAAACATTCATGACATATAATACAATTTCGAAATCCGAACTAGCGCTAACTTTGGGATAGGTTCGCGCCAAATTCGGAATTCGGCTCTAAACGCTATACAATGCGTTCAAATGCGCCATCTCGCTCACACTAGTCTGGCTTTTTACCTGGCTTGCCTTTCCTTTCTCTGTCTCGCAGTTTTCGCATACAAATTGCTATAGAAACGTTTACATTTGTTGATATATTGGTAAGTACTTATACACAGAGTTCTATGAAATGAAAAGCCAGGCTTTTGAGAGGCATGAAGTTCGCGCAATTATGCACTATCCGCGCGTTGCGTTGACCCGCGTAAAGTTAGTTGCGAAAGCACGTGTGGCGGGCGCGATGAGTCGATGACACGACGCGACTCAAACAAATTGTTATTGTTTTGAAGTTTTGAATACTTACTTTGAGAATTAGTTTTATTATTTGAAAAAAATATTGATTGTGGTGATTGGTGATGTCATTCCCTATGATTTTGTAAATGGTTAATGAATATAGTGTTCTTTTATCATTATGTGTTCGGAATCTGTCATCGAAAAGGTACGTAAATACATTGAGTTTTCTGCAATTTTCTGCCAATAAATAACTCTTACTACTTCACCGTAGCCAATCTTAAATTACTGTCGGACTGTCGGTACTTCTCGGAAATAAAAACAAGTATTTTTGTCAGTCAAGAAGACAAAATAAATAAAATAGGTACCTACTCATTCGATCGTTTATTAAGTATGAATATGATATGACAAACCTATGTAGTGGTTCATGTTAAAATTATCAATTGACTTTAAAAATGTAAGTACCTAATTCATAAAATAATGCGTACGAGAAAATAACAATAAATCGATAATATTTGGAGGCCATCTAGTGCATTTTGATTGAACAAATTTTGCAAGTGACAAGCAAAATGAAAAAAGGTCCGGCTAAGCGTTGTGGTTCATTTATTTTACGCATTCATTAGTATAGTATAGATGACGCTTATGACAATTGCGTACTGATGCTTGAAATAAGTTTTTCTTACCAAAATTATAATAATGATGTTAGTACTACTAACAACCATTAACAACAAGAAAATCAGCCAATCCCTCAGTTGGGCGTTTTTTTTATACCTTGAAAATCTGTGGGCTTGCCCTAATTTTGACCCCTAGGCACGCCACTGCGCCCCGGGCGTCGGGAGTAGGGTTACCATATCTCAGGATTTGTCCTGAGATTTCAGGATTTTTCGACTCTTCTCAGGATTCCGGCCGGATTTAGCAAATCTAGTGATAGCTCAGGATTTTTAATAAAAAACAGGTTACATTTTAAAGATCTCTCTTATTAAACTACTAAAAATAATCTTCTTTTGGTAACAATTGCAGTTAAAATCAATACTTATGTATTAATTTAAAACAAACTTAAAATAATCTTCTTTTGGTAACAATTGCAGTTAAAATCAATACTTATTTATCGAAGTAAAACGAACTAAAAACAATCTTCTTTTGGTAACAATTGCAGTTAAAATCAATACCTACTTATGTATTAATTTAAAACAAACTTAAAATAATCTTCTTTTGGTAACAATTGCAGTTAAAATCAATACTTATTTATCGAAGTAAAACGAACTAAAAACAATCTTCTTTTGATAACAATTGCAGTTGCAGTTAAAATCAATCCTTATTTATCAAAGTAAAACAAACTAAAAATAATCATCTTCAATAATCATCTTTAAAAATAATGATCCGCAGTGTATACAACGATAATAATACGTTTTTGAGAGAAAATTCTCATCTGTAGAAAATCTCAGGACTTTTCCATGGAAATCAGGCCTTTTCTCCGGACTTTTGATTTTTTCATCTGGTAACCCTAGTCGGGAGTCGATATCCGATTCCCGGCCACCGTAGGCGCGGGCTTGCGGGCGGCGAGCATTGGGCAGCTCGCCGTCCGGTAAGGACCAGGCCCGGGTCGACGGCGCGTTGTGTTCCACGCGCGCCTCAAAGAGATGTCAGCACCAACTGACGGGGTCCGCTAGGGCCGATGCCCACCAGGGTCGCGGGTTGTTCGAAAGAGATACCGCGGCCCCTGGCACAGGCAACTGAAGGAACACGGGTGGGTTTTAGTCAGTAAGAGTCTGACACTCCCTTTCGTACCGCCCAGAGCGGGTTTTTTTTTTTGGGGTGGGAAATCATCAAATGACCCCTATTTGATGATTTCCCACCCCAAAAAAAAAAACGGTAGCTGACACCCTGGATTTACATAGGTATAGGCTACTTTTTATCCCAATATTCCCACGGGATCGAAACTTATGCGGGTAAAACCGCGGGGCGCAACTAGTTATTAATATTTGTAATGTTTAACTGATTTCTTACTGCATGAAGCGATGACGCAAAACCAGAAAGAGAACGTTCCCGCCACTCTTTGATAGGTGCCGCTGCGCCGGTGCATCCCCGGCGCTAAACTACATATTATTTTGTACACAAGTTCGTGACCTTGTCAGCTGTTGTTTATCACTTTAACGAATGAATGTTTGAAAATATTGGTTTACACGGTATTTTTATGCACAATTGATAATTGTTAAAAACTACATTTAACACTTCACTACATTAAAAAAAAAACAAAGTCGCCGCGTCTGTCATATAAAACCTGTACCTAACTATTTACATTTTCATATTAATTTATTAAGATATCTACTTGACGGCCACGGAGATGCTGTTCGATATGACCACGGACCACCTTGTAACTCTACACATTTGTTGCAACGCCTAATATTATTCTCACATAGGTACGCTTCGTAGAACGGAGGTATCGGACTTGATGTGGTTAAACGCTGCTACTATGCGTGAACGCATTTCGACCCCCGTATCGCATGATTTTTTGAATACCCAAGACACATCAACATAATTATTAAAATACTCTACGTTAGAATAACTAACTGGTACTAATAAAACAAAACACAAGTCACTCACTACGCGGGTCAACAATAACATCCGTTCGAAAGTAATCTGCGCGGGCGACTAAGGAAGTGATTCGCTCATTCGCAGGACGTCCGGGGGTGGCGGCCGTGGCGGGGTGGCGGGGTACGTAGGCACGTGGTACCGACCCGGGCGCCCCCGCCCCCGTGCGCCGCGCCAGCTTTTGGTGGCATCTCTTATCGCATCAAAGAAAGCCGTCGAGCTCTACTTATAAACTCAGATAAGTACAAAATTTTTTTAATGTGTCGATTTTAATATCGTATTCGTATAATAAATCCCTAAAAGGAACAACAGGGTTTTTGTTACCTACATATTGTATAATATCTCTATTTCCTACATTTTTGACAAAATTTTGACATTTGTTTGCTGCCGAGATGAGACTGCGGCTAGATTTTGAACGTTTTAAATTACGAGAATTGGCCTTCGGGTCATTCACGCACGCCGGTTGCGAGTATGCACCTGACCTTTCTGAAGAATAAAAACAACAGTAAGGTCACCAGTATGACCTTCTAGCTAGGGCGTCCTCTCCTAGCGATTGGTCCGCGTGAAATTTCCTGTTTCCTCGACCAACTCCATCGCATCGCATCGCCCCATTACTTTGTATTCACTTGGCGTTCCATCTGACTTTTTATTTTTGTTTTTGCTCGTCTCCTAAGGTTCCTAGCGGGATGTTATGTAGCCTATAGCCTTCCTAAACAAATGGGCTATCAAATGGAAAGATAATTCTTCAAATGCGACTGGTAGTTCCGGAGATTACCCCCTACATACAAACTAACAATCAGACAAATTTTACATTTTTATAATATTATTAGTATAGATTGCCCAATAAGTGACTAGCTAAGAATAAGACTAAATATGAACCTAATTTCACATTACACCCTAATGGGGCAATGTGAAATTAGGTTCATAATATACAGCGTGACCTTCTCCCACTGTCTCTCTTTTCT
The DNA here is from genome assembly GCA_948474745.1 of Oligia latruncula. Classification (NCBI taxonomy): domain Eukaryota; kingdom Metazoa; phylum Arthropoda; class Insecta; order Lepidoptera; family Noctuidae; genus Oligia; species Oligia latruncula. The sequence goes on along the minus strand of OX419693.1, from coordinate 15,335,553 downwards.
TGTGTCAGTCTCCAAGCTCCTGTGACAGTCTCATCGAGGTTTTACCCGCAATGGCTACAATATTGACAGCCCATCTTCGCCGCCGGACGACCGACACTTCGTCTTCCAGTCCTTGGACGCCACTCGGTCACTGCCTTACTCCACCTGCCATCACTGCGCGTGGGCAGGTGTCCTGCCCAACTCCATTTGAGTCAGGTTACATTCAAATTATACATGGAATAGAATAGAATATTATTTATTGTGTACACCATAATATTACAGATATAAATGTAGAAATTTTACAAGGGTATAGCTAGGTAAGTAGGTATACAAAATGGAGATGTTGAGATGAGTTGAGAATGAGATGTTCTTAATGCCTAATGACGTTCTCAGTCTGCATACAAAAGTTAAATCAAATATATCCAATTTAGTCACTGGACATGATGTATCTAGGAGGATGCCGGTTTCCTCTCGATGTTTTCCTTCACCGTTTTGAGGGCAGTTGTGATGAAATAAATTACACAAAGTGAAGCGCCTGCCTGGGTTCAAAGTTCAAACCCACGACCTACAATTTGTAAGTCGGGGCCGTTAGTGGCAAAAGCAATAATAAATAAAAAATACCGGTAGATAGAATTTATAGTTTATTTGTCGTACTTAGGGTTGATTTTTCAATAGTCAGATAACTTTTATCTGAAGAATAAAATGTGACAATTTGAGACATTTTCTATTCAAGAGCTGTCAAACGTCAATTTGACTATTGAAAAATGAGCCCTTAGATATATTTCTCATAGTGTAAAAAAAACTCCCGGACACAACGATTAATGAACTTTATTTCTCTAGTATAGAATATAGGTAGATACACATTTCTTTCTTGAGTCACGCAAAACTAAAAAATAAAGTTACCCATATTTCAGGCAATAAGAAAAAAATAACGTATTAGAATTTAGACAAAACTATCGACCTGCAATGTACTGATGCGGTGACATGCCAAAACATCGTGATTTATAATAATATAATCATTTACTTTGAGCAACAAGACCCATAGAGTTGGTTACAATATACTTACAAACTATGTTAGTAATCCTACTAATATTATAAATGTGATAGTTTGTACACTAATACAAAACCAAAAACAGAAATAGATGGTAACATTGTAGCGGTATCTACAACGCCACATGAGAACAACGCGTCATACTGACGTCACGCAAAATCCTGATTCTCGCAAGCAGAGTTTACCGCGCAACTAGCATAGATACAACGACCCGACATGTATCATCGGACAGTTGCCCGCCAGACACAACACCCGTCTGGCCGGAGGATCCTCCCTTTTCTATGGACGTTGAGTGAACTTTACACCCTGTTCCTCCATAACATCATTGCTACAAGGTGACAGGTCCGACCGAAACCTTGCAGCAGCTTGCTTGTTGCTTTATTTATGTGCTGTATCCAAATTTAATATAAACGTATATACACTTAAACCTACCAGATTAGCTTCTCTAAATGATGGTCAAGACCGCATCAAAAGCCATTGTGTAAGCGCACACAGTCAAGACCAGAAAAACGACTTTATTTTTTACTATTTGTGTGATAAATCTTGAAAAGAGAGTTGAAAAAGCTTTCAATACCTTAATCACTTTAGGTAAGTTATTTAATAGTAGGTACTTAATTGTTTTTTTTGTTTGTTTTTTTTTAAGCATGACGCTTAAAAAAAAAAAAACTAACAAAAAATATATATGTCGGCAGACACATTGATTAGCAGCTGTGAGAGACGGCGACTAGATGGCGCTAGTGGAACGTGCACCAGACGCAAATCATTCACTCTATCGATCATTTGGCCTAAAGGACTTGGTATCCAATCCAGTAAAATATTGTAACGGTTTCCCCCCCACTAGCGATCGCCTTTATAAGGAGCTGCGCTGTTTGATCGATACGCATTTCCAACGGTTGCGTCGTGGTGCACGGACCACTGTCTCTCGACAGTCAGTACTGCCCGATTATTGGATGTGGAACGCTGTCTCTGACAATTAGTACTATCCTTATTGCGGTGGGTGCATGGACCACTGTCCCTGACAGTCAGTACTGCCCTATGTGACCGCCTTTTGCCGTTATTAGTTTTAGTATTTCATTTCTGTATTTTCTAAATTTAAGATAACTGATTGTTCAATTGAATAAACTTGTGTTTTACTTCTGATGTCTGGGCCAATCCGACATCAGAAGTGGGATCGGATTGTCCGCCCACCTCTGGCACTTCATTATCACAAAATGGCCAGAAAAATATTCCGCTACCCTCAAATAATTTAGAAGCATTTCTTTCATAATTAACTGATGCTCTACTACCCGGTCCAATGCGCCACCACAACCATTCACAGTGTTGGTACCATTTGATCCTGATTACCCCAATTCATACGTAGAGGGCTGTCAGACACCATAATTAAAAGCAAAAATTTGAAAGGTGTCAATTTAATCACGACGCTGACCTTGCCTTCGAGGCGGCGCAGCCACATTACTGATCTAGATGCCTCTCAGTCATTATCAATGGGATGATATCTAGACCAGCAAATATGTACTGTAGGGGTTGCAAGAGTATTGTGACCTAGTCCAGTCAGCTGCAGGGATCTCATCCATGGGATGGTTATCTGGACCAGCAAATGTGTACTGTAGGGGTTACAAGAGTATTGTGACCTAGTCCAATGAGCTGCAGGGATCTCATCCATGGGATGATTATCTAGACCAGCAAATATGCACTGTAGGGGTTACAAGAGTTGTGACCTAGTCCAGTTGTAGCTGCAGGAATCTCACCTGCTTTAGTGGGTGACGATTTAGACCAGCATGTTTGAACTGTAGGGGTTTTCTATTGTAAAGAAATACCTAGACCAGTGATATTTGCTAATTTGATATGTAACGATGATGACGATGTAAATTGATGACGAATGAATGCACTCGAGAACGAGTGATTTATCAGGATGGCCGTGTCGGCAGACACATTGATTAGCAGCTGTGAGAGACGGCGACTAGATGGCGCTAGTGGAACGTGCACCAGACGCAAATCATTCACTCTATCGATCATTTGGCCTAAAGGACTTGGTATCCAATCCAGTAAAATATTGTAACGGTTTCCCCCCCACTAGCGATCGCCTTTATAAGGAGCTGCGCTGTTTGATCGGTACGCATTTCCAACGGTTGCGTCGTGGTGCACGGACCACTGTCTCTCGACAGTCAGTACTGCCCGATTATTGGATGTGGAACGCTGTCTCTGACAATTAGTACTATCCTTATTGCGGTGGGTGCATGGACCACTGTCCCTGACAGTCAGTACTGCCCTATGTGACCGCCTTTTGCCGTTATTAGTTTTAGTATTTCATTTCTGTATTTTCTAGATTTAAGATAACTGATTGTTCAATTGAATAAACTTGTGTTTTACTTCTGATGTCTGGGCCAATCCGACATATATTTGCCGCATATAAACGTATTTTCTTTCTTTCAAAGTATTCTATTCAGTTGAGCTTCCTTCTAGAATATACAAAATTATGTGAAAGCTCCCGCAAGCAGGCGCGACGCGACGCTAAGCAGTTCTATGAAAAATTAATGGATTTTATTCATGGCGGTCTTCTATTTGATTTAAACTGACCAAATGAAAAAACGGGTTCTGAGTTTGTGAACAGCATTTAGAGGACTCTTTTGATAACACTGATTGATGTTCAATTCGGCACAGAAGCGTATCGAACGGTTGTGAATAGCTGTGCAGAATATTCTCAGGAATATTTAATTAAATTTTACAACCTAGATCGTCTGCCCTTCCGTGTCCGTCCTACGTTATCATCAGATGGAGGATGATTATGATTGTAGCTCGTACCTATGATTTTATCATCGCCGGCGCTTATACAAAGTTTCGCCTTACAGCCTGTACTGCGAGCGGTGCATTGCCAGGAGTCTGAAGAGCGTTGACTTGGAACGAAAGTGTATTTATTGAAGACGATCGTCGTTGTTCCGGATTCCGTCTTCACATACTGGAAACCTGAAAAAAACACAATATGAAGCCTGTTTTCTCGGAAAGGTTTAGGCAGGGGTAACCTATATCTATAGTAAAAGTGCGCAGTGCTGCACACCGCCACCCTATTTCAAGTTAAACAAATATCAACTTTATTGCAATGACAATTAAGTTGATTTCAGAGTGACTAGCACTATTGAAAAAGTTATAAAAATCTAACATTTTTATAACTTTTTCAAAAGTTGAAACGGAAACTTGAACTTTATTGTATAGGAATTAAAGTTATTTTTCCATTAATTCATATTTGTTTACATTTTTGACAAATAAATCGTGAATGCGTAAGTCTCTAGTAATAGGGGACGAGCTTACTGCCATGCCCGGGCATGAATTTCCGAGTCACAACTAAGAAGTATCACATTATGTTTGTTTTTCAAAGTATAGTATTCAAACCCACGTAGACCTCGAGCACAGTGCGTGCTACGCCGTAGCATTAAAGTAGCAAACTACTTCTGAGAGCTACGCGCTACGTTAATTTTAACTATTCCCGTACACTTACAATACGGCCGATGGACTCATGGCCGATCTGAACATAGGCTCTCCGTTTGCTTCCAAAAAAATATTATTGCGCAGGCTTCTGGGCAAAGTTCAGACCGGTCATGATTCATGGGCCGTATTGTAAGTAGTAGACGGGTAGAAATATTTAAAGCCAATTTCAAAAGTCGTGTGCTACAAGAGTGCTACGGCGTAGCACGCACTGTGCTTGTGGTCTACGCGAGTTTACTAATACTATATTTTACTTTTTCTTACTTCTTTCTATTCACCTCTCGCTCGCCCACTACCGCTGTCACTCACACAAACCGGTTTAGATCGCAAAATTGACACAATATAATGAGCACAGATAGTACTTATACATATTATATAGTACGACTACGGTCAAAAGTTCCATGTTCCGTTTCTGTCATAGTTATCAGAAAATCGGTTATCTTCGGAAAAGCCGAAGTATGACGGATAAAATATGACTAATATTCCCGCCTGGAACGACCGGAGAGAGGTCAGGCGCAGGGCCAACGGCTTAACGTGCTTTCTGAGGCACGGGGTTATCACTACACCACCTTCCAAACTCCGGGCCATTACTAAAAAATTCTCAATGGCAAAACCCAATAATACTTTACTAAACCAGGGAATCGAACCCATGGCTCAACAGTAGCGCTTGCTGCAACGAGACCAACGGGGCAGTCCGCCTAGATCGTTATAGGTTGACTAGCAGCGCCCCGCGGTTTCACCCGCATAAGCGTCGATCCCGTAGGAATATCGGAATAAAAACTATCCTATGTCCTTCCCCGGAATGCAGTCTATCACTCTGCCAAATTTTATCGAAATCCGCTAAGTGGTTTAGGCGTGAAAAGGTAACATACAGACAGACAGACAGAGTTACTTTCTAATTTATAATATTTAGTATGGATGTACTGAATTTATCACTCTATCTGGCTTTTCCGAAAAAGACCGATGGAACCTTTAACCGTGGTCATAGTTTTAAGGTGTGGTACATTTACCTTGATTTAATTGAACTTTCGGGGGTGGATGTGTGTGGTAATTGTCGCAGGAGGTAACTTGATTTTTGGTATCAACTAATAACTTTGCATTGCATTTTTGACTGCTCCGAGCGGTACATCGCCAAACGCGGGCGTCCGCGCCGTCTTTACCACTAGAAAAGTATGAGAACGAGTATTCTCTATGCAATATTATGTACGAACCGTTTTCAGACTTTACAAACTGAAACTCTGAAACAAAGACATAGTGAATTTAAATAGGTTTGCTCTAGGAATTCAGCTATTTTGTAAGTGCATACAATTAAGATGAAATCTGACATGTTAAAGTAAGCATCATTGTAAAAATAGATACTATTAATAATGTACACATCGATTCCAGGTATAGAGGGGAGTCAAGGTATTAAAAACTAATTACAACAAAATATATGGTTTTATTAAAAAATGTTGAAGTAAAACATAATTTAACGCTTAATAAAGTTTCGGATTCAGCCATCCACGAACACTTGAAAAATTCATTTTGTAACTTTAAATTAAAGTGTGTTTAGATTGGTTTAGGGTAGTTAAACAAAAACTAATGTTGTGTACAAGTTTAATGAAGACTTGTTTCATGTTAACAGACCCTTATGTAATTCCCTTCTTTAGTAACTACATAGTTCCGAGGAGGATGGTTGTGTTCCGAGTTGCCAGCTATACGTTGAATTTTGCCTCCATAGTCAAGAACTAACGTGACATTGCAGCGCGTCCGTTTGTTTTCCGTGCAAAGCCAATAACGGATGCGTTTTCTTCTGACGTCACGGAGGTGGAAGTAAGTGTAATCCCTGTAAAGTATTAACCGGGTCCCCCGTTGTGAACTGATGTATTTGATACCTGAAAAAGTAATAATTGTTATTGTCTCATCGGCGAAGACGCAAACCCAAGGGGTAAGGAACACGGGTGGGTTGTAGTCAGTAAGAGTCTGACACGCCCTGCTCCGCCCAAAGCAGGAGAAGTTATTTGATAATTTCGATACCAAAACAAAAAAGGTATCGTATTACCCGGTAACTAGGTTGTGGTGGAGGTCAGATAGGCAGTCGCTCCATGTAAAATACTGGTATTCAGCTGCATCCGGTTAGACTGGAAGCCGACCCCAACATAGTTGGGAAAAGGCTAGGTCGATTATGATGATGATCGTCGAAGATGTGCAAGTTTAAATAAAAGTGGTCTTAACGAAACTCTGCTGGCTGGCATAGTTGCCGCGGCCTATCGACAAAGTACACATTTATTACTGAACAAAACCTTTTATTGCGGAAAAAAAAAGTGAAATAAATATCAGTATTTACGGAATAATTTGCTAGACAGATAGATATCATATTTATTACGTACAGACGCCAGCACATCAAGCTACTACAATCTGTCAAATTTCTTTAATCGATTTTCAACTTTATCTACACCACAAAAATTACATATTATAGGTATAAATGTAGAAAATTTTCAAGGGGTAACACACGAGGGGGTCTTATCGCTTTTAGCGATAAGACCCCCTCTTGTGTTAGCTAGTCTGTGGTGTACCATTTACGTAACTCTAGTTCCTCGTTTTGATGTTTATTCCATTGCTGTTAGAAATGTTCACTATGAAATATGTCAAAACAAGGAACTACGCAAAGTGGCACTTTACATGTTGAGCACTGTATTTTCGATCTCTTATCGTGAGTTCTTGTACTGCAGACACGACAGCGTCGCATTGAGCTTAGTTGCTCATGTCGGTGGGGCACGTCAGCCAGGCGGACCTCATCACTGACGCCCACTACCTTCTGCCAATTTCTTGACCGCTTCGGAAGTGTCATTGGGTATTGTGACTGGCTTTCCAGGCTGTTCTGTACAAACTCTTGGTGTAATATGAGCTGAGGGCCCCGTTGTGACACGACGTATACACATTCTGGAAGAAGTGACATTTTCTTTTTTTATTTATTCAACTTATAAAGTGTTTTTTTGTTTTAATTTTGCTCAATGTATGCTGATGTCATGTCATCAATCCGTTTGTCAAGCGTGGTTAAGACATTATTTTTTAATTTCTTAGGCAATCATTTTTGTTTCATGAATCAAATAATTAGGAGCCCGTAGCACTTTATTGAACATCAAATAGAATATAATTACATACCTAATGGACAGCATATCAACAATGTCAAGAAAAAGGAAAGTTATTTAGCCTTTATGTAATCTAAGCAAATATTATAAAGAGAAAAGATTACATTTTTTGTATGTTTATTTGTTACGCTTTTACGCTAAAATGGCTGAACGGGTTTGGATGACATTTGGTACATGGGTAGACCTGGATAAAGGATACTTTTTATTCCAATATTGGTACGGGATCGAGACGTTATGTACGGTGAAATATTATTTGTTAAAAAGGAAAGTACAACAGAAATTTAAGTGTATGCACTGAGAGAATAAATTTAAAAGATTTATATTTATTTATTAGAAATATTATGCATATGTTATTAAAGACACCGAATATACAGAACAACAACAATAACAAACAACATAATGAGTCTATAATGTTCCCACTGCTGGGACGCAGGCCTCCGCTCTGAGGGAGTCGGCCATAATCCACCACGCAGGCCCAGTGCGGGTTGGTAAATGTCACATGTTTTCGAATTTTTGGTTATAGGATATGCCGTTTTCCTCACGATGTTTTCCTTCACCGTTTTGACAGCAGTGGTGATGAAATAAGTTACACAAAATACAATATACAGAACATTTGAATCAAATCGTAGAATCACATTGATCGACCAATTTTTTCCAAATTATTTTTTTTATATGAAAAAAAAATCATTTTGAAAAATTCACTTCGTTTTAAAATATTCACCTTTATGACAATAATATTTGGGAGGTGCATGATTGTGGTAATCGTGTACGAATAAAATCTTTCCGTCCAAGTCTAAGACTAATTTTGCTTTGCAGTTTCTATGAGCACATGCTGAACATCTCCAGTGATGAATCCCTTTGTTTTGGACAAGGCGAGCGTGACAGAATGTGTACGCGTTGTACATAATGAGCTTCATGGTGCCTTCTGTCGACTTTATCACGTGGTAATCTGCAACATATATAAAAGGTTGGTTGGTACTTTAAAAACGAACCTATTGATATAAATAGATGCTAGAACCAAAAATTCGAAGACATGTGACATCTACCAACCCGCACTGGGCTCGCGTGGTAGATTACCTACAGCCCATTCCCTCTCGAAGAGTGGATGCCTATGTCACACCAGTAGGATCATTATAGGATGATGATTATGCTTACCTATTATTATTGTAACAATAATGTGCATAAACAGGCAAAGTTTGGACTGTATAATAGTATATAGACCACCAACTTTTCCAAATGTTAACACCTGTACGTATTTTTACCCGACTACGGAGACGCAAAAAGGAGGGTTATCATTTTGACCGGAATGTATGTATGTATGATACATAGCATATAACTAGCGGACGGTCAAGACGCTTCTTGCGATACCTCATTTGTCATATAATTATAATTTCTTTTGATGTTATGAGGGAAACTCTACATTCGTCAAAACATACATACATACAATGTATGTATTTATGTATGTTTTGACGAGTTACGCGAACTTATGTTAGCTACCTATCTATATTCTTGCAAATAAATATATCATTCATTCATAAATGTAGGGAACAGCTCACTTTTTTTCGCGACCGATTTCGTTCTTTTTTGTATATCGTCAGAAAAGGCATTGTCAAGTATGTGTTATAATTTATTGCATATACATATGTGGTTTCCTTATTTGATACTTATTTTAGAGATTACATGCATTCATCTAAACCCAAGCATGTAATACTGTAACGCGATTTCATTCAAAAGAGTTTTTGTCCATGTAGTTTTTATTATCTAAATGTAACAATTAATATAATATAGTGTTTTATAGTATATTTGTTGTTATCCAATCCTTTGAATTAGATAAAATGAAGCAATTATTACGTCTTGAATATATTATAATTTAAATAGGATTAAAACTACGTGGCTAGTAGAAAAAACTTAGTAAAAGTTATTTTTTTTTAACTTTTCTGGAATTTTAAACCTAGTTATTTATTATGTAGGTCTATTTTTATTTTATTTCATGTGTTCAATCTGATAAAGGATTAAGTGTCATGAAGTCAAGTGTGATTAAGTGTAACTCACGCGTCGACGTCCGCCGTCGACTCGTGTTGATGTCTGCCGTTACCTCTGCCGTTGACGCGCGCCGCTCTTGTATATGAACGACCGTAGCTAAGTGTTTTCAAATGGAGCCACATTAATTGCATATTGAAAAGTCAATAGTTTATAATTAATCTGACCACGAGTGAGAGCTGGATGGCTATGGTTGGGTTGAGAATAGACCACTCTATGGTCAGCACCAAACACTATTCGTGCTCGGCATTTCTTGGTGTTATGACAGGAGCACCGCCAGTGGTCTGTGCCCTTCCTTTGGACCCGCATATGGTGGCAGTAAGCGAAACCATTGTGCAGGATTAAATCGTTTCCCTTTGCTGACTTTACGAACTTGAATACTGAAACAAATAAATGTGTTAACGAACTATTACCGCTTCTACCAGGAACATTACTTCAATCTATCTATATTATACTAAATTCAAAGTCCTGACTGACTGATATATCAATGCACAGCCTAAACCGCTGGTCCTAGAGAAATGAAACTTAGTAGGTGTGTTCTTTGTGAAGAGTAGGTATCCACTAAGAAAGGGTTTTTCGAAATTCCACCCCTAAGAGGGTGAATGGGGAGAGGGTGAAATTTCACGCGGACGAAATCACGGGCAGAAGCTGAAGAGTACGTTTGTTGGAACACGCTAATCTCTTGAACTAAATACCAGTCGGATTTGAAAATATATTTTTGCATTTGATAGCCCAACTTTTAGCCCTTTTACTTTTAACATTACGCTAAGGAGCCGAGCAAAAAGAAAAAAGTCAGGAGGAACGCTAAGCGAAAACGAAGTATTAACGCGGGCAGGCGATGCGATGCGACGGGGTGGGTGGGGGAACAACTAATTTCACGCTGACGAAGTTGCAGGGAGAAGCTAGTCTGAAATAAGAAGAGGAAAAGTGTTTCTTTCGAACAAGCAAAATTATTCAGTAACATTTAGTGCTTGGCCACATTGGCAGCGCGGGGCGGGGATTGGCGCGGGTGCGGGAACACGCGCGATGTGTCTGTCCGAGGACGTGCGCGGCTTCGTTCTGAATGTTGTGTGGATCTCTTCATTTCTGACCACGATTCAGTGCCATAGGTCATCACAAGACTTTCGTCTTGAGACACTGCGTTATGTAGGACGAGAACATATTGCGTAGCTTCCCGAACGCTGCCCTTCAAACATTCAGCTGCATCCGGGCAGACTGGGAGCCGATCCGAGCGTAGTTGGGAAAAGGCTAGGCAGATTGAATTTTAATTAGTTAGGTTTATAGAGGTGTGAGGAACAGGGTGTAAAGTTCACTCATCCTCCATAGAAAAGGGAGGATCCTCCAACCAGACGGGTGTCGTATCTGGCGGGCAACTGCCCGATGATTCATGTCGGGCTGTTGTATATATGCTTGTTGCGTGGTAAACTCTGCTTGCGAGATGCAGGATTTTGCGTGACGTCAGCATGACGCGTTGTTCGCATGTAAAGTTGTAGATTTTTTTTTTTTTTTTTTTTTTTTTTTAAAAAAAACGTTGCCCTACTCTAGGAATTTCTCCTGTATTGTGGGTGCGTTTACAAACATTTAAATTCACGTACACAAACAGCCAGACCCGGAACAACTACTTGTAGGTCATACAAATATTTGTTCCGTGCAGGAATCGAACCCGCGACACGCAGCGCAGATACCACTACAACAGGTTAATCAAATAAATACTTCTGGTCTCTTTTACATTTATTTATTTCACAACCATTGTTTCGGTTCTTACTTAATTTAAATAAAATTAACGTTGGTTGATTTCATTTCATCAACAATAATCATTTTATCAAACATTAACGTAAATATTATCAAAAATCAAGGAAAAGTCAAGGCACTTGAACTAAAAACCTGTCTTTAGACTAAGGTTTACTAGGAAAGCGACGGCCGCCTCATAACTAAAAAATATTGTTTATAAAATTAAGTATCAATGGATTTTCACTACTACAACAAGAAATTTAAACAGTTTAAAATACAGGGTTATTGGTAAAACATTAACAACCTCTTAAGAGGTCATTGTACTCATCATTATGAACAACTTTTACTATGGGACCAAACCTGAAATCGCGAAAAAAAAAACAGCTGTTCGGTTAGGCAGAGGTGTACTTATAGTACACCCACGTTTCGCCAGTTATGTGTAAGACCCATGTAATAGGGAGCGAGCCTACGGCTGTTGCTATTTAAACTACAAAAAAAAAATAGAAATTCTATATAGAAAAACCCAATAAGACTTTGCCCAACCTGGAAATCGAACCCAGGACCTCATGTTGAGCAGCAGCGATTGCGACTACTCGAGCAAAAGCAGTCGAGTCAGTTTTAACTATTTTATTTTAAAATATTTTCCGTTGCGAATGATAAACTCGGGTGGTTTTTCGCATGAGTTTTAATTATACAATGAACACAATCATCCGTGTTCATTGTATAATTAAAACTCATGCGAAGAAAATATTGTTGGATTTATTAGTTATTTGCAAAGGTACAAAAATATTGTTGGATTTATTAGTTATTTGCAAAGGTATAAAACTATTGTTGGATTTATTAGTTATTTGCAAAGGTACAAAAATATTGTTGGATTTATTAGTTATTTGCAAAGGTACAAAAAATGGACTTGCCGGTTGAGCGTGGATGCAGAGAGAGAGAATGTTGCTAGCCATGAAAAAATGTTAAATTTAATTACAATGTTGCAACTTAAAACGATTTTGTTATCGATTACAATTAAACTAAAATTACGAAATAAAATTAAGTATATTATTATATTTATGTTAAATTTACTTTAACATAGTTGGGGCCAGCAAGTTACTTATATATCTAAGCAATGAAATGTGAACTTAATTATAACTAAGTATTTATCTAGGTATTTATAAAGGCAATGGACAAATCTTTCTTAAAGAGCGAGTTTAGATTTTATTACCAATTTTACAATCAGCTACCCTGACTTTATCATCAGGGCCAGTGTAAATTTTTACAATTCTGGCCATAGGCCATGATAATGGAGGCACGTTATCTTGTTTCTCAATTACTAAATCCCCTATATTTAAATTGGGATGTGTTTGATGCCACTTGGGCCTGTTTTGTAACTGTGTTAGATAGTCCCTTGACCAAGCCTTCCAAAAGTCTTGTTTTATTTTTGAACATATGTTCCAGAACTTAAGCCTGTTAATGGGTGTTCCTGTCCCCAGGCGCCCAGGCGTTAAAAAACTAACATCAGAAATGTCCGAGCTCATAGGCAGCAGGGGCAGGGAGTTTAGCACAGCTTCAATCTCTGTTATGATGGTATATAGACCTTCGAACGTTGAACATAAACTACCTATGACCCTTTTAAAGTGATACTTAAAGCTCTTGACGCCTGCTTCCCACAGCCCTCCGAATTCAGGAGAATAACTCGGAATAAAGTTAAATTTTATCATGTTTGTATTACAAAACTGACCTACAGAATCCCTGTGAGCCTTTGACGAAAACAAATCATACAGACCCTTCAATTGATTAGAGGCTCCTTTAAAAGTTTTTGCATTGTCACAAAAAATCTGAGTAGGCATACCGCGCCTTGCAATAAACCTTTTGAGACATCCCAAAAAGGTCTTAGTAGTGAGGTCACTAACAAGTTCTATATGAACTGCCTTGACAGCAAAACAAACAGCGCGACATAGCATTTAGTTTGCAGAGGTCTTCTAATCCTTGCAGACTTCATATTGAATGGACCACAGAAATCTACCCCTACAACCTCAAACGGTCTTTTTGATGTAAGCCTTTCTTTGGGCAGAGAGCCCATCAGTTGTTTAGCAGTTGCAGCCTTCAAACGTGCGCACTTCATACACTTGTGTACTACCTTCTTAACCTCCCGATGTCCACTGATAAGCCAATAGTTCTGAGATAGAGAACTCAATATTAGCTTGGGTCCCGCATGCAAGAGACGCAAATGTTCCCTTTCAATAGACATGATTTTGGCATAATAATTGGGTGCATCTTGTTATAGGAAATATTATTTGCATTTTGTAAGCGGCCACCAACCCGTAGTATGTTTTCCTTGTCCAAAAATGGATGCAGATTTGATATACCAGACTTCAAATCTTTTTTATTTAAAATTGAAGCTATATCCTTAGAGAAATATTTTTTCTGGGTACATTTTATAATCACTAATAAGGCCTTTTGTAGTTCCTTGGGAGTTAGTACACCTATAAGTTTTCCATTTGAAATCAAAGAGTTATTTTTAAATCTAAGTACGCTACAACTCTTTGTAATTTATTTAAATTAGAGGAGTTTTTGATGAGATCAAGCAAATCTGACTGGTCAACAATAAGTGGGTTTGCTACAGTAGATACAGACACAGTTGCAGGTGGAATAGGCAATTTGAAATTAGCATAATATGGGTGTACATAGTCCTTATTAGATAGCTCTGTAGGGCCATGCCACCATAGATTGATAAATTGCAATTTTTGTGGCTGAATTCCTCAAAGCAGATCAGCGGGGTTATCTGAAGTTTGCACATATGACCACTCAGCTTCACTTGTCAAATCATGTATTTGTTTGAATCTATTTGCAATAGGTATATGTATTGGAATTAATATTGCATGACTTAATCCATGCCAACACAATGTGTGAGTCACTATACAGGTATACCTTCAATGGAAATCTCGACAGCAACACCTTGTTCACTCTATGAGTTAGTTGGGCTAATAATAGAGCGCCATTAACCTCAAGCTTGGGAATTGTTAATGCTTTATTTAACGGAGCAAGACGAGACTTTGAACATAATAAATTTACAATGACTGACCCGTCTTTATTCAAAATTCTTAGATATAGACAGCAGCCAAATGCCTTTTGTGATGCATCTGCATAGCCTACCAGTTCTATGGAAACTGTGTTATAAGAACTTACACAACGCGGAACAGTGATAGTGCTCATTGTGTTTAAGTTGGATAGAAATGTATGCCAAATGTCCAACAAGCTTTGAGGCAATATAGCATCCCATCCTAAATTGACAGACCATAATTGCTGCATAAAAAGCTAAGCAACTACAATTATGGCCCTATTAAACCAAGCGGATCAAACATTTTTCCGATAAAGCTAAGTACCTGCCTTTTAGTATACATCCCATCTTTATATGGTGGACTTGTAAAACTAAACTGATCTACAGTATTGCTATATTTTAAGCCCAATGTTTTTACAATGTTATTTTTATCAAATTCAATGTCATCATTAAAATATTTATGTTCAATAGGAACACTTTCCAGCACCTGAGATACATTTGAACACCATTTGTGGAAATTAAAATTTCCCAATTTTAAAAGTTCTACTAATTGGACCTTGAGATCATGCAGGGACTCTATATTGGGTCTGTATCTTGCTTGAGGATATGGGCCGATGGTTTCTTCGTGCTTCTTTATGAGCCCAAGTGCAAATATCGGTTCTGCACGTAGACTTGCCTGGGCCGAGTCGTGCACGTGAACTGTAGCTCCACGAACAAAATCCCAAACCACGGAGAATACACGATGACCTCGAATTTCCAATCGAAGGACCACCTTTCGCATGTATAATTAAAACTCATGCGAAGAAAATATTGTTGGATTTATTAGTTATTTGCAAAGGTACAAAAATATTGTTGGATTTATTAGTTATTTGCAAAGGTACAAAAATATTGTTGGATTTATTAGTTATTTGCAAAGGTACAAAAATATTGTTGGATTTATTAGTTATTTGCAAAGGTACAAAAAATGGACTTTCCGGTTGAGCGTGGATGCAGAGAGAGAGAGAATGTTGCTAGCCATGAAATTTTTTTAAATTTAATTACAATGTTGCAACTTAAAACGATTTTGTTATAGATTACAATTAAACTAAAATTACGAAATAAAATTAAGTATATTATTATATTTATGTTAAATTTACTTTAACCCACGTTTCGCCAGTTATGTGTAAGACCCATGTAATAGGGAGCGAGCCTACGGCTGTTGCTATTTAAACTACAAAAAAAAAAAAATAGACATTCTATTTAAAAAAACCCAATAAGACTTTGCCCAACCTGGAAATCGAACCCAGGACCTCATGTTGAGCAGCAGCGATTGCGACTACTTGAGCAAAAGCAGTCGAGTCAGTTTTAACTATTTAATTTTAAAATATTTTCCGTTGCGAATGGTAAACTCGGGTGGTGGATGATTGTGTTCATGATTCTGTGTCTTGATTGTATTATCATCGAATAATATGATGGTTGCTCTGCATTTCTTGCTCTTCTTCGATGAGCAGCGCCAGTGGCTGGTACATGCCCTCGCGTATTTTCGCTGATGACAGAAAGTGTAGCCATAAGCCAAAATTAACTTCGAGCCATAACTTGTATTTATAAACTGGATGGATCCTGGAACAACATAATTTAATTAATCGTATGGCAATTTAAAAGGTTGGCTATCTATGCCTATAAAAACAAAATAAAAAATAAACATCAAAATGTCAATAAACGGCGAGTAACCCCACTATGACTAACTGTATTATTCGGTTTAGGCTATCCAAATAAAATCCAATAAAAAGTCTAATAGTGAAAAAATATATATAGGTACAGATGTATTCAAAAAATAACTGTCTGTTTGGATGTATGTTCTGGATTGGCGCAAAAACGGCTAAACGGATTTGGATGAGGCATACAAATAGTTTCTAACCTGGATGAACAAATTTAATTCCGGTAAGTGTTACTTTTCCGGAGGATATTTTCCGACACTCACGTGGGCGAAGCCTTGGGCAAAAGCTAGTCTAAGTATAAAAATAAAATACCTTACCATACTATGTGACAATATTTAGTATATTGGACGATAAGATGTCCACAGTTAAAATGTCTGACATTTTGTCTTGTATTTTGGGAGTACGAGTATTAGTGTGGGTATTTAAATGAAAGTTTAATGAAATCCTAAATTAAATTTGTATAGAAAAAATTAAACAAAAAAATCAACTCTAAAAATATAACACAAATCATTTCCATAAACAAAAAAAAAATATCAATAAATTGTAAATACAATTTGCGTTACAAAAAGTTTGCATACTTATTTAAGGCTTGTGGTTTTGAAACCGCAGCTCCCGCCGGTGCATGGGGGCTGTATTTTGATGGATTGCAAAGCTTTAGGAGGTCCCGGAGTTACCAAAAGGTCACATTCCTCAACTCGGTTCCACCACCTACCACATTCAGCTTCCATTCTAGCTCTTCTCGAACAGTTAATAGTCTTCCAAAAGCTGAAAACTTAATGCAGATATTTAGTAATCGTAGCTTTTAGCATGCTGATATCAACATTTGTAATGTTTGACATAGTATTAATCAAGGATTGAAGGCTTAGGATTGAAGGATTGAAGGCTGGCCTCTGATCCGCGGCCCACATTACACGGAGTAGGAACAGTAGTGGAAAAGTGGGCCGAATGCGTGGGCTAGAATACCATGCGAAAAAGAATCGTAGTTAAATCGACCCATTGGGATTTAATTTCATTAAAATGAAAAATGGTGCGAAATAAAAAGAAAGTATCAAAATATGTATACTTTATTATATATAATTATTCTATGTTCGTACTATATGATTACTATATTATTTTAAGGTAAATCATCATTATTGTTTTAAAGAAAACCATTAACAGTTTATAAATTTTTCAATACAATGCCCAAGAGTAATATCTTGGTCAATCATCTCACGTACACTCAGTGTTTTTTCACGTGTTCTTATCGTGTCAATTTTTGTTTGGCTCATAAATCCTTGTTTTTTATGTTGTCAAAAATAATAATTAGCGTCTTTGTATAACCTGTCTAATAAAACTGCCATGTTCGGCTTGGACTGAATTTTTTTATTAAATCGTCCATTCCAAGACTCATTCGCATTGTTTGTTCTATGATGAACATTGAAAAAGCATGAAAAATAAGAAGTTTCTTTTAACCAGGTTTTATAAAAATAGTCGTCAAATTTGAGTATCCCTCCTTGACGCATTCTCCGCGGACATAGCGTAGCCAGCCGTCCTGAACATACTCTTTATTTATAAAAGCCAATGCAATGCAACGCTTTACATGTGATCGCATAATCTTTGCATATAATCGCTAAGTGATCTGCTTTTCTCCATAAAGCTCTTATAAAATGGAATACACATCCGAGTAAAGTAGCATTGGGAAACACATTTTTGATAGCAATCATAGCGCTTATTTCATAATCCGTAGTAAATGTCTCAGGCGAAAATTCTGGTATTTGGCTTTTAATAAGTTCAAATAGCACTGTATACGTATATTGTTTTTCATTAGGAAGTAAAGCATAACATACTGGGATGATAGATTTTTTTCGCTTGTGCTGCCCATGTCGACTTGTATGCAATAAAGTTAAAGAAAAGGTGGAGTTGCAAACTTAAATGTACCGTCGCAAAATACATGTTTTGCTAGCCTTATAGTTTATTTGGCTTCAGGTGTTGCAAACAGCAGTATTCGACATTTTTTTTCTACGAAATCTGCCAACAGGAACGACTTATGCTTACCAGGTACAACTTTATAATTTCAAGAAACGAGAAGAAGAAGAAGAACGTGTTTTAGTAGTCTGCAATTGTTTATGCCTGTGTTTATATAAAGTTTTTTTTATATTGTCGTATTTCGGTATTTTACCTATTAAATCAGGTCTAGAATTGTAATCCTCTAATACTTGTGCGTAAATTGTAGGTATTGGTGTCATATCATTTTTTGCTTTATCTATGCATTCGTGGATTCGTAATTTAATTTCATTCCCTATCTCATTTTGCTGGCATTTATGGTCTTCCTCCTTGATAATTATTGCATTATTAGTAACGAGAGTAGCATTACAGGTGTTCCTATTAACACAACGCCAAAACTTATGGCCACTTAAGTTTATACGTCTTATAGTATATCTGTATCCATTTTTCATTAGTATATTGCCGCCTCTCTGCGACGGTATAATTTTAAAAACATCGTCCTTACTGTTCGAAGGTAAATCTTCAATTTCTAAAAAAGAAAACATATATTGTTTAACAAATGTGATGATGAATTTGGTATTATTTAATTTTACTTAACACGTTGACTGCCAACCTACGAGTATACTCGTAGAACAAGATTTGGGCCCCACTGCCAACTACGAGTATTCTCGTAGTTGATTGTATGCGATTTCTAACGAATTCTAGACAAGTGGCAGTGAAAGGAGGGCGGGGTTACATTTAAACATTATTTAATCAGAAAAAAAAGTTTAATATAATTTTTTTTGGGTACATCACTGTGAAATCAAAAAGGAGTGATACATTTTAAAACAATTTTCAACGCATAAGGCAGGTTTTTCAGGACATACCGGAGAGTAATAAATTGTTTCTTTGCGTTTTTTTTCTTTTGTGCAGACACGACACGGTTTCGTCGGTTTCTGTTTATTTTGTGTGGGTGGTAGACGCTCTAAATAATGTAGTACTTGTAATCCTTCTCGTTTTTTCTGCTCGTGATGACTATACTTTGCAAATATTTCGCCTAAAAGATGTTTTATGACTTCATCTTTGAACGAAAGGGTATCCAATTTCTTTTCCGGAGGACGGTTGGCTTGTTGGTTGTAGATCACGCTGCATGATCTACAACCAACCAACCAAATCTACATTCACAACGCCTGCATGATTCATGCGTTGTGAATGTAGATTTAAAAAATGTGTATCGCTAGTTTTTTGGTGTGTAACCAAAAGGGCCATCGATCAGTGTAATGCTGTGACAAGCGAGACAGAACCACAGCGCTGGTTACTATATTATTTTAAAGTATAACCATGTCAATTCACCCAAGCATTAAAAGTCGTGAGAAATTTAAAGGATTTTATTGGGATAAAATTACAAATTCGATCTAAATAACATAAATATGCAATCAAATGTAAATAAACAAATAGAGTATTATAAAATGACCTTCAAACACTCGACAAAAGAAATACCAAATTGAGTTTTAAAACAAGTCACAGCAAAATTTATGTCTTCTACAGGGTGGTCAAAAATTCGTACATCAAACGAAATAGGGAAGATAAAGGAGGTCATTTCCAACAAAAAATTTTTCTACAGCATGGCTATAATTCAATTGCCCAAAACGTTATGAATATTTTTGTATAACAATATTAGACTAATTAAAAAAAAAATGTTATATAAAACAATAAAACAAACGGCGTTGTATTATTTCTAGATAATATATCAGCACTACAAAAGTTCTATTGCGGTTCTGGGCACCCAAGAGCAACTATTTTTTTTCCAATAATTTTGAAGCGTTAACAAAAATTCTTTTTCAGTTTAAAAGCGTTGTAAATGACCTCCTTTATCTCCCTATTTCGTTTGATCCTCGACTTTTTGACCAGCCTGTATATAGTTTTAATAATTCTGAGATCTTAGACAGGAAAAAGGCTGCCAAGCTGAAACGGGATTGAGCAAATCACATCAGCCACATGCACAGTGATAGCTGGGCAACCAATCCACACGGTGGGTGCCTGACGATGGAAGGCGCCGCCGAGGCCGGCCCAGGAAGAGGTGGTGAGACTACCAAGATGCGTACCGCAAGCGTTGGATCGACGTGGTTATTGAAAAGAATATCTGGAAGGATTTGCTCAGCAGTGCGACAGTGTAGGATAATCACAATACTGTCCCATTGCTGAGCAAAGGTCTCCCCCAAGTCTTTCCAGGAACTCTTTACACGCGCCCTTCTATAGGTATTATATTCTGAAATATTGTCCATTACTGATACAAAATCTAGGCGCGAGATGGCAGTGATCTTGATTGCCAGATACAATCTTACCATTATCATCGACAATTAATTTCGCCTTGCACTTCTTTACAGTACATTGCCAGTAAGTAGTTCTTCTGGTGACAGTGTGGTGATTGAAGCAGTATGTGTGCCCTTTGTACAGAATCAACTGCTTTCCCATCCTCGAATTTATGTACTGGAAATCTAAAAAACAACAAATTTTCTAAATTCTAGTTTTTATAGAATGCAACGTGGCTTATGTCTATAGCAGTTCATAATCTCAGTATTTTACATTCCATCGCCACTTAATCATTTATCTACTTTAGTGAAATGTATTCTAAGTTAATTTTTGAGTAAAAAATGTCCTAATAAATTTTGGGTGCAATGGAATTTGAACTTTGTGTTTGTTGCCCTCAGGTTGTTGTTCCATAACTTGAAAATTATCTCAAATGCCTGGCATAGATTTACGGATAAATAATCAGCCTCAAACGCTAGCCAGACATAAACATAAGAACTCAATCATAAAAACACATATGAAAATAGACACAAGAGATTTAAAATTATAAAATTTAATTTGTCAAGAACAGTAAAGTAAAACCTATATTTATCATGCACATAACAAAAAAACTACCTTAATATTACGTTTCAATCTATAGACCTACACTAAAGGACTAGTGGAAATACCCATGACTTACGATTTGTAGGTCATAGACTCTAATCCAGGGAGGCACTTTACTTCGTGCAAATTATTTCATCATTTCCAGCTTTTCTAGCTTTTCCAGCTATCAAAACGGTGAAGGAAAACATCATGAGAAAACCAGCATGTCCTAGACCAAAAAATTTAAAGATATGCGACTTCCACCAACTCCCAATGACCCCACTCCCTCTCACAGAAAGAGAAGGTCTGTGTCCCAGCAGTAGGGACATTACATGCTGACTAATTCGTTATATATTCCATTTTTGATGAAAAATTGTGGGGGCGGATGGGTGTGCTTGTCTCGGTAACGAGGTATAAATATTTGACCATAATCATCAACCGCAAGT
The DNA here is from genome assembly GCA_948474745.1 of Oligia latruncula. Classification (NCBI taxonomy): domain Eukaryota; kingdom Metazoa; phylum Arthropoda; class Insecta; order Lepidoptera; family Noctuidae; genus Oligia; species Oligia latruncula. The sequence continues at coordinate 15,314,095 of OX419693.1, read as the reverse complement.
TTCGCCATGCATTGTTGCGTGGTGCTTCCTGTGCAATCCCAGTATGTAGTTCCTTTGATAGTAGACTGATATATAAAACAGTACGTGTACTCTTTATACAGAACCAACCGCTTGCCCTTCTTTAAATTGATGTACTTGAAATCTGAAATAAAGTTAAGTTTGTCAAGTTGAAAGATGGATCATTTCTTACCATGAGAAATTTAACCAGCCACTTAATAAAAGAAGATAATTTTTTAAAGGATTTTATTGGATGAAATTACAATTCTTAAGAACTAGTTGAAGACGACATGGTATCAATTATGTAACAAATAAAAAATAGATAATATAAAAGAAAAATAAAAGAATAGATTATATAAAATTAGAAGAATTATATTAAACTAGATTTACAAAACACAAGACTAGACTCAGAAATTGAACTACAAATTCATTTCTCAAATTAACGACAGTAAAGACCTTGGGGTTTATTTCTAAACACTGCTTAAAGTTAAGTTAAAATTAACCTCTTCTTAATCATAATAATTTCTTAACTCTAAGCTACGTGTATAATAAATGATTTTGATTTAAACTTTGATATATCGGCCTTTAGGATCAATAAAAAATCGTGGTGGTGGATGGCTGTGGTCTAGGTTACCAGATACAATTTTACCATTATCGTCTACTATAATCTTTGCCTTGCAGTTTTTTCTGCTTCTTCCTGAACACAGCCATTGGACAGTCCGTTTGATAGAAGACTTATGATTGAAACAATATGTGTAATCCCTATGTAGAACTAACTGCGTGCCTTGCATTGTACTTATGTATTTGACGTCATCTGAAATAAAAGTTATGTTTATCAAGTTGAAATTAACATGAGTGATACTTTAGTATAACCAGTCTATAACGTTCCATCTGCTGGGACACAGGCCTCCTCTCTGTGTGAGAGTGGGCCGTAATCAACAACGCGGGCCCAGTGAGTGTTGGTAGATGTCACATGTCTTCGAATTTTTGGTTATAGGACAAGCCGGTTTCCTCGCGATATTTTCCTTCACCGTTTTGAGAGCAGTGGTGATGAAATAAATTACACAAAGTAAAGTGCCTGCGTAGGTTCGAACCCACGACTTACAACTCGTAAGTCGGGGCCGCTACCACTGGGCCACTACTGCTCTCTGATTCTTCAGTAATCAAGCCCATTTAACCACTTAGAAAAAACGTGAAATATTTCATTTTATTGGAATTATGCTTGTAAAGAAACAAAGAAAAATAGGTTCGTTAACACACACAGTGAAGAACACACACACAGTCACAGAATCACATGTAAATAAAAAGATAAGTTAATCGTACAAGTTGGGGTTTATTTATAAACATTCCTTAATGCGCTAAGGTAGTCCGCGGAATTTATTTATTTATTTATTAAAACTTTATGCACAAGTAAAAGAATTACTGTACAAAGGCGGACTTAATGCCTGAAGCATTTTATACTAGTCAACCTTAGGGTGATGCAGAGACAAAACATCGCAGGTGCAACAAACGGGATAAATAGCTCGGAAATGACTATAAAATACAAGAATAAATACAGATAGATACATACATATAAACAGATACATAAATAGATAGATACATACATATAAACAAAATCTGTGAGGAGAAAAAAATATCGGTAGAGGAGAAAACGAATCCAGCAAAACAGCGCTGGGATGTTACGGAATTCAATTTATCTCAAGTTTTTACAATTTGCAGGTCAGTGTCAGGTTGTACGTTGATCAAAATATGACTGGCGATCGTAACAAATGTGTATTTACATAATTTTATTTGTGTTATTTTCTTCACAAAATCCTTTCCCTACACTTCATAGTCTTAAAACATTAATACACAGAAAATAACCATTAACCATTCTAACATTCAAAACATGCAATATCTATAAATACAATCATTCCTTTCAACTAGAAACACTTTCTTAATATTAAGTTCCATTTAGATTCTGATATATTGTCCATCACTGATGAAATATGCCGGAGGCGGGTGTGTGTGCTGATCACTCTTTCCAGGTACAATTTTACCATTATCATCTACTACCAGTTTCACCTTGCATTTATTTGTGGTAAGTCTTGTGCATTGCCAGTAGGAAGTTCCTTTGGTAGAAGAGTAATTGTTAAAGCTGTACGTATGCTCTTTGTAAAGTATTAACTTTTTGCCTCTCCTGGAATTTATGTACTTGAAATCTGAAATAAAGCAAAGTTATTATCAAGCAAAAGTACCTGATTTCTTTATATTATGAAAAAGGTACATTGGGGTTGTTGAGACATGTGACATCTACCAACCCGCACTGGACTCGCATGGAGGATTACGGCCCACTCCCCGAGGAGAGGAGGCCTGTGTCCCAGCAGTGGGAACATTATAGGCTGATTATGCATTGCTATGCTATGAGGTTGTTCAACCACTTAAAAAAGACGCATAATTTTTAAAGGATTTTATTAGTATGAAAGAGTGCTAAATATCAGAACAAGATTTGAAGAACTCATAGAATTATCTTCAACAGATCTTTAATTTATAAGTGAACAAACTACAAAGTAAAAAAAACTAAAGCTTTCTATTATAAGCCCTTTATAATAAGAGAGTAAATAGATTAGTTTTGAAATGATACAATGAAGAATTTTAGGATAGTTTTTATCCCGATATTCCCACGGGATCGACACTTAAGCAGGTGAAATCGTGGGGCGCTGCTAGTAATTTATAATCCACATTTCACGCTTGATACATGGATAAAGATGGAGCAGGCTTTCTACCCTATAGGGGCCATACAATAAAACATTACATATATTTACTACTACAAAGCTTTATATTGTAATTTTATATGTATGGATAAATAAAGCTTCATTAAATATAATAATAAGTAAGTTGTTTAAGCACTGTTATAGTTTTTTCACTGTTTTTAGTGTTGTTATGTTGATCACGATATTGTTTAGTTCTTCAACTGTTTACTGGGTTATAAACTATTTTTCTCGAGTAAAATATACGGGAGATCACAAGAAACACGTCTTCTCGGCACAGCGCCAAGGCGGTGGGTGACTATGGTCGAAGCGACCAAATACAATTTTATCATGATCGTTTACAAACACTGCAGCCTTGCACTTCTTTGTGACGCGGCTTGTGCTGCATCGCCAAAAAGTAGTTTTTTTGGTAGAAGAGTAATTATTGAAGCAATACGTGTACTCTTTGTGCAGAATTAACCTCTTGCCTCTCTTTGAAGTTATGTACTTCACATCTGAAATACAGTAAAGTTATTATCAAGTAGAAAAGCATCTGACATCTAGAGTATCTCTATAAGGAAATGTAACATCGAGCCAATCCAACCATTTATTAAAACACGCAAAAAATTAACTTTTTGCGTTAGGATTTTGTTGGAATAAAAGTACAAAGACATAAAAAGCTTCAACAGATCTTTGATTTTTGTGTGAACAAACTAAAAAGTAAAAAAAAATAATTTTCCGTTATGTAGTTTCTTATTAAGTATAAGGAAGGCTTCCTTACAATAAGAAACTAAATGGATGCGTTTTGAAACTAAAAACAGAAAATCAAGTCCTTTGTATTTTGGTTGGTACTGGTGGATGACTCAAGGCGACCTCGTTTTTGCGCCGCGCGCTGTGCGTAGCCAGTAGCAATTTTTTTTTTAAACATCAAACGATAGTCAGCCATTAAAAAACAAGTACAATGTTCAGGTATTTATTAAGATATAAATGCAAAACATATGAGACCGACCTAAACAAGATAAATATAGAACTAACCACAACCGTATAAATATTAAAAGAGAAAAAAAGTTAAACATATAAATTTTCCAGCACTTAACATTAGGGCCTGTGCACACCACGTTTTTTAAACGCGCCGTTGACGCGCGTTTGTAGCGATAATGACGCGATACGCATGTGAGTCAGATACCAGCAGGCACTACTCTGTAGGATAAAAGTGAGCGGCGACGCACGTTTCTAAAACGCGCGTCAACGGCGCGTTTAAAAAACGTGGTGTGCACAGGCCCTTAGAGACTAAATTCTTCAATTCGTGAAGACTAAAAATTAAACTAGATTTAATTATTAAAGAGCAAAACACTGACAGTCTACTAAAATGTTCACCTAGACTCTTGAAGAAATCTTGACGCAGTTAATGGATTACGTAGGCAAACCGTGGATGAAAATGGACTTAATTGAAGAGCCAGACTTAGTGAGCTACTTTAATTATTTTTTTTGTAATCCGATGCTGCCCCACGTCTGGGCAAAGGCCTAAGGCCTACTTAAAATAGTAAACTACTAAAAATATTAATTTAAAATCCACATTACACGCTTTTTATTGATAGATTCTGACATATTGTCCATTTTTTATGTAGAAATTGGGTGGAAGATGGGTGTGATATTGGTTCCCAGATATAATTTTACCATAATTATCTACAAATATTGTCGCCTTGCAATTATTTGTGGTCCGGCTTGAGCAACGCCAGTATGCCGTTCCTTTGACAGAAGAATATTTACTGAAGAAGTATGGATACTTTTTGTACAGAATTAATTTCTTGCCTCTCTTCGAATTTATGTACGTGACACCTGAAATAAAGCAACTTCGTTATAAAATTGAAAGATGGTTGTAACTTAATATAAAAATGCAACAACAAGCCAATTTAACCAATTATTAATTAAAAGACGTGGAAAGTTCATAGGATTTTATTAGGTTATGTGCAATACATAGAATTCGATTTGAAGAAGATATGGAATAAACTTTCATTGATGTATTTGAAATATGAAATCAAGCAAAGATATTATTATCGAGATAAAAGTAACTATATTTTTAGTCTGAAATGCAACATCAAGCTAATCGAACCAGTTATGAAAAGACGTGAAAAGTTTACAGGGTTTTAATGTACAGACGCCAGCACATCAAGCTACCCGAAACTGTCAAATTTTCCCAATCAACTTTGAACCTTATACTTTAGCGATAAAGTTGAAAATCTATTGAAGAAATTTGACAGATTGTAGTAGCTTGATGTACATATACAAAAGAAATGTGAAGCACACAATTATTGGCCTCAAGAGAACAAATATAAAAAAAAAAACAGATAGGCACCTCATCCAAGAAGTTTTGAATACTTACATTAGCAAGTATGATATATTTTACATTTAGATTCTGATATATTGTCCATTACTTATGAAGAATTTGGGTGGTTGATGGGTGTGGTTTCGGTTACTTGATATAATTTTACCATGGTCATCTATTAATACAGTCGCCTTACATTTCTTCGCGCTCTGACATGTGCATCGCCAGTAGCTAGTTTTTTTGGTAGATGAGTAATTGTTGTAGCAGTACGTGTACTCGTTGTACAGAATTTGCCGCTTGCCTGTATTTAGTTTGATGTACTTGAAATCTGAAATAAAGTAAATTAATTGTTATTATTAAAAGTATTATTATCATCAAATGTTAGTCAGTCATTAAAAGTTGAGTAAAGTTTTTTGGAATTCACACAAAACAAGTGATCGATCTGAACCAGATAATAAAGTAACGTAATTAATATAATAAGGGAATTAACCACAATGGTGTGAATATAACAGTTAAAATAACAATATTTTATAACATAACGTTTTTAGCACTCAACATAAGAAACTACATCCTTCATTTCATGTTAACTTAGAAACTAGAAAGAACATTTCGATTCAACATTTTAAACATAGGAAAGAGTCAAACAGGAAATCGGGTTATCTATTATATTAAAATTTTTACCAACTTCTTCGTTGGTAAAAATGTTAATATAATATCTTCAAGCAGTTGATGGATTCCTTAATTAAAAGCAGACAGAGTAAACATACAAATATTGTAATAAAAAAACGATATTTCACTCCTTTTATTATAGCTTCCGTTATTTTTGTTATTTCTGACGATGAATTTGGGTGGTGGATGTGGTTCTGGTTACCACATATAATTTTACCATAATCATTTAAGAATCTTGTAGCCTTGCAGTGTTGTTGTATCCCTATATCCGTGATCCCTAACCAGTTATTAAAATACGCAAAAAGCATAAAAGATTTTATTAGAATAAAAACGCACGCAAAACAACATAACACAACATAAAACTCGATCAGAAGAAGTTTTGGAAATAGCTTCAGCAGATTAAATAATAATAAAACAAACTAAAAGTAATTTTCATTTTAATTAAGTACTCTCACAATAAGTTTCAATATAAAACTAATAGTAGTATTGTTCACTATGGTGTTTTGTCGCGGGCACTATGGGAATACCGAATGTAACGGAGGATTCTAGGGCTCAAGAGTCCGGTAGCTCTGAGTTAGTTCCTGAACAAAACTAAGGAGTTAAGGCACACTATTTTATCTAAACTCATGCAATTTTATCGAAAATACAATTAATAATATCGCAAATATTACGCCCAAATCCATCCACCACGAGGGTACGCGCGACAGCAACCGATCAGCTGTTGACATGTCGCATGTCGGAATTACCGCCACAGATAATGTTGAAACAGTGCAGGTGGTTGGGCGAGACATTATTCGATCATTTTGGTCTTCGCCATGTACAGGAAACAATTGTTTTTATTTTTGTGTTATCTATTTAATTAATTTACATGATTGTTATATATTAGTTAAAAGTTTTAATTCGTGTTTTTTGTTGAGGTTCCAAATTCAAGTCACATTATTGACCAGCGGGTTACAATGATTTAAATACAATATTATTGCCCGGTTAGAGCCTATTATGACTTGATTTGGGTTAGGTTTGCATAACAATTAATTTGATATTAAGCTAACAGGAGGTGTGAAAAGTTATTAACGTTAAACTTACACATAATTATCTACTTATATACATCGTGACTGATAAAATACATATTATTTAATTAAAGACAGTGACATCTTGAACATTGGGCCCGTGGCTAAATAATAACAGCCGCACAGGTCGATCGATCAGGTTTAGCTACGCTTTCCGCGGTTGGTCTGTGGATGGGTGACCATCTTTACATACCGTAACCCCACCGTGCCTCGGAAAGCACGTTAAGCCATTGGTCCCGGCTGTCATTCGTGGATCTTTGACAGTCGTTACGGGTAGTCAGAAGCCCGAAAGTCTGACAACCAGTCTTACCAAGGGGTATCGTATTACTCAGTAACTGGGTTGTGGAGGTCCGATAGGTAGTCGCTCCATTTAAAATACTGGTATTCAGCTGCATCCGGTTAGACTGGAAGCCGACCCCAACATTGTTGGGAAAAGGCAGGCAGATGATGATGATGACATCTTGAACATGTCTCTTTATATTCTGATGTATTGGCCATTGCTGATGACGAATTTGGGTGGTGTATGAGTGTGGTCTTGGTTACCCGATATAATTTTACCAAGATCATTTAGGAATATTGTCGCCTTGCAATTTTTTGCGGAGCGGCTTGTGCATACCCAGTAGGTTGTTTTTTTGGTAGACGAGTATTTGTTAAAGCAGTGTAAATACTCTTTATATAAAATTAACTGCTTGCCTTTCTTCGATTTGATATACTGAAAACCTGAAATAAAGCAACGGTATTATCAAATAATATGGTGATTAATGAAGTCCTTTTAACTAAGAAATACTGTTTTAAGTTAATGCTACTCGTATATTTGGTGTCTGTGCTTTTAAATAAATAAAAATAAATGAATAAATAAACTAATTATTAAAATACGCAAAAGGTTTAAAATATTTTATTTGGATAAAAACACAAAACATACAACTCGATGTGAAGAAAAAGACCTCGAACAACATTAAAGTAAATTAACTAAAATTTACTCACAATTATCTATTTGCATTGTTCTAAATCTTAAAATAATAATCATGAATATGAAAAACAAAGACAGTTACATCTCAAGTGTTTGTATTTTATTTTTTAAATTCTAATATATTTTTTATCTCTGACGAAAAATCATTCTGGTCTTCTGGACAAAGGCCCCAAGTGTTCATACACACGAGCGGCACACGTCAACGGTAGAGGCAACTGCACGCAGCCGTCGACAGCGTGTATTTGAGTAAAGGTACAAGTCCGAGATGGGCTGCAGACCGCAAACTGCAACCCCAAACTGTAAGCGACACCACTGGTTTCTATGAGCGAGCAGCCGCGGCGCGCAGCGACCGCAGACTGCAGCGCCAGTGGTGTCGCGAACCACAGAGAGTTCACACGTACAAAAATGTCTACTTTTTCGGAAGATGATGTAGAGAAATTAAGGCATGGTTCTATGCATTAAGCAGCCGTGGCATGAAATAGAAGCAACCGCGACCGTAGGCAGCACTGCGGTCAACCGCAGCCGCTAGCCGCCTGCCGCCTGTCGCTTGCGGTTGCAGTCTGCAGCCCATCTCGGACTTGTACCTTAAGGTGCTCAAATACACGAACACTAGGTACGTTGTCGCTGGCAGTTTTAGACGAGTCGACGGCTGCAGTAGCCTCTAGTGTTGACGGAGTCCACTCGTGTACACTAAGCTACTAAAAATAATCATTAGAAAACCACATTTTACGCTTATTGTGTGTTTTTGTGTGTGTGTAATATTGGCCATTTTTAATGAAGAATGTGGGTGGTAAGTGGGTGTGGTCTAGGTTACTAGATATAATTTTACCATTATCATCTAGTATTATTTTTGCTTTGCAATTGTTTGCTCTACGCCCTCTGCAATGCCAGTAGGTAGTATTTTTTAATGTGGAATAGTTGAGGCTGTAAGTGTAATCTTTGTGCAAAGCTAACCGGTGGTTGCCTTGCCTTGAAACGACGTACGTGATATCTGAAAAGAGGGTTTTTTTTATCTAATCTGGAGGTTTTTTTACGTCGTATATGTGCCCGTTGTACAAAATTAACTCCTTGTCTATCTACAAAGTACTATCTACCTACAAAATTATCAATATGATTATTGGCTTATTAATTTCTTTAGAGGAAAATCCAACATCTATAAAATACAACCCAATAAAATATCGTTTAAGTTTAAAGATTTTATTAGGTTAAGTAATTAAATACAACCGTTTAGCTATACAAGTAAAGCAATCAGACTAATATTATAAAGGCGAAAGTTTGTGTGTGTGTGTTTTTATATGTTTGTTACTTCTTCACGCTCAAACGGCCGGACCAATTTTGATAAAATTTTGTATGGAGGTAGCTGACACCTTGGATTAACATATAGGCTACTTTTTATCCCGATATTCCCACGGGATCAAAACTTATGCTGGTGAAACCGCGGGGCGCAGCTTACGCAAAATCATTCAAATATTTTATAAAAGATTCAATAATATATGAATACGATTATAAAAATAAGGACAATGTAGTGTGACATCTCAAGTGTTTATATGTTAAATTCTGATATACTTGCCATCTTTTATGAAATATCGTCGTGGTGGATGGGTATGGTCTAAGTTACCAGATATAATATTACCATGATCATCTACTACTATTTTTGCTCTGCACTTGCTTGCTGTTCGTCCTGTGCATTGCCAGTAGCTAGTTCTTTTAGAAGTGGAATTGGTGAAGCCGTAAGTGTACTCTTTGTACAAAACTAACTGCTTGCCTTGCTGTGACGTGACGTACTTAAAATCTGAAATAAAAAAAATAAAAAGAATAACTTACTAGTTTAAAAGGCCACATCAAACCGATGCAATCACTTATTAAAAGACGAGTTATTTTAAAAATATATTATATTAAAAGTACAAAAATAAACTGGCTCTGATGGAAATAATAATAATGTGGTATAAACCTGGAAAAATAATATATAAGTGCTTCTATTAAATTCTTATATTATATTGTCTAAAACAGGGTATATAAATTCTCAGTAGGTAGTACCGTTATGTATGTTTAGAAACAACAGAATTACATAAATTCATCAAGTGTAAAACAATAGTGTTAATCCTAGAATGCTTGACCTCTTGGCTAAGTAATAATAGCTGCACGGGTCGATCGGACTGGTTAAGCTAGACTTGGCGCGGTTGGTCCGTGACCCCTCCGTGCCTCGTAAAGCACGTTAAGCCATTTGTCCCAGCTTTCGTGGATCTTTGACAGTCGTTGCGGGTAGTCGAAAGGTCTCTATAAGGGGTATTACCCAGTAACTGAGTTGTGGAGGTCAGATGGGCAGTTGCTCCATGTAAAAAGGTTAGGCTTATGACACTCCTAATAGGTTTCTCCTGTTAAGATGTGGTTATTGACTTACGTAGTTTTCGTAAATAGCATCTACTACGATCTGTTGCGTCCAGAGCATTTTCATATTGTACAGACGCCAGCATATCAAGCTACTACAATCTGTCAAATTTCTTCAATCGATTTTCAACTTTATCGCTACAACATAAGGTTCAAGGTTGATTGGGAAAATTTGTCAGTTTCGGGTAGCTTGATCTGCTGGCGTCGGTACCATTGGTAAAAGAGTAATTGCAGAAACAGTACTGTATACTGCCTCTGCGATTACTCTTTTTCTGGCAAGGGCCAAATTCAAAAAAAGAGTACACATATTCTCTTTGTGCAGAATTTGGCCCTTGCCATTATTTAAATTGATATAGGTACTTATAATCTGAAATCAAGCAACGTCATTATAAAAATGAAAGAGTGATTACTTCGTAGGAGAATGCAAAATCAATACACGTTTAAAGGTTTTATTAGAATTTAAATATACAAGTAAGGCAATCGTACAGACGCTAGACGCCAGCACATCAAGCTACTACAATCTGTCAAATTTATTTAATAGATTTTCAACTTTATAGCTAAAGCATAAGGCTAAAAGTTGATTGGGAAAATTTGACAGTTTCGGGTAGCTTGTTGTGCTGGCGTCTGTACATAAAACTAACGGATAATTATCAAAATATTTTGTGAAATGCCATTAAATAATATGAATATTAATTATAATGAAAATATTTATTATAGTACCTAAAAATATACTTACAATGGTTATTTAAAGTTGCCATTATGCTAATATTTCAAGCCGATGAAAATCATAATTTGTTGATTTATTGATGAATCGATTGTTATAAAATGTGTACGTTTAAAACGCCTCATTTGGAATGGTGAATTAACAATAATAATAGATATAAACCACACATTATTGATAAAACAAATAAATTTACTCTATTCTCAATTAATAATTTCATTTCATTATAAATATACCAACTATTGACATTTTAATACAATTCTATTTAGCTACCTATATTAATACATTCCGAATTCATTAAAAATAATTACATAATAGCCGTTAAAATTCATATTACAATAATCAATTGTTACATAAATAAATAAAAATCTTTACAGCAGACCATCTTATGAAAAACACAAAAAAAAGTTAAGTATACAAAAAAAAATACATAATAATTATGATTATGAAAATACGGACAATACTTTCATAACCATAATAATTACCTATGTATTTTTTTTTGTATAAACTTATTTTTTTTTTTTTTAAAGATCATGAAACTTCAAGTGTCTCTATTTTAAATTCTGATATAATTGCCATCTTTTACGAAATATCGTGGGGGTGGATGGTTATGGTCTAGGCAACCAGATATTATTGTTTCTTGAGCATCTATTAACAGCTTCGCTTTACACTTTTTTCTGGAGCATCCTGTGCATTGCCAGTAGGTAGTATTTTTGGTAGACGCGTAATTAGTGAAATTGTATGTGTACTTTTTGTACATAATTAACTGCTTGCCTCTATTCGAAGTAATGTACTTGAAATCTGAAACAAAGTGTTTGTCAAGTGAAAAGACGGATGATTTCTTAATCTAAAAATGCTTCATCAAGTTAAAAGTACAAAACATAAACTGGCTCTGATGGAAATAATAATAATGTGGTATAAACCTGGAAAAATAATATAAGTGCTTATATTATATTGTCTAAAACAGGGTATATAAATTCTCAGTAGTACCGTTATGTATGTTTAGAAACAACAGAATTACATAAATTCATCAAGTGCTAAACAACAGTGTTAATCCTAGAATGCTTGACCTCTTGGCTAAGTAATAATAGCTGCACGGGTCGATCGATCAGGTTAAGCTAGGCTTGGCGCGGTTGGTCCGTGACCCCTCCGTGCCTCGTAAAGCACGTTAAGCCATTGGTCCCAGCTTTCGTGGATCTTTGACAGTCGTTGCGGGTAGTCGAAAGGTCTCTATAAGGGGTATTACCCAGTAACTGAGTTGTGGAGGTCAGATGGGCAGTTGCTCCATGTAAAAAGGTTAGGCTTATGACACTCCTACCTAATAGGGTTCTCCTGTTAAGATGTGGTTATTGACTTACGTAGTTTTCGTAAATAGCATCTACTACGATCTGTTGCGTCCAGAGCATTTTCATATTGTATAGACGCCAGCATATTAAGCTACTACAATCTGTCAAATTTCTTCAATAGATTTTCAACTTTATCGCTACAACATAAGGTTCAAGGTTGATTGGGAAAATTTTACAGTTTCGGGTAGCTTGATCTGCTGGCGTCAGTACCATTGGTGAAAGAGTAATTGCAGAAACAGTACTTTATACTGCCTCTGCGATTACTCTTTTTCTGGCAAGGGCCAAATTGAAAAAAGAGTACACATATACCCTTTGTGCAGAATTTGACCCTTGCTATTATTTAAATTGATGTACTTATAATCTGAAATCAAGCAACGTCATTGTAAAAATCAAAGAATGATTAGGTACTTCGTAGGAGAATTTAATGCAAAATCAATACACTGTTTAAGTTAAAAGGTTTTATTGAAAGATGCCGCCAGCACATCAAGCTACTACAATCTGTCAAATTTATTTAATAGATCTTTAACTTTATCACTAAAGCATAAGGCTCAAAGTTGATTGGGAAAATTTGACAGTTTCGGGTAGCTTGATGTGCTGGCGTCTGTACACAAAACTAACGGATAATTATCAAAATACTTTGTGAAATGCCATTAAATAATATGAATATCAATTATAATGAAAATATTTTTATAATAACAATATACTTACAATGGTTATTTAAAGTTGCCATTATGCTAATATTTCAAGCCGATGAAAACATAATTTGTTGATTTATTGATGAATCGATTGTTATAAAATGTGTACGTTTAAAACGCCTCATTTAGAATGGTGAATTAACAATAATAATTAATAGATATAAACCACAAATTATTGATAAAACAAATAAATTTACTCTATTCTCAATTAATAATTTCATTTCATTATAAATATACCAACTATTGACATTTTAATACAATTCTATTTAGCTACCTATATTAATACATTCCGAATTCATTAAAAATAATTACATAATAGCCGTTAAAATTCATATTACAATAATCAATTGTTATATAAATAAATAAAAATCTTTACTGCAGACCACCTTATGAAAAACACAAAAAAAAGTTAAGTATACAAAAAAAAACATAATAATTATGATTATGAAAATACGGACAATACTTTCATAACCATAATAATTACCTATGTATTTTTTTTTGTATAAACTTATTTTTGTTTTTTTGTTATGGATCATGAAACTTCAAGTGTCTCTATTTTAAATTCTGATATAATTGCCATCTTTTACGAAATATCGTGGTGGTGGATGGTTATGGTCTAGGCAACCAGATATTATTGTTTCTTGAGCATCTATTAACAGCTTCGCTTTACACTTTTTTCTGGAGCATCCTGTGCATTGCCAGTAGGTAGTATTTTTGGTAGACGAGTAATTAGTGAAACTGTATGTGTACTTTTTGTACATAATTAACTGCTTGCCTCTATTCGAAGTAATGTACTTGAAATCTGAAACAAAGTGTTTGTCAAGTGAAAAGACGGATGATTTCTTAATCTAAAAATGCTTCATCAAGTTAATAGAACCAATTTTCAAAACACGAGGATCGTTATAAACATTTTATTAGGGAGACGTACAAACAATAAATTCGACCGCAAAACGCACAATTAATTTAGAAACAATATAATTATAAGAGTAAACATAACAATCTGCATAAGCCTTTTCCCAATTATGTTTGAGTCAGTTTCCAGTCTAACCGGATGCAGCTGAATACCAGTATTTTACATGGAGCGCCTACCTATTTGACCTCCACAACCCAGTTACTGGGTAACTTGATTACCCCTTAGTTAAACAAACAATAAGTATAATTATGTGAGCGATCAAATCTATACTAATCTATACTAATATTATAAAGCTGCAGAGTTTGTTTGTTTGTTTGAACGCGCTAATCTCTGGAACTACTGGTCCGATTTGAATGATTCTTTTAGTGTTGGGTAGTCCATTTATCGAGGAAGGCTATAGGCTATATAACATCACGCTACGACCCTTAGGAGCCGCGCAGCGTGTGACACCGCGGGGAACAGCTAGTTTAAAATAAAACAGTAGACGCACTTTTCAAGTTAGTACCTACTGTTCTGAAGCACTCTCACCTACTTAGTTAAGCACAAATGACACTATTTAAAGTTCTACTGTAGCAGAAGTATAAGCATAATCAGCCTGTAACGGTCCCACTACGTACCGGGACACAGGCCTCCTCTCTGAGAAAGAATGGGCCTTAATCCACCACGCGGGCCCAATGCTGGTTGGTAGATGTCTCACGTAAGACTCTTTGGTTCTAGGAAATGCCGGTTTCATTACAATGTTTTTCTTCACCATTTTGATGAGCAGTGGTGATGAAATAATTTTTTTTTACACAAAATAAAGCGCCTGATGACCCATAATTCGAAAGTCGTGGCCATTACTACTGGGCCACCACTGTTACTTAAGTCCTACTAAGTATTTTAAACTCTGAAATATTGTCCATTACTGATGACAAATTGTGGTGGTGGATGGCTGTGGTCCAGGTTGCCAGATATAATTTTACCATGATCATCTACCACTATTCTCCCCTTACAATTCTTGGAGGTTCGCCCTGAACATTGCCAGTAGGTAGATTTCTTTGTAGAATAGTATTTAGTGAAACAGTATGTGTACTCTTTGTGCAGAATTAACTGCTTGCCTCTCTTCGAATTGATGAACTTGATATCTGAAAAAAAGTGCATATTTAGGTATAGCATAGGTTAATATTGAAAGGCGACTAAAAAAGATTTATTGTTAGGTTGGCTTGGGGCTGATGACGTTGGCCGCTCTCCCTATCCTCTGCGGCTGAAAATTGGCAGGCGGCGGGACCAATGACCTGACCCGTCACAGGGGGACCAAGGGTGACCAGAAACGGGCACGTTAAAAAAAAAAAGGGGGGGGGCTGGGTATTTGCTATTAACTGATGTATGTCTCTGGTGTACTGTGTGTCATTTAGTCTGTGCTAAATAAATGTATTTCCTTTCTTTAACAAGATAGTTGTCAGTGGAAACGCCAGGAGGGGAAGCCCCTGGAGGACATATTGTGACCTTATTGGTGATGGTCTACAGAAAGGTCAGGTG
This sequence comes from Oligia latruncula, assembly GCA_948474745.1. Classification (NCBI taxonomy): domain Eukaryota; kingdom Metazoa; phylum Arthropoda; class Insecta; order Lepidoptera; family Noctuidae; genus Oligia; species Oligia latruncula. Next base: position 15,298,756 of record OX419693.1, on the reverse strand, counting down.
CGCAGTACTCGCAACCGGCGTGCGTGTATGACCAGATGTATGATCGTAAACGAGGCAAAAGGAGTATGTAAGGATCGTAGCAGGTGGCGTTCTGTGGTGTCTGCCTGCCCTTAGAAGGGGTGAATTTATATTTGTATAAGTTAATAAAGTTGTCTAAAGTTATCTAAAGTGATCATTGGGGCCGCGCCGGCCACTTGTAATGGTATTTTGCGTTACACGCATGGCCGTCAGCGAGCAAAAGGTGTTCAAGTTCACCTTAGTTGTGCCGGTCATTTAAGCCCCCCATGGCCCCAACGCTTCTACCAAGTGCCGGTCATTTTGACCCCCCATGGCAGCCAACGTGCTAATACTATAAAAACGAAGCCATTCTGTCAATTCTGTCTTGTCTAAAAAAATACAATTACATCTCAATTGTTTTTATTCTATAGTCTATAATATGTTCCATTATTTATGAAGAATTTGGGTGGTGGATGCGTGTGCTCTAGGTTACCTGATATAATTTTACCATAATCATCTACTATTAGTTTCCCTTTGCATTTTAAGGTTTTAGCTCGCCCAGAACATTGCCAGTAGGTACGAGTAGAATTCTTGCTGGCACAGTATGTAGTGTAGCTGTATGTGTACTCTTTGTACAGAATTAACTGCTTGCCTCTCTTCGAAGTAATGTACTTAAAATCTGAAATAAAGCAGTGTTTGTCAAATGAAAAGGTGTCCACCTTTTCATCGCTTGCACATAACAGCGCGGAAACAAAAAGAACTCCATCGAAGTATTTAATACATCTTCTTCAGGTATTATCGAAATGCACAGTGAAGCTAAATACAATTCATATTGTAATAATTACAATGTAGCCCAGGAAAAGGTGGCGAGACGACCTAGACGCGTACCGCAAGGGTTGGGTCGTGATGGCCCCGGAAAAGGATGCTTGGAAGGATTTGGGGGAAGGCCTTTTTTTTTTTTTTTGCGGAAATCATCAAATGACCCCTCCCGCTCTGGGTGGAGCGAAAGGGAGTGTCAGACTCTTACTGACTAAAACCTGCCCGTGTAGTCCTTAGCCCGGAAGGCCTTTGCTCAGAATTGGGACACTGTAGGCTAACTTAAAAAAAAATGCAATTACATCTCAACTGTTTTTATTGTAAAGTCTATAATATATTCCATTATTTATGAAAAATTTTGGTGGTGGATGCGTGTGCTCTAGGTTACCAGATATAATTTTACCATAATCACCTACTATTATTTTCGCTTTGCATTTTGAGGTTCGAGTTCGCCCAGAACATTGCCAGTAGGTAGAATTATTTCTGGCACAAAATGTAGTGTAGCTGTATGTGTACTCTTTGTGCAGAATTAATTGCTTGCCTCTCTTCGAAGTAATGTACTTAAAATCTGAAATAAAGCAAAGTGTTTGTCAAATGAAAAGGTGGACGGTGGTGGATTTTTTTGATTACCGACGAAAAATTTCAACGCAGCGGTGTCCAGAATCGTGTATTGAAACCATGGTAATAGGTTTCCCGTCGCTTTTCCTGCCAGCTTGTATAGTATAGAAATCGCGATATTTTGACACATCACCGCATCAGCAGATTACACCCGTACGAGGCAAAGGCGAATCGCTATTATCATCATCTGCCTAGCCTTTTCCCAACTATGTTGGGGTCGGCTTCCAGTCTAACCGGATGCAGCTGAATACCATTACATGGAGCGACTGCCTATCTGACCTCCACAACCCAGTTACTGGGTAATCCGATACCCCTTGGTAAGACTGGTTGTCAGACTTTCGGGCTTCTGACTACCCGCAACGACTGTCAAAGATCCGCGAATGACAGCCGGGACCAACGGCTTAACGTGCTTTCCGAGGCACGGAGGGGTCACGGTATGTAAAAATGGTCACCCATCCACAGACCAACCGCGGCAAGCGTAGCTTAACCTGATCGATCGACTTGTGCGGCTGTTATTATTTAGCCACGGGCCCCTCTTTTATTTAGTCAAAGGAGGATCGCGACAGGGTCAAATTAAATAAGCTACCAAAAGTCCGCTAAATAAATCAGTTGTTACATCAGTCCAAAAAACCAGGCTAATGCAACCGTTTTTAGCAGAGGAGAAAAGTTTAAAGGATTTTATTGGGATAAAATTACAAAATATAGACACTCGATTTGAAGAAGGTAATATAATCAGACATAAAACTTACACAACATTATCTAAATACATTTTAAAATGTTAAAATAATAAATGAAAAAGATGTGGAAATAAATATATTAATTATTTATTTATTTAAATGAGGTCCACCAACAGTTAAACACCTACCAGTTACCAGTTATATACCTAATCCTATCCTAAATATTTATCTAAGGTCTTTGATAATCACAACGCGTACGACTGTCTCATCGTCAATCATGTAAATTATAATTATTTTAATATTAATTATAACAATATTATTTATTTATTAATCGAGTTCAAAAAAGAGGAGATTCTATGTTCTCTAAGATATTCTAAAATATTTTCCATTATTGATATAGAATTGTGGTGGTGGATGGCTATGGTCCAGGTTACCAGATATAATTTTATCATTACCATCTACAACCACTTCCGCCTTGCAATTCTTTAAAGTTCTTCGCTCTGTGCAACGCCAGAGGGTAGCCTTTTTTGTTGAATAGCTTCTAGTTAAGCTATATGTGTACTCTTTGTGTAAAATTAACTGCTTGTCCTTCTCCGAATTTATGATCTTGATCTTATTATCTGAAAAATATCACATTTTTAAGTATAAAAACAGGCCAAATGCGTGGCAGACTCCCACACGTACCACCGTACAATTATTTCTAATATTTGTTGTTAGAGCGGCAATAAACATTTAGACTGTGAAACTTTCAGCCGTCTACCTGATAAGGTTCATGAGATACAGCCCGCTAACAGACAGACGGAGGGACGGACGGATAGCGGATATTGAAAAATTGTGGTGGTGGATGCTTGTGGACTAGGGCATCAGATATAATTTTACCATGACTAATTTACCACTATTTTCCCTTTACATTCTGTGTTCTGTTTCGTGCAAAGACAATGAACAGTTCCTTTGGCACAAGAGCTATGTTTGTATGTGAACTCCTTGTGCAGAATCATCTGTTTGCCATGCCTCAAGCTTATGTAAAGACGCCAGCACATAAGGAAGGAACGGTGAGTGGGTTTTAGTCAGTAAGAGTCTGACACTCCCTTCCGCTCCACCTAGAGCGGGAGGGGTCATTCCGAAAAAAAAAAAAAAGCCGCCAGCACATCAAGCTACCCGAAACTGTCAAATTTTCCCAATCAACTTTGAACCTTATGCTTCATCGATAAAGTTGAAAATCCATTAAAGAAATTTGACAAATTGCAGTAGCTTCATGCGCTGGCGTCTGTACTTGATATCTGAAATAGAACATATTTATTGGGATATAGGCTAGATAGATAGTTATATGCTTATTCGAACTGAGCAAAGAGTCGCAACAAAATCAAACCATGAATATAACCAAAAATAACCAACTGAAGCCAAATTAAACCATGATAACAAACAAAAATAACCAAATGAAGCCAAATTTAACCATAATTATAACCAAAAATAACCAAATGAAGCCCAATTAAACCATGATTACAACCAAAAATAACCAAATGAAGCCTAATTAAACAATGATTACAACCAAAAACAACCAAATGAAGCCAAATTAAACCATGATTATAACCAAATGAAGCCAAATTAAACCATGTTTATAACCAAAAATAAACAAAGTAAATCAAGTTCTTCTAACGTTAACGTTGTGCTGCTGGGGAATTTGTTGCGCCACTTCCTCTTTCCAGCTAAAGCATTAGGAAGTTGTGAAAGGCGGGTTTTGGGGGAATGAGTAGTTTTGACTTTCAAAGAACGCCGATTCTCAGGCGAATGACTTTTTTAAGTGATTGCTAATGTATCTAATATGGTAATGTGCTAAGGCTGGACCAACAGTGGCCCGTTTCTGCTATTTTGGTCATTATTGGCAAGTCCATCTCATAAGGACCCACTGAAAGTGACAACAAGGATGCCATGTTTTAGTCGTATGTGTCAGACGAAGTTAATTAAGTAGGTCAGACGATTGAAAGACGCATAAATTAAAAGGATTTTATTATGAAAAAGAAAAACATAACAACTCGAAAACCGTTAAATTATAAAAGTGAAGAAATAGAAAGTGTAATCTAACTAGCCTGTATCGTTCCACTGCAGAACAAAGCCAACCCCCCCCCCCTTTCCCTTTTCCACACAATTTTGTCTTATGCTAGTGCAGGCCAGTTCTTTCAGTAGGAGTCACCTCGCGACCTTCGTCTCGGTCTGCCGCGATGGTTTAGTGGAACCCAATCGGTGGTTCTCTTAGGCCATTTGTCCAGCCCGTTTTGGCACGCAGTGCTGTGTTCCTTGTACGGTCCAAAATTCAAAACCCCAGGATACAATAGAAAGTAGTAAAAAACTATTAACTTCTCGTCTCCAGCCCCCGAGCAAAAGCGATTACGCTAGGGTTTCCTCATACTGCTGTTGCTCTGTTTTTGCCACATATCGTCCGCAATTTACCGCCCAATGGTGTGTTTCCCTAGAGAGTTTCCAAGGTTTTTTGACACCGTAAACTCAAACCCCGGTGGTGTTTTGTGATGAGACGGTTTTATTCTGACACAACACTTCGCCTGTCCCAGATAGGAGGGTATCAATGAAGGTTTCCACAGGAAAGAAGAGTTCTTCTGTTTTTAAATACTGATGTAGCGTCCATTACAGATGTAAAACTGTGGCGGGGGATGGGTGTGGTTTCCGTTCACATATATAAGGTTACCAAGATTATCTACTACTACTTTCGCCTTACAGTTTTTTCTGATGCGTCCTGAGCATTTCCATATGGTTGTGCCTTTGGTAGCAGAATAATTATTGAAGCAGTATGTGTACTGTTTATGTAGAACTACCCGCTTGCCTTGCTTCGAATTGATGTACTTGAAATCTGAAACAAAGCGTGATCATTTTTAAATTTAAATGTTATTATCAAGTAGACAAGTGGCCCATCCCTTGGTATGAACATGAATCATATTTTTTTTATATTATAATATTTTATTTCATCGATATGCAAATTATTGATAAGTAATTCACAAAAAAAAAAAAAAACTCGGACAAGGTTTGAAATACACATTTAATAAAAGAAAAAAAATACCTTTACATGATTTGATTAAAACTAAGTTCCTACAAATTGGCGCTAATGATATCCGTCAACGTTATATCCGCATGCAGCAGTGTCCTAACGGGTCACCACCTACAGGCCTACCGCTTAACTGAAACGGTCCTAGTGCTCATACACACGAGCGACACGCGTCGATAGAGGCAACTGCAACCATCGACGAGTGTCGGCGGCTGCAGTCGACAATATGCCGCTCGTGTATTTGAGCACCGTACTCAAATACACGACGACAGCCGTCGACGCCCGTCGCGCCCGCCGTCGACGCGTCGGAAGCTGCCGTCGTCACACGTCGACGGTTGCAGTTGCTTTTGTTGTTGACGCATGTCGCTCGTGTGTATGCACACTAAAGCAACTGCACGGTGCGGGAGTGACGTGGTGACGTGTTGCGAGAGCACAGTCATTCGCTCGTTGGCGGTGGTCAACATCCTCAATCTCTAATCTTTCTCTCTCTAATCTCTCCTCTCTCTCTCTGTATTTGAGATGCTAATAACCACCAAAGATCGTCCCTCCACCCTTGAAGCCCTTTCCGCCTCCTAACGAAAATTTTTCGATTTTCATTTACTTATCGCTAATAACATATACTCCATCATGAACACTAAATGCTGGTGGTGGGTGATTATGGTTATTGTTGCCAGTTATCTTGCTACCCTTATCTGAGATGATCATCGCCTTGCATCCTTTTCTGTAAGCTTTGCAGCGCCATAAGTCATTACGAGCTTTTAGATAATGTCTGTGGTGCCAGAAAGGGTAGCCTTTGTATACTAATATGGGTTTTCCTTTCGTTGATTTTATTGGTTTGAGTTCTGAAACAAATTTAATAAAACATTTTATTTTTTTTTATTAATAGGTATTTGTAAGATTTGTTTAGGGCTGATTTTTCCAACGACGGATTCTTTGTCTGAAAAATAATTTAGTTTTTGTTTTCCTAACAAAAGCTCCGATTTCAATAAAATTCCGCGGATAAAAGATAGCTGACGTTTGAAAAATGAGTCCTTAACCAGCCCAGATCATTATCAGGCTTCTTTGAAGCCTAGCTAATTTCAAGGCTTGATCGTTCCTGTGCCTGGGTCATTGGAATTCTGCACTATCGACTGCAAGAGATAGGGTGGTGTGTGGGGAAGGAGGAAGGTACTCAGGTTCCTTACCCACACACCACTTCCTTCTTTTCGTTTCTTTCAGAAAAAAACTGTAGTATACACACCAGGATATAAAACTAAGTTATGTTATAAAAAAAAACAACACCTCTATTTTTTAATAAATGTTTTTAGTCTGATCAGCCGATGGCCGCGCTAGTTATAGACTCATTATTAAGTATCTACTTGTATTATTCACAAAAAATATATTTCATTCACACACGCATTATTACTGTTGGGATCACAAATCTACGTCCCACTACAAATACGGTTAAAAACAAATGCAGTATAAACACTGCCATTTTCCCAAAATTATCAGCGGTGCTATTCTGTAAAAAGATCACCGTGATAACTTAGGTGAAGTGAGTTTATAATGAGCTGTCATTCCACCAGATGCCAGGGATTGACACTATTGACAGCTCACTTTAAGCTCACCTAAGTCTTCACGGAGATATTTTTACAGAATAGCATTACAGGGGCCAAATTGATCATTGACGCCGTAATTGTAGATTTTGACAGATTTAGTAATCTCTTACTTGAACGACGTCATTATGATTTTCCGATAGCAGGCTACTGACACTCCAGTGCCAAAATGGTCCGTATTTGGTTTGGTAATGTGCCCGGCGTCTGGATTTATGCCCGGTTGATAGCCAGCCGCTGTTTTTACTTAAGGGGACTACATGACCTAAAGCGCGGTCACTGTCGGACTGCATAGAAGCGCGATGACACAACTTTGGTAATTTATTGCAGAATATGAAGCAATTATCTATTTACAAAAAATCTATTGTGTCAATAAAATGTTTTTTTAGTCCTGCGTAGTTGGTTGAAGGGGATGGGCACGATTATAGGTTCCGGAAGGCTGTCGCTTTTGGTAGTTTTTATTTGGAAGGGCTTTTATTATAATGTAACATCCTAATATATTCTCCGTCACAAAAATGAAATTCCGGTTTCGGATGGCTATGGACACGCGCAACGTTTACAATTTGACCGTCAGTGTGCAGTGTGATCCTAGCCTTACAGCTCTTACTGCGGTGTGAAGAACACTTCCAGTGTACATTGTCCTTTGTTTTTTGATGATGGCAGTAAGTGTAGCCGTCATGAAACACTAAAGGATGTCCTCTTCTTGATTTTATGTACTTGTAATCTGTAAAAAGACAGGATATTAGTAGGTGACGCGCTCCGACAGCAAATTGGCGTTAATCTAAACTATAAAGAGAAAATATTGGATTTTTTGTATGTTACGCTATGACGCTAAAGCGGTGAATTGCGATGAATCAAAAACTTGTCAAAATGTAGGGAAACCAGAGGTTTTTTTAAAAGATTGAAACCGAGATCAGGCTGTGAACGTTCTTAAAATTACGAGAATTGCCCCTCAGATATTTGAACATCGTATAAAATAATAAAATTAAAACAATACAGTCCGATTCAAACTTTATGACGGCTCAGAACATGAGGCGAGTCGCTGCGCAGTAACAAATTCACGTGTCAGCGGGAGTGAGGGGTGAGGTACTGCGCAGCGAGCACTTCAGGGCCACCATAAAGATTGAATTGGACGAACGAATACGAATCGGACGATACGAATACCGTAATATTTATAGTAAAAAGTAAATAAAAATACAATAATAACGCTTATAATCATTAATTTACTATCATCTCTTTAAACAATACACGACAACATTATTTATAGACACTTACAAGCGTGCTACTAATATTGCCAAGCGAAATTGAGTGCTTGATACTTAAAAACTCTGTTTTATTAAAACCAACTCTGCAATTAATAAAATAGCGGCTCTATTAAAATGGTCATCGCTCAGGATAATGTTGACCCTATGTAAGACAGAGCCACACCTCTGGTTTTCAGCGATAGCAGGCGTTGCCGTGTTGACTTCAACCGGTACAGAAACTTTTATAGAGGTGTTCTAACTGCTTCGAACGGTCGCGTGACTTCCTAATCATTAAAACAATAAGCGAACTTTGCGTCGTCCCGCGTTCGGCGCGGGATTCACTAAAATGTGGCTAACTTACTTCGAAAAATCACAGGTCATAAGCATAATAAATCTTAGATTTTCTCTTAGTGGAAGCGATCAAAAGAACAAAGGAGCTTGAATATTTTTTTTCCTCTTTCCAAGTTTATCGTACTTCCTAACATATTCCCCATTGCATACATTGAAAGTCGGCGGTGGGTGTGTGTGGGCATGAATGCCTGACGTAATGATACCACTACTGTCGATCACTATTTTCGCCTGACATTTTTTACTTCGTCGCGATGAGCATTTCCAATGGTCAGTGCCCTTCTTCTCGAATTTGTTATGATGACAGTATGTGTAGCCCTGGTGAAGAACTAACGGCTTGCCTTTCACTGATTTTATGAACTTGTAATCTGAAAATAAATGAGTACCTATTATAAAATATACCGAGAGTGAGAGATTGGCCGGAGAAGGCAACACACATGATACAGTAGGAGACCTGTGCCCACCAGTGGGACAATACAGGTCGATAAAAAAAACATAGTTCTCTTCATGTGTAATAAGGAGGACTATTTGGGTATAATTTTGTTAATGAGCGAAAGCTAGACAAATATAATGAAACTACAAGGGTTTAATATAATCATTATATATTCAAATTACCATCAACAAAATTAATTTCAGAAATATTTGAATTCTCAATCTCAGTTCTAAATTTTTAAGTATTAGGGAACACAAACTCAGGCTCGCTTACAAATCACTAAATAGGTAAAGTCAAGTTCACGGCACGGTTGGCGCAGTGGTTAAGCGATTGACTGCTGTGCTGCGTGTCGCGGGTTCGATTCCCGCACGGAACAAATATTTGTATGACCTACAAGTAGTTGTTCCGGGTCTGGCTGTTTGTGTATGTGAGTTTAAATGTTTGTAAACGCACCCACGATACAGGAGAAATTCCTAGGGTGGGGCAACGTTTTTAAAAAGAGGAAAGAGGAGGAGGAAGAGTTCTTTAATATTTGAGCATGTTCATGAATCAAAAATTTAAAGGCGATGGCAAGTTTCATAAAACTCTAAACAGTTTTTGCCTTAAAATAAATTGTAAACATTCCGTGACATCATAAATATGTGACTACATTAAATCAATAATATTGCTACAGACAAATAATCTAAAAATTGTGCGCAATCCCTTGTTCATATTATTTAGCGCAAAGTTAGGTTTTTGATGTCTAAGTTTGTATAAAAATACAAACTTAGACACCAAAAACCTAACTTTCATAATATCTTTTTTTTATATCAATAAAATATATATGATCATTTTAACCCTTACAATATTTTGAAACATTGTCACTGCCAATATTTTAGTGAACTCGACTGTACAGACGCCAGCACATCAAGCTACCCGAAACTGTCAAATTTTCCCAATCAACTTTAAACCTTAAGTTTTAGCGATAAAGTTCAAAATCTATTAAAGAAACTTGACAGATTGTAGTAGCTTCATGTGCTGGCGTCTGTACATTTAGTGTTAAACTTATTTGAATCATCGTTCTGTCTCTACCAACTTCAAATCATTCTCAGTATCATCGGCAACCTTGCTTCATCATCCCTTTTGTGCCATGCTTCCCTGGTATGTGCAAGTCTCATCCAGGTCCCGCGATCTTCTGTAGGTCCTCCACCAACTTCAAAATATGTTTGGCAGTAATAGAAAGACGTTCTAAATTCGCTTAGCGCTAAATGTTTAGCGCTAAAGGTACTGATAGTGATTTTAGGTACAAGCGGGTCACAATGTCATACATCAACGTTCAAAATCCATTGCAACCGTTATTTATTAAGACCTTATCTAATACAAACGGTCAATCAAAAATCAACTTTGTTTTCATAACGCTAAAGTAGATAGTTAATTAATACATTAAAAAAATCTAAGAGTGAGTGTTTAGGTTCATGCAACTATGCTTTATATTCAGCAGTGATTGATGTTAAAGGTATCTCGTATATGTAGTGAATACAACAACTATTTAAAGTATCAAAATAATAAGGAGTTATATAATTGTCATTTGATTTGTACAGACTTGTAGATAAATATTAGTAACATTATGAATACAACCATACAGGAGATTTAATAGAATTAAAAAAGTACAACCCGCAAGAGTTAAGAGAGAAAAACCGAATTTTTTTCAACATATTATCACATGTTGAAAAAAATTAGATTTTTCTATTTCGTGTAACTTGTTAAGTATCTGGAATATGGCTTTAACATATTGGTATATGTTTTTTGACTCTTTGGTCTAGTATCAAGTAAAAGGAATACACGATTCAATGAATTTTTCTCGATACAAAAAATTTGTAAAGTTATATCTATTTTTAACATAGAGAATTATCATATCAAAGTTTACTCAAAGTAGTTTTAAATTTCATTCATTTATTTTGTAAAAAAAAAACAAGTAATTAAAAAAACTAAAAAACCCGACTGCGGTAAAAAAAAAATAGTTTAAAAAAAACTGAAAAGCTAAAAACAAGGCCATTTTAAATTAAATAAAAGTTGGAAGCAGGCGGGACCCATACCATTTTTTTATTATATTTTCAAACTCAAATGGGTCCCGCCTGCTTCCAACTTTTATTTAATTTAAAATGGCCTTGTTTTTAGCTTTTCAGTTTTTTTTAAACTATTTTTTTTTACCGCAGTCGGGTTTTTTAGTTTTTTTAATTACTTGTTTTTTATTTCCAACTTTTTAGTTTACAAATTTGAAAGATTTCGCAGACGATTTACTTATGTATTAATTATTAGCTGACCCGTAAAGTCACTCAACAGGGAACAAGAAATAATTATTTTATTTAACGTGTTTTTTACGATTTGTCACTTCGAATTACTTTTAACCAAATAAGTTGAATATATTTTTGTAATCACCTTTTAAAACCCTTAATTTTGATATTTCACTCGATGGTATTAAAAGAAGAAAAAAATTCGAACTCCGCAATATGGCACCCTAAATCCGCCATTTTTGTTTTTTATTTTAATGTAGCCAGTGACACTCGCGCTACCAAGACAAATCTAAAGGCGTATAATTTATCCAAATCCGTTCATTCGTTTAGAAGTTACGAGGGAACAAAGAAACGGACATACATACATACAGGTCAAACACATAACCCTCCTTTTGGGCTTCGCCGCAGTCGGGTAAAAAGGAGCAAATTCGTTTTGGCACATACGTCGTTTTATTCCGAGCGTACGCGCACATAAAGCCAATCACTCTTCTTTTGCGTTTCAAAAGTAATCGCATCACTTTCGCTCGCTTAGTAGGTTTTCGAGGATTTTAGATTTTCGAGGTAGTTGACATTCCATTCTAGATTCAAATGCTCTATGTTCTAAAGCAACAATATAACATTCAATGTTTTTTGTTGCGGAAAGTCTTATTATAGGTTCGAATATATTCTCCATTTAGGACACAAAACTGTGGGGCCGGATGGCAGTGGTAGTCAGTAGTGGCTATAACGTTATGGTCACTATCCATCACGAGTGCGGCTTTACACTGTTTGCTTCGAGTTGAAGTACACGCCCAGTGGTCAGTGCCTTTAGTTGGGACCCGCCGTCGATGAGAAAACGTGTAATCTTTGTACAAGATTATCGGCTTGCCTTTCAATGATTTGATGTACTTGTATTCTGAAAACAATTGAGACATAAGACATTTTACCATTAAAAAAAAACAAAAGTCACCGACTCAAATTCGGCTGAGAATCAGCACTTTTCGAACGTCCACCTATCATAAGACACCTCTCTTCACCACTTCCTAGTACTTTCGCTGGGAAGAAGAAGTAGCGCAAAAAACTCCACAGCAGCACAGTTCTCAGTTCTGTTCTAAATTCATGCAAAAAAAAAAACTTAAGGCACGGTTACACGGTTTAATTAGCGTTTCGATTTAGTTGAATCAACCAAATCGGAAATTGTAAAAATCATAGTAATCAATTTGGTTGAAACTACTAAATTGAAATGCTTAAAATCATAGTACCTAATCAATTCGGTTAAGCTGTGTGTAACATTCTAAAAGAAATAAAAGAATGCGAACACTCATGTAAACTGATGTGTAACAACAAATTATATTATAATAAATACCCACCAGATTTCAGCATTGATTTTTTAGGTTTTTGAAACCGGGAGATATAAAAAGCTTTGTTAACATTTATTTACCTCTGTATTCGAAGTTTTAGCACCATTGTGTTTTTTAAAATAATCTGAAATGCACTCCGTCAATGACAGAAAATTTCGGCGGTTGATGGTTATGCTCATAATTTGCATTGATAATATTTTTACCAGCGTCTAATACTAATTTTCCTTTGCATTTTTTACTGCGGCTCGAGCTGCAAATCCAATGTTCAGTGCCTTTCGGGTGTAAAGTTCGCCGCCAGAAGTAAGTGAACTCTCTGAGTAGTATTACCTGTTTGCCCTTCAATGATTTTATGTACTTGATTTCTGCTTCTGAAACAAACGAAAACAACATTTTATTAGTAGTACATTTTTGACAAGTTTTAGAAAGACTGATCAAGAAAATTGTTCAATCCCATGTTGTCCTCGTTTCACTTGTTTGCAAATTGCATTAGTATGTAGACTTAAGAGCAGTTTTTCTAAGCCATGGCAATCAGCACAGCTTTCAGGACGATACGACATGTTTCACATAAGCCTTTTAATTTTTATAATCTCGGCTTTTAAACGATGGTATAAGAAATAAAACCTCTTAATTAGCAGTAATTTGACTCTGTATTTATAATTTCAACACAAAACGTTATTAAAATTACTACATTACATTGAGGCTAAAGGGTCAGGGCAAATTTCTTAAAGTTTTTGCACTTTGCAGGTCAGTATCAGATTGTAAGTTGATCTAAATATGATTCACGGCCTTAACAAATATTTATTTTTAGAATTGTAATCAATAAAGTCATCAATACATCCTCCTTAATTCAAGTTTACAGTATTATTTTGCTTTTCTAACGTGCACTCCATCCATTACATTAAATTGTGGTGGTTCATGGTTATGTTCATAATTTGAACGGATTATATTTTTATGACAGTCCAATACAATTTTCCCTTTGCAATTTTTACTGCGACTCGAGGTGCAAATCCAATGTTCAATGGCTTTCGACTGAATGGTCCGCTGCCAGAAATAAGTGTATTCTCTGAGCAGTATTAACTGATTGCCTCTCATCGATTTTATGTACTTGAGTTCTACTTCTGAAACAAACGAAAACAACATTTTATTAGTGGTAAATTTAAGAAAGTATCTGAAAAAAAAAAAAGTAACTCTTAACATTGAAAAACGTGCTATATTCAGTTAATAGATATATGTTTAACCGGTTTCTCAAAGGTCGATAAAAAAATCAGTAAAGCTTTAAACTATCATGATAGTACAATTCTTCTTCTTGGTCGCGTACTTCGTTACTGAAGGTCGTGTCCCTGAAAGGCCTTTGTGGCTTTATGCACGATGTTCTTCCACTTCATTCGGTTCTCAGCTTCTCTCAGGGCGGTCGTAACGTGAGGGCGTTTACTTACAATAGGACATTAAAACACGTTTTAATTATGCCTTTTAATGTGGATGACCAAATTAAATCCTAGGTATTATCTGACAGGCAAGGCCTCTGAAACAAACCTAGATTTACCCAGGGTAAATTCTTAGGGTCAAGAAAAATGGTTTCCGTAATACCAATTATCCGTAGCATCTTTAAATAAACAAGGTCGCCTTTCTTGTGCAGTTTTTACCACTAATTAGAGTTTTTATTCCGGAAGTTAGGTTTAAGTGTATATAACAGTAATATTTAACATAATATTATAGCACAAAAATCTCGATGTGTTGACATGTCGCCATAGCAACTACAAGCATAGGCGGGTCGCTATCGCTTGATAAAAAAATGTGAATCAACGTGTGTGTTGAACCGTGTATTGTCGCCTTAAGCTGTTGTCAACGGCTGATTAACAATAACCAATCATAAAAGCTGCTATAACACTCTTTATTCGAAGTTTCAACATAAACATTTTACATACATAACAGACATAACATCATGCCTATTTTCCTCGAAAGGTTAGGCAGAGGTATACCCCCACATTTCCCCAGTTTAATTTAAGGGGCTTACAGGACCTAAACACAAAAAACGCAAGTTTTAGAAACAATAAAAGTATATTATGATCGACTACAGTAAACAAAATCAGAAAAATATATTATATTTTTCAGGATATATACTAGGTACATAGTGTGTTGAAAACATAATACAACTAATTTGATACGATAGAAAAAAATCATGAAGATACCTCTAAAAACTTTATTTTTAGAATAAAAACCATACTAATATACATACTCGTACAATCATTCAGATTTTTTGACAGATTATTCTACAAGCAACTTACTAAAATACCTACTAATGTTTTATTTTTTTAGTCCAAATAATAGATTTTTTGTAATTAAATAATTGCTTTATATTTTGCAATAAATTACCAGCGTTGTGTCATCACGCTTCTCTTTCTCTTCTATGCAGTCCGACAGTGACTGCGCTTTAGGTCATGTAAGCCCCTTAAGAAATAACACACAGCCCAACATTTTGTTCCAAATAATTAACAAACTTGTCAGCTCATTGTTGGTTGCATCATTTAATTGCCGGCGGTTGGTGGTTATGGTCCAAAATTGCAGTAATTAAAACGTTATTGCCAGTGTCTATTACTAATTTCGCTTTGCAATTTTTACTGCGACTCGAGGTGCAAATCCAGTGATCAATGGGTTGTGACAAGAGCGTCCTCTGCCAGAAGTAAGTGAACTCTCCGAGCAGTATTAAAGCCTTGCCCTGCCTTGATTTTATATATCTGAAATCTACAATAACAAAAACATCCTTTGTAATTGGAAAGCATTGAACATTATACGGATAGGTTATCCAGTATCTGAAATCCTAATTAAGTGAATAGGTTAAGCTGTCAACCAAATTTGGTTGAAACAACCAAATTGAATCATTTCGATATTAAAGTGAATCAAATTGGTTATAAAATCAGTCAGCTAGAGTGATAGAATGACCAAAATAAAATGTCATGTGTATGTCATGTTATTTCAAAGTGCATTTTTCTTGGTTTTCAGAAACTGGTGCAATATTAAGAGCGTTTACGCCGAACGTCATTTCATACAAACTTTCAAGCACTTGTTTTCCGAAATGAACGAACCGATTTTAATGAAATTCATACGCATAAGCAGGATACGAAGGTCTAAAAAGTTAGCAGAGAACATTTTCGAAAAATTGTGTTACAGCCAAATTAGACCGATTTTAAACTTTTCATAGAAACAGAGATTTCCAGTTATCTTTTTTTAAATAAGACATTTCGAAAATGTTCTCTGCTAACTTTTTAGACCTTTGTATCCTGCTTATGCGTATGAAGTTTCATTAAATCGGTTCATTCATTTCGGAAAACAAGTGCTTGAAAGTTTGTATGAAATGCCGTTCGGCGTACACACTCTTAAATAAAGAAACATCAGATAGAAAAGAAAAAATACGTTTATTTATCATAAACAACAACAACAAAGAAAAAACACAAACACAAAAGAAAACAAGTTGGGGGAAAATATGCATCACAGCCACGCAAAACGGCCATCGCTCAGCATAATGCTGAGACCCTATGCGAGACAGAGCCACAGCGCTGGTGTCCAACGACAGCCAAACTCAAATTCTTTGTTGTAGTTCGAAACTGTACTTGACTTAAAAATACATAAACAGAATAACTGACTAAATTTCCTATGTATTAGGAAAGTAGTTACTGGGCTTTTCTAAGCTAAAATTGACTCCTTCAACCGGCGGTTCATGGTAATGCTCAAAAACAGCTCGGACTATGTTTCTGTCAGTATCTAACACCAGTTTCGCTTTGCATTTACAACGAAAAATCGATGTGCAAACCCAATGGTCTTCGGCTTTCACCGTTGCTCTCAGCTGGAGAGGAGTAGGTGTACTGTTTGCACAGTATCAGCAGCTTGCCTTTCATTGATTTTACAAACTTGAAATCTGAAACAGATACTAACTACATTATTTTACTCGTCGCATTGTGTAGTGTGGTACGCCCCCCAGCTAGATGGACTGGACGACATAAGTAAGGTGGCGTTGACAAACTGGACATGGTGTTGTGGCGCAGACTGGGAGAGGCCTATGTCCAGCAGTGGACTGCGATAGGCTGAGTTGATTGTCTTTGCAGAAGTATGTACCCACAGTTTCTGAAATCCTAATCATGATAATGAATAGGTAAAACTGACAAAAATCATGTCAGGTCAGTAACATACCGTTCATTTGTGTATGCCTTGTTATTTGATTGAAACAATAATGGAATATTTTTTAACAAAAAAAAATCACTTTTGTTGAACTGTGTATAATTTTTTGCCTTTAGGTGGTTTTGTTAGAGCATTAGTAAAAAATGGTTAAAGTTAGTAAATTAGGTATAAAAGCGGTAAGATTTATTGGTTCTTTAAATTTGAAAAGAGCCGTTGACAATTTATGCACATATGTATTTGCTGCAGGTTACTAGTATACAATAATATAAACCCAAAATCATAAATTATAGAAGTTCAAACCTATCGTAAACTTTAGAAAAAGGATTACAAGTTTGATAATGATTATACGAGATCAATATTACAGAGTTACTTACAATCTACTTTGTACTGGTTGTAGTAGTTAACTTCGTACACAGATTTTTTTGTATTCCGGTAGTCGAAGGCTCTTCCAGTAGCCGAAGGCTCTTCCAGTAGTTGTAGCTAGTTCCAGTACTCAATGTGCCTATACTCTGGTTAGGTATTTGCGCCTTCTCAATCCAACTGGGGCGAACCTCTTCCGGGAGACCAGCTGAACCGATTCGTTACCATAACAACAGACACAAACACACTAAGATACTCGAAGGCTTGAAGTATCTTAAATGTACGGGTTGTAGTAGTTAACTCCGTACACCTCCACTGTGATTCACTAAGTAGTTAAGTTTATTTAAGTTAAGAATAAGTAACATTACTAGAGTGGAAGGCGATCATTTCTCTCAGTTGTTGATAGCTACCCAGTTATAAGTTCACTATATTTTATTTAAATTATGACGCGCATGGTCTAAGTAGGTTACAGAGTAAGCAGAAAAATACCTTACATACTTATATCATTATAAAATGTTCACATATTATGATCGGCTACAATAGAATAGCCTATAACACTCTTAAGACTAAGGTATATAAAATAGCTGATTTGTCTAAAACTAACATTTAAGTCGTCATTCTCCTTCTCTTATCCTAATTTATTTGGAGGCGGTGCAACATGTCTTTTTCTTTCATACTTTTTTTTTTTTTTGTATAGCCATCGACATTTTTACTCAAAACTTTCCTCGCGACGTTTCCCTCATTCCTTCTCATCACATTCTATGACAACTGAATTCCACACAACTTTTCAGTCACCGGTGCCACTTTCAAAGTTTTTGAAAAAAAAATGTTTGGTACCTACAGTTTTTTTCCTACTTCGAGGCACAATAAACCACAAATTCTTTGGCAGACCGTAAGGTATTGTTAAGGCGAGTGCGCTAAGGAAGCTCGCGAAATTCTATTTTTCTTACATTTTTTGCAATTTGCGTCGCAGTTCTTATGTCGAAAAAAGAAAATACGTTTATACGTGGTAAACATGACGCATAAAAAGAACAAAAACACAAAAAAAAATAACAAGTTGGGGGAAAACGTGCGTCACATCCACGCAAAACGGCCATCGCTCAGCATAATGCTAAGACCTTTACGAGGCAGAGCCCCAGCGCTGGGTCTGGGCAGAGAGTTGTTTTGATGATTTAGGTAGCTACCGTCACGAACCTAATTTGATGAACTTACAATATCATGAAATTGACGTAAGAAAATTTGAATTTTGCGGGCTACGTTAGCGCTTTAATATGATATCCACACAAGGTAAGGCAAATCTGAAGTTAGTAAACACGGCGACACATCAAGGTAAGTATATATTTCCAGTTTTACCTGACCCCGCATTATTATATGTTTTTCATATAATTAGAAGGCAGTTTATATTGGTTATACTTGATGTGTAGCCGTGCGTACAATACGGCTGATGAATCATGACAGGTCTGAACATAGACATAACCTCTCCGAACTTTCACGCATAATCTCTGACTCACACTCGCCTCAAGTCACCATTTGGTGCCTAAAAAATGTTATTGCGCAGCCTTCTGCGCAAAGTTCGGACCGGCCAAGCCTCATCTGCCGTATTATACTTAAGGTTATAATACTTGTACCATACATGATGCTTATGATAAGTATACAGAAGTTTTAGTATTCCTAATAAATTTTCCATGACCACAGAAATATCCCGGTGGCGGATGGTTGTGTTCATTATTCAAGGCAATGACCCTGTTGTCAATACCTAGAGTAAGTTTCCCTTTGCACTTCTTACTAGTTCTTGAAGTACACAGCCAATGGTTCGTGAATTTACTTCTGCAGGATTTGAAATGAAAGTACGTGTATTCATAGAGAAGAATCAACTGGTTGCCTAGTCTTGACGAGATGTACTTGATATTATCTGAAACTAAATACAAACAGTTAGACGTAGACCTCTGCTTTGTTGTTTTTCATTAAACTATTGTGGTATCGTTCTATGTAAAGAACGATGGCGCCCACAATTGGAACAAAACAGTCAATATTGTCAAAAATGTAACTGCTTCGACACAATATTACGCGGTGGGCTGATACCTATAATTACAAGATATTAAGTTAAGTATCTATGCTATATAGATATTAAGAGTATAACTCTAACATGCCACTTTACTTACCTTAAGGCTATTTCTACTGTAAACTATATTTTTGGAGTGAAAACTTCTTTAGACGCGTTGGACATTTTTTTAAATAGGGAAAACTATTGATCTCGCGCCACTGTTACCGTAAGCGACACCGCACGTGTTTTGTTTATAAGACGATTAAAAAATTACCCGTTTCGGTTGTGTTCGGCTGTCCTTGGGATGTACTCGGTTACGATTACGGTTTTAATGTAGGTATATCCCATATGTCAGTGAGTGATGGCAAAGTATTCTGTTTGTGTTTTGTTTTCACTTCTGTCAGCACTCCCGGAGTGCCACTGTTTTTTTTTTCTTTTTATTTGAAGGTGCAAATAAACTATGTAAGTAAGTATTTTATTTTAAGAAACCGTTCAGTCTAAAACAGACAAAACTGAAAAAAAAAATAGAAACAGATTCATGAGTTGCATCTTCTGAGAAATAGATAACGAATTCAAAATCAGCCTGTGGAATAATGGTTAAGACTCAGAAGCAATTTTAATACACCGATTTATTTAAGATGACCACTTTACTTGAACTATTTCAAAAACTCAAATAGTGTAATAATAGGTTTTTAATCCAGGTCTGGATGTTTATCCAAGAAGTAGGGATGTAAACAAAGGGTTTAAAAAAATAAAATATCGTTTAACAATAAAAAAAATGTATAATAACAGGATTATCACCTAAAACGTGTAAACAAAGGGTTTAAAAAATTAAAATATCGTTTAACAATTAAAAAAATGTTTATAACAGTATTAGCACCCAAAACAGCTAAGAGCAACCGTCTCTGCTTCACATCTCTAGTTTAAATTGAAATTTGTACCAATTTACTACATTTATAACGATAGAAACAGTGTTTAATTTTGTGTAAATACAACAGAATTGCAATACCCGTATTTTTAAGAACAGTCGCATTCCAATTTCAGTCCAATCTGTCAAAAATACCTCTAACTTACCCTCATTTTTTCAAATATTTGACAATGATTGTCACTGATATAAGATTGCGACTAAATTTTGAACAATTTTAAGGCCCACTTGCACTAAAATCGCTAGACACGTTTACCTAACGCTAAACAAAAAAACATCGTTCCATTTCTGTCAATCGTTTGAAAATATTAATTGATATCCTTATCGCACGTCATTCTGCACACTTGGCGAATGAAAGCTAGACCGAAAACTGTAACATATTGACCGACACGCCATTTTTTTTTTAATTAAGGGGCTTACAGGACCTAAACGCAAGCTTTAGAAACAATAAAAGTACATGATCGACTACAGTAAACAAACTCGGAAAAAAATATGATATCTAAAAACTTTCTTTTTACAATAAAAACCACAGTAACAACACAATACAATCATTCTGATTTTTTGTCAGATTATTCTACAAGCAACATACTAAAACACTAGTGTTTTAATTTTTTTGTCCAAACAATAGCTTTTTGTAATTAAATAATTGCTTCATACTCTGCAATAAATTACCAGTACCAGTGTTGTGTCATCGCGCTTCTCTTTCTTTTCTTTGCAGTCCGACAGTGACCGCGCTTTAGGTCATGTAAGCCCCTTAAGCGTTAAGTGTTAAGTGGGTCTAAATACGGGAATTAGCCTTGAGGTCTAAGATTTCCAAGACACTATTCTTCTTCTTCTTGGTCGCGTACTTCATTACTGAAAGGTCTTATCCCTGAAAGGCCTTCGTGGTTTTATGTACGATGTACAGACGCCAGCACATCAAGCTACCCGAAACTGTAAAATTTTCCCAATCAACTTTGAACCTTATGCTTTAGAGATAAAGTTGAAAATCTATTAACGAAATTTGACAGATTGTAGTAGCTTCATGTGCCGGCGTCTGTACTTCCACTTCGTTCGGTTCTCGGCTTCTCTCAGGACAGTCGTAAGAGAGTCCACTGAGGGTGTTAATAAGACACTATGAAATCCTGAAATATTCTCCATTGACGACATAGTATTGGGGTGGTAAATGATTGTGATATTGGTTACCATATATGATGTTATTGTGACGGTCCAGTGTTAGTTTTGCCTTACAGTGCTTTCTGCTGCTAGCCGTACACAGCCAATGATGAGTGCCTTTTATTGGGAAATGTTTGTGATGCCAGAAAGTATAGTGTTTGTATAATATTAACAGCTTTCCTGATCTTGATTTTATGTACGTGTAGTCTGAAAATAAAATTATAAAGTATGTTTAGTCTTGAATTATAATACATCAAACAATTAAATGATTGCATTTTTCACTTTAAAGTCTTAATAATTTCCACTATAAGGTAAATAATTTATAACAAAGGACGATGGACAAAAATATATTAGCGTATGGCTCACATTCGACACAGCTTAAACTACTATAGAATAGAATATTCTTTAATATGTACACTACATAAATTACACATTGATCATCCATTTTATTATTAGGTATACATCATTTTGAAGGAATCTTATCGATATATCTTTTGGTACATTATTATATTAAAGTCACCCTAGATTTTAAAATACTAGCTGATAGCCACATTTTATTTCTATATACAGTGGCTTTCAAACAATTCTTTCATTCGCATTATAGTTAGGTAGGCATTAGGTAACTATACATAAAGTCATACTACAAAAACCATTGAAAATACAAAATACAAACAACATTTAGAAGATAAGTTCTTTATTGGTGTTCTTATTTACTCGAACTTAATAACTCTAAGGACTGATTTTATCAAACAGATATCTTTTATCCGTGGAATAAAATTGACGTCTGACAGTTCCAGTATTGAAAAACTATCAAAAATTCTAATTTTTCTTCCCGAGATTAAACTTATTCTAGGTACCTATAAAAGTTTTCTGAAATTCGCCCTTAATGTGGGTTTTAAACCACATTTGTTACTCAGAAAAAAGAAGTTACAATAGTGCACATCCAAATTTCAAACTTTATAATAAACTTACGTCACTATCAAGTACTATAACTTATCAATATTTAATATATTCTCCATTATGAATATAATATTTAGGCGGAGAATGACTATGATCAAAAACTGACAACACGATTCTTTGGTTAGTATCCATTACGATTTTAGCTTTGCATTTGCTGTGGTAATGAGATGTGCAGATCCATCGGAATGTTCCCTTTTTTTCTGATCGATTCCTGAAACTGTATGTGAAATCGTTCAGCATTATCAATGGTCTGCCTTTTCGCGATCTTATGAACTTGATGGCTGAAAAAATACAAATTATTTAACTGGGTCTGTTCATGCCATAACTTATCTTATTTTCGATATCATTTCGTGGACAACGGATTGTATGGAACACATGTTTTTACTTCTATTATACTACTATACTCTTAAACAGCTAGAACATATAACTGTTTTTGTTCCAATGAAAAAACTAGTACAGTAATAGTTGCACAGCACAAAGTCCAAAATAGCTTGACACTTCACATAACACCTCACTTTTTGTCAAGCCCTAAGAGACCAGGGTACAATGATACCCCTGATGGTTTGTCCTTATCCTAATTGATTGAGGGTCGGCGCAATATGTCTTCTTCTTCGGTACTTAGAAGCCCATACCAATCTTAAAAATAAAATTAATTGTAAAGGATAATGGGCTGTAATGATTTTAATAGACGAAAAATACAAATTACTTTTAAATTAATTTTATTTTTTCTAAATCACCCTAACCATCGCCACCTTATGTATGTTATTATTTTATTCAATACTGATAGTTGTCTAGAATTTTTTTGTCAATTAAACTATTACCTAAATAACCCTTAAATTAAGCGTGATAAAACACATCCTCCTGTAATGGGTCAGTTATAAGCTGGTAATTTTGAAATCGTTATATTTTTTCTTCGCTTCGATCTCGATAGCTAATCAGCCTATAATGTTCCCACTGCTGGGACACAGGCCTCCTCTCGGTGAGAGGGAGTTGGCCGTAATCTACCACGCGGGCCCAGTGCGGCATGGTAGCAGCAACCAGAGCAGTTCACGATGGACTGTGTCCTATATCCGATCGCAGGTGTAGTCGTCGATCTCTCTCCATCCGGTTCCGTTATATGTGTTATGTAATTCATTTTATTTACATTCTCTTAAAAATACCATCACACAGATAATACATGGCTGGCGGGTGATTATGATGTTCACGTCTGGATAAAATTTTGTGATCATCATCTAATTGAAATTCCGCTTTACAATTAAGTTTGTTGTAAGATGTGCACACCCATTGATGAGCGCCTTGTTTTCGGGACAGTTGTCGCCGGAATGAGAAGGTGTAGTTTTTACTCAAAAGCAAAGCCTGGCCTCTTTCGGATTCAACGAATCTTATGTCATAATCTGAAAAAAAAATCGAGATCAAGTACGGAATGTTTTACTAGTTTAAACATAAAGCAAAATTGTCCAGAAGGCCAATTCCCGTAACTAAAAACGTTCAAAATCTGATCGCAATCTCAACTCAGCGACAATCAATATCAAAAACTTGTCAAAAATGTCGAAATCGGATGTATTTTTGACAGATTGAGACTGAGATCAGACTGTGAACGTTCCCCTCTCGTGAATTGCCCATAAGGAGTTGAGCGGCTACCGTATTTGAAAATAGAACTTGGAATACTTTTTTTAAACAACAACCAGGAGAACGCATTTGCTAACTTTTTTTTTGCTTACGTATGAGAGGAATAGAGGGTCAAATTAAATTTGCTAGCGAAACTCCGCAGACCTGATATCGCAGATGATTTTTGGGTTCAATACCAGCTGGTAGTGTTGTCACTTGAAGTGTGAGTTGATAAAATCTATTGTATCGTGTTGAGATATCGATACCCATCACGTCTGTAAAGTTCACACAAAAAAAAAGATTTTTAAACTGAAATTTTAAGTGATAATATTGTACTGATATTTCACTATCGGCGGTTGATGATCACAAAAAAAACATCATCAAATAAATTTATTTTTTGTTTTATCACGTTATCGATACTCATCATGTCTGCGAAGTTTAGCTAGCTAATTTTGACCTTGTGTAATAAAACATTAGTTAGTCAGGACAATTGTTGACAAAAATGTATTTCGAAAGACGTGTTTACATTGGATGCACTAAGAATGTATTATTTTGGTTTTCTTCGGAGCCTGTCATCCAGTGTTTGTCTTAGTTTTTTGTAACAACTACAGCAACGTCTTTTTTGCTTCCTCGCTCAAGAGCATGATTCGTATCCTCGAAGAGCCCTGCGATAACATAGGTGTTCCAGGAATTCGAAAACGACACAAGGATGAAGGAAGGTTCAGGCAATAAAGAAGACAAACAAGAAACCATACTGATGTTTTAAAAACGTAAATTTTATTAATAAAAAAAAATGCAGTTAAAGAAATTCAAACAAATCAAATCAAAAACAAATTCTAATACAAAAAGAAATTAAAAAACAAAACAATATTAGGTATATTGTTTTGTTTTTTAATTTCTTTTTTGTATTAGAATTTGTTTTTTATATAGTTAAGTTTTGTAGTATGATTCGAACATAAGTCCCAGAAAGGGTCACAACACAACTAATTCTTATTAACACTTTGCGGAACGCTAAATGCCCGTGATAACAATAAAAGCCGCAGCACACTTGTAACACCCGACGCCATCCCACGCTTACTTATTGGCCAAATGAAGTAATAGCTCAACGAGATGAAAAATGTAGCGAATGAGTAAGCTTCATTGATGTCGCGTAACGTGGTGTGTTTTAAGTGTGTTTTCGCCTTTGAACTTTCATTGTCTCAAGGGTCACAAGGGTCACCAGAAAAATAAAAAAATAAATCCCCTCTGGGTTCTTAAAAAAATAAGTGGCATTTTAATAAAAAAAAAATCTGGTGTATATGTGTAGTCGTTACGAAGAATTAGCTGTGACCCTTTCTGGGACTCGATATAATTGAAGTCCACTGAAAAATAAGACAACATTGACAACCTTCCTTTATTGCAGTCGGTTCGAATACGAAGAAAAGAAAAAAAAAATACAAGTAGTAAGTAAATTTTTATAATTTTTTTATACACAGTTAAATAACAAACTGATTATGCCAACCCTCATCGGTAAAAACAATTATTTGTTATGATCTAAATACAATTTTTGCTAACTTATACGAAAGTCCTTTATTCTGTGACAATGGGGACGCAATAATAGGTATTATTGCACCTTCCAATATTCAGTGACTTGGTTAATAAAATGATGCTTTCGGTCTCGTTCCGAACGCACTCCATCAGTATACGGTTAGTGTCATCCACTATATTACACTCCGGGCAATTTGATGACGCAACTTTACCCCTATGGAAAGCAAAACTGTTTATTGGAATGTGTCCCGATCGAAGCCGAAGAGCCTGGTCGATTCCTGTTTGCCGGGTCGAAAGATGACCAAATGATGGCTTGGATTATCCGATACCAGCGGGGGCAATTGGATCATCCGATACCAGCGTGGCAATTTGTCCATCCGATACCAGGGTGGCAATTTGTCCATCCGATACTAGCGGGGCAAGTGGATCATCCGATACCAGCGGGGCAATTGGGTCATCCGTACCAGCGTGGCAATTGGGTCATCCGTACCAGTGTGGCAATTTGTCTATCCGATACCAGCGGGGCAATTGGATCATCCGATACCAGCGGGGCAATTGGATCATCCGATACCAGCGGGGCAATTAGATCATCCGATACCAGAGGGGCAATTGGATCATCCGATACCAGCGGGGGCAATTGGGTCATCCGTACCAGCGTGGCAATTGGATCATCCGATAACAGCGGGGCAATTGGACCATCCAATACTAGCGGGGCAATTGGATCATCCGATACCAGCGGGGCAATTGGATCATCCGATACCAGCGGGGCAATTACGTAACACACTAAGGCTCTTTGTAAACAGCACGGTTTTTCTCACGGCAATAAAAATGTGTGTCTCCAAAGCCACAACTGTTAGGCCAACAGTGGCAATGGCTTTCATTTTGATAGTTCAACAACATTCATTGCGGTATTTACGTTGTTGCGCAGACAAACTGTTCGAACGTATGAAGCAATGCATTTGTAATATCCTTCAAAATGACTTAGATTGTGATTGAAAGGGTGTTACGTAATTAGGGTGCAGATTCCCTAGCTCAGGGCCAAACACATGATGCGACTGCGATGCGACGTTGTATCGTGCGTATGTGCACGATACAACGTCGCATCGCAGCCCATTACAATAGGAAATCAATTGTGTCTCGTTAGCGGTGATTAAGAGGTTAAATAACTAGTTTTTACAACTCATTTTAGGTGTAAATGGTAAAAAAAAAATTGTAGATAGTTATCAATAAAAAATGGTCATCTAAAAAATGGTGTTTGTGCCACATTTTAGTGCATTCTTCTAAAGGAGTTAGTAGTTACATCCGCAAATATTTTCCAATACATAAGATGTATTTATATGGACGATGATTATGTTCGTAATCACCCGAAATTATTTTATTTTCGGCATCAGTCAGGAGTTTAGCTTTGCACTCTTTATTGTGGTGAGTAGAACAGTTCCAACGAGAAGTACTTTTGTTCCTTCTCAGACAACCATAGGTATAGTCGTTAATAAGTATAAGTTGTGACCCTTTCTGGGACTCGACGTATTTGAATTCTACTGAAAAATATAACAAAATGAAAAAAATTCTCTAATTTTTTTTTCTAGTCTTTTTTAATACGAAGAGAGAAAAAAAAATTTGGTGTCGTTAGACACCCGGATGGAAAGAAGCTCCTTTGAGTTTTGCACACTTTGAAACAAGTGTCGTGATGGTCAAAATGTATATTGTTTTCGATCTAGCTCTCATTCGCCAAGTGTGTAGAGTATAACCTGCGCTAAGGAACTTCCTTCCAAAAAAACAAATGAAAGTAGTTAGTTACTAGTTATGTCCAAAGTCTACTGAAAAATAAAACAACATTCAGAACTTTGTCCTTTTATAAGCCGGTTATATTACGAAGGAAAGAAAAAAATCAAATGACAATAGTTAGTAGTTATATTCGAAAATATTTCCCATGACATAACATGTATTTATATGGACGATGATTATGTTCGTAATCACCCGAAATTATTTTATTTTCAGCATTGGTGATGAGTTTAGCTTTGCACTTTTTTCTGTGGTGAGTAGAACAGTTCCAACGAGTAGTACTTTTGTTCCTTCTCTGATAGCCATAGGTGAAGTCGTTAATAAGAATTAGTTGTGTCCCTGTTCGGGACTCCACGTATTTGAAGTCCACTGAAAAATAACACAAAATTGAGAAACTCCTCCGTCTTATAAAGTCGGTTAAAATACGAAATAAAGAAGAAAAACATGAGAATCTTCTCCTATTTTAAAAGTCAGTTAAAATACGATATAAAGAAAAAAAAACAAATAAAATTTGTTAATTAGTAGTTATATCCAATTATTTGTGATCCTTTTTGAGTTTTTAGTCTACTGAAAAATAAGACAACATTCAAAACTTTGTCCTTCTATAAGCCGGTTATATCACGAAGGAACGAAAAAAAAAACAAATGAAAATAGTTAGTAGTTACCTATATTCGAAAATATTATCCATGGACATAACATGTATTCAAATGGACGATGAATATGGTCGTAATCACCCGAAATTATTTAATTTTAAGCATTGGTGATGAGTTTGCTTTGCCCTTTTTTTGTGGTGAGTAGAACAGTTCCAACGAGTAATATTTTTGTCTTTGCCTGACGATATCGACTGTAGGTGTAGTCATCAATAAGAATTAGTTATGAGCCTGACCGGGTCTCTACGTATGTGTTGTCTACTGAAAAAAAGACAACATTGAGAAACTTCTTACACGTTTCGGACAGGACTTCTTAAATTATTTATTATTATATATATGACTAAAAAATTCCATACAAGTTACGACCACTGCTGTATCCGTAGCACCATATAGCAATACTAAAGGATAATATAAGAAGACGGTACTTTCATAGCCGTAAACCGGATATAGCCGTAGTATCATAATATATGCATGCATAGCATGTTTCAATACACTGCGCTTATCCCCGTAATCGGCTATAGCCGTACAGTATTTTATAAATAATTATACGGTCTCAAAATATGATACCACGGCTGTTGCAGTATTATAGGAATTTAAGTAGTTTTCAAAATAAAACCAAAATATACAAGAATACTCATCATTTATTTAATCATATAATGTAGTATCTAATAACTCATACGTGCAAACATTCATTTTAAAGAAACTTCTAGTCAGTGTCATGTAAAGAGAACAAATAAATTGACCTAATTGATCTAGTCTTCCTGATTATTTGCATCTTCCTGATTATTTTCATGCAAAATGTGCCAATCTTCGAAACATTCAGGACACAAAGGTGTTCTTTTCACACATCCCTTGCAGATATATTTAGTTTCCTTTCGTTTATATACCTTAGTGCACAATTTGCAATTCAAATATTTGAATTTTCTTTTGCTGCTATCAGAGGTGGTTGGAAGTGACATCACGACTGGCCAGTGACCTTTCATTACTGCGACACTACATTCTTCCACAACATTTTGCCTAAATCTTCGGCCGCTGTACACACTATCTTTTCTTACCACATGGGAACCGTTTATATTATCTGAAACTTGACACATTTCCTTTATCAATCGATCTATAGAATAAGCGAAATAAAGAGATTTTTTTTTTTGTAAAGTAGTAGGTTACATAATTATATCCAATTAGCAGATCCTTTCTGCATGTCTACTGAGAAATAGGACCACATTGAGAACCTTCTCCTTTTTAAAAGCAGGTTATATCATGAAGAAGAGAAAAAAAAACAAATAAAAGCAGTTAGTAGTTATATCCGAATATATTTCCCATTACGTATTAAGTATTTACATGGAGGATGATTATGTTCATAATTAGACGAAGTAATGTTATTTTCGGCGTTGGTGGTGAGTGTAGCCTTGCACTTCTTATTGTTGTGAGTAGAACAGTGCCAACGAGTAGTATTTTTGTTATTTCTCTGACGGCCATAGTTAATAAGAAGTAGTTGTGACCCTAACCGGGACTCTACGTATTTGAAGTCCACTGAAAAATAACACAAAATTGAGAAACTCCTCCTTTTTATGAAGACGGTTAAAATACTAAATAAAGAGAAAAAAATAATACACTTAGTTAAATAGTAGGTTTATCCAATTAGTTGACCCTTTCTGCGTATTTAAAGTCTAATAAAAAATAAGACAACACTGAGAACCTTCTTCTTTTTTATAGCCGGTTATATCACGAAGAAAAGAAAAAAAAACAAATGAAAGGAGTTCGGTTTAAAGATATTTATTCTCACAAAGAACACAAATAGTTCACTTAAAATATGAGATTATAAATAGATCATGCACTTATACTATTACATCATGACTCCGTGAGTCGAAAATATATAAACTGGCAGCGATAACAAAATATATTTAAAAGGTTCTAGATAAATTACACATGGTTAATTACAAATTTTTAAATACATAAGTTTTTAACATTTTTTTAAAGTTATTTGTACTTTTTACATTAATCATATCATCTGGCAGTTTATTAAATAGCACTGCTCCTTCATACAAAATGTTTTTCCTCCTGTAATTGGTTCTGGGTGGCCTGAGTTCAGTTAGTAGTTATATCCGAATATATTTCCCATTACGTATTAAGTATTTACATGGAGGATGATTATGTTCATAATTAGACGATGTAATGTTATTTTCGGCATTGGTGGTGAGTGTAGCCTTGCACTTCTTAGTGTTGTGAG
This sequence comes from Oligia latruncula, assembly GCA_948474745.1. Classification (NCBI taxonomy): domain Eukaryota; kingdom Metazoa; phylum Arthropoda; class Insecta; order Lepidoptera; family Noctuidae; genus Oligia; species Oligia latruncula. The sequence goes on along the minus strand of OX419693.1, from coordinate 15,268,952 downwards.
TAGAACAGTGCCAACGAGTAGTATTTTTGTTCTTTCTCTGACGGCCATAGGTGTAGTTGTTAATAAGAAGTAGTTGTGACCCTAACCGGGACTCTACGTATTTGAAGTCCACTGAAAAATAACACAAAATTGAGAAACTCCTCCGTTTTATGAAGTCGGTTAAAATACGAAATAAAGAAGAAAAAAAAACAAATACACTTAGTTAAATAGTAGGTATATCCAATTAGTTTACCCTTTCTGCGTATTTAAAGTCTAATAAAAAATAAGACAACATTGAGAACCTTCTTCTTTTTTATAGCCGGATAAATCACGAAGAAAAGAAAAAAAACAAATGAAAGCAGTTAGTAGTTATATCCGAATATATTTCCCATTACGTATTATGTATTTACATGGAGGATGATTATGTTCATAATAAGACGAAGTAATTTTATTTTCTGCATTGGTGGTGACTGTAGCCTTGCACTTCTTGTTGTGAGTAGAACAGTGCCAACAAGTGGTATTTTTGTTCTTTCTCCGACGGCCATAGGTGTAGTCGTTAATAAGAAGTAGTTGTGACCCTACCCGGGACTCTACGAATTTGAAGTCCACTGAAAAATAACACAAAATTGAGAAACTCCTCCTTTTTATGAAGACGGTTAAAATACTAAATAAAGAAAAAAAAACAAATACACTTAGTTAAATAGTAGGTTTATCCAATTAGTTGACCCTTTTTCCGTATTTAAAGTCTAATAAAAAATAAGACAACATTGAGAACCTTCTCCTTTTTTATAGCCGGTTATATCACGAAGAAAAGAAAAAAAAAACAAATGAAAGCAGTTAGTAGTTATATCCGAATATATTTCCCATTACGTATTAAGTATTTACATGGAGGATGATTATGTTCATAATTAGACGAAGTAATTTTATTTTCTGCATTGGTGGTGACTGTAGCCCTGCACTTCTTGTTGTGAGTAGAACAGTGCCAACGAGTTGTATTTTTGTTCTTTCTCCGACGGCCATAGGTGTAGTCGTTAATAAGAAGTAGTTGTGACCCTAACCGGGACTGTACGTATTTGAAGTCCACTGAAAAATAACACAAAATTGAGAAACTCCTCCGTTTTATGAAGTCGGTTATAATACAAAATAAAGAAGAAGAAAAAACAAATACACTTAGTTAAATAGTAGGTATATCCAATTAGTTTACCCTTTCTGCGTATTTAAAGTCTAATAAAAAATAAGACAACATTGAGAACCTTCTTCTTTTTTATAGCCGGATAAATCACGAAGAAAAGAAAAAAAACAAATGAAAGCAGTTAGTAGTTATATCCGAATATATTTCCCATTACGTATTATGTATTTACATGGAGGATGATTATGTTCATAATAAGACGAAGTAATTTTATTTTCTGCATTGGTGGTGACTGTAGCCTTGCACTTCTTGTTGTGAGTAGAACAGTGCCAACAAGTGGTATTTTTGTTTTTTCTCCGACGGCCATAGGTGTAGTCGTTAATAAGAAGTAGTTGTGACCCTACCCGGGACTCTACGAATTTGAAGTCCACTGAAAAATAACACAAAATTGAGAAACTCCTCCTTTTTATGAAGACGGTTAAAATACTAAATAAAGAAAAAAAAATTATACACTTAGTTAAATAGTAGGTTTATCCAATTAGTTGACCCTTTCTGCGTATTTAAAGTCTAATAAAAAATAAGCTAACATTGAGAACCTTCTCCTTTTTTATAGCCGGTTATATCACGAAGAAAAGAAAAAAAAACAAATGAAAGCAGTTAGTAGTTATATCCGAATATATTTCCCATTACGTATTAAGTATTTACATGGAGGATGATTATGTTCATAATTAGACGAAGTAATGTTATTTTCGGCATTGGTGGTAAGTGTAGCCTTGCACTTCTTAGTATTGTGAGTAGAACAGTGCCAACGAGTAGTATTTTTGTTCTTTATCTGACGGCCATAGGTGTAGTCGTTAATAAGAAGTAGTTGTGACCCTTACCGGGACTGTACGTATTTGAAGTCCACTGAAAAATAACACAAAATTGAGAAACTCCTCCGTTTTATGAAGTCGGTTAATATACAAAATAAAGAAGAAAAAAAACAAATACACTTAGTTAAATAGTAGGTATATCCAATTAGTTTACCCTTTCTGCGTATTTAAAGTCTAATAAAAAATAAGACAACATTGAGAAACTTCTTCTTTTTTATAGCCGGATAAATCACGAAGAAAAGAAAAAAAGAAAGCAGTTAGTAGTTATATCCGAATATATTTCCCATTACGTATTATGTATTTACATGGAGGATGTCTATGTTCATAATAAGACGAAGTAATTTTATTTTCTGCATTGGTGGTGACTGTAGCCTTGCACTTCTTGTTGTGAGTAGAACAGTGCCAACAAGTTGTATTTTTGTTCTTTCTCCGACGGCCATAGGTGTAGTCGTTAATAAGCAGTAGTTGTGACCCTATCCGGGACTCTACGAATTTGAAGTCCACTGAAAAATAACACAAAATTGAGAAACTCCTCCTTTTTATGAAGACGGTTAAAATACTAAATAAAGAAAAAAAAAAACAAATACACTTCGTTAAATAGTAGGTTTATCCAATTAGTTGACCCTTTTTCCGTATTTAAAGTCTAATAAAAAATAAGACAACATTGAGAACCTTCTCCTTTTTTATAGCCGGTTATATCATGAAGAAAAGAAAAAAAAAACAAATGAAAGCAGTTAGTAGTTATATCCGAATATATTTCCCATTACGTATTAAGTATTTACATGGAGGATGATTATGTTCATAATTAGACGAAGTAATGTTATTTTCGGCATTGGTGGTGAGTGTAGCCTTGCACTTCTTAGTGTTGTGAGTAGAACAGTGCCAACGAGTAGTATTTTTGTTCTTTCTCTGACGGCCATAGGTGTAGTCGTTAATAAGAAGTAGTTGTGACCCTAACCGGGACTGTACGTATTTGAAGTCCACTGAAAAATAACACAAAATTGAGAAACTCCTCCGTTTTATGAAGACGGTTAAAATACTAAATAAAGAAGAAAAACATGAGAACCTTCTCCTATTTTAAAAGTCAGTTAAAATACGATATAAAGAAAAAACAACAAATAAAATTTGTTAATTAGTAGTTATATCCAATTACTTGGGATCCTTTTTGCGTTTTTAGTCTACTGAAAAATAAGGCAACATTGAAAACTTTGTCCTTTTATAAGCCGGTTATATCACGAAGGAAAGAAAAAAAAACAAATGAAAATAGTTAGTAGTTATAGTCGAAAATATTTCCCATGACATAACATGTAATCATATGGACGATTATTATGTTCGTAATCACCCGAAATTATTGTATTTTCAGCATTGTTGATGACTTTAGCTTAGCACTTTTTTTTGTGGTGAGTAGGACAGTTCCAACGAGTAATATTTTTGTCTTTGCCTGACGATATCGACTGAAGGTGTAGTCGTCAATAAGAATTAGTTATGAGCCTGACCGGGACTCTACGTATCTATGGTCTACTGAAAAAAAGACATCATTGAGAAACTTCTCCTTTTTTATCGTCGGTAACACGTTTCGGACAGTAGACTTTTTCTAATTATGCGATATGACACAAAAAAATTCCATACAAGTTACGACCACTGCTGTGTATCCGTAGCACCATATAGCAATACTAAATAATAATATAAGAAGACAGTACTTTCATAGCCGTAGTGTTATAATATTATGCATGCAAAGCATATTTCAATACACTGCGCTTATCCCCGTAATCGGCTATAGCCGCACAGTATTTTAAAAATAATTTACGTTCTCAAAATATTATGCTACGGCTGTTGCAGTATTAAATGTATTTAAGTAGTTTTCAAAATAAAACCAAAATATACAAGAATACTCATCATTTATTTAATCACATAATGTAGTATCTAATAACTCATACTCTAAAACAGTCATTTTAAAGAAACTTCTAGTCAGTGTCATGTAAAGAGAACAAATAAATTGACCTAATAAATTGATCTAGTCTTCCTTTTTATTGGCTATATATAATTAATAACACAAAATTGAGAAACTCCTCCTTTTTATGAAGACGGTTAAAATACTAAATAAAGAAGAAAAAAAACAAATACACTTAGTTAAATAGTAGGTATATCCAATTAGTTGACCCTTTCTGCGTATTTAAAGTCTAATAAAAAATAAGACAACATTAAGAATTTTCTCTTTTTTTATAGCCGGTTATATCACGAAGAAAAGAAAAAAAAACAAATGAAAGCAGTTAGAAGTTATATCCGAATATATTTTCCATTACATAAAGCGTATTTATTTGGAAGATGATTATGTTCGTAATCACCAGAAATAATTTTATTTTCAGCATTGGTGAAGAGTTTAGCCTTGCACCTCTTACTATTGTGAGTAGAACAGTTCCAACGAGTAGTATTTTTGTTCTTTCTCCGACGGCCATAGGTGTAGTCGTTAATAAGAAGTAGTTGTGACCCTATCCGGGACTGTACGTATTTGAAGTCCACTGAAAAATAACACAAAATTGAGAAACTCCTCCGTTTTATGAAGACGGTTAAAATACTAAATAAAGAAAAAAAAAACAAATACACTTAGTTAAATAGTAGGTTTATCCAATTAGTTGACCCTTTCTGCGTATTTAAAGTCTAATAACCATACCATACCCATGCCCATAACCATATAGCAATACTAAAGAATAATATAAGAAGACAGTACTTTCATAGCCGTATAGCGGTTATAGCCGTAGTGTTATAATATTATGCATGCATAGCATGTTTCAATACACTGCGCTTATCCCCGTAATCGGCTATAGCCGCACAGTAATTTAAAAATAATTTACGGTCTCAAAATATTATGCTACGGCTGTTGCAGTATTATAGGTATTTAAGTAGTTTTCAAAATAAAACCAAAATATACAAGAATACTCATCATTTATTTAATCACATAATGTAGTATCTAATAACTCATACTAGAAAACAGTCATTTTAAAGAAACTTCTAGTCAGTGTCATGTAAAGAGAACAAATAAATTGATCTAGTCTTCCTGATTATTGGCATCTTCCTGATTATTTGCATGGAAAATGTGCCAATCTTCGAAACATTCAGGACACAAAGGTGTTCTTTTCACACATCCCTTGCAGATATATTTAGTTTCCTTTCGTTTATATACCTTAGTGCACAATTTGCATCTCAAATATTTGAATTTTATTTTGCTGCTATCAGAGGTGGTTGGAAGTGACATCACGACTGGCCAGTGATCTTTCATTACTGCGACACTACATTCTTCCACAACATTTTGCCTAAATCTTCGGCCGCTGTACACACTATCTTTTCTTACCACATGGGAACCCTTTATATTATCTGAAACTTGACACATTTCCTTTATCAATCGATCTATAGAATAAGCGAAATAAAGAGAAAAAAGAATTGTAAAGTAGTAGTTACATATATCCAATTAGTAGATCCTTTCTGCATGTTAAAAGTCTACTGAGAAATCGGACCACATTGAGAACCTTCTCCTTTTTAAAAGCCGGTTATATCACGAAAAAAAGAAAAAAAAAAGAAACGAAAGCAGTAAGTAGTTATATCCGAATATATTTCCCATTACGTATTAAGTATTTACATGGAGGATGATTATGTTCATAATTAGACGAAGTAATGTTATTTTCGGCATTGGTGGTGAGTGTAGCCTTGCACTTCTTAGTGTTGTGAGTAGAACAGTGCCAACGAGTAGTATTTTTGTTCTTTCTCTGACGGCCATAGGTGTAGTCGTTAATAAGAAGTAGTTGTGACCCTAACCGGGACTCTACGTATTTGAAGTCCACTGAAAAATAACACAAAATTGAGAAACTCCTCCTTTTTATGAAGACGGTTAAAATACTAAATAAATAATAAAAAAACAAATACACTTAGTTAAATAGTAGGTATATCCAATTAGTTTACCCTTTCTGCGTATTTAAAGTCTAATAAAAAATAAGACAACATTGAGAACCTTCTTCTTTTTTATAGCCGGATAAATCACGAAGAAAAGAAAAAAAACAAATGAAAGCAGTTAGTAGTTATATCCGAATATATTTCCCATTACGTATTATGTATTTACATGGAGGATGATTATGTTCATAATAAGACGAAGTAATTTTATTTTCTGCATTGGTGGTGACTGTAGCCTTGCACTTCTTGTTGTGAGTAGAACAGTGCCAACAAGTGGTATTTTTGTTCTTTCTCCGACGGCCATAGGTGTAGTCGTTAATAAGAAGTAGTTGTGACCCTACCCGGGACTCTACGAATTTGAAGTCCACTGAAAAATAACACAAAATTGAGAAACTCCTCCTTTTTATGAAGACGGTTAAAATACTAAATAAAGAAAAAAAAACAAATACACTTAGTTAAATAGTAGGTTTATCCAATTAGTTGACCCTTTTTCCGTATTTAAAGTCTAATAAAAAATAAGACAACATTGAGAACCTTCTCCTTTTTTATAGCCGGTTATATCACGAAGAAAAGAAAAAAAAAACAAATGAAAGCAGTTAGTAGTTATATCCGAATATATTTCCCATTACGTATTAAGTATTTACATGGAGGATGATTATGTTCATAATTAGACGAAGTAATTTTATTTTCTGCATTGGTGGTGACTGTAGCCCTGCACTTCTTGTTGTGAGTAGAACAGTGCCAACGAGTTGTATTTTTGTTCTTTCTCCGACGGCCATAGGTGTAGTCGTTAATAAGAAGTAGTTGTGACCCTAACCGGGACTGTACGTATTTGAAGTCCACTGAAAAATAACACAAAATTGAGAAACTCCTCCGTTTTATGAAGTCGGTTATAATACAAAATAAAGAAGAAGAAAAAACAAATACACTTAGTTAAATAGTAGGTATATCCAATTAGTTTACCCTTTCTGCGTATTTAAAGTCTAATAAAAAATAAGACAACATTGAGAACCTTCTTCTTTTTTATAGCCGGATAAATCACGAAGAAAAGAAAAAAAACAAATGAAAGCAGTTAGTAGTTATATCCGAATATATTTCCCATTACGTATTATGTATTTACATGGAGGATGATTATGTTCATAATAAGACGAAGTAATTTTATTTTCTGCATTGGTGGTGACTGTAGCCTTGCACTTCTTGTTGTGAGTAGAACAGTGCCAACAAGTGGTATTTTTGTTTTTTCTCCGACGGCCATAGGTGTAGTCGTTAATAAGAAGTAGTTGTGACCCTACCCGGGACTCTACGAATTTGAAGTCCACTGAAAAATAACACAAAATTGAGAAACTCCTCCTTTTTATGAAGACGGTTAAAATACTAAATAAAGAAAAAAAAATTATACACTTAGTTAAATAGTAGGTTTATCCAATTAGTTGACCCTTTCTGCGTATTTAAAGTCTAATAAAAAATAAGCTAACATTGAGAACCTTCTCCTTTTTTATAGCCGGTTATATCACGAAGAAAAGAAAAAAAAACAAATGAAAGCAGTTAGTAGTTATATCCGAATATATTTCCCATTACGTATTAAGTATTTACATGGAGGATGATTATGTTCATAATTAGACGAAGTAATGTTATTTTCGGCATTGGTGGTAAGTGTAGCCTTGCACTTCTTAGTATTGTGAGTAGAACAGTGCCAACGAGTAGTATTTTTGTTCTTTATCTGACGGCCATAGGTGTAGTCGTTAATAAGAAGTAGTTGTGACCCTTACCGGGACTGTACGTATTTGAAGTCCACTGAAAAATAACACAAAATTGAGAAACTCCTCCGTTTTATGAAGTCGGTTAATATACAAAATAAAGAAGAAAAAAAACAAATACACTTAGTTAAATAGTAGGTATATCCAATTAGTTTACCCTTTCTGCGTATTTAAAGTCTAATAAAAAATAAGACAACATTGAGAAACTTCTTCTTTTTTATAGCCGGATAAATCACGAAGAAAAGAAAAAAAGAAAGCAGTTAGTAGTTATATCCGAATATATTTCCCATTACGTATTATGTATTTACATGGAGGATGTCTATGTTCATAATAAGACGAAGTAATTTTATTTTCTGCATTGGTGGTGACTGTAGCCTTGCACTTCTTGTTGTGAGTAGAACAGTGCCAACAAGTTGTATTTTTGTTCTTTCTCCGACGGCCATAGGTGTAGTCGTTAATAAGCAGTAGTTGTGACCCTATCCGGGACTCTACGAATTTGAAGTCCACTGAAAAATAACACAAAATTGAGAAACTCCTCCTTTTTATGAAGACGGTTAAAATACTAAATAAAGAAAAAAAAAAACAAATACACTTCGTTAAATAGTAGGTTTATCCAATTAGTTGACCCTTTTTCCGTATTTAAAGTCTAATAAAAAATAAGACAACATTGAGAACCTTCTCCTTTTTTATAGCCGGTTATATCATGAAGAAAAGAAAAAAAAAACAAATGAAAGCAGTTAGTAGTTATATCCGAATATATTTCCCATTACGTATTAAGTATTTACATGGAGGATGATTATGTTCATAATTAGACGAAGTAATGTTATTTTCGGCATTGGTGGTGAGTGTAGCCTTGCACTTCTTAGTGTTGTGAGTAGAACAGTGCCAACGAGTAGTATTTTTGTTCTTTCTCTGACGGCCATAGGTGTAGTCGTTAATAAGAAGTAGTTGTGACCCTAACCGGGACTGTACGTATTTGAAGTCCACTGAAAAATAACACAAAATTGAGAAACTCCTCCGTTTTATGAAGACGGTTAAAATACTAAATAAAGAAGAAAAACATGAGAACCTTCTCCTATTTTAAAAGTCAGTTAAAATACGATATAAAGAAAAAACAACAAATAAAATTTGTTAATTAGTAGTTATATCCAATTACTTGGGATCCTTTTTGCGTTTTTAGTCTACTGAAAAATAAGGCAACATTGAAAACTTTGTCCTTTTATAAGCCGGTTATATCACGAAGGAAAGAAAAAAAAACAAATGAAAATAGTTAGTAGTTATAGTCGAAAATATTTCCCATGACATAACATGTAATCATATGGACGATTATTATGTTCGTAATCACCCGAAATTATTGTATTTTCAGCATTGTTGATGACTTTAGCTTAGCACTTTTTTTTGTGGTGAGTAGGACAGTTCCAACGAGTAATATTTTTGTCTTTGCCTGACGATATCGACTGAAGGTGTAGTCGTCAATAAGAATTAGTTATGAGCCTGACCGGGACTCTACGTATCTATGGTCTACTGAAAAAAAGACATCATTGAGAAACTTCTCCTTTTTTATCGTCGGTAACACGTTTCGGACAGTAGACTTTTTCTAATTATGCGATATGACACAAAAAAATTCCATACAAGTTACGACCACTGCTGTGTATCCGTAGCACCATATAGCAATACTAAATAATAATATAAGAAGACAGTACTTTCATAGCCGTAGTGTTATAATATTATGCATGCAAAGCATATTTCAATACACTGCGCTTATCCCCGTAATCGGCTATAGCCGCACAGTATTTTAAAAATAATTTACGTTCTCAAAATATTATGCTACGGCTGTTGCAGTATTAAATGTATTTAAGTAGTTTTCAAAATAAAACCAAAATATACAAGAATACTCATCATTTATTTAATCACATAATGTAGTATCTAATAACTCATACTCTAAAACAGTCATTTTAAAGAAACTTCTAGTCAGTGTCATGTAAAGAGAACAAATAAATTGACCTAATAAATTGATCTAGTCTTCCTTTTTATTGGCTATATATAATTAATAACACAAAATTGAGAAACTCCTCCTTTTTATGAAGACGGTTAAAATACTAAATAAAGAAGAAAAAAAACAAATACACTTAGTTAAATAGTAGGTATATCCAATTAGTTGACCCTTTCTGCGTATTTAAAGTCTAATAAAAAATAAGACAACATTAAGAATTTTCTCTTTTTTTATAGCCGGTTATATCACGAAGAAAAGAAAAAAAAACAAATGAAAGCAGTTAGAAGTTATATCCGAATATATTTTCCATTACATAAAGCGTATTTATTTGGAAGATGATTATGTTCGTAATCACCAGAAATAATTTTATTTTCAGCATTGGTGAAGAGTTTAGCCTTGCACCTCTTACTATTGTGAGTAGAACAGTTCCAACGAGTAGTATTTTTGTTCTTTCTCCGACGGCCATAGGTGTAGTCGTTAATAAGAAGTAGTTGTGACCCTATCCGGGACTGTACGTATTTGAAGTCCACTGAAAAATAACACAAAATTGAGAAACTCCTCCGTTTTATGAAGACGGTTAAAATACTAAATAAAGAAAAAAAAAACAAATACACTTAGTTAAATAGTAGGTTTATCCAATTAGTTGACCCTTTCTGCGTATTTAAAGTCTAATAACCATACCATACCCATGCCCATAACCATATAGCAATACTAAAGAATAATATAAGAAGACAGTACTTTCATAGCCGTATAGCGGTTATAGCCGTAGTGATATAATATTATGCATGCATAGCATGTTTCAATACACTGCGCTTATCCCCGTAATCGGCTATAGCCGCACAGTAATTTAAAAATAATTTACGGTCTCAAAATATTATGCTACGGCTGTTGCAGTATTATAGGTATTTAAGTAGTTTACAAAATAAAACCAAAATATACAAGAATACTCATCATTTATTTAATCACATAATGTAGTATCTAATAACTCATACTAGAAAACAGTCATTTTAAAGAAACTTCTAGTCAGTGTCATGTAAAGAGAACAAATAAATTGATCTAGTCTTCCTGATTATTGGCATCTTCCTGATTATTTGCATGGAAAATGTGCCAATCTTCGAAACATTCAGGACACAAAGGTGTTCTTTTCACACATCCCTTGCAGATATATTTAGTTTCCTTTCGTTTATATACCTTAGTGCACAATTTGCATCTCAAATATTTGAATTTTATTTTGCTGCTATCAGAGGTGGTTGGAAGTGACATCACGACTGGCCAGTGATCTTTCATTACTGCGACACTACATTCTTCCACAACATTTTGCCTAAATCTTCGGCCGCTGTACACACTATCTTTTCTTACCACATGGGAACCCTTTATATTATCTGAAACTTGACACATTTCCTTTATCAATCGATCTATAGAATAAGCGAAATAAAGAGAAAAAAGAATTGTAAAGTAGTAGTTACATATATCCAATTAGTAGATCCTTTCTGCATGTTAAAAGTCTACTGAGAAATCGGACCACATTGAGAACCTTCTCCTTTTTAAAAGCCGGTTATATCACGAAAAAAAGAAAAAAAAAAGAAACGAAAGCAGTAAGTAGTTATATCCGAATATATTTCCCATTACGTATTAAGTATTTACATGGAGGATGATTATGTTCATAATTAGACGAAGTAATGTTATTTTCGGCATTGGTGGTGAGTGTAGCCTTGCACTTCTTAGAGTGAGAAGAACAGTGCCAACGAGTAGTATTTTTGTTCTTTCTCTGACGGCCATAGGTGTAGTCGTTAATAAGAAGTAGTTGTGACCCTAACCGGGACTCTACGTATTTGAAGTCCACTGAAAAATAACACAAAATTGAGAAACTCCTCCTTTTTATGAAGACGGTTAAAATACTAAATAAATAATAAAAAAACAAATACACTTAGTTAAATAGTAGGTATATCCAATTAGTTGACCCTTTCTGCGTATTAAATGATAAATGATAAATGATAAATGATAAATGATTTTATTTCTGTAAGTAGGTTTGTACAAACACTTTTACACGTCAATCATATTTTTTTTTAAACTAGATGAGGTCGGCGTTTCCTAACTGACTATTCTGAGAAGAAAGGCCGAAACAAACTCAGAAGTCACAGTCTCTTTTAAAGTCCAGACAAAATCTTGGTCAGATCGTGTGAAGACCATGTAGATTGGTGTCTGAAATGGTCTTTTGAGGAAAGAACCACACAGATTGAGCGGACCTGTCCAATCAGTGCACGCATTTGTCAAAAATCGTGCAGCTCAACTCAGAACTTGAGGAGCTCAACGATTCGACGAACAATACCAAAGACAGGACATTTGGGTAGGCCGCATAAACTACTCAAACTGCCAGATCATGATTAAAACTAAGAAGGAAAAAAGAAATGACCCACATAGTCCTCACATTCACAATAATTAATTAAAAAAAAATAATAATAAAAATTACTTACAAAGTAAATATTCATGTCATTGTCTAAATAAAATTCATCAATGTCAATGTGTATATAAAAAAAAAATCCGGACATAATCTTTGAGGACCATGTAGATTAGTGTCTGAAATGGTCTTTTGAGGAAAGAACCACACAGATTGAGCGGACCTGTCCAGTCAGTGCACGCATTTGTCAGTAACCGTGCAGCTCAACTCAGAACTTAAGGAGCTCAACGATTCGACGAACAATACCAAAGACAGGACATTTGGGTAGGCCGCATAAACTACTCAAACTGCCAGATCATGATTAAAACGAAGAGAGAAAAAACAAAAAAATTACCCACATAGTCCTCACATTCACAATAATTAAAATCATATAATACTTTATACAGTAAATGTACATGTCATTATTTAAGTAAAGAGATACTTAAAAAAAAAAAAAGAAAATTATTAAAGTGTAAAATAGCAAAAATAAAAACAACAATCTAAACCTATTGGAGCAGCTCAATCCCAAGCCTTTTTGTCCTCAATATAGTCTTTTACAGTATAATAGGCTTTCTGACATAGTTTTCGCTTTATAAAAGATTTGAATTTATTAAGGCTTAGTTCTTGAATGTGGCTAGGAAGTTTATTATAAAAACGTATACATTGGCATCTAAACGAGCCACCTATTTTTTTGAGCCTTGTTGTAGGAACAACAAATTTGTGTTTGTTCCTAGTATTTATGTTATGGATATCACTGTATTTTTTAAACAGATTAATATTTTTATGTGCATACAAAAGATTATCATAAATGTACTGAGAAGGCACAGTCATTATATTAATCTCTTTAAATTTGTCTCTGAGGGAGTGTCTGGGACTTAATTTATAAATGGAACGAATTGCCCTTTTTTGTAAAATAAAAATTGTCTGAATATCGGCGGCATTTCCCCACAACAGAATACCGTACGACATCACACTATGAAAATAACTAAAGTATACTAAACGGGCTGTCTCTAAATCAGTTAAATCACGAATTTTCCTAACGGCGTATGCTGCAGAGCTAAGCTTTTTTGACAATTTATCTATATGGGGGCCCCATTGAAGCTTGGCATCCAACGTTATGCCTAGGAATACTGTGGTATCTTCAGGTTTCAACTCTTCATCCTTAATGAGAACACTAGTTTCTACTTGTCTAACGTGGGGTATGGTAAACTTAATACATTTAGTTTTTTTTCCGTTAAGAAGTAGGTTATTGACATTAAACCAGTTAACTACTTTTGCAAGGGCGTTATTTACATTGTCAGTAACCAGCTGCTGACGTTTGAGTTTAAATAAAAGTGAAGTGTCATCTGCAAACAACACTATATCATGTTCATCCCTTATGAGGTAAGGCAAGTCATTTATATAAATAATAAATAAAAATGGGCCGAGAATTGAGCCCTGGGGGACCCCCATTCTTACTACAGATCCGGGTGACCTTTTTCCGTTAACATCAACTCTCTGAATCCTATCACTCAAGTAAGAAGTAAGAAGATCCAGAGAGGCGTTCCGGATTCCGTAGTGGTGCAGTTTCCTGATTAATGTTTCATGAAGAACACAATCGAATGCCTTGGACAAATCGCAAAAGATGCCCAAAGCATCGCATTTGTCCTCCCATGCATTATAAATATGTCCTAAAAGTTCAACTCCTGCATCGGTAGTCGAACGACCCCTTGTAAATCCGAACTGTTTGTTATGTAGTAATTTATTATTATTAAAAAATCTTTGCAATTGATTTAAAATAAGTTTTTCAAAAATTTTACTAAAGGTAGGTAGTACTGAAATAGGTCTATAATTAGTAGGGTCTGATGTACTACCCGATTTAAACAACGGTATTATTTTACTGTTTTTCATAAGATCAGGAAACTCACCACGGTCAATACAATTATTAAATATAACAGCTAAAGTAGGTGCTACAATGTCTATAATCGACTTAGCAACATCCACAGAATTACCCCATAGATCTGCGGTCTTTTTAACATTTAACGTGTGAAAAGTTTTAATTATATCTTTACAGGTTACATATTGGAAGTGAAATTCAGAATCGCAAACTGGAACGTTTTCTTTAAGTAAAGACTCTGCAGCAATGGGTGATGAGTTAAGAGATTTAGTAGTTGATACGGGAATCTCTGCAAAGAAATTTTCAAAGGCCGCGGCGACTTGACAATCTGATTTAATTATATTGTCATCAATAACAAGGCTGTAGTCACTACTTCGGGTGCATGACCTTCCCGTTTCGCTATTAATGACATTCCAAGTCGTTTTAATAATGTTACTACTATTTTTAATTTTTGAACTCAAATAACGTGACTTGGCAATGCTACAAACTTTTTTAAATATTTTAGAATAATTCTTAACATATAAATTAAATTCAGCAGTGTTTATACAAATCCGTTCTTCATATAATTCATAAAGTCGTTTTCTACTTTTATGTATACCAATGGTGGCCCAGTCACTGAAGGAAGCAATACTATTAACCGATAATGCTTTTGGAATAAATGTGTTATCAAATTGTGTGCAATACATATTAAAAAAATCATTATATTGTTGATTAGGGTCATCATTAGTGAACAAAAGTGGTAATTTACCCATGAGTTTAGTTTTAAATGTTTCCAAGCGATTAGTTGTTTTTGGATTAACAGTGATATCTTTTTTAGTAACTTTTTTGTTTTTATTTGGAATAGTGATTAATTGTCCACAATGATCTGAGTCTATTAGGTTAATAATGTCTTTGTGGGTTGGTATAACATCTGTATAAATGTTATCTAGGCATGTGGCACTAGTAGGAGTTATTCTAGTGGGCTCCAAAAATTGGTTTGCAAGATTGTATGACTGAAACAAACTTATAATTTTAGTACTTAACCCAGAATTTTCTAACAAATTAACATTAAAATCACCACAAATGATGATGGACTTGTTTGTATTACAGATTTTGTGCAACACTTCATCCATAACTTTTTCAAAACAATCATACAATCCTGAAGGAGGTCTGTACACACTTAATATAATGAACTGCTCCAATTCTATACAGGCTATTTCAATTGTCCGTTCAACAGAGAGGCTCACAATATCCTTTCGGTCTTTAAACTTAAGCTGGTTATTTATTAAAATTAATGAGCCACCATGTATAGCATTTACTCTGCTGAATGAACTACCAACCTGGTGATTACTAAAATTGAACATGAACTGGTGACTTTTAAGCCAATGTTCTGTCATACAAAGAATATCTATATTGTAACAATTCAGGAATAATTCTACTTCTAAGTCTTTGTTTGAAAAACCTTGAATATTTTGATGCACCAGATTGATACTATTTAATTTTTTTACACTTTCATTTGACTTATTTACATTTTTGCAAGAGGTTGCCTCTATTGTCTTAAATTCTAATTTAAATGATTAATGTCAATAATTTCAACCAAATTATTACCAGAGTAATTTAAAAAGTCATTGCATTGCTCAATAGGAGCAATTTGTTTAGCCAAATGTTTGGCTGAAATAGAAAAAAAATATGATAGCGACACAGCTATCTGTCTTTTTTGATAGTTAGAAAGATAGTACATAACAATATTATATCTATCTTTTGTCAAATATAAATTATTACCAACATAATAGTTAGTATCAATTAACTGGAATAAGTTATCATTATATGTCAAATTGTGCAATGTCATGTTTATATCAAATCTTAAGTTATTTTCTTCCTGTGGCAAACTGTTACTGTAAGGTAATGTAAACAAAACAATTTTTCTTAAGCTAAGGTTGCACAATGTTCTATGATATTGGAGCAATTCTCCTTTATTTAAATTACCCCTATTTCCCATAAATATTAATAAAGTTGTTTCCTGTTTAAAGTTACATTTAACAATTGCTTTCATAATATCAAATAAAGAACAACCAGGCATACAGTAATTTATTATTGAGTGTCCCGGATATTCATCTGTCAACAAGTGACCTAACTCCTTTCCAATCTCATCACAAAATAATATAATATCATGATTTACAATTTCTTTAGATGGTATAATGGTACTATCAACAGAGGGAATTGCCAAATCAACACAAGGCTGCGGTAATGTGGTATTGCATGCCGATAATGAATGGTCTGGTGTAGGTACATTGGATGGTGTTTGACAGCGCTCACAGCTGTTAGTTTGTGAGTTCACCAGCTCATTCATTGCCAACACATATTCCCTCATTAGATCTTCAGAGGTATTATATTTGTTAGTCATTGATCTTAGTTTCTCCTGCAGCTGGTCAAGTTGAGATTGCAAGTCCTGTGTGTCAATGTTGTATTTCCTAGTACTTTGCTCCAGATTAAAAGAATACATATCTAGCTGTTTAAGTAGATTTAACCTTTCCCTATTAAGTTTAACATTTTTAATAAAGAACTTTTGTCTTTTTACCATTTTTTGGGTTTTAACAATGTATTTATTAATTTTGATGTACTTTTTAAGTTTATTTTTACTAGTGACTACCCTCACTGAATTACATGATTTTGATTCATCATCACCTGTCAAATCAATAGTGGGGTTTATGGCAGAAACCATTGACGGGGCAATAGACACCAACTCATTGAACAGACTTTGATTCAGCGAGGCGGTGATGTTAAGGTTTGTAGTCTCAAGTTGTGTAATCTGACTTTGAGCCTCATGTAGCTGCTGTTGTAATAAGTGTTTGTGGCTAAGAGCTTGTTCATACTCTACGCTACACTGGCTGAACCCGTCCACAACAAGCTGAAGTCTATCCCGTTCTTCTATGGCATCAGTGTATTGAGTATATATCTGAGCCATTTCAATTTTTAACTTCCTATTCTTTTCATGGGCATTTAAAGTCTAATAAAAAATAAGACAACATTGAGAACCTTCTCCTTTTTTATAGCCGGTTATATCACGAAGAAAAGAAAAAAAAACAAAATGAAAGCAGTTAGTAGTTATATCCGAATATATTTCCCATTACGTATTAAGTATTTGCATGGAGGATGATTATGTTCATAATTAGACGAAGTAATGGTATTTTCGGCATTGGTGGTGAGTGTAGCCTTGCACTTCTTGTTGCGAGTAGAACAGTGCCAACGAGTAGTATTTTTGTTCTTTCTCTGACGGCCATAGGTGTAGTCGTTAATAAGAAGTAGTTGTGACCCTAACCGGGACTCTACGTATTTGAAGTCCACTGAAAAATAACACAAAATTGAGAAACGCCTCCTTTTTATGAAGACGGTTAAAATACTAAATAAAGAATAAAAAAACAAATACACTTAGTTAAATAGTAGGTATATAAAATTAGTTGACCCTTTTTGCGTATTTAAAGTCTAATAAAAAATAAGACAACATTGAGAACCTTCTCCTTTTTTATAGCCGGTTATATCACGAAGAAAAGAAAAAAAAACGAAATGAAAGCAGTTAGTAGTTATATCCGAATATATTTCCCATTACGTATTAAGTATTTACATGGAGGATGATTATGTTCATAATTAGACGAAGTAATGGTATTTTCGGCATTGGTGGTGAGTGTAGCCTTGCACTTCTTGTTGCGAGTAGAACAGTGCCAACGAGTAGTATTTTTGTTCTTTCTCTGACGGCCATAGGTGTAGTCGTTAATAAGAAGTAGTTGTGACCCTAACCGGGACTCTACGTATTTGAAGTCCACTGAAAATAACACAAAATTGAGAAACACCTTTTTATGAAGTCGGTTAAAATACTAAATAAAGAAAAAAAAACAAATACACTTAGTTAAATAGTAGGTATATCCAATTAGTTGACCCTTTCTGCGTATTTAAAGTCTAATAAAAAATAAGACAACATTAAGAATTTTCTCTTTTTTTATAGCCGGTTATATCACGAAGAAAAGAAAAAAAAACAAATGAAAGCAGTTAGAAGTTATATCCGAATATATTTTCCATTACATAAAGCGTATTTATTTGGAAGATGATTATGTTCGTAATCACCAGAAATAATTTTATTTTCAGCATTGGTGAAGAGTTTAGCCTTGCACCTCTTACTATTGTGAGTAGAACAGTTCCAACGAGTAGTATTTTTGTTCTTTCTCTGACGGCCATAGGTGTAGTCGTTAATAAGAAGTAGTTGTGACCCTAACCGGGACTCTACGTATTTGAAGTCCACTGAAAAATAACACAAAATTGAGAAACACATCCTTTTTATGAAGTTGATTAAAATACTAAATAAAGAAAAAAAAAACAAATACACTTAGTTAAATAGTAGGTATATCCAATTAGTTGACCCTTTCAGCGTATTTAAAATCTAATAAAAAATAAGACAACATTGAGAACCTTCTCCTATTTTGTAGCCGGTTATATCACGAAGAAAAGAAAAAAAACAAATGAAAGCAGTTAGTAGTTATATCCGAATATATTTTCCATTACATAAAATGTATTTATATGGAAGATGATTATGTTCGTAATCACCAGAAATAATTTTATTTTCAGCATTGGTGAAGAGTTTAGCCTTGCACCTCTTACTATTGTGAGTAGAACAGTTCCAACGAGTAGTATTTTTGTTCTTTCTCTGACGGCCATAGGTGTAGTCGTTAATAAGAAGTAGTTGTGACCCTAACCGGGACTCTACGTATTTGAAGTCCACTGAAAAATAACACAAAATTGAGAAACACATCCTTTTTATGAAGTTGATTAAAATACTAAATAAAGAAAAAAAAAACAAATACACTTAGTTAAATAGTAGGTATATCCAATTAGTTGACCCTTTCAGCGTATTTAAAATCTAATAAAAAATAAGACAACATTGAGAACCTTCTCCTATTTTGTAGCCGGTTATATCACGAAGAAAAGAAAAAAAACAAATGAAAGCAGTTAGTAGTTATATCCGAATATATTTTCCATTACATAAAATGTATTTATATGGAAGATGATTATGTTCGTAATCACCCGAGATAATTTTATTTTCAGCATTGGTGACGAGTTTAGCCTTGCACCTCTTACTATTGTGAGTAGAACAGTTCCAACGAGTAGTATTTTTTGTCTTTGCCTGACGATATCGACCATAGGTGTAGTCGTCAAGAAGAATTAGATGTGACCCTGTCCGGGACTCTACGTATTTGAAGTCTACTGAAAAATAAGACAAAATTGAGAACCTTCTCCTTTTTAAAGTTGTGAAGATAAGAAAAAAACTTTTTGATCACCGACTTCAACTTCACTATTAGGGTTTTTTTTTTTTTAAAGAAAAACAATACTTAAAACCTTTAGGAAAACTTTACTTGCTACTTGTTTACTTGGTCATGTTCTACCTTATACAAATTTGAATACCACTTCTTGCTATTTAAACAACAGTGACAGGAACTTGTAATAACATCGTCAAAATACTTATAGTGGATTAAATACGTATTATTAAAGATAATTAAAAAAACTACCCAAGCAAAGTTAATATAATTTATCTATATATAAATTGCGGTGTGGTCCTATGACCACCCCGCAATCTTTCTCTACCAAATAAAAAAAAGAATCACTCAACGGCCCAGTAATCACAGAGAAATCACTTTATATAACATAACAAATAAAAAAGTCGATTAAAGAATCTCCGTTTTGAAGGACGTGAAAAAAAAAGGAGTTCGTTGTTACAACCGTATATATTTCCCATTACACAAACGGTATTTCATTGGCGGATGATTATGTTCATAACTAGCCGAAATAATTTTATTTTCCTCATTGGTGACAAATTTAGCCTTGCATCGTTTACTGATATGAGTGGAACAGTACCAACGTCTAGTAGTCTTGCTCTTTGGCTGCCGACCACGAGCGTAGGTGTAGTCGTTTATAAGAATAAGTTGCGAACCTGACCGGGATGTTACGTATTTGAAGTCCCCTGAAAAATAAATCATTGATATAGGTATTAATCATAATTCAATCATTAATTTAAAAAAATTAAAATAAATAATAATAAAATATAATTTAAATAATTATTTTTTATTTGATTTAATTAATAATAAAAAAAATTCCTCGTTTGGAAGTCGGTTAATAAAGAAAAGAAAGAAAAAAACACAAAGGAAAGGATCTTTTTATATACTTAAATAATTAGTCTAAGGGCTGATTTTTCAATCGACAGATATGTTTTATTCGTGGAATAAAATTGACGTCCGACAGTTTTTGTATGGAAGATCTATCAAAAATTCAAAATGATTCCTCCGATAAAGTTTTCTAGCGATGGAAAAATCAGCCCTTAGATGATAAAATAATGGGGACGCCCCCAGCTATCTAGCTGTCGGTACATCTGTACCGACGACCTCAAAAAAGTGGCTGGGACAGAATGGTTCAATTCAATTCAATTCAATTCATTTATTTGTGAACATAGGTTACAATAGGTGTTACAGTCAAATATATTATGATCTCTATGTCCTACCACTTGGTGGTGTACAAATAATAGTAAAATAATAATATCAACAATTAATCACGATTACAATTTAAAATAGCAGGAAATGTCAGATAAAAGCATTAAATTAAATAGTTAGAATATAAGTCAACGTAATATATATTATAGTCCCATTATTATAGCAAGCAAGCAATAGTTCACAACCAGCCATGGTTGCGATAGGCGGAGGACAGGGTGGTGTAGTGCAGCATGGGAGACGCCTATGTCCAGCAGTGGATGGTGATAGACTGAGTTGATTGAATAAAAATAATTCACCATTCCAATATAAACGATCTATTTATTATTATTTTTTCAAGCATTTGCTTTTATTTTAATACTAGTTGACCCGGCGAACTTCGAACCGCTTCAGAATATGAATAATCTTAAAAAAAAATTCGTGAATTTTTCCCATGTTTTTAATATTATTCTGCTATTCGAGGCGGAGACAAATCCAACAAATCAAAGATCATAAAAATCGGTCCAGCTGTTCTTGAGTTAATGGTGTAACTAACCCGACTTTGTTTTATGTATACAACGTGGCGCTACAATGGTGACATTAATTTAACACACGGGTAGGGCTAGTGCCCATTAATCATATTTAACTTGATAGGTTAAAATAATTCGTAAATTGAAAAAAAAATTTTTTCAAACAAACTAAATAATATAATAGTAACTAAAATTGGGATCACCCTTGCAAAAATTCATTCATGAAATTACTTACCTACGCTTCGCGCGATCGTAGGTACTCGTGATCGGTCCGATTCTTTGTCGGCATTTATCAAAGAAACCGAGCGGCGCCGGCGCGGGCGGCGCGCAAGTGGTACCTGCAGCGGAGGTGCTTATTTAAACGTCACCCTCTCTTGTTACTATTAGTTATAACTGTCACCAGTCATTACTCATGACTAATCACTGCTTTTATTTGTCTCCTAGCGCTCTGGCGGAGGCTAGTTTTGGGTTAGTCTTCGAAATATTGTAGCACATTTTGTCGTGTAGGCGGTCGATCTGGGCGTTGAGACCTAGCATCCACTGGGCAGTTTTCGTGGATGCGCTGAAGAGCTCCTACAATAGTGCGAGGATTAGTAGGGCATTGTTTTGAATCGCCATATCTCTCGCGATATGTCCTTATCGCAAGGGCGGCCGGCATTTTGATGACATTCTCCATAAATTAGGAAAGAGTCATGTCCGCATATTCAGCTGCTGTGTAGTTCGGATGTGTATTTGCCATCACGATCACAAGTTTACACAAGCACATAACACAAATAAAACCGTCCATATCGCAAGAGATGTAAACGTACCTACTAGATTAGAAAACGAAAACAAAGCAAAGTGTCTTTATCGCAGTACCATAATCAAATTACTATCCTAATTACACAAAAATAAATAAATAAAACAATAGGTAAGCGTCTTTTTCGCGGAAACATTCTCAAAAATATTAGACGACGTAATTATGCGCACTAGTTTCACGAAGTGTATCAAGGACACGGGTTCGGCTAGCACTAGAAAAGCAAAAAGAATTCGAGTGCAGTGCGGGGGTGCGGCGGGTGGAAGGGGGCGCGGGTCGCCTGCGCCGCCATCACTTTGTCGGCAACGCGCCGCTCGCCGACAAAGGGATGGCGGCGGGCGGCCGCGGAAAGAAAAGATAGAAGATATAGGACATTTTTTTTTTTTTACAGAAAAAATTCTTTTTGCTTAAATAATACTTTGGAAAGTAAGCTCTCCAGAGTATTTTTTAAAATTAGTGATGTTTATATACTACATAAGTAAAATACAGCTAAAATATTATCTTAAACTACTCTTATAAAGCATACCTACTTGGTTCTATTTACAATTTTTTTGTAATACATTCTTTTATGATTATTTCATCCAAATTTAACAGCAAACATGATCTTTATAATCCTACTACGAAGCCAGCTTTCTGTACGGATTAACAATCTATTACAATACCTAATCGCTAAACATAATTCTGTCTCTTCAAATTGACAGAAACAGATATAAAGTTGTTTGTTGCCAGTAATAAAGGTTCCCGCAGAATTGCGCGACGTGGCAGCGCGACACGACTTTCTAGCAGCACAATTTCTATGAACACTTGTTGAAATTGTTCTACGCGAATCTCGCCACACCGCCGTCGCATCGCGCCTGTTTGCTCCAGCCTTAACTCGTAAGCTGGCACACATGCAGGTCTTAGTTTCATAAATTTAAATAATAATAAATATTTTTTAAATTAGGCTTCGAAAGTCGATAGCATGTTAGTCTTACAAATCACTTGAAATCTATGTCTGTACAGACGCCAGCACATCAAGCTACCCGAAACTGTCAAATTTTCCCAATCAACTGTGAACGTTAAGCTTTAGCCGGTGGAACTTCGTCGAGCATTTCCGACGTTTGGCCCCCAAACTGGAACGGGCCGGGGCCGCCTTCAAGCGGCTCTTGCCCAACCTGAGGGGGCCAAACGCCTCCTGCCGGAGGCTTTACGCGGGGGTCGTGCGGTCCATGGCCCTATACGGGGCCCCGGTGTGGGCGCGTTCACTGCGGCAGCGAGCCGCCCACTACCTGAACGCGCCCCAGAAGATGGTAGCCGTAAGGCTTATCCGGGGCTACCGCACGATCTCTGGCGAGGCGGCAAGCCTCATTGCCGGAATGCCGCCATGGGATCTGGAGGCGATAGCCCTCGCGCGCCTTTATGAGTGGCGCGCGGAGGCACTACGCCGGGGGGAAGTTCCGCTTCCGCGGCAAATTGCTGCGGAGCGGACGGATCTCCGGCGCGATCTCATGGCGACATGGAAGGAGCGACTGTCGCAACCCAGCGCAGGGCACGCCGCGACAGCGGCGATAAAACCCCTCTTTGAGGAGTGGCCAGAGAGGCGCCACGGCGCCCTCACCTACCGCCTGACGCAGGTCCTCACCGGACACGGAAGTTTCGGGAGGTTCCTGCCCATCATCAGGCGGGAGGAAACGCCCGGGTGTCACCATTGCCAGGATCGCCCAGAGGACACGGTGGAGCACACGGTGGAGGTCTGCCCCGCTTGGGCGGAGCACCGCCGTGTCCTCGTAGAGGCGATCGGCAGCGGCGGCGACCTCTCGCGCCCGGGCCTGGTGCAAGCCATGGTCCGGGGCGAGAGGGAGTGGGAGGCAGTCACCTCCTTCTGCGAAGCAGTCATGCTAGCGAAGGAGGTGGCGGGACGGCTCAGGGAGAGAGCCTCCCGTCCCAACGGCGCGGGAGACGCTCCGGGCGTCGGGAGCCGCGCGACGACTCCCGGCCACCGTAGGCACGGGCCTGCGGGCGGAGAGTAATGGGTAGCTCACCGTCCGATCAGGACCAGGCCCGTGCCGGACGGCGCGTACGTGTTCCACGCGCGCCTCAAAGAGATGTCAGCATCGAGGAGGGGCCCCATAGGGCCGAAGCCTGCCGGGTCAGCGGGATTGTCCGAAAGGGTTACCGCTGGCCCGGAACATAAAGGGCTAAGGAAGGAACACGGGTGGGTTTTAGTCAGTAAGAGTCTGACACTCCCTTCCGCTCCACCCAGAGCGGGATTGATGATTTCCCATCCGCAAAAAAAAAAAAAAGCTTTAGCGATAAAGTTGAAAATCTATTAAGCTACTACAAAGCTTGATGTGCTGGCGTCTGTACAACAATTAGGCACACACACTCAATTCCTGATTAATATTTTCAAGAAAGGCTAGATCATATGGATATTATAACCATGATTCTTGAAACTAAACAATATCAGATGTTTTACTCAGTTCATCGACCTCTAAACATTTTTACAATGGTTAAATGTTATTAAGTTCATTTTTGAATGCAATGGCACACTAAATCGAGTAAAGAGATCAATCTACATTGTTTTGTACCCTACATCGACCGCCTCAAGGAGCGCATGGCAAAAAAGCGCTTCTAAATCTCGTTGCAGACGCCTACAAAGTCAAAATTTTATTTTAATCAAAGTATTTGAGTAATCTACAAAACTTACACAATTAAAGGCTCCTGCAGAGAGGAGCGACGCGATTCTGGCAGAACACTTTCGATGAAGTTTTCATAGAAATTGTTCTACTAAAGTCGTGTACTGGAAAGCGGTTCATTCACATATTGTTCTCTCATTATAACTACCCTATAAAGACAACTACAAAACTAGGTGGGATTATAATCCAGCATACATTTTTAACCAATGCGCAAACTGTTACCATGAATTCAGTAAATGATTCTTGTTCATGATTTTTTACATTTAACGCCATCTAGTGTCAAGTATAAAAATCATATACAGGCTTATAGGCAGAAAATGTATTTACGACAATTACGACAATATAACAGTAATGAAATAGGAGTACAAAATGAGCACAAATTTTTAGGCATGCTCCGGTTTCATCAACTTCTATGCCAGCTGAATTTTAACGTGGTCGTGCTGGGAAGCAATCTTGCCAGCACGACCTGAATATCTACGATAAATGAGAGGTATAAAATTTGTAATTAGTGGTATAAAATAGTACAAATTAAAAGGATTTTATTACCATCTAAAGTTATAATGAATGCGTTCATGGTCGTGCTACGAAGTACAACACGAAAATACTATATAGAAAACCCGTGAATTCGTGACTTACATAGGTCACGAATTCACGAATTTTCATCGTGGTATTGGCCGTAACATGAAAGACAGAGTCCAACATCACAATCCGGGCAAACGATTTTTGTGTCTTTCCTTTTTTTTTCTTTTACCCAACACCTGACACATTTACGCCTTTTAAGACACCCATTGTCGTTTCTATTTAATTCCTTGGGCATGTGTCTTGGCCTTTGAGGCGCAAATGTGTCAGCTATAGGGGGAAGAAGTTCAAGTAGCACTTTTTCCCTATATGATTCTAGGGAAAGGGTAATGCTTGTACCTTTTTTAACCACAGCATATTTGTAAGGAACATGTGTATGTACCGAATTCCCGCTAATGTTTCCACTGGCATCCGTGACCAGTTTTGCCTTGCACTTCTTGCCATTGTGAGAGGAACACCGCCAATGACTCGTGCCTTTGGTCGGAGACCGCCATACGAGGCTGTATGTGTAGTGGTTCCCTGTTCTGGATTTCACGTACTGGACACCTGTAACCAAATATCTGTACAGTATCAATACTGATGAAGAAAACCTTTACACTTTAGATGTACCCATTTCTACATTACGTGGTTGATGATAACAATGTTGGCGGAATTGATTGATTTGTAGGCGTTAATTTTAATAATTTTTATTAAATAGAAATAAAACTGACACGACTTGGGAGAAAGAAAGATTTTCAGGGCGTGAATTATGTGATGATTCTTGGAGCACTTTCACGATGCAGGAGATGACGAATACGAACGGTAGAAGGACTTGTCGAGTGCCGGGAACACAGATAGTTACTGCTTGTCTCAGTAGTTTCTTGTAATACATTCATTCAAGTTGTCCTGTAAAAAGACTCTCACTTTGCCAGTTTTACGACTCCACCTTTAGAACCGTGATGATAATCCCAAACGTACTAGAATAATAAAAGCTAGCCAATGTACCGCACATTTTTTACCTTATTGCTCATATGCCTTAAATTTTGTCGATTGTTTTTATACCCATGGGGTTTAAAACAACGATACAATACCTATACCTCAGACACCTCAGGGGCAATTCCCGCAATTTTAAGAACATTCACAGTCTGATCTCAGTCTCAATCTATCAAAAATACGTCTAATTTCCCTTCATTTTTGACAAGTTTTTGACATTGATTGCCGCTGAGATGAGATTGCGACTGAAATTTGAACGTTTTTTAAGTACGAGAATTGGCCATTTGATTTACAAATAAGCACAAAAAATGTATTATGTAACTAATATAATTCATATTTATGATAGATGTCTATCCACAAAACAACACTACAACATTAAGATTCCCTTTATTTTAAAATAAAAATACAATATATGGGTCAACAATATTCTATGTAACCGTCTTGGGCAGAATTCTTAATTAAATTGCTAATACTACTGCCTTAAAAAAAAAGAATTAGGTCATGTTCGAATTCCGGAAAAAAAATAACGTTTCACCGCAGCTATGCTTTATCCAGGATCGACCATTTCATAATAATCAGTCAGTCCCTACTGTTGACGCAAACTTTGGATTAAAAATACAAATCTTTGATAAAAGCGGTATCTACAATACATGTAGGCAGAAAATACCCATAACTATAATCTACAATTTCATTCCAATAATATGTTTCAATAATTCTCATTTCATTATATAGATACCTTTATTCTCTCATAATTTTTTAATGAAAGTTCAAAATTTATCTATGTTTATTGAAATAATTATTTTCTAGAGCTTAAAACTAGTGAAAAACATGCAAATAAAACAAATAATTGATTTGGGTGCTTTTGTGACAATAGCGGCTACATACGAACTATTTGAACAGTTTGTATAAACTCTGATGAGAGTGAGTGAGCTGATAGTGAAGAAGCAAGAAAATAATAACTTTTTGACAGAGTAGCAGTCAAATATGAAAGGTATTTAGAAAGGGAATACACAGAGGGAAGACGCAAAGAGAAGACATATAATGCACCAAAACCTTCTTTACTCGTATGCAGGAACAGGTATGGGAACTACATATATTAGAAAAGCTCTTGCCGTAATAGAATATCAGCCATTTAGCAAGGTGAAGATGACAGCCCAGTGTATGCCCGACGTCATCGTCGAGGCTTTGTTAATGCACATCACAATGCATGGCCGTGATAAACAGAAGAGATGATTAGCAATAGAGGCGAAGAGTCAATGATAACGATAACTCTAAGTCTAAGCACACATGTGAGTTTGCACAAAACTTTTGTTCATGCTGATTTGTCAAGCAGGTAGTGACGTATGTAGCCTTTACAGTTATATGAATTTGCAACGTCATCAGACGTTGTATGTTGTGTTAAATCTTTATATACTGCCCGCCGTGTATACAGTACTTAGCTGGAGGATGAGTGTGTTGATTCTCAAGGCCTACAATGGCGAATTTCTCATCCAACTTCAGCTTAGCATTGCATCCCCTACAGTTATGTGTGGAGCAATACCAGTGGAAGTACTTGGTCTTCTTGCATTGTTTCTTGCAGTAGTAGGTGTAGTCGTTGAACATGACCAGATGCTTCCCTGAGTACCGTGATTTCGCCAGCAGAATCACTGAAAAGAGAAACTGGTGAGTACTGAACTTGGAGCACTTTATTTTCGTAGCCATTTCCCTAGGATGAGGATTAAGTCTGTCCAAATGCGACATGTTAACTTTTGATGAAGCCTTGCAAAATTAAAAATGCTTGAGAAGGTCAGAATAGAATATTCTTTAGACCAGCCAGTTGACAGATTAACGAAAAATTTGAATACTACAGTTCGTTCACAATTTTTTTACCTCTGACTAAGCAACCTAACATCAACCTTATTGTAACGACAATAAAGATCTTTGTGACGTTGACTGTGATGCAAAATCAGAGGTAAAAGAACTGGAGTGACTGTTTTTCGGTTGCTGTAGTGACGGTTGTTGTGTCACCCTTTACATTGCACTATTTTTTGTTTTTTGATCAAAATCTAATCAGTCTCGGCGACAAACAAATGTCAAAAACTTGTCAAAGTGTAGGGAAATTAGACGTATTTTTGACAGATTGAGACTGAGATAAAAAGGCCACTTTGGACAATCATAAAAGGATAACATTATGAATCGTAATATGGCGAAGACAGTCCGTGTTTTTCTTTTTTTCGCTGCACTACGTAGGTATAATCAAAGAGATTGGGATTGGATTTGGATCGGACTGATTGGTATTTTAGCACAGACAAAAAGTAATAACTGAGAAATGCTTCACCAACGGGATTTGATACGATTAACTTAACGGTTAACTGTCCATTATGTTATCCTTTTATGATTCTGCCGATGTGGCCTTTTTAGGCCCCAGACAGTGAACGTTCTTAAAATTACGAGAATTGCCCCTCTGATAGTAGGCCAAATAAAAACAAAATCAATGATCACCACAATTTTATTACATTACGTGTACTTATAAGTTCCTAACATACCTGTATGTTTGCCTTTATGGGGAAGCGCCAGGGTAGACCGCGAAATTTATTTTTTTTTACTTTTTTTGCAATTTGCAGGTCAGTTTAATGTTGAATTTTAATTAAAATCTTATTCGCGAGTGTAAAAATTACAGAAATATAAGTAATTATTAAAATCATCAATACAACCCTCTAAGTTTGTATAATCCTATTGATTGATATTTCACGAAATAGTCATGTCACACATTGCAAAATACCTACGTAAGAACATTTTAATTTCGCAGGCTAACTAGCACATTCCCTTTAAGTAAAGTTAATTTAAATTTTAAATACCTAAATGTACTGTAAAAAAGCACATTTTAAGCTTTCACATGAAACTACTTTAAAATGTTTAAAATATTATTTAATGTTTTTATTTCTACTTTCTACGTAATTTTGATTGCATAAGGATTATTCACTACACATTAAGTTTTTGGCCACGTTTACCTTACATTAATATAAACGTTATATGTGAGTTTTCTAATAGCTACACAGTTACACACTTAGCAATTATACACGGTTCAATTAGTGTGCATACGCGTCAAAGGTCTTCCGTCATCCGTGCCGCACGGGTCGATTGATCAGGTTAAGCTACGCTTGCCGCGGTTAGTCCGTGGATGGGTGACCAATGACCATCTTTACATATCAAGACCTCGCCGTGCCTCGGAACGCACGTTGAGCCGTTGGTCCCGGCTGTCATTCGTGGATCTTTAACAGTCGTTAGAAGCCCGAAAGTCGACAACCAGTCTTACGGAAGGGGTATCGTATTACCTAGCAATTGGGTTGTGGAGGTCAGTTATGCAGTCGCTCCATGTATAATACTGGTATTCAGCTGCATCCGGTTAGACTGGAAGCCGACCCCAACGAAAAGGCTAGGCAGATGATGACTCAAATACACGAGCAGCACATTGTCGACGGTAGCTGAATACGCGTCGTCGGCGGATGTCGACGGGTGTCAACGGCTGTAATTGCCTCTGCCATTAACGCGTGCAGCTCGTATGAATGCACACTTCGGTATGAGGTTAAAGGACCATGCGTCATTTTGGGCCCACTTTTTCAACTTTGTTCAACAGTGATCAATTATATGTCATATGAAAGCTCATAAAGTGTACGTTATTTCATTCTATGGCAGCTAAGTTCAAATCCAGCGCGAAAACGGCTTTTTTATGCGTTTTTTTTTAATGTTCAACATTGTGCAACAGTGATTAAACCTATGTCATATGACAGCTTTTAAAGTGTACTTTATTTCATTCTATGGCAGCTAAGTTCAAATCCAGCGCGAAAACGGTTTTATATGCCTTTTTTAAATGCGTCATTTTGGGTTCATTTTTTCAACATTGTTCAACAGTGATGAGTTATATGTCATATGAAAGCTCTTGGCGTGTACTTTATTTCATTCTATGGCAGCTAAGTTCAAATCCAGCGCGAAAACGGCTTTTTTATGCGTTTTTTAAAAATGTTCAACATTGTGCAACAGTAATGAAACTTATGTCATATGAAAGCTCTTAAAGTGTACTTTATTTCATTCTATGGCAGCTAAGTTCAAATCCAGCGCGAAAACGGTTTTAAATGCGTTTTTTAAATGCGTCATTTTGGGCTCACTTTTTCAACATTGTTCAACAGTGACGAGTTATATGTCATATGAAAGCTCCTAAAGTGTACTTTTTTTCATTATATGGCAGCTAAGTTAAAATTCAGCGCAAAAACTTTTTTTTATGCGTTTTTTTAAATTTGTTTTGTTTTGATATTAAATTATAATTAGCTGTCAGTCAGTAGCTAGGATTATAAATAGCTCTTGTTTGACTAAAAATACACTAAAAAGATCATCATAGGCCGTATATTGCCGTATTTATTAGGGCTGATTTGGACTTAGCTGCCATAGAATGAAATAAAGTACACTTCTAGAGCTTTCATATGACATATAATTCATCACGGTTGAACAAAGTTGAACATTTTTTTAAAACGCAAAAAAAAACATTTTTGCGCTGGATTTGAACTTAGCTGCCATATAATGAAATAAAGTACACTTCAAGAGCTTTCATATGA
Organism: Oligia latruncula; assembly: GCA_948474745.1. Lineage (NCBI taxonomy): Eukaryota > Metazoa > Arthropoda > Insecta > Lepidoptera > Noctuidae > Oligia > Oligia latruncula. Next base: position 15,238,341 of record OX419693.1, on the reverse strand, counting down.
CATGTAAATCATCACTGTTGAACAATGTTGAACATTTTTAAAAAACGCAAAAAAAAAAACATTTTTGCGCTGGATTTGAACTTAGCTGCCATAGAATGAAATAAAGTACACGCAAAGAGCTGTTATATGACATAGGTTTGATCACTGTTGCACAATGTTGAACATTTTTTAAAAACGCATAAAAAAACATTTTTGCGCTGGATTTGAACTTAGCTGCCATATAATGAAATAAAGTACACTTCAAGAGCTTTCATATGACATGTAAATCATCACTGTTGAACAATGTTGAACATTTTTAAAAAACGCAAAAAAAAAAACATTTTTGCGCTGGATTTGAACTTAGCTGCCATAGAATGAAATAAAGTACACGCAAAGAGCTGTTATATGACATAGGTTTGATCACTGTTGCACAATGTTGAACATTTTTTAAAAACGCATAAAAAAACATTTTTGCGCTGGATTTGAACTTAGCTGCCATATAATGAAATAAGGTACACTTCAAGAGCTTTCATATGACATGTAAATCATCACTGTTGAACAATGTTGAACATTTTTAAAAAACGCAAAAGAAAAAACATTTTCGCGCTGGATTTGAACTTGACTGCTATAGAATAAAATAAAGTAGGTACACGCCAAGAGCTGTCATATGACATAGGTTTCATCACTGTTGCAGAATGTTGAACATTTTTTAAAAACGCATAAAAAAACCATTTTCGCGCTGGATTTGAACTTAGCTGCCATAGAATAAAATAAAGTACACTTTAAAAGCTGTCATATGACATAGGTTTAATCACTGTTGCACAATGTTGAACATTAAAAAAAAACGCATAAAAAAACCGTTTTCGCGCTGGATTTGAACTTAGCTGCCATAGAATGAAATAAAGTACACGCCAAGAGCTGTCATATGACATAGGTTTTATCACTGTTGCACAATGTTGAACATTTTTAAAAAACGCATAAAAAAACCATTTTCGCGCTGGATTTGAACTTAGCTGCCATAGAATGAAATAAAGTACACGCCAAGAGCTGTCAGATGACATAGGTTTCATCACTGTTGCACAACTTTGAAAAGTGGGCCCAGTGTTCATTCAAAAGTGCCCATGGTCCTTTGGGTGACAGACAACCAAAATAAATGTGTTCTAAATGTGAATCACTCACTGTCATTCATATCTTTTATTTTGTGCCTTTCTACTGTAAATCAATTTGTTTGAAACGTGTATTATTGCCACAAAATTAACGTTACTACAGAAATGCTGCCATTATCATCGCGTCTGGCAAACGCGTTAGAGATCATACTAGAAGATATAATAAAATACTTAGGTTATATATTTTTAGTCGCCTTTTACAACACGTATAGTTAGAATAGTCCCGGGTTTCTTATTTTTAGTCTTTGGCTACTTTTCTAGTAGTGAAACTAAAATCTATTAAAATGGTTTCCAAAAAATCGTTATAAAAGATTTTATGAAAGGATTCGATGTGTAAGAAGTACAAAAGTATAATTTCTAGGTTAAAATAAATAAAAACCTACGTTATAAATTAAGCACGCTATACACACTAAAATAAATAAATAATTTAGAATTATCAATACTCAAGCATAAAAAAAATTAATGATTTATTAAGGCAGAAATATCTCCAACAGCCTTTTAAGTTATATAAGTGTACAAGAATATATTAGACGCATGATTAAACTACAAAAATAAGTGTAAATGCTACTACAAAATGAGTAAGTTTCTAAACTACTAAAATCACTGAAACTCCTACTCCATAAATGCACCTCAAGGACTGATAGCGACATCTCGAGGCGAGAAACGATACGTCATAATGTATAATTTCTCGACCGTGATTGGTTTTATTTAAAATACTAGCAGCACCCCGCGGTTTCACCCGCATAAGTGTCGATCCCGTGGGAATATCGGGATAAAAACTATCCTATGTCCTTCACCGGGATGCAGTCTATCTGTCTGCCAAATTTTATCGAAATCCGTTCAGTGGTTTAGGCGTGAAAAGGTAACATACAGACAGACAGACAGACAGACCGAGTTACTTTCAAATTTATAATATTAGTATGGATTGTTCCCACACCACTCTCCTTGAATGTAGTAAGTAAGATGGCGAATACATCATTTGCTCGATAAACTAACGCCTATTCTTCATTGTAAAAATCCTCAATACAATTTAAGAATAAAACACGTGAGTTTTCACCACCTCACCGCTGCGAAAACAACCCGTTTTTTTAAATACTTATGCCTGTTAATTTGAATGAATCAACCAAAATGAATCGCGTTACCATTATAGCAATTGATTCAATGTTGGCAATGACTTTAATTTATAAACCTTTCAACCAGTGGATCAATTTCGTTAAACCGTGTATTAATGACATTATTGATCACAGACTTGAGCAGGTTTGGAAATCAGAAGTTAATTTTCAGAATACTGATGTATTATATAAGTGGCACCTACACTTCATTTACACAGAGCAATTTAATTGCCTCGTATTATTGCTTATTTTTACTGCTATCAAGCAAATCAATTTTATTGCTCCGTATACATGAAACTGAACGTATTTGACGTCTCTATTTTTTTTTAAGTACAAATATAGCTACCGCTACTATAACATAGAGGACAAAATTGATTGGCATGAGTTACAAAAATAGCACGCTATTATATTTTGACATAAAATCCATTGGATATGATGAACGCTGGTGGTGCATGGACGTGTTCCAGCTTAGCTGATATCACGGTCCTATGCGAAGCACTGTCTTCATTGGTGATGATGAGCCTTGCTTTGCAAAACCCCCCTTTGGTGCAGCTCCAAGTCTTCGTCTTAACATTGCTCTTGTGGCAATAGAAAGTGTACCCGTTTACAACAGCCAGTTCCTTCCCATCTTTCTTTCTCACCCACTGCAGCACTGGAAATAAATAAGGCATTTTATGCTGTTCTGGAATTTATGTGTAGGTATGGTTACCAGCTAAGTTTAACAGTCAGGCTGCGTTAGCCAATCAGATGTGCCTATTACTGGCAAAAGAAAAGTTAGAAAAGCTAACGTAGTCTGCCTGAGACATGCAGTATTTGGTTGTTAAGGAAGTATAGTAGTTAAAAGTATAGGAATATAAAGAGAGCTCGTGGTTAAGTAACAGCCACACGAGTCGATCGATCAAGGTGAAGCTACGCTTGCCGCACTCCGTTCGTAGGTAGGTGACCATCTATTATGTATCGAGACCCCGCCTTGCCCCGGAAGCCACGTTACGTTGGCAGTCCCGGGTTGTCAGAAGCCCGAAAGTCTGACAAGCAGTTTAACCAAGTGATATCATGTTACCCAGTAACTGGCTTTTGGAGGTCAGATAGGCAGTCGCTTCTTGTAAATTACTACCCTAACATAGTTTCTGAAAAAGGCTAGGCAGACGATGATTACTGTTTGTCAATATTTAATAATAAGTTAGTAAGTTGATTTTTAAAGACTTAAAGGTCTTAGCTGTTTTGCCTTATGAAATAGTATGACTAAGCATAATCCAAAATTATGTGGTATTCGGATGGCATGCTAGCTCTAACGCTATGCACACAAAACACACACACACAAAACGCAACTGCTCGTGCTGTGCACTAAACACAATTTATTTCACTAAGCCAGCATTCTTAATTTCCGAGACTTTCAGGTATCTTTATGTGACCCTACTTCATTGCTCTCGAGTGTATTATAACAGTGGCTAGATTATGAGATAAAGAAAAACGACACGGTACGTAACATATTTTTACTGTTTAAAAAAAAAGAACTGACTAACACACCAATATTAGGTAGATGCAAACGTTAGCAACAATACTGTTTATAAGATAAAAAAGTAAAGAACAACCAATCCACCGCAAAATTACGAAATTAGGTATTTTTCATTACAGTTTAAAAAAAAATCTGCTGTTTCATACATTTTGGTCAAGTATTGATTTTTTGTATGAAACCGCAGATTTTTTTTCGTGATTCCAGAGTTGGTCCCATAGTAAAAGTTGTTCATATTCATGGGTAGAACAGCCTGTAAAAATTTGGATGGTGATAAAAAAATCTTCCTGTATAGGGATATTGTTGACAGATTGAGACTGAAATTAGAATGCGAAAGTTCTTTAATTTACGAGAATTGCCCTCAGATGAGGATATTGTATGATAAGTAACGAAAAACCATTTGCAGCAACCACGTATAGACGGCGTAAGTCAGTTTCCTTAATTACAAAGTGGAGACAATAATAAGACAATAAATTAAACTGCGTATAGCTTATGAAATTCCCAGTCTGCATATAAAAATTCAATCAAATTTATCCAATAGTTCAGTTTCATATCGGCAAAACCACTACTAGGTATTTAGTTTGTAACATTTTTAATTTCCATCTTAGGATTTATTTTATAGTTTAGATAGACCCCCAAGTAACATGGGATAAGGGCAGGAAGATGATGATGATTACTTAACAGAAAATGTTTCTTAAAATAATGTGACTAAATCTTGATAACAAACCCCCCCTTCGAAATTACAAATTTCGGGGGCGCATGAACGTGTCCCAACTTGGCTGATTTCAGTACTCGCTTCGAAGGATCGGTCTTATTGGTTGTTATTAACCTCGCTTTGCAATTCTTCCCGAAGGTGCAAGTCCAGAGGAGAGTCGTATGACTTTGTACTCTGCAGTAAAAAGTGTAGCCATCCACAATGGCTAGTTCTTTCTCGGAATAATTTTTTGCCCATTTCACTGTAAAGAAGAAGAATATATAGGCAATACAGAAGTATAATTGTTATCTGCATGAAATAGGACGGATATGCAAATAGAATCAAAAGTAGCACTCTACGTTAAATGAGCTACTAGTTATTGTCTAGCTAGGCATTATTTTATTAAATCGTTGCTGTCAAAAACCTAAAAGCCAGCGATCACACAAAGTATATCCATACTAATATTATTTATAATTATTCGAAAGTAACTCTGTCTGTATGTTACCTTTTCACGCCTAAACCACTGAACGGATTTCGATAAAATTTGGGAGAGAGATAGATTGCATCCCGGGGAAGGACATAGGATAGTTTTTTCGAAATACCTCGCGGGCGAAGCCGCAAGCGGAAGCTAGTATTTTATAGTATTCGATAAATTTTTTGTTTTGTATTTTTGTGGTGTACAATAAAGTATAAATAAATAAGCCTGAGTTAGAAAATCGGCAACTTAAAAAAGCAATACGAACTTTTAGTTTAAATACAAGATTTTTAAATAAAATAAAGGAAGGAAGAAAGTATTTTTATTTGGCACTAGTCAAGTGTAATTACTAAGGGTGAAGCCGGAGGACGCAAAAAAAACTAATTTGGTTGAGATTAAAATTATATTGGGAAAATAAGATACAATTCAAAGTACTCTAGTATGTATAAAGTACAGAACGCCACCTGCGACTCTAACATACTCCTTTCGTTTCGTTTACTAAAAACTTAATTCTAAATAAAAAAGGTACGCCAAGTCTCCATCGGCGTCGCCCGTTCAGCAAAATGCCAGAAGTTGTCTAGTATTTTTCTGTGTCTGACGCTGGTTTTCAAACCGATCTTACGATGAGTGTAAAGGATGTAAATCTTGTTATAATAACATAATTTATGTGTAGCTAATGTTAATAAATACATACCTACATAAAGTTACGTCTTCTTTCCATGGGAGTACGCAGGAATTACAGATCGCCATAACTAATGATAACAATTACTAGGAAACCTGAATTTTGTTTCGCTAGACCAGGGATGCACGGACTTATTGACACCACGGGCCATTTGGGCTAATGATGAACTAATGGCGGGCCACCAGCACAAATTAAAAACATAAAAATACCCAAAAACTTAATTTAAAAAATAATATAAGTGCTAGTTTGAAGCGTGGCGCACTGCATTGTGCTTACAATCTTTTTAACTCAAAACTTGTAGCTACACGTAAAATTGCTTCCAAACTTTTTCGATTTTTTGTTTTAAAATCATTTTCATGATAACACTTTTTTTCATGATTTATTATTTTTCCATGATTTTCAAAACCGAAATTTAACATTTTTTATTTAAATTTTAAAATAAAATCCATTAGAAATCACAAATGCCGGTGGTGCATGTGAATGGTTCTCCTTTACGGACATTATTTGGCGCTCCGAGGGAGTTGCTTCATTCGTGAAAATCAACCTGGCTTTACACAAATTCCCGTAGGTGCAATTCCAGATATTGGTCTTAGCAAATTTCTTTTTACAGAAGAAAGTGTATCCGTTTATAATAGCATATTCTTTTCCGTCGGTTTTCTTCACCCATTGAACTGAAAATTAATAAACTGATTATAATATATAATTTATAACGTGCAAGACTACTGTGACATACAAAGAAATATGTAAAAATGTGTCTAATTTTATTGAGTAGGTATTAAAACCTACAAAAGAAAACAAAACGTGTGGGGGATGCAGAAACGAAATTCAAAGATTTATATTTGATCCTCACTATTATTGGCTTCAGTAGGTACCCTCGAAAACCATGAAAACTATCTGTCTCTCTCTGTCTCTTTCTATTATATATAATAAAAAGTCGCTTACAGGGGGAATAACGATTTTTCGTTACGTGACGATTTCTCCAAGTTTACTCCTACCGCAAGCTTCGTTAAAGAACTTCGTTCCAAAAAGTTTAATATTTCCTGCAATAATGACAAGAGAATGTTTGTATATTAATTCAAGTCTGTAGACTATTCTGCCCCCGATGTTATAATTATTACAGTAAGTCTGTTACTGGTGTTATGACTTTTTTTACAGTTTGTGATCCTTAACATTGAACAAATAAATTATATTCAGGATTAATCTACAAATTTATCTTTTGTTATCCGTTTAAATATCTAAGTTATCTGCTATAATCATCAAGATACACCAATTTAAAAATCTTGAAACAAAAGTGCGATTTCCCACGATTTCATTTTTTTGACTTACTGTAATTATAACAGCAGTATTAAACCTTACATTTTTATAAAAACAAATTAGCTCTGCACTAATCTCCAAAGGTGCAATACCACAAAAAAATATTAGAAGATATTGTTGTTCATTTATTTATTAATTTTATTTGTATTATAGCTGAATTCGTATAACACTTTTATATTTAAAAAGTGACATTTTTAAACTTCGAAACACTTGGTCACGAATTAGTTTTCGCTGGGCCAATTCAAATCAAATTTTGACATAAAATCCATTAGAAATCACAAACGTTGGAGATGCATGTGTATGGTTCTCCTTAACAGATACTATTTGGCGCTCTGAGGGTGTGACTTCGTTGGTAGTGATCAGCCTAGCTTTGCACGAACCTCCAGCCGTGCAATACCAGATATTCGTCTGAAGACTTTTCTTTTTAAAAAAGAAAGTGTATCCGTTTACAATAGCAAGTTCCCTTCCGTTAGTTTTTGTTACCCATTCAACTGAAAAAAAATATGTTTAGTAAATAAAACGAGTAATAAGTCGCGACAGGAAAAATTACAAATTTATAAGAAAATATATGATTAAAATGTCGCTGTGACCAAAGAACCGAGGCGCTTACGATAAAATAATATTAGAAAATATTATTGTTCGTTTATTTATTTACGACATAGCTGAATTTGTATTATACTTTTATAAAGTGTAAGTTTTAAATTTTGAATCACTTTGTCACGAATTTGTTTTCGCTGGCCTAATAAACTTCATATTTTAACATAAATTCCATTAGAAATAACAAACGTTGGAGGTGCATGAGTATGGTTCTCCTTAATGGTCACTATTAGGCGCTCCGCGGGTGTGCTTTCGTTGGTAGTGATCAGCTTAGCTCTGCAAGTTCGTCCAGAAGTGCAATACCAGACTATCGTGTAACAAGATCTCTTTTTAAAAAAGAAAGTGTAACCGTTTACAATAGCAAGTTCCTTTCCGTTAGTTTTTGTTACCCATGTAACTGAAAAACGTAAAATGAAATCGTTATGATAAATAAAACGAGGCATCAGCTATGACAGAAAGAATGACAAATTTATAAGCAAATATTCTTTATTATGTACACCATAGAAATTACATTTAAACGTAGAAATTTTAACATTTTACAAGAGGTGACACAATGGACGGTCTTATCACTAAAAGCGATCTTTTCAAGACAACCTTTAGATGGATTAAGGGAGAAGGAGAGACAATACTGCATGTTGTCTGTGGTTTACCATTTATATTTAAACAATAAATACAACAAACACATACATAAAACATATTAGACTAATCTTTAAAAATATGTACAGTAATAATCATGAAACAAGTGCAAAGAACAAACAAAAAGGTGTATAAGGAGAGATATGGTATTAAATAATACCTACTAGAAGATTTTGTTGTTCTTTTATTTATTTACGACACAAGCTGTAATATTTGTGTTATAGCTAAATTCGTATTACACTTTTATATTTAAAAATAGTGACCTCTATTAAATTTTGAATCACTTTGTCACGAATTTGTTTTCGCTGGGCCAATAAACCTCATATTTTAACATAAAATCCATTAGAAATCACAAACGATGGTGGTAGATGCGTGTGGTTCTCTTTAATAGTCACTATTCGGCGGTCTGCAGGTGTGACTTCGTTGGTAGTTGTCAGCTTAGCCCTGCAAGTTCGTCCAGAGGTGCAGTACCAGACAATCGTGTGAAGAGATGTCATTTTTAAAAAGAAAGTGTGTCCGTTTACAATAACAAGTTCCCTTCCGTTAGTTTTCGTTACCCATTTAACTGAAAAAAATAATAAACCTGTTAGATTAATATAATGTGTATACGACCACGGCCCACGGACCACGGTAATTCGAAACGAATGGCAAATTATTCAAAACGCAATATTTACATTTTATCACCGAGAACTGAGACACTTATCATAAAAAGAAGAAATAAATAATATGAGGAAAATAAATAATAATATGAAGAGTTTGAAAATAAATAAATTCCTTGTTTTCTTAAGGGCAGAAAATATTAGAACTACCAACAACTAGCTAACAACAACAACTTACTATTATTATTGTATATGCTGCAATTATATCAGTCAAAATAAAATAAAACTAATCATTAAGGCTTGTATTCATGCCAACGACCTTGTGTATTTGGGCGGAGCTAACTACCCCTCTCCGCGCCACTCCGCCTCCCGCATGCAACGCGACGCACGTGGACGTGCGTCGCGTTGCCTAGCAACACGAGGCGCCCCGCACTGAATTCATGGACGAGTGCGGGGATGATATAGACACGGACTTTAAACGATCGCATTTTTAATTTATTATAATAAAAAATATACATGTTTTTAAAAAGTAACAAAACCAAATCATTTTCGTTTGTATTGCAAAGCAGTAGATATTTTTTTTATATTCTTTTGATAAAAAATGAAGGAGTAAAATGGTTTCATCTCAACGATTTGGAGGTGATTTGGTGGTTTTTTTTCTTAACAGGTGATATCGATAGAAAAATTATGGCTAAACCAAATTACGATTCATATCATGTAGATTACCAACTATTTTTTCAAATGTAATTTCTCTGTAAGTTCCGGAGAAAATCTGCTCGCTGTTTTTAAGCTTTTTTCGAAAGAGTAGCCTTAAGAGGAGTATTCTGGGTATAAAACTAACAGGCCGGGTTGGGAATACGACGATCCGTTTCATCAAAAGATAACTGTGTGTCACTTGGTAAACTGCCACGCTAAAATAGAACTGGGCTGGACACATCTGCCGCATGTCGGATGACCAATGGGCCAAACTTACGACCCAAGACATCGCAGCAGGCCCAGACGGAGATGACGGGATGACCTGGACTCCTTCAACAAGAACTGGTCCTTAGCAGCTTTAAACAGAGAGAAGTGGAAAGAGAGTAGGGAGGCTTTTGCCCTGAAGTGGAACATCACAGGGTTTTAATAAAATAATAATAAAATTATCATTAAAATTCACATCACAATATCGTGATTTCTAATGCTTATAAAACAGCGATACTTTTGATATTGACAACATAACACACCTTTTAAAATATTTTCAAATAAAATAGAAATTGGACCAACCAATGCAAATTAATTACAAGATAATAATTGTGTTTGTACGGATTAAAGAAATTAATGAAAGAAAGAAAAGAAAAGAAACAAAATAAGTTTATTTGCCATAAACATTATGCAGAGGAAGAACACAAACACAGAAATAAGGGTAAAATATGCGTCACATTCACGAGAAACGGCCATCCAAAGCCAGCCGCACAAAGACGTACTTCTAACAGTTTCATAATATTTATATACAGTGATTATAAATTAAGTGACACACAGTTATCAATTGACTATGTCAATCATTTGTTCGCTAGGACAACATACCTTAAATTTTCATAAAAAATCCATTAGAAATCAGGAACAATGGAGGTTTATGTGTATGGTTCTTTTTTGACAGTATTTCGCGTTTCGAGGGTATGTCATCATACAAGACCATGATACTGGCTCTACAGGTTCTTCCGAAAGTGCAATACCAGGTATTCTGTCTAGGACCAATTCTTTTACTGTTAAAAGTGTATCCGTTTACAATAGCAAGTTCCTTGCCATTACATTTTTTCACCCATTGAACTAGAAATAATAAATTCGTTTTTATCATACTTAACAAGACAGTAAAAATCATATTATTGGTAATTTATTGAATCAAAATAAAATTTTAATCAACTGACAATGCTCGGTACAAATTAGCTTTACTGATTAATAATAATACAATTATAAGATATTGTTCATTTATTCATGAAAGACATTGGAAGAAGACTGAAATGTTTTCCTATTGTCAAGAAATCCATTAAAAATCTCAAATGACAGAGAGGTTCAGGCATTATGGTTCTCCTTGGTTACCGTTAGTACCAAGCTAATAATCCTTAAAAGGGATTGACAGAATTCAGGCCCAGTTTTGCATCCAGTCTAAACTTACGCGTCCTAAAATAAACATGGCCATTCTGACAACTACAGTATAAAAAACGTTAATATTAAGGTACTAAAATTACTAATATTCAACTTTAAACCCATTTGGTTTCATCGAGTCATAACTCTATTGCAATACGGCCGTTGAATCATAGCCGGTCTGAACTTTGCGCAGACGGCTGCGCAATAATATTTAATGAGAACCAAACAGTGACATGAGGCGAGTATGAGTGAGAGAACATGCGCGAAAGTTCGAAGAGCCTGTGTTCAAACCGACCATGATTCATCGGCCGTATTGTACGATTGTACGTCACAATTTAGCCTTAGCGCCACGAACTAGCATATTTCATCCTTTTAAAATAAAAAAAACCATTACATATTTCATAGGACTGAGGGTCATGCGTATGGTTTCTCTCCTTAATGGACAGTATTTGGCGTTTCAAAGGATTAACGTCATTTATGAAGACAACACTAGCTTTGCAAGGTCCGTAGGTGCAGTACCAGGTATTCAGCCGAGGTCTTAATTTCCTGCAGTAGAAAGTGTATCCGTTTACAATAGCCAGTTCTTTCCCGTTAAATTTTTTCACCCATTGAACTGAAAAAAAAATATTATTGCAAATCATAATAATCTGCCTAGCCTTTTCCCAACTATGTCGCATTCGACCGGATGCAGCTGAATACCAGTGTTTTACGTGGAGCGATGGAGTTGCTAGCGTTCTTAGCGGAGGAGTTGTGGATGTCCGATAGGCTGGACCTCCACAACTCAATTACTGGAAGAGAATAGTCTTTGCCATTACTCGATACATCGTGTTACCCAGTAATTAAGGTACTCGTACCCCTTGGTAAGTAACTAGTTTTCAGACTTACAGACTTCTATTCGTAACGACTGTCAAAGATCTACAAATGACAGCCGGAACCATCGGCTTAACGTGCTTTCTGAGGCATGGATGGATCTCGGTATCTAATGGATGGTCACCCATCTACGGACCGACCTAGGCAAGCATTGCATAACCTTGAAGATCGACCCGTGCGGCTGTTATTATTTAGCTACAAGCCGCTTTTGCAGCCGCGCGCTCCTCGTCCCCCGGCCCGCGGTAGTGAGTCGTGTGCTTCGAAGAAATCGGCCTATACGCTCTCTAGTGGTTATAATTATTCACATTGCCGTACAGGTAGGTCGGTGTTTATGATTTTTTTTAAATTAACAATTTTCATAAGGATTAGCCACAAACAGCAGAATACCTATAGGGATAAGGAGGAAGGAGGGAAGGAAGCCGTTTGTGTCCCTTTGCCCTGCAGTGGGACTCAAACGGCTGATAATAATAATAATAAATTTCTATAAACGGGACTATAAAACAGTATTTCAAATTATATATTATCTACTATTTCTGTATCACCATCGCCTTAATTCACACACATTTTAGTATTCATTAACTAGATATCTGTAAATTATACATAAAGTTACAAAATAAAGTGTAAGTATCCTTTTGCAATGACAAGCTCTTTTCCGTCAGTTTTTTAAAGTCATTTTACACAATAATAAATAGGTAGGTACTCTCACTAATACAAATTTTAACAAAAATAAGAAAAAATAATTTAAAAACCCGTATTTCAAGAAAACATACTTACAAGATAAAAACTAAAACTAATAAACATTGACTAGAATGTATTGTTTTTATCACTGATTAAGACAACCTTAGGCGATTCACACACGGCACCGCGCACCGCCGCGGAGGGCGGTGGCGGTAAGGCGGATTTCGTAGCGGTGCTCCGCGCGGTAAGGCGGTTTACGCGCCTGTCCGCACGGATTGATTTAACACGGTTTGACCAGTTTGATCACTTTTTCATCATTTTTAAATTACAACACGTCCTGCACCCACGATGATCCGCGCGGTTATGCGGCGCCCCGTGTGTGAGGTGCCGCCTCACCGCGCGGACGGCAGCGCGGATGGGCGGTGGCGGTGAAAGCACCGCTCGACTGCGCGGCCAGGCGGTGTACGTGTGTTAGGCATCTACGGATTTAATAGAGACCAATGCGACATGAGATCCGCTTCACCGCCTACCGCGGCGGTGCGCGGTGCCGTGTGTTAATCGCCTTAAAGTTTAATATAAAATCCATTAGTAATCACAAAATTTGGATGTGCATGTGTATGATTCTCCTTAACTGAACATATTAGGCGCTCCGAGGGTGTGGCGCCATTGACAAAAGTCAGCCTGGATTTACACGAATTTCCTTTGGTGCAGTACCAGATACTTGTCCGCAAAAATTGTTTTTTGCAGAAATATGTGAAACGGTTCATAATAGCAAGCTCCTTCCCGTCAGTTTTTTTTACCCATTGAACTGTAAATAAATAAACTCGTTATAATCGTAGCGTGGAAAAATATTTAACACCTAGATACATAAGTAAAAAAAAAATACTTAGTTTTATTTATATTATTTGCTGTTATAGCGGGTCTGTAAATTTCAAATGTTTACATATTATGGTTCAAAAGATACAGCCCTATGACAGACTGACGAACAGCAAAGCTTCAGTAATATCATCCCGTTGGCACTTTATGGGTACGAAACCCTAAAAAACGAATTTCATTCGTATTAGGAGCAGATAACTAACCGTCAAAAAAAAGGTTCAAAATAACCTCATTTATTTATTTACGATATTATTGTTATAAAAAAGTACCATTAAATTCATTAACTCGTATTACAATTACACTCACTTTATCATTCGCTTTACCCTTCGCTGTGCCAATAAACTTTAAGGGGAATGCGCAAAGTAGCCCGCGAAATTCTATTCTACTATTCCATGAAATATCAATCAATAGGATTATATTTACTTAGACAGTTTTATTGATGGTTCTGTAAATACATACTTGTTGCGCTCGCGAATCATGTTTTGTTTAATATATAATCTGACACACCCGGCAAATTGCAAAAAACGTAAGAAAATTTTAATTTCGCGGGCTGCCCTAGCGCTTCCCCCTTAAATTTTAATATAAAATCCATTAGAAATCACAAACGACGGAGGTGCATGTGTATGGTTCTCCTTGACTGACCATATTTGGCGCTCGGAGGGTGTGGCGCCATTGGTAAAGATCAGCCTGGCTAGACATTCTCTTCCCTGGGTGCAATACCAGATACTCGTCCGAGGAAATCTCTTATTGCAATAGAATGTATAGCGGTTCATGATAGCAAGCTCCTTTCCGTTTCTTTTCTTTACCCATCGCACTGAAATATTTAAGGAATGACTTATTAAGGCTAAACTAGATTCTGGCGGTACATTTTCCGTGAACCAACGCAACGCACAGGTGGGACGCATAGCACTTTTTTGTATGAAAATGCGTTGCGCTGCGGCACGTTCATTGTTTCGGTGGGTTGAAAGCAGAACATAATTTATTTGAGGGGCAATTCTCGTATTTTTAGGAGCGTTTGCATGCTATGTGCAATTTGTCAAAAATACCTACCCCAAGTTTTCCTTCATTGCTGCGATCAGATTTTGAAAGTTTTTAATTACGGGAATAGGCCAACAGGTGACATCATAAGTAATAGCTTGTTATCGAAAGTAAATATTTTTTAAAGAGATATTTTGGAACAAGTGTAGTAATTCGTAGTTCATTATTTATTAATCTAAAAGACAATATAATGTTATATTATTTTTTTTATCTAACAGATAACATAACTTTTTTCTTTTTCTAACAGGTAATTTTTTTTCTATCTTCCAGAGCATTTTTTTTTATCTAACACTTTAATGTATTTTTTATCTAACAGATAATATTATTTTTAATGTAACAGAAATTATTATTTCTTTTTATCTAACAGGTAATATACCTAATTTTTTTTTTATTGACATTTAATTAAATTTTTTAAATCTATTGAAATTAAATTTTTAAATACGTTTTTTTTAGTTATTATAATGTTTTATTTTTGATTTTTATACAGTTTGAGTAAGTTTTGAGTTTCAGTTTTTTTGTACTCTTGCCTTCGTATATTTTTTGTGTTTAAATTCCTATAATTAAGATTTGCACACAGGATACCTGATAGAATATGACGGAAAACTATGTACATTTTTCAACTTATTATACTAGTATTCTTGCAAATAAACAATATTCTTAAAAGAAAAAAAAAACATGATCGTGTAAGTTCGCAAAAATAGACGGACTTTTTTAAAGTGCCTAATGAATTGCTCGATTTTTAACCGACGAAAAAAGTGTTATATTATTTTTTTTTATTTGAAGTTGGACATGACATGATGTAAGTATGTGTAAAATGTGTAAGCAACAGTCGACTGTTGCTTACACATTGATTCGATTTTGTTTGTAAAAAAAATTATGAAAGTACGATGCTGATCGTTCATCATCGTACTTTCGTAAGCAAATCTGTAATGAAGCTGACAGACTTTACCGATCGTCAAAACACAGCACATCGATCGACACTAACGGTCAACAAACATCGAGCAAATCTGTAGTCACATTTACCAAGAATTTTGACAGATTAGGCTTCTAAAAAAACATCACACTAATATCATGAGTTATTCCGGTCTGATCACCTGAATTCCCCCCCCCCCCCCCTCTTCAATCCCCTGCTTGTTCGAAGGCGAAAGTTTGGGAGTGTGTGTGAGTGTTTATATGTTTGTTACTTCTTCACGGCTGGACCAATTTTAATAAAATTTTGTATGGAGGTAGCTGACACGCTGGATTAACATATAGGCTACTTTTTATCCCGATATTGCCACGGGATCGACATTTACGCGGGTGAAACCGCGGGGCGCAGCTAGTACTTAATAGATAGGTAGATCTTTTTGTATTTTTTGTCTCTCCTTTGTTACAAAAATTCTAAAGTTCATCGTAGTTTGATATAAACACCATTAGTAATGATATATTTAGGAGGTCCATGTGTGTGATTCAGGTTAGCCTTAATTATCGCGGAATCCGCACCGACTATTGTTCTAGCTCTGCACCTTGTCGAGTTGGTGCACGTCCAACTAGTAGTATTGTGAAATATATTCTCTTTTCGACAATAAAAGGTGTAGCCATCCACGATACAAAGTATCTTTCCATCAGGCTTTGTCACCCATTGCACTGAAAACAGAAAACATATATAGTAGGATATACATACATGATACTTGGATTCGGAATAACTGTCCCGATAGTCTCTTGGTCGCAAACGCGACTGCTGAGCGTGGGTTTCTGGGTTCGACTCCCAGCTCAGGCATAGTCATATTGGGTTTTTGCATTAGGAATTTCTTAGTAACAGCCCGGAGTTTGGAAGTTGGCGATGTGATACCCCCGTGTCTCGGAAAGTACGTTAAGCCGTTGGTCCTGCGCAAAGAGAATATAACCACTAGAGAGCGTATAGGCCGATTTCTTCGAAACACACGACTCACTACCGCGGGTCCGGGGGACGAGGACGAACGCGCGGCTGCAATTGGTCACTTCTTGAAGGTATGCCTATCGTTACTTCATTAAGAGCCTATATACTACCTCAAATGGCTTAGCATGATCCTCTATTATGTCGAAAATACGCGAGAGCATTAATTTTGAAATAAATATATACTAAAGTTGAGGATTAATGTTAAGTACTATGTTAGACGAAAACACTTTTCCATAAAATTTTCTCGATAGAAAAAAATTCCAAAGTCACCTCCAAACCGAACAATAAACCGCTGGTATTCAAAAAATACTTCAAATTAGATCATGAAACTTTGCATACTAACTGAACTAACTATAAAGCAGGTCCAATTTTTTTATTATTTTCCCCGTAAAAAGCAAATACCTAAACTATTGGCGCTGCCTGCCGCCCTGCACCGCACTCTGTCTCGCTCTCACTCAGTCCGATAGGCAGTATCTTGCGAGCGAGATAAAGAGTGAATTTTAGCTGAGGTAGTATATCCAAGGTAGCCTGCGAAATTCAAATTTACAAGTTATTTTTTTTTGTAATTTGCAGGTCAGTGTCAGGTATGTATGTCAACAAATATGGCTTTACATAATTATAAACACTAGAATGAGCAATACAACCCCTTGAGTTAGAATTAGCTTCAAATGCCATGTTTTCATGAAATACACATTCAACAATTAAAAAAACTAGTAACATTTTAACGAACAGAATTAATTTATTAATGTAATAAATTTATTAACACGGAAATTAAAACAAAACCTTTAAGTCGGTAAATATTATTTATTTATTTAGGGCTGATTTTTCCAACGTCAGATAATTTTATCAGAGGAATAATTTTGAATTTTTGACAGTTCTTCCATACAAAAACTGTCAGACGTCAATTTTATTCCTCGAATAAAAATTATCTGTCGATTTAAAAATCAGCCTTAAGACTATCATAAGTTTTGGTGAATAGCTTATTCTAAAAAAATATTTCAATTTCAGTAAACATACATCGTTTACAATATGATTTTCATGTGTAACTTGTTCTGCCAGGGGAGAATACAATCATCTATTATTATAACATATGGGGACTACTTACAGGACCTAGACGCGAAAAACGCAAGTTTTATAGTGCCTAAAACTACATGATCGACTACAGTAAACAAAATCAGAAAAATATATGATATTCTTCAGGATTTATGCTAGTTAGATAGTGTGTTGAAAACATAATACAACTAATTTGATACGATAGAAAAAAATCATGAAGATACCTCTAAAAACTTTCTTTTTACAATAAAAACCATACTAATATACATTCAATCATTTTTATTTTTTTCAGATTATTTACAAGCAACATACTAAAGTTTTTAGTCCAAACAATAGTTTTTTTGTAAATAGATAATTGCTTCATATTTTGCAATAAATTACCAGCGTTGTGTCATCGCGCTTCTCTTTCTTTTCTATGCAGTCCGACAGTGACCGTGCTTTAGGTCATGTAGTCCCGTTAACATAAAATCACGCATGTATGTGAAGGATTAGGCAGAAGTGCACCTTTAGCACACTCACATTTCCCCAGTTATGTTTAAGTCTCATGTAATAGGGGTGCCCTATTATTTTTATTATTAATACACCTTATGCCTTATTATTATTACACTTTAGAGCAGTAGTCGTTAGTTCGAACCCAGATAGGTGCTTTAGTTTGCGTACATTATTTCATCATCACTGCTCTCAAAAACGGTGAAGGAAAACACCTCGAGCTAAATGTCCTAGAACCAAAAATTCGAAGACATGTGACATCTACCCACCCACTCACACTGGGCCCGCGTAGTAGATTATGGTCCTCTCCCTTTCACAGAGAGGAGGCCTGTGTCCCAGCAGCGTTAACATTTTATGCTATTATACCTTAATATAAATACCATTTGTTATCAAAAACTTTGGAGGTGGATGTGTATGTTCAAGCATTGCTGATACCACGTTTCGTAGCAGAGGGTTGAAGTTATTGGTAACCACCATTCTAGCTTTGCATCTCTGAGAGTTGGTGCAGCACCAGGTGTTCTTGTTCGCAAATTGCTTTCGGCAATAGAAAGTATAACTATTCACAATGGCAATTTCTTTGCCGTTCACTTTTCTTGCCCATTGGACTGGAAACAAAATATAATTATTTATTTTTTAAGTTGGTTATTAAAATTGCGTCTTTTTTTTTTAATTGGGTAGGAATAAAGTGGACAGGTATGTAGTGTAGTGTATACAACATTATTTTTAGTATATGCGAAACCCGAAACACCTGTCTAGTATTTTTATGTAAAGAATCTATGTACAAAATTTCAAAACTGTATCATGAAAAATCACAAAGGTTTAAGCTTGTTAAGTTACCTGTTTGTCCGTACAAAAACATACTCACCCGCGGCCCGCCGCCGCCGTCTTGTGCTCATTGATAATAATACCTAGGTACCTAACCGTTCGGCGCGGAGATTGGTTAACTTACTTAGTGTCGCTCAGTGTCCAACTTTTAACCTTTTTTAAATATTTTTGGGACAAAAACATATAGCATGGGGTAAAAATTATTGGCATCGATTCAGTTAGGACTTATTCTCAACCAACTATATTCAGGTTTCGCATATAGGTACTAAAAATAACTTTGTATAGTTAGTGCACACAAAAGAAATAGCGCAACACAAAAAACACAGATAAATGATAACAAATTACATGAATATAAAGAAAATATAAGGTCATCATCTGCCTAGCCTTTTCCCAACTATGTTGGGGTCGGCTTCCAGTCTAACCGGATTCAGTATTTTACATGGAGCGACTGCCTATCTGACCTCCACAACCCAGTTACTGGGTAATACGATACCCCTTGGGAAGACTGGTTGTCAGACTTTCAGGCCTCTGACTTCCCGTAACGACTGTCTAAGATCCACAAATGACAGCCGGGACCAACGGCTTAATCTGCTTTCCGAGGCACGGAGGGGTCTCGGAATGTAAGGATGGTTACCCATCCACAGACCAACCGCGGCAAGCGTAGCTTAACCTGATCGATCGACCTGTGCGGCTGTTATTGTTTAGCCACGGGCCCCTCAAGAAAATACAAGGTACCAATAATAAAGAAGAAAAAATGCGCATGCAGCACCGCACACGTGGTAGAAACGAAACTAAAAAAACAAAGAAATTTAGTTTGAGACAGAGAGCTAGAGCATCTTTCTTCTCTCTCATGTAACGAAATGTTATTTAATTAGCCTTTATTAAAAAGAACTAGGTTCTTAATAATTAATTACAATCTATCCTATATATAATACTAATAAGCAATTATAATCTTGCTTAATTTTGTACGTGATAATTGTTAACTTAGAATAGTGTTAATTGTACTTTTACAAGTCCGTTCCACTTTCATAGCCTAGTAAAAAAACCCTGTATATTGTGCAAATCCTTCCCCTTTTTATCTGACAGGCAAATAATTACAAAGCTTGTTACCGCGCGCTTACGTCATCCGAGCGAAGTCTCAAGTTAACTCGCGGTTAGCTCAGGCAAACTCTCAAGCATAAAAAAATTGTACAGAAAAATAATACTAATTAGAGTAGTTTGAAATTACTTATCTAAAAGTCTAAGCAATTAATACTTATAACAATACTAAGTATCTACTTATTATATTTATACAATGTACAAAATACGCGCTTTGACGTGGAGTTGCAGACACCAGCCAGTATTTTTTTTTTTTTGCGGATCGGAATTCATCAAATGACCCCTCCCGCTCTGGGTGGAGTGGAAGGAAGTGTCCAGGAAGATTCTTACTGACTAAAACCCACCCGTGTTACTTCCTTAGCCCTTTATGTTCCGGGCCAGCGGTAACCCTTTCGGACAATCCCGCTGACCACACCAGCCAGTATTACATATCTTTCAAGCGAGACAATGAAAATCATTACAGCTTGACATAATATCCGTTACACATAACAAATTGTGGGGGCCTATGATTGTGTTCCAGTTTAGCTCTCACCAAAACCCTTGCATCATTATTGTTGGTGATCAGCTGAGCTTTGCAGATGTGTCCGGAGGAGCAGCTCCAGGTGGTAGTGACCTGACGTCGCCAGTGACAGTAGAATGTGTATCCGTTTACAATAGCAAGCTCTTTGCCATCCCTTTTCTTGACCCAATATACTGAAAAAGAGAAAATATTAATACTAATGTTTTTCTTTCGTAATTCTAGGGATATTTCACACCATAGCAGACGTATTGACCGGTCAGCAAAGGTGGTGCTGGTAGTGAAGGTGCAGCGTTCGTACATTCAAGTATTGCTACTGAAATTGCACTTTAATTGGGCTACCAAAAAAATATACAAATTAATTGTGCAATCGTATACCAAGGTTACTTTATTTCCGTAAAAATATAATAGTATGATTAAAGATCCCCGCGTTTTAGGTAAAGTTGCACATCCATATCGTCAGCATCGGAGCAAACGGCATACGTATTAGTTTGGATTGTATTGGTTAGGAACCATGTATCACTGGTTATTAGATCGGCGAATCCGTTCCGGACATCGCACTTATAGGACGAAGAAAAACAAATACCGAAACTCCGAAACCGACAACGTGGACGTTGCAACTTTGCAAAGTCAGAAAAGTCATTTTAATATAGGTACATATAGTGGCTTTCAAAAGTTAATTGACATTTTTCCACTTCAGCTGTGATGCCACATTATGATTTAAAATAAAAAAATAATCAGGGCCTCAAGTCTGCTATTAGAATAGTGTCAGAATGGTATATCATTGATTTCATAATTGTTGATTTTGACAAGTTTGGTAATTTACTAATATAATGGCGTCATTATGACTTTCCAATGGTCAACCACTGACACTCCATTGAAAGAAATGGCATAGAATGGTAATCTCGTACTTAGTGACAAACGAATTACTGACTCAGGCGGTAATTTGCTAAAATTTTTACAGTTCCTTTGATCAGTGACCTACTATTAGAACGTCATTGTGCAGTCATTGTTTTTAATTCGTTACGAGTATCGTAATAAGTTCTGTGCCACTGACCGACCAATGATCGACCATTATGAATTTAGCAGATTACGAACTTTAGCAAAATGACAATGGGATCGTGTTGGAATGATGAATTCATAAAAATAGCAGACATAATATAGTCGTCAAAAACGAAACAGAAATAGTCACTGTAGCCGAAATCGGCTTGGGATTTATTAATTAAAATTACAGCTTAATATAGTGTCCATTGGCAATGACATAGTTTGTAGGCGCATGGCCGGTGTGCTCCACTCTAGATTTCACCAAAATCCTGGACGTTGGAGTATCGTCATTGGTGAGAATCAGCTGGGCTTTGCAGGGCCTTCCGAATGAGCATCTCCAAATGTTTGTGAACCGACATCGCGAGTGACAATAGAATGTGTAGCCATTTACAATAGCAAGTTCTTTGCCGTTCGGTTTCTTTGCCCATATCACTGGAAAAAAGAAAAGATTATTTCAAATGTCTTTCTCTTAAATGAACCATACCTGCTTTTTTTTTTTTTGCTCTGGGTGGAGCGGAAGGGAGTGTCAGACTCTTACTGACTAAAACCCACCCGTGTTCCTTCCTTAGCCCTTTATGTTCCGGGCCAGCGGTAACCCTTTCGGACAATCCCGCTGACCAACCATACCTGCTGCCGAGAGAATATGCTGAATGAGAATATTTGTCCCCATGGTAAAAGATATTGGTTAAAAAGGTGAGGTAGCTGGGACAGACTGGATGCGAATGGTTTGAACGAGGTGTTATAGTGCAGCCTGGGAGAGGCCTAAGGTCCAGCTATGATAGGCTGAGTTGATTGACAAAATTTGACGGCACGGTTGGCGCACCTGTTAAGTGATTGACTGCTGCGCTGCGTATCGCGGGTTCACAAATATTTGTATGACCTACAAGTAGTTGTTCCGGGTCTGGCTGTTTGTGTATGTGAGTTAAAATTTTTGTAAACGCACCCACATACAGGAAAAATTCCTAGTGTGGCCCGCAACGTTTTAAAAAATAGGTAGATACTAAATAGTAGGTACTAACACTAAAATGTTTATACACACTGAAAAATAAATATTCTACTCAAACTCGACTTTGATAAAAAAAAAAACAAATTAATTATGTAACCACATAATTTTATTTTATTTAAACTTTTATTTTTTACAAAACGTAATAAACGTAAACTCTGCGTTAATTTTTTTTTTAAAGATAACTTACATTAAACCTCCTTTTTTTTTAAATCGGTTAAAAAGAATTGATTGTGCTCTAAGTGAATTGAAAAGTGGTCAAATTAGTATTTGGGCATTGACATGAAACATACAAAAACCCTAACCACTTTTTTTTTTGTACTACGTTCTTGGATATAACTATAAAAAGTTTAGACAAGATCAGTTTCAACATGGTCTGTTCTGCATCAAACGAATTTTTTTTTCTTTGTTTATTCTTTAGTTTTGAAGCAGTCGTTCTTTTTGGCATGTTTTCTTGTTGGCATATAATCGAACCCAAAACAATTCCCAGTTTTATTGCCTAAAAATATTAATGGATACTCTAATAAAATAAAATATTTTTTTATCCCGAAATGATTCCCATTTTGGCGTCCTAAAAATAGTAATAATAATATAAAAAATATATAATATATATTTATACAGGGTTATTGGAAAAACACCAACAACCTCTTAAGAGGTCTTGTACTCATCATTATGAACTACGACTTTTACTATGGGAACAAACCTGCAATCGCGAAAAATAATCAGCTGTTCTCTACATTTTGACGAGCTAAACTAACATAAATGTAGGGAACAGCTGTTTTTTTGGTCCTATAGTAAAAGTTGTTCATAATGATGAGTATAATGACCTCTTAAGAGGTTGTTGGTGTTTTTACCATAACCCTGTATATAGAATAGAAATAATAGCCCAATAAGGTGTATGCCGTCGCACAGTTACAAACCTCACGTTTTGTGCGCGACAAGTGTGCGACGGTAACCCATCATTTGCCAACCTTGACATAACATCCTCTGGAAATTATATATTTTGGAGCTGGATGATTGTGTTCCAATTTAGCTTTTACCAGAACCCTTGCATCATTGTTGGTGATGACCAGCTGAGCCTTGCAAGTGTATCCCGAGGAACAGCTCCAGGTGTTTGTTGCAAGATTTCGCCAGTGGCAATAGAATGAGTAGCCATTCACGATGGCAAGCTCTTTCCCGTTGTGTTTCTTTACATACCTTACTGAAAATAAAGAGAAGTTTATGACTAAGTTTCTGTTACCCAGATTATTTCGCAAATCTGTTGTAGAATTTCTTTGAACATTGCAAAGCTTTAAATATGGTCCCGGCTGTCATTCGTGGATCTTTGAAAGTCGTTACGGGTACGGGCCTGAAAGTCTGACAACTAGTCTTACCAAGGGGTATCGTATTACCCAGTAACTGGGTTGTGGAGGTCAAATAGGCAGTCGCTCCATGTAAAATACTGGTATTCAGCTGCATCCGGTTAGACTGGAAGCTGACCCCAACATAGTTGGGAAAAGGCTAGGCAGATGATGATTGCAAAGCTTTTAATAAAAAAAAATGTTTAAATCTTTATTTTATTTTGCTTTTGCTACCTACTTATCTCTTTTTTTTTTTTGCGTACACGATTTCATTCGCAAAGTTTTACACAATTAGGTTATCTATAACATATTGGACTCATTAAGTTAGGTAAAAAAACACAAAGTTACATAATAGACTATAATAATTATTTGAATAAATACATTGGTAGTCTACAAAAAAACACAAACTACTATGTAAGAATGTACCTCAAATATTAAAAAAAAAACAGAAATAGAATTCCTCTTTGGCCAAAATTGAAGACTAACTAACAACTGTTATTAAATTACGATACATTGACTAGACAATTGAATCTAACAATAAAGATGTCTACTTCACTAATTCTTTATTTTCCTTCTCATGCACTAGGTATATGATACTTATACATTCCGTGGCCAAATATACAGGGTCAAATCAAATTAGCTGCATAAACGTTATTATTAAATTAACTCCTTAAATGTTATGGGTATCCATAATTATTTAAATAAGACAAAACAAAAAAAAAATTTTTTTTTTTTGGTTCAACGACTGTTAACACTTGAAATAAGTACCTATATGTTTCAATATAAGTTTTTTTTTGTATAAACTTCACAGTGCTGGTGGGTATCGATATCTTAACACGATAAAACAAAAAAAAACTGGTTATCTCAAGTGACTCTACCAATGGTCATTGACACCAGAAAAAAAAACTTCTAAATTTTAACGTTTTCAATGTCAATACCCATCTCGTCGAGTTTCCCTAGCTAATTCAATTTCACCCTGTATAAGCTGGTCAACAAGATGGTTGTCAGCAGGCATCAATTTAAGTCACTATTTTCTTCTCAGGAATTTCTCAGTATCAGCCAGGAGGCAGGATTTCTGTCCTGTATTAATAGGTTCCACATACCGCAGTATCTCAAGACGAAAGTCTTTGACCAGTGCGTGTTGCCAGTGATGACTTATGGCACTGAAACGTGGTCGCTTTCAATGGGCCTCATAAGAAGGCTAAAAGTCACCCAAAGGGCAATGGAGAGGGCTATGCTTGGAGTTTCCCTGCGTGATCGAATCAGGAATGAGGAGATCCGCAGGAGAACCAAGGTAATCGACATAGTCCGAAGAATTGCCAAACTTAAGTGGCAGTGGGCCAGGCACATTGCTCGCAGAACAGATGGCCGATGGGGCCGAAAGGTTCTGGAGTGGCGACCCCGTACCGGAAGACGTAGCGTTGGAAGGCCTCCCACAAGGTGGTCCGACGACCTTGTGAAAGCCGCAGGAACCCGTTGGATGCGAGAAGCACAGAACCGGTCGAAGAGGAGGTGCTTGGGGGAGGCCTATGTCCAGCAGTGGACGTCTTTCGGCTGAAATGATGATAATAGGTTCACCCTTTACCTACATGAGCGAAATGAGGTTGTCCTGTGCATATTTTACCTTCAGTGAATACAGGCATCAAAGTATTAGTGAATATCAATAAAAAAATGACGGTGTCTTCACATAAAACCCGTCAATTATTTTAAAAGATGGCGGCTTATGATTATGTTCCAGCTTAGCTGTCAGAACCGTTCGATGTGCTGGTTCGGTTCTGTTCGTGATCATCATCCTTGCTTTGCACCTCATTGCGTTGGTGCAGGTCCAGGTGCTCTTGTTCATATTCTGTTTGTGGCAGTAGAAGGTATATCCATTTACAATAGCCAGTTCCTTACCGTTGGACTTTTTAACCCAATTTACTAAAAAAAAAAACAATGAACCTAATTAATATACCTTGACAATATAATGTGTTTCTAGTAGCAATTTTTACATAGTGCTTAAAATCTTTAAACCTGTTATTCTTACTAAAATATAAGAAGTACGCACATACATGTTAGTTGAAAAATATAACAAGCTAAAAACATGCGATGCATACAATTCAGAACATAAAATAAAACACTTTCTCTTGGAATCATAAATATCTTTAATCAAACCAAACAAATAAGACGCAATTCAGGTAACAATAATATTCTAAAACCTTATAACTTTACTAGCTGATCCGGCGAACTTCATACCGCCTCAGAATCAGTAAGCTGTGCCATACAAAATGTATCAGAAAAACCGACTTTCAAAAAAAACACTACAAACTGAAAAAAAAAAACACTACAAACTGAAAAATAACTTTAATTTCGGAAGTCGGTGTCTTAGGGATCAGTATTTTAGTTTTTGCCACCGACTTCCGAAATTAAAGTTATTTTTCAGTTTGTAGTGTTTTTTTTTTTCAGTTTGTAGTGTTTTTTTTGAAAGTCGGTTTTTTTTTTGTCAAAAAGTTTTTATTTCTCGCTTTTTAGTGGGTCTATTTATAATTTATCTAAGTTATAATAGCCAATGTCAACTTGCCCATCGCCTTTTTATAAAATATTCCTTTTCTCGATGCAGGGACGTTAATTGTTGAGGAGTTCTCCTTTTATTAGTTTTTAGATTAGATGCTGATAATCCTGGCTGCAGCATCAGGCCAGACTTATGTCAACATTGCATTGAACTTAAAATTAGTCCTGTTTAAAATGAGCCCAAACACGACTACGGTGCTGTAATTTCAAGGTTTGTACTTTTTCTGATGCTCCTGGCTTCAGCATCAGGTCTTCGGTGTTCCTCAGTAACAGTACGTTCATCCATACATCGAGCCCTTTTCAATGAGCCTAAACACGATATATCTGCTGTTAGTTGTCGAGGAGTTAGGTACTCTGCAGACTATCCTGACTGCAGCATCAGGTCATGACTTGATGATCATGAGACCAAATGTGGCAAATGCCCTATTAAACATCAAAACAATTTACTAAAACAGTCCTTGCCTGTTCGAGTAACTTCTTACTGTTAAGGAGTTGTACCTTCCATCATCAGCCCAGCTACCTGAGATGGTGACAACCATACACAAATATACAAGATACTTCATAAAATATGCGAAAAACAATAAGTGAGCCTATAAAATTTGAGGGTTGCCCTCGATTTCTCTAAGATCCCATCATCAGATCCTAACTTGGTGACAATGGGACCACCTCAGAACTATCTACTTTCGAACAAAAAAAGAATTTTGAAAATCCGTCGACAATTGGCGGCGTATTCGATGAACAAACATACAAAAAAAAAAACATACAAACACCCGAACATAGTACCTCCTCCTTTTTGTAAAGTCGGTAAAAATGAATTATCTTCATTATTTTTTATATCGTGAATTTTTCCATGCTTTTAAGAGCGTTTATGACGTACGGCATTTCATACAAACTTTCAAGCCCTTGTTTTTCGAAATGGATGAACCGTTTTTAATTAACTTCATACGCATAAGCAGGATACAAAGGTCTAAAAAGTTAGTAGAGAACATTTTGGAAAAATAGTGTTATAGCCAAATTAGACCGCTTTTAAATTTTCCATAGAAACTGAAATTTCCAGTTATCTTCTTTTAAATAAGATATTTCGAAAATGTTCTCTACTTACTTTTTAGACCTGTGTATCCTGCTTATGCGTATGAAGTTTCATTAAAATCGGGTCATTAATTTCGAGAAACAAGGGCTTGAAAGTTTCTACGAAATGCCGTACGTCGTAAATGCTCTTAATTCTTTACATAGACTCCATCGCATATTGTAAATGACGGTGGTGGGTGGTTGTGGTCAAGTCTAAACGACAGTACGGTACGCTGCGAAGGCAAATGAGCACTATCAACCAACAACCTTGCTCTGCACTTTGATGCATGGGTACAGCTCCAAGTACGAAATCTACGGCAATAGAACGTGTATCCATTCACTATAGCTAGTGCCTTTCCGTTGCATTTTCTCACCCAAATTACTGAAAAATAAATGTTTTTATTTTCGCTTGCATAATAGTAAAAAAACCGGTCAAGAGCGAGTCGGACTCGCGCACCGAGGGTTCCGTACAAATTTGTAGGTATGTAAATAGTTTATGACGGTTTTTTTTATGTAACTACAAATTTACGGTTTTCGGATTTTTTCCTTTATTATTTTGTGCTACATGACCTTGCTTCTTGCCAAATTTCATGATTCTAAGTCAACGAAAAGTACCCTATACAAGTATACATTTTGATTCCCTTGAGATTGTTGAAATATACGTTTCTTGCGGCATAAATGGCCGTATCTTTTTTTTACGTTAATTTAAAAGTTTGATTTTTTCGCAGCTTCATGGGACCGCAGACTTGAGTATATAGTTTTAATTTCAACTCGATACCTCCACGCGTAGACGTAGCGTTGGATGGCCACAAGGTGGACCGACGACCTTGTGAAGGCCGCAGGAACCCGTTGGATGCGAGAAGCACAGAACCGGTTGAAGTGGAGGCGCTTGGTCCCAGGCGTATGTCTAGCAGTGGACGTCTTTCGGCTAATATGATGATGATGATGACCTCCACGCGTTCCCGAGATAAGGGGTCTTGAAAGACAGACGGACGGACTACAAAGATCCTATAAGGGTTCCGTTTTTTCATTTTGAGGTACGGAACCCTAAAACGAAATAAAGTTCTCAAGACCGGTTGTTGGCTATGGCGACCAATCTTAGCGGTGACCAGCCTTCGGCGTGGAGGATATTATAGTGTATAAGTGTGTCCGCAGACACAGATGCACTCTCTCTTCTCTTACTCTCATAGTCTGATGGGACGGCGATCCGACACGACCAGAGAGAGATCAGGCGCAAGACGAATGACTTAACGTGCTTTCCGAGGCACGGAGGCATCACACCGCCAACTTCCAAACCCTCAGTTACTAAGAAATTCCCAATGGAAAAACCCAATAACACTTTGCCCGACCCGGGAATCGAACCCCGGACCTCACGCTCAGCAGTCGCGTTTGCGATAACGAGACCAACGAGCAGTCATAGAGGCCCTAAATAACGAATGCAAAGTTGAAATACGACACCTTATATAAACCTTTAGGTTCGAAATACTATGTTCGTATAATCATACAATTTTATTCAAAAATAAAGGAGAAAATCGCCTTTGAATAATGTTAAGTGTAGACATACTTATGCTCGTGACTGTACAGTCACACCAACATACGTTCGTCACCTTAGCCCTATTTTTTTGTCTGTTCATTGCACGAGATAATGATCTACTATACTGATTCAACATGTATTTGCAATTTATTTATTTAACATAAAACGGCCAAAGCCAATTACATTAGTTAAAGACAAAGACACAAACACATTATAAAAGAACAGAAAACAAAAGCATACAATTACTCGCCAGTCATACGCTCATCTCACAATACCCCAGACATACTGACAAGATCTTCTTCCATCCATCCGCAAACACATCACAGTCAGGCTTAGCGTCCAAGAGCGACTAAATTAATTGATATATTTGATTAAATTTTCGTATGCAGACTGGGAATGTCATTTGATATACGCAGTTTAATTTATTGTCGAATTGTCGTCTCCACCTTGTATATCAAAACATCATCATCTGCCTAGCCTTTTCCCAACTATGTTGGGGTCGGCTTCCAGTCTAACCGGATGCAGCTGAATACCAGTATTTTACATGGAGCGACTGCCTATCTGACCTCCACAACCCACCCATTCAATCAAAATATAAAACTAGATATAACAATGCGGTATTAATTTTGACAATTCAAAAGTGCCTGTACAAGGTTTAAGTTTGAGTTTGGTATGTCAGTAAAACCATTAACGTTTACGCCCTTTAAAAAAAACGCCATCCTTAATAACAAAAGCTGGTGGAGCATGGTCGTGGTGGACTTTCATTGACACGACCTGTCGATCAACAGGGTCAACATCATTGGTGATGACAAACTTGGATTTGCAGCCATGGGTGCATAACCAACTGTTGGTCCTCGTGTTTTGGGTATGGCAATAGAAGGTGTATCCGTTCACTATAGCAAGGGACTTTCCATTTTGTTTTCTCACCCAGGTTACTGAAATTGAAGGTGGTTTATTAGTATCAGAAGAAAGAAAGAAAGAAAATCCGTTTATTTGCGGCCAACATGACGCTGAGAAAACCACAAAACACAAAAAAAGAACATGTTTGGGGGAAATATAATAAATATAAATAAAATAAAAATTGTTTATTTTCAGACAACTACCAGTCCATAGAAGAGGTTAGTAACATAAATCATATAGACTATGTTAGTACAATTAAACATACTGGGAATAACATTGCAAACAATATACCTACATCTTCAGTAACCTGCTCTTGCACCTGTCACATGCAGGTCAGTGAAGCGACGCAAGACCGCCGAGTCCATCCTGTCTGCTATAATTTTCAGGATGCTGTTACGGCTCCCCCTCATACTGTGCACCATAGACATGGTTTTCCTACGCATGATTGCATAGAAATCATCTATGTGCGCATCTGCAAACATGCCTGAAGCACTACAGTACCGCGGAAGCCGCACCAGAACCCTGTAAATGTTATTATATTGGACGCGGAGTGCATTATAGGCCCGCTTTGTGAAGCTGGCCCATAGACCCCCCGTGTAGAAACTTTGACAGTAGGCTTTAAATAACGTTAACTTAACGTCAACTGTACAACGAGCGAATCTTTGAGCCAGCATATTTCCACGGACCGATAACGCCCTCCGTTCTCTTTCTATATCCTGATCATCTGTTAATGTTTCTGTCACAATATGACCAAGGTACCTAAATTGAGCCACCGAAGCCGCCGTAAGGCGCCCGAGCTGTACCGAGCCGCACCGATGCCCACCGATAGTGGGCGCCGCGTCAAATAAAAACATCTTTAAGGTAAAGGTATTGAAATAATTAAATCGAAGCACTCAATTTGTAAATGGCACCACAGATTGGCATCCTCAGGTACGTGTTCTGAGCCATTTGCTATATATGTATTATATATTTATCGTAGTTGATATTTCAATGCTGGGGGTGGATGCGAGTGTTTTAATGTGGCCGTTATCACGATTCTTTCCTGAGGTATTATCTGACCTGTCGTCACCAGATTCGCTTTGCACGGCTTGCCCAAACTGCACTTCCAAGTATAACTCTTGCCGCAATCTTTTTTGTAGCAAGTGAAAGTATATCCATTTACAATAGCAAGTTCCTTGCCACCAATTTTCTTCGCCCATCTTATTGGAACGTATACTGGAACAAATTTCAGTACATTTTAGTGAGGAGGCAATAACAACTACACACGGACATATACATGGCTTACTTTGATCATTTAATTTAACCTTTTTAAATCTGCGCCTTTTAATCAAAGTCCAAACAATTTTACTAAACCATGTAATATTACCACAGTACTTAAAAACTTCAAGAGAAAAATATCTTATTATTAGGTGTCTATTCCTAAAAAATCTTATTATTAGGTGTCTATTCCTCATCACGATCATCATTTCAACCGAAAGACGTTCACTGCTGGATATAATATAGGCCTCCCCGAAGCATCGCCACTTCGAACTTCGGTTCTGTGCTTCTTACACTCAGCGGATTCCTGCTGTCTTCTTATGGTCATCGGTCCACCTTCTGGGAGGCCATCCAACGCTACGTCTTCCGGTACGGCACTTCTGCGAGCAATGTGGCCTGCCCACTGCCTCTTAGGGTCAGTTCACACCGAGACGCGACGCTTTCTATCTTGAAAACTGCGCGTCGCGTCGCGTCTCGGTGTGAACTGACCCTTTCGAGTATTTTTTTGCAGTTCTTCTATCTATTAATTGTGCAAAATTAAAACAACATTATGTTAAATTTTTTTTAAACATTTATTTGTAATCCTTAAAACACACGCACACGAACACAACACACCATAATATACAAATGTGAGATCATTAAAATAGTATATTGCAAACATTTAACATACATTGTACTTAAATAAACAGTGTGTCGGTTAAACAAGGGACGCAGTTTAAGGCACCTGACCCTCTACCGACGACGTGGATGCGGCTAGCTACGAGTATCAACGATTTACTCGCTCAAGAAACATTCAAAAGATTGCAGGTCTCGTGTAAGTAAAAGAGATACATATAATAATAGTTGATCGCTGACTGCTTACACCACTGGCGCCGTGGCGCGTACCCGTTTGTCGCAGCGACAACAGCTATTAAAGAGAGTACCCACTCAGGGACGCTCGCTTGGCGAGCAGAACGCTCGCTAAGACACCCACGCTCGGTACAAAGGCAAACGCATATTGGCGAATGAAGGTCATAGCACACGTATCAAACCGGAAAGTGATCACCGTATCAACTCGAGCTGTTCAGTATTCTTTGTATGAATCTCCCTACTGCAACGCACACTAATCGGAATCATAACGTAATCGCCTCGCCTCGGGGCAAGCTCACGAACCGCAGTCCGCGAGCTTAAGTCTCTTCGTCCACCCTTGCCCCTCTTACCCCTCCGGCCTGCCTGCTGCACCATAAAGCAGCGATCGGCGAGCCGTAAGCGTGGCGTCGCCTAGCCGTAGCCGAGTCGACGTATCGTAGCTTCTGATCCGCTTTGGTTACGTGTTTACGTTAGGTTGACGCCTGTTTGACAGCGGTGCGAAAGGCGATACGGTGCCGATCCCTGTCCGATTTGATAGTGCTATGACCTTAATCGCTCGCGGCCTTCGCGCACTCGCTGCTCGTTGCT
This sequence comes from Oligia latruncula, assembly GCA_948474745.1. NCBI lineage: Eukaryota > Metazoa > Arthropoda > Insecta > Lepidoptera > Noctuidae > Oligia > Oligia latruncula. The sequence continues at coordinate 15,205,955 of OX419693.1, read as the reverse complement.
CGCCAACTAGTTTTTAGTTACTAGCTCTACTCGCTTGTCGTTAATCGCTGGCGATGGGACAGGTGCCTACAGAGTGTAGTACTCGTAAAAATGAACAACTTAGCGTAGTAGGTACATATACAAATGATCAAGTTTACTATGAGACCAACTTTGACATCCATACTAATATTATAAATTCGAAAGTAACTCTGTCTGTATGTTACCTTTTCACGCCTAAACCACTAAACGGATTTCGATAAAATTTGGCAGAGAGATAGATTGCATCCCGGGGAAGGACATAGGGTAGTTTTTATTGACATACCTGGCGGGCGAAGCCGCAGGCGGAAGCTAGTATGAAATAAAAGGCCGATTCCGTATTTTCCGTTGTCTTTTCACCTTTGGATTGAACGGCAGATTTTTTTGTCATATTTTGAGTTGGTCCCATTGTAAAATTTTATCATTTTTAAAAGTAAGTACCTAATACACTCCATATCTTTCGTTTAATGTAACAAACTGCACGGAATAAAGTAAATTAGTTTTAAAATATGACTAGATTTTGAAGTAAAATAGTATTTTGCAAACATTTAAAACACGTAATTGTACTTTATATCGATAAATAGTTTTTAAATATGACTAGATTTTGTGCCTACTCTAAATATAAGTAAAATATATATTTGCAAATATTTAACATTGAAGACATTTTACTTTAATACATATAACTAAATTAGTGTTTATATGACTAGATTTTGAATTCTACACGTAAGTAGAACAACATTTTGCAAACATCCATACGAATCCATTCTTAATATTATAAATGCAAAAGTGTGTCTGTCTATTACCTCTTCACGCTTAAACCGCTGAATCGATTTAGATGAAATTTGGTATAGAGATAGTTTGAGTCCCGGGAAAGGACATAGGATAGTTTTTATCCCGGTATTCCCACGGGATGGACTCTTATACGAGTGAAACCGCAGGGCGCTGCTAGTTGAATGTAACTCTGCCTGATTGTTACCTTTTCACGCCTAAACCATTGAACGGATTTCGATCAAATTTCGCAAGAAAATAATGGTATCCTGAGGACGGACAAAGGCTACTTTTTGTCTCAAAAATATTCCAAAAGGGGTGATATAGGGAATGAAAGCGTGTAGATATAACTCAGTATTTATTAAGTTAGGGATATGATATACTTTATGAAAATTCAAAGGACATCATTCATTTTGGACCAAAAATTTAAAGTGCCGTGAAAAATGTAGGAAAATAACATCATAATAACATTTTTATTGTATTTTAAAATCATGTAACAACATAACCATAGGGCGCACAGGTTTGGTGTCATAGTAAAAAATAATAGGAATTTTGTGATCTATCCGAATATTACGTTTTTTTTTTCTGGCACTTTCAGATTTTGGCCCAAAAATGTATGAAACATGAATGATGTCCTTTATGATGTTGGTAAGAAATAAAGAATACCTAAAATATTTCAGCGTTTTCTTGTAGAATCACCCCTCAAGGGGGTAAAATAGGGAAATATTATAAAATTCACATTTCATATTGAAATACTTGTGATTTTTGAACTGAAAACTTCTTTAGGCGCGTTGGGCATTTTTTGAGATGGGAATAAATCATTGAACTCGCGACACTGTTACCGACACCGCGCTACATTCGCATGTGTTCGGCTGTCCTCGGGATGTACTCGGTTTTAAATCCGATATGTCAGTGAGTGATGGCAAAGTATTCTGTTTGTGTTTTGTTTTCACTTCTGTCGGCACTCCCGGAGTGCCACTGTTTTTTTTTCAGAGATTTAACTTCTTGGAAATATGGTTATATTATTATGTATACTTAGTCCGTATCTTGAGGTAGCATTTAAGTCTTCATTTAATTAAAATTGGTCCACTCGGTCAAAAGTCAAGACAAGTTATTTTATGTTTTTGAATTGTAATATTCAAAAACATAAAATAACTTGGCTAACATGTAGGTGGTGCAGGTATCATGACAAATGGCACTGCTAGAGTGATTAGTTATGGTGATTATATTAAAATTACTAGTGATTATTTTTAAATTAGACATTTAGAATCTTAAAAACCCGTTTAATTTCTTTTTCATTATCTGTCTGTTACCTTTTCACGCCATAATAGCCGAACGGATTTGGATGAAAGTCATACAGGATACTTTTTATCCCCCACACGGGCGAAGGTGAGGGTAAAAGATAGTTTAAGGTAAACGATTGTACAGACGCCAAGCACATCAAGCTACCAGAAACTGTCAAATTTTCCCTTTCAACTTTGAACCTTATTTTGACAGATTGTAGTAGCTTGATGTGCTGGCGTCTGTACTTTATATCGCTAAAATAGTTTTTAAATAATTATGACTAGATTCTGTACTCTACATGTAATTAAAATAGATTTTAGCAAATATTTAACATACAATACATTTTACTTTACTTAATACATTTATGTAAGAAGGTATAGCTAAATTATTTTTAAAATATGACTAGATTTTGAACTCTACAATTGAGTCAAATTGTTTATTCCACACATTTAACATAGGTACCTACAATTTTTGTACCTGAATATAGCTAGAATAGTTTTTGGAATGAAGTAACATAACGCACGTCATACTTTGCACACTTCTTGGCGAATGAGAGCTAAACTGAAAAATGTACACGATACTTCTGTTACGTAACAAATGTATCGTGACGACACTCATTCACCAAGAGTGCAAAAGCAAAAGGAACTTCGTTCGAGTGTCGCACGACATCTCTCGAATTTTTTATAAGACTAGGTAGATTAACTAGATTTTGTACTCCACATGTAAGTAAAATAGATTTTTGCAAACACTTAACATACATTCTACACTCGAATTTAGCTACAACAGTTTAAAAATACGACTAGAATTTTATTTTCCTCTACATTTCTAATTAAAGATCATTTGATTATCCACTAATAAATATACTTACGAATACCTGCGAATGTTGTATTTTTGTAGCGTATCAGGGACATTTGCTGAAGCTGGTGTCGATTGCATCCACGCTTCGAGACGAAAAAAAAAGATGCACCTCCCTGGTGCTCCGAGTTCGGGCCAGCCCCAACATTAGACAGTATTTTTATCTCAAGAATCGACGCGCGCCTTACCTGTGGTAATCAAGTGTACAAACACGCTGTAAATGTGTGCGTGAAGACGAGTAGTGTCAGCCTAAAGGTATGTAATACACACACATACACACACACTTTCGACTTCACCCGTGTGTCGCACGATACCGAGAGCTCTCGTGCTTATTATAGCGTGTTTGTATACGACAGCTGCACTGCCGCCGCCCAACCGCAATGGCTGATCGCAGCGTCAATAACTGGTTTCTTTGTGTATCTATGAATATACTTGTTAGAATGGCGACCCTAGTGTTTCAGCTCAAAGACTAGGTATACTTATTCTTAACGCTTCAGATGGATATATTACATATAGAACGCTGCAGATATGGCATTAGTGCACTTCCCTTTTGTCTTTTGACAAAATCAATGATTGATGCAACTACATGTGTACCGAGATGAATATTAATTTCGTCAAAATAGAAGGAAATTGAAAACGTAAGAAAATTTTAATTTCGAGGGCTACTTTGACGATTCGCCCTTAACACAATAAGTAACTCTATTTTGACGAAATTAATATTCATCTGGGTACACATGTAGTTGCATCAATCTTTGATTTTGTACCAGGACCGAAAGACAAAACGAAAGTGCACGAATGCCATATCTGCAGCGTTCTATAGGTATCTTATATATTCATCTGAAGTATTAAGAATAAGTAGTCTTTGAGGTGAAACACTGGGGTTGCCATTTACAAAAGTATTTTCATAGAAACCAGTTAGTGACGCTGCGATCAGCCATTACGGTTGGGTGGCAGTGCAGCTGTGATCTGCCGTCGCCGCGTCGCCTGCAGAATCGTAACTACTACTGAAGGAGCACATTCACCATATTTTTTTATACAACTTGCAACAATCATTCTAATTTATATTGTTAACTCACGGCATCATTCTAATTTTATACTTTATTTCTATGACGTAAGAGTTACATTGCAAAGATTTAATAAAAGCATTACGCAAAAAAAAATATATCGTGAATGTGCTCCATTATTCAAAACGCTAGTAACATCTTAATTCTTAACTACCCTACAAATTACAATTTAACATAGAACCCATTACTGATACAATACTCAGAGGGTTCGTGCTTGTGTTCCAGTTTCGCTGACAATACGATGCGACGCGATGGCTTGACGTGATTGGTGATCTCCATTCTGGCATGGCAAGTCCCTCCATAGGTACAATTCCAGACTTTAGTAGTCTTCTTCAAACTCTGCTTGCGACAGTAGTAAGTATAGCCGTTGACTAACGCCACCTCTTTCCCGTTGACTCTCTTCACGAATTTTACTGAATGAAGAGAGTTTTCAGTGTTAGTAGTGTATTTGTTAGTTGTATGGTTAGAACATGCATTTGGGTTACTTTCATGCTTATCAGGTATTCATAGCGTGCATGCATAACATTCAGGGGTTATTATCTGTTACAGGTAAATCTAAAATATGAACTTAAAAGGTTTTTTTGAGACCAGAGACTGGAATAAAAAATATTTTTTGGAAAGTAATTTAATACTAAATGTTGAATCATAATCTAAGTTTATATAACTAAATATGAAATGCTGTTCGTTGGTAGGAACATTATTACTTGAGAACGGCTCGGACCGATTTGGTTACAGAAAAAAAGCCGTAAAAATTTTCCAATTTTCTGGGCAACATTTCCAATTTTGGAAATGTTGCCCAGAAAATTGGAAAATTCGGAAAAAAAACTCGAAAGTGTTTTTTATGGGATTCTTATTATTCGGACAGGACAACGTCGTATTTTATTATAGATGGAATATTGCCAAATCCGATGTTCAAGATTTAGTTTTGTGTTATGTTTTTTCAAGATACAGCCTAATTTCACAAAGTTTTGCTCATGAATAATTAAAGAAAAAAAAAAACTTTAAATACGTAGGGAACATTAAGACAGCTTCCTAAATATGCCTTTAGAAATTATAAATGCTGGAGGAACATGGTTATGTTCAAGCCTTGACGAAACGATCCTACGTTCTGAAGGCTTCAATGCCTTTGTGATGACAAGCCTGGCTCTGCAGTTTTGTCCAGAGGTACATCTCCAGGTGTTGTTATTCATATTACGTCTATGACAGTAGAAGGTGTAGCGATTCATAATGGCAAGCTCTTTTCCGTCAATTTTCTTTACGTATCTCACTGAAAAAGAAAACGTAGTTCTAGAAGAATTGTTATTTAGCAGAACGACGTCTGTGGGGTCAGCTAGATGTAATTTCTTTCTTAAATTTCTTTTTCATTATTTTTAAATCACTTACTTCATTGTATTTAATCTAAGCCTTCTTATTCTGATCCATTTAAGTGGAGCAACCTCGACCCTTGTCATACAGGATGTCCTAGTTCTTGGGTTGAGACCTCATTGATGTAACGTGAACTGAAGTTTTGGAAATAAATTACTATAAATACATTTTATTGTAGAATAGCTTTTGCCCGCGACTTCGTCCGCGTGAAATTTCACCCTCCCCCCATTCACCCTCTTAGGGGTTGAATTTCGAAAAATCCTCCCTTATTCCTTGTCTACATTATAAAGGGAACCTCTGTGCAAAATTTCAGCTCTCTAGGTCCAAGGGTTTGGGCTGGGCGTTGATGAGTCAGTCAATCAGTCAGTCAGGACTTTTCTTTTTATTAATATAGATTAAAAGAAAAATAAAACTATTTTTTTATTAATTTATTCGGAAGGACTAATTACACATTATATATTATAAAAAAAATAACATAAGGTGTTATACAAATGTGCAACCAACAAGGTTCTCCACGGACACACAAAGTTAAAAAGACAATTTTGATAAAGTAAAAGTCACACAGAATAGGTACATAGGTAATTGCATGAAATAAAAGACACTTACTAACTAGACTTTACGTGTTTTTTCTGCTAAGGAACACTAGATCTATCGAATATTAATCACATTTTTTTTTAATTCTGTCCAGCAATGGGAACATTAAGTACAGACTGATTATGCTATTAAAGGACTAGGGTCCTTTAGTCAGTGCCGGATTAGCCCAGCAAATTAAGCAATTGCTTAGGGCATCACGTCTCGGTGGGCACCATAAGGCAGAAACAGCACCGAAACAGTATTTGCTAGCACATGAAAGGCAAGGCTGTTTATCAGCAAGATATTACAAGACCCAAAAGTCACTCTAGCTACAGATGTGCGCCAGTCTTAACAAATCGCTCGTCGATGTTTTGGAAAAATACAAGGCGACTAGTGGATAGGACCCCGCTACAGGCGTGGATTGCTTAGGGCATTTTTTTTTTTCGGATGGGAAATCATCAGATGACCCCTCCCGCTCTGGGTGGAGCGGAAGAGGGTGTCAGACTCTTACTGACTAAAACCCACCCATGTTCCTTCCTTAGCCCTTTATGTTCCGGGCCAGCGGTAACCCTTTCGGACAATCCCGCTGACCCGGCAGTTGCTTAGGGCATCAAGTAGTCTTAATCCGGCACTGCCATTAGTACAATCTAAAGATTTGAGGGCACTGAGTACTTGGTCAGTACTAAGCACAAGACAGCTATATAGATTGAATTTCGCCCAATAAGATGTTCAAGATTTAGTTTTTAGGGTTCCGTACCCAAAGGGTAAAAACGGGACCCTATTACTAAGACTTCGCTGTCTGTCCGTCCGTCCGTCTGTCTGTCACCAGGCTGTATCTCAAGAACCGCGATAGCTAGACAGTTGAAATTTTCACAAATTATGTATTTCTGTTGCCGCTATAACAACAAATACTTACTAAAAAAAGAAAAAAAATTAAGGGGCTCCCATACAACAACGTGTTTTTTTTTCGGGGTTTTTGCCTTGTGGTACCCTTCGTGTGCGAGTCCGACTCGCACTCGGCCAGTTTTTTTGTTATGTTTTTTTCAAGATACAGTTTCACAAAGTTTCAATAAAGAATAATTACAGAAAAAAAAACTTTAATATACATAGGTAGCATTAAATCAGCTTCCTAAATATCCCGTTACATATCATATATACTGGGGGAGCATGAGTATGTCCCAGCATTGACGATATGACCTTACGATCTGATGGTATCGTATCCTTTGTCATGACCAGCTTTGCTTTGCAGTTTCTTCCGGAGGTACAATTCCAGATGTTCTTATTCTTACGTCTGTGACAGTAGAAGGTGTAGCGATTCACAATGGCAAGCTCATGTCCGTCACCTTTCTTTACGAATGTCACTGAAAAAGAAAACTATGTTATAGAAAAAAAAATCGTTTAAAAGGTTGTATAATTGAGGAAATAAAAATACTTTTTTTTTACTTTTGCATGCCGTAAGATAGAGTGTGTTGGAACCGCTTTTACAATGTTTACCTACACCTTATTTTGTAACCACATTAATTGCAAAATAAATGATTTCTTTCTTTCTTTAAAAAGTTTTATATTTGGCAGGAATAATATGTCGGCCAGTTAAAGAAAAGAAAAAAAAGAAAAGAAAATGAAAGAAAAAAACACTTTTATTTACATTTTGTTTTCTACGTATACTTCGTAGCCATCCCAAAGGTGATGGATTCAGGTAAAGATCGAGCAATGGACACCACAACCATTTCCGTCTTACGCCGACTAAAAATCGTTTTCACAGTACAACATTGTGTAAGAACTCACAATCATGATAATTATAGGAACAAACAAAACAAAATAAAAAAAAATTCAAATATATTTATTTGTTGTAAAAATCACAAATTGATCTCAATGTTTTAGCATTGTTAATTGAAGAATAAAGCACATAAAATACGAGGTTTTACTATCGATGCAAATCCATCTACCTATAGTCAAAACACTACTTCGTACTCAAACAGAGGATTCTCATTCAGGCATTGGTGCATGCTCCTAGATGTAAGATAAACCATTATCATCATCATCATTTTAGCCGAAAGACGTCCACTACTGGACGTAGGCCTCGCCCGAGCATCGCTACAACTAGGGTTGCCAGGTCTTAAAACCAAAAAGCTTTAGCCGGACATTTGGGTAAAAAAGCCGGAGCGGTTTTTTTATCATTTACTATAAAATCTTCTTAAATTTTAATGAAACAACAATAAAATTGAAAATCTGTCTTCTATATTATTAAGTTACAAATTGGTCAAATGTAAAAAGCCTAACAAAAGCCGGACAGGCCGGACACGGTCTGATTTGACCGGCCACGCAACCAAAAAGTCTGACTGTGTCCGGCTTTATCCGGACGCCTGGCAACTCTAGCTACAACGACTGGTCCTGCACTGCCCGCTTCCAGCGAGCCTTACCAAGTCGTCAGTCCACCTTGGGCTACCCAAGCCGTCCTGCTTATATACCATCATATCCTAACATAAAACCCATCAACAATCACGAAAGTTGGTGGTGGATGTCTATGATCTAACTTAGCAGATAAAACGTTCCGCTTCACAGGTTCAGGTTCACTGCAGGTGATCAGTCGAGCCTTACACAGCCACCCGTTGGTGCACGTCCATATCTTTGTCTTCGCGTTGTTCTTGTGGCAATAGAACGTGTAACCGTTCACCATCGCCAGTTCTTTTCCATTCCTCTTCATCATCCATTTTACTGAAATAGAATTGATTTTTTAAGGGGAATACGCTTATTGAGCACGTTAAATTATTTTCTACAATTTTAACGCATATCATAATCAGCCTGTAATGTTTCCACTGCTAGGACACAGGCCTTCTCTTTGTTAGAGGGAGTGAGCCGTAATCCACCACGCGGGCCTAGCGCAGGTTGGTACATGTTACATGTCTTCGAATTTTTGGTTCTGCGACATCTGATTTCCTCACGATGTTTTCCTTCACCGTTTTGAGAGCAGTGGTGATGAAATAATTTAAACAAAGTAAAGCGCCTGTCAGGGTTCGAACCTAGGACCTACTACGCGGCCGTTTCTACTGCACCACCAGCTATCCATTTGCATGTGCATTTTAACGTTTGATTACCGGTACTTTGCTATTTAAACGCCTATTGTCGGTATTCCTAAAAGATTTTCAAAGTTAAAATTAAGCATTGTAAAGCAGTAAAACATTAACCATAAAAACATATTTATTAACATGAAGAAAACGTACAATATGATGAGCAAAATAGTGTTTCAGAAACCAGGGAAGTATGGACAATTGTCGGTTAGAAAACCGCGAACGGTAGCCTACCTACCGGTAAAAATAAGACATCATACTGTACTTTAGGATTGCGTTTAAAATATAAAACCTAAATTAATGCCAGATAAAATATTTTCCAGGATATTAATGATAACCACTTTTACAATACGACTGACGTAACTTGGCGGGGCCTGAACATAGGCACTAAGAACTTTCGCGCATGTTCTCTCACTTGCACTCGCCTCGTGTCACCATTTGGTTCTTAAAAAATCTTACTGCGCAGCCTTCTGCGCAAAGTTCAGGCCGGCCAAGTTACGTCGGTCGTGTTGTACTTATCTGCATTAATCTTAAAACAGGATTGTTTTAATGGTTGTGCCCGTTTTTTATTTCAACTATGACACCATTAACGGTAAATATAACTGATTTACATCCTGAAGGTCTCCGGACACATCGCCACCGAATTTTATTCTTTTTATTAACCACACAACCTCGATTGAAGCGATAAGGCCCTATGTTGAGACACAGATTGCCCCATCTTGTTGTGCTGAATATAAGCTCCGAATCAAAATCTGCAACAAAACATGATCGGTAAAAAATTAGGTTTGAATCTAATGGCCACTTCCCGTACCTAATTGAAAACGTTCAAAATTTAGTCCCAATCTTATCTCAGCGCCAATGTCAAAAACTTGTTAAAAATGCCTACGCATTTTAGAGGAATTTTTGACAGATTGAGATTGAGATCAGACTGTGAACGACATAAAATTACGAGAATTGCTCCTTTTGATCATAAAAAGCACATTCATGATAAAAACATTACGTAAAGCCATTATAGAAGGGGCCGGGAGCCAGGGCCGAAGCCTGCCGGGGTAGCGGGATTGTCCGAAAGGGTTACCGCTACCCCAGAACATAAAGGGCTAAGGAACGAACACGGGTGGATTTTAGTCAGTAAGAGTCTGACACTCCCTTCCGCTCCACCCAGAGCGGGAGGGGTCAATTGATGATTTCCCATCCTAAAAAAAAAAGCCATTAGTCAGCCATTGCAATGTAACTCATATATCATTCTCTCAAAACTCACGGCATCATTCTAATGTATACTTTATTACAATGAGGTAAGAGTTACATTGCAATGACTTATAATAACAAAACTAAACTAAAAGCTAGAATTTAAAAATTTTATGGCAAGATACTTCATAAACTTAAGATTAATAACAAAAATTAAAATAAAAAGACGAACAACATTGCAATTTTGCCCACTTACTTAAAACTAAGACTAAGTAAATAATATAAATAGAAATGAGATCATAATGGAAAGTATAGCTTAAACAACTTATAAAAAGGTGAAGGATTTTCAAAGTATACTAACAGCCAAAAAACGCCCACTGCTGGACTTAGGCCTCCCCAAAACACCTCCACTTCGACCGATTCTGTGCTTCTCTCATCCAACGTGTTCCTGCGGCCTTCACAAGGTAGTCGGTCCACCTTGTGGGAGGCCTTCCAATACTACGTCTTCCGGTACGCAGTCGCCACTCCAGAAACTAATGTAATAAGGGTATGATTATTAAAAAAAAAATTGACAGAAAATCATATAATTTTATTAAATTATTTAAATCAAGATCATTTACAAAAAATCATCTTAGTTAATAATACGTGCACTTCATTAAGTTTTTTCATTTAGTATAAGCTTTTTATTTGCTTGCTGAAATGACCGAAATAGCAATATTTTTGCATAAACTCCTACCTAGTTTGAAATTCAATGAAATTGTTTATTCTGTAAATTTGATATCGGAATCACTTTTACACGTCATATTATTATTAAAAAAAATTAATAATAATCAAGATGAGGTCGACTGTTCCTATCTGACTATTCTGAGAAGAAAGGCCGAAACAAACTCAGAGGTCACACAGTCTCTTCTATTCTAGTCCTTCCATCTATATTTTTATATTCTAACATATGTTCCATCTGAAGTTTGAATGATGTCCGGAGGAGGGTGATTATGTTCTGTCACCGCACTCTTTATCGTCCCATCCACATGCAGGATGAGTTTGGCGCGACAATTCTTCCCTTTCTTCGAGCAGGCCTGGTAACGAAACGAAGGACCTTGCTTCGAAAAGGTATACTTCTGGTATAAAATAACTGTTTTCCCGTTTAAATTCACTATTTCGTATGGTTTACCTGGAAATTGAAGAATGAATTACATACTAAGTTAACCAATAATTCGAAGACATGTGACAACCCGCACTGGGCCCGCCTGTTGGATTACAGCCCACTCCCTCTCACTGAGAGGAAGCCTGTGTCCCAGCAGTAGGAATATTATAACCACTTAAATGTAGGTACATCGGAATAAATAGACGCGCCCGGAAAACCATGAAATGTCCATTCGGAACAAATAGACGTTGAAAAAAACTGTGACAGCAAGCACGTTCCACCCCGCAGTATTTTAAAAATGTGGTGAGGAAAGTTTTGAATATGAATATGAATGTGGGCTATAGAGTATGGGTGAGTAAGAACTAAGAAACAGTGGATGGACTGTGTGAAAGATGATATGGATAGAAAGAGGGGGGACCACTGAGATGACGACTAATAGGGAGGTATGAGAGAAAAATACATGTTGCGCCGCCCCCAAATAAATTGGAGTTAAGGGAAGGAGAATGATGATTGTGAACCCGCAAATAAAGCAAAACAATCAGTACTTATCATTATATTTAATATTTCAATGCAATAACAGTGAAGAAGAGATCAATTTTGCATTCATTAAGTTGTTTGTAAAATAAATTATAATACACTAAGGGCTGATTTTTCCATCGTCAGATAAGTTTTATTCGTGGAATAAAATTTACGTCTGACAATTTTTGTATTGAAGAACTGTCAAAAATTCAAAATTATTCCTCCAATAAAGTTATCTGGCGTTGGAAAAATCAGCCCTAAGTAAATGTTTATTTGACCTAAGAAATATTGGGGTATTCCTCAAAACGCACCAGCTTTGAAACGCACCAAATGAAACGTCTATCGATATAATTTATTACGAATCCTTCATGCTCTTCTTTCTCTATGTTTCATCGTTGATGCAATTCGAGGAATATTTATTTAATTTTTTTTTATTAATATTTCATTATTTTTTTCGAGGAATATTTTTGGTGCGTTTCAAAGTTGGTGCGTTTCGATGTTTACTCCGAAATATTAACTTAATTGTGGAAACAAGTTTCGTACGATTACCCTGATCTCAACAAGACTAAACAAAAAAGAACTGAAATGTGTTTTAATCAAAAGAATTTACTTTCCAAGTGTAAAAATCTAAACTAATTAATTATTTTTTTAAACAAGTAAGTATTAATTTCTTTAAAATTACTTTTTAGCTATTGTTATATACTATAAGTGTAGTTATTGTAGGTACAGCGGGGTAATTACGTAACACACTAATAGAAGCAATGCCTTCCATTTTGACAGCTCAACAACATTAATTGCGTTATTTACGTTGCGTTTGCGTTGCTATGCAGACAAATTTTTCAAACATATGAAGCAATGGATTAGCAATATCCTTCAAAATGATTCAGATTGTGATTGAAAGTGTGTTATACAATTAGAGTACTGGTCGAATTGAAAACCTCATCTTTTTTTGAAGTAGATTAAAAATTAAAATGTTCAAAATAAAACACAATTTAGCCCAGGTTCGAACGAGCGTGTCTTTCCCGCAGCGACTTTTCGCGCACTGGATTTTCAACGCGTTGCTCCACGCCGAGAGTTGAAAATCCAACAGTGTGATTTTTTGACGCGCTGGGATACGCTCTGTTGGATTCTCAATGCTCGGCTAAGCCCCCAGAGTTAAAAATCCAGTGCGAGACATTTTTACGTTCGTGCGGACGTCGGCGTCGTCTTAATGATTATGTTCGTGTTGTTTTTCAACAACTTCATCTTTGACAGTAATGACCACACATTTACAGCCGAGCCGTCTGCGGGTACACGACCATGCCATTTTGTCGTCCTTGCACCTCCGGGCCAGGTTATACCGATAGGTACCTAGAATCAACACAGGATTGCCATTCCTCGTCACACCAAAGAATTGAATCTGATTAACTGAAATAGAAAATGATATGAGTGGTAACTATTTTTTGTTTTTAATGACATTCAATGTGGGCTTTTATCATTTCTGACGTGACGATATAAACGTGGACGTTCACGTCCACGTCTATAAAAAGTATGGAAAGATGTGCACGTTTAAAACGTCTTCAAATATTTCCATTCATTTTACTTCCCTGTGTTATTGTGATGCCGTGAACGTCCACAACAATATCGTCACGTTAACAATTATAAAATCGCAAATTAGTGCCTTTTAATGATCCAATTGAAATAAAAGGTTTGACTTTGACTTTATACAATCTTCCAAGTGAACCAGAGGACATCACGAAGATGCTCACTTAGTGAGGTATTTTTATGAAAGAAAACGTTAATTTTAATTAAACAGTTTAATAAATAATTATTGCTCATCTTATATTACAAAAAAAAAAAACACTGATAACACGTTATTTTACCAAAATATATTAACTACCTATTTTGCAATATTTATAATCTAAGCATATAAGTTTTCATCGTATATGTTAAACCAAATGTTTTACAAACAACTCAAACTTATTCTAAACTAGCTTCCGCCCGCGACTTCGTCCGCGTGAAATTTCACCCTCCCCTCATTCACCCTCTTAGGGGTGGAATTTCGAAACACCCTTTCTTAGTGGATACCTACTCTTCACAAATAACACACCCTCCAAATTTCATGTCTCTAGGACCCGTGGTTTAGGCTGTGCGTTGATATATCAGTCAAGTCAGTCAGGACTTTGAATTATATATATATATAGATACTTTTCCGGGATAAAAAGTACCCAGTGTGGTGCCCAGGATATTAAAGAATAATTATACCAAGTTTCATCGTAATCGAACCGGTAGTTTTTGCGTGATGCCTGAACAAACATACAGACAGACAACAATTTTTTTAATCACATTGCCATTTATTTTTTTGATATTTTCAATGTACAGAATTTTCACTTCTACAGATTTATTATAAGTATAGATTGGCATAAACTATGTTTGTTTATTATTATCCTTCTCCTTACATAGTACCTACCTATAAAACAAAGGCGCCGAAATGTCTGTACGCGCATAACTTCCGAATGACTGCACCAAATTGGATAATTCTTTTTTTGTTGTGATAAGAAAATTTTGGAAATTAAAAAAAAAATGCACCTGTGCGAAGCTGGGGCGGGCCGCTAGTTAAATAAAAAGAGAAAAAAGAAAGAGAAAAAAGAGTGTTGTGTTGTGTTGAGTTGTGTGTGTGTTGTTGTTGGGTGTGTTGTTGAGTATTGTGTTGTGAGCGTTTAAAGAGTGTGAGCGCGATTTTCATCAATAAACATCAGCAATCTGACAGTATGTTTGATATTGTTACGATTGCGTAGCTCAAGAAAACTACTGAAATTATTATACCAGCGCAGCTGGGGTAATTACGTAACACACCAACGGCTTCTATTTTGACAGTTCAACAACATTCATTGCGTTATTTACGTTGTAAAACAGTCAAATTTTTTCAAACATATGAAGCAATGGATTAGCAATATCCTTCCAAATGATTCAGATTGTGATTGATAGGGTGTCACACAATTAGGGTAGGTACAGTTCGTAATTTTGTTTTTTCTCGAAACACACATATATAATATTTTTTTATTGCCGTACGTAATTTAGTTTTTACGCTTATAAGTTATAATAGATTTTTTTTAAAACTCCATCAATCTGAAACAATTATTCCTGTACACCTACATTTTCTAAGAATGCAAATGTTCTTTTTTATGTGAAACTATCACATTGTCGAGTGTGACGATAACTGATTTGCATCCCAATGCCGTCCGCGTACAGTGCCATCTTTGCTTGGACCCTTTATACCTATTCATCCGATTATACCTATAAGGACCATAGATGATGACGTCATTGCCACTCTTTGTCGTACTAAAAACTGGTTCATACATATCTGTAACAAAACTGACAATTACGTAAAAAGAAATAAAGAAAAGACAACTTTATTGCAACCAACAAAAAGTGCATAATGGAAAAAAATCTCTTGTCTTTCACTATGGTTGGCGTGCTTTCACAATGAGCGTTGTTCCGGCATCTCCGCGGGGTATGTATACGCATCGCCTACGCGCTTCTACGCGTTGTCTACACGTCGCCTAACCTTCTTCCTAGATTCTGATGGCACCAAACTCGTAGGTTCAGAGCAGATTCAATAAAGATTGCCATCGACACGCTAAGACGAAGAACCATAGTATGCTGTGCCCTTTTGGCATAAGAATATATTGGCGCCGATTCCCTTGTTCACAAACTAAACTAAATTTAAGTTCAGTACATCTTTTTCTTTCTATTTCATTAAGAAAAGGACAGAAAATAAATACTACAGCAATGGTCTGTGACGTCACACAAAATACAGTTATTAATTTTGAACGGTTTTCTTCGTATAATCACGCGCCGTCCAATCAACTTTGCATGGGATAAGGCGTACAGGTGCATATGTATTTTAGTTTAGTCCTGTCAAATTAGACAGCGTCTAACGTAAATTGACGTATTTTTTGTAGCCATGTTTTTAATCACGTCCAAACTTGCTATGGAGTATCTTAATTTGAAAGGACTAAACTAATATTTATCTTCTGTCCTTTTCTTAATGAAATAGAAAGAAAAAGATGCACTGAACTTAAATTTAGTTTAGTTTGTGAACAAGGGAATCGGCGCCATTGTCTGGTTATTTTTGTTGTATTTATGCCAATAAACGAATATTCTTGCTTTATTTCTTTTTACAAAAAATCGATTAGGTAGGAAAATTTATTTATTAAAAAAAAACACAGTTCAATGGTTATGCTCATTTTTTAAAGTAACTATAACATTGTTTACTGTGATCAGAACTGATTTGCATCCCGTCGATCTTCTGGTGCACCGCCATCGGACCCTGTCGCTACTGCCGATAGACGCCTGATTGTACCGATATGGACCAATGAGGATTAAAGGATTTCCATGGACTGTTGTCGTGAAAATAGGCCCTGTAATATAAGTTTAAAATATTTCAATATAAGTTAGATAGAACCATGTATTTCACGAAAGGATAATCAGAGTAGTACAGTCAAAAAAAAGAAATAAGGATAATTAATTGTATTAATAGAAAATAAACAGCTCATTTATCAAATTAAATTTCAGTCGACAACATCCTTCGGTTTCTTACTAAACTTCAACTATATCCGACGATCCTGCATACTTATCTCTTTTGTTGACTGTACATATTAGTAGGTGTAAAGTCACGAGCATAAGTATGTATACACTTGGCTTTATTCAAAGGCAATTTGCTCCTTTATTTTTTAATGAAATTTTATGTTATTACGAACATAGTATTTTCGAACCCATAGGTTTATGTAAAGTGTCGTATTTCAACGTACCATTCGTCATTTCACGAAAAAATCGCAATTGAAAGTTCCCAAGTGTTGACATATTAGTGCTCGTGACTGTACGTGGGTGCACGTACAGTCACCACCATTTATTTAATTTATTTACTGTAGCTGTTGGCCGCGACATAGTATGCGACCCAGGATGAAAAGTAGCCTATGTCCTTACCCAGGTCATGATCTATCTGTTTGCCAAACATTCAAATCCGTTCAGCCGTTTTAGCGTGAAAACGTTACAAACAAACATACTTTCGCACTTATAATATTAGTTAGGATTAGGAAGTCAGGATTATCACCTAAATTTTGTTTTACCAATATAGCACCAATTTCCACGCTCAAGGGAGTCCCCCAAAAACCAATTAAATATCACCACCAGCAAAATTGACATGTTTTTAATCTCATTACAAAATAATAATAATGACACCAGGCTATATCTCAGGAACCGCGATAGCTAGACAGTTGAAATTTTCACAAATTATGTATTTCTGTTGCCGCTATAACAACAAATACTAAAAACAAAATAAAATGAATATTTAAGGGGGGCTCCCATACAACAAACGTGTTTTTTTCGGTGTTTTTGCCTTGTGGTAAGGAACCCTTCGTGTGCGAGTCCGACTCGCACTTGGCCAGTTTTTTTTGTGTTTTTCTCTGCCTCATGTTTGCCGCAAATAAGCGGATTTTCTTTATTTCTTTCTAGACGGCCGAATTTTGTATTGCGACATCTGTCGCACCGCTATTATGTCAGTCAGCCATTACTCTATCCCGAACTAAACTTGTTTATTCTAAAAATCTATTAAGAAATAAAGTATCCATACTAATATTATAAATTAGTCTGTCTGTCTGTCTGTTACCTCTTCACGCTTAAACCGCTGAACCGATTTAGATGAAATTTGGTATAGACATAGTTTGAATCCCGGGAAAGGACATAGGATAGTTTTTATCCCGATATTCCCACGGGATCGAAACTTATGCGGGTGAAACCGCGGGACGCTGCTAGTATTATAATAAATAATAATATAAGAAATGAAAAATAAGAATAAGTCTGTTAATAAAAAAGAATTTGCCTACCTAACAATTAAGAAAAAAGAATTTTATTTTAATGGTTATGTTCATTTTTAGTTATAACCACAATTCCGTTCACTGTTATGGCAACGGATTTACATCCATACATTTTTCTAGCACATGTCCATCGCAGTCTTTTCCCCTGGGCAGCAGAAGAGGCTTGATAATATCTATATCCATTAAAATTCAGCCGATAATTGCCACTCTTCGTCGTCGTGAAAGTTACCTCTGTAAGTAAAAACCCTTATTAGACACACTCCTTACAAAAAAAAATCGCGCTTTGCGTTTTACACACTTTCAAATGCAATGCGAAGGATTTTGAAAGAAATCGCTAATCCATTGCTTCATATGTTTGAAAAATTCGTCTGCACAACAACGCAATGAATGTAGTTAATCTGTCAAAATGAAAGGCATCTCCATTTTAAGTAGGTATGTTACGTAATTACCCACTGATTGAGACCTGCACATACCAAGGAGGCATTTAAAGAAGGAGGATGGCTCTCCTTCTTTTTGCGCCATACTTCTAAGCAGTGTGTGGACGCATAGCGCAAAGAGATGTCAGCAGCAGAAAAGGGGCCCCTTAGGGCCGAAGCCTGCCGGGTCAGCGGGATTGTCCGAAAGGGTTACCGCTGGCCCGGAACATAAAGGGCTAAGGAAGGAACACGGGTGGGTTTTAATCAGTAAGAGTCTGACACTCCCTTCCGCTCCACCCAGAGCGGGAGGGGTCATTTGATGATTTCCCATCCGCAAAAAAAAAACCAGTGTGTGGAACGAGGATAATGATGATGATGATGACTACAGGAGCACCGGCCTGTCCATATCCTGTGTTACCATTTTCTGGGCTGAGCCAAGCCAAGCACGGGACGACAAAACTGCCAGGCCTACTGCTGCGTTCTAGGGGACAATAAATTAGCGGGGGGAGAGTGGCGGAGTCTTTACGAAGTAATAGTAATTTTTCTTAGCTACAATTATGTTAACAAAGGAATAAAACTAATATTTTGGACTGCTGAAGATTTTGTTACGCTTGTTGAAACCAGCTATTAAACAATAGGAAGTGATGAAGTTTGTGCGTTTTGGGAGACCATCTGGCACTTTCGATTCTCAGCTTGATTTCAACAAAGAAGTGTGAAAAGTCGTTTCACATTCGGTTGCATACTATTAATTAAGGAGCTAATAGAAATAAGTCCAAAAATCACCAATGAATGTATTTTCACATCAAGATTAATGTTAATGTTACAATTGTATTAATTAATGATTATGTTCATTTTTAATCTGAATTATAACATCATCAATTGTTGTCATTACGGATTTACAACTAATGTCTGTTCGCGTGCATCGCCATCTTGTTTTATTTTCTTTAGTAGCACTCGTTCGGTTATACCGATATCGACCTAGGAGAATCACAGGGTTGCCACTCTTTGTCGTTGTAAATATAACTTTCCCAACTGTAAAAATAACTGGTGTTAAGTATACAATGAAGTTGTTTTTAGATTTTAAGTTGACATAACAACAACAATTATAGATGTGAACAGTGCTGATATCGGAAGCACAAAATACTATTTAGGTACGGTAGGCCTCATGCCAGTGGCACAGAATAACTAATAGTGGTTACAAAACCAGTATAAGCTGGCCTGTTATTTTATTGAAACTTCATACGTACTACGCTAGGCCAGCTTAAGAGCCAGGTCATAGCATACGTATCAAATCGGAAAGGGATCGGCACCGTATCGCCTTTCGCGTCGCCATCAAACAGGCGTCAACCTAACGTAAGCACATATCCAAAGCGGATCAGAAGGTCCGATACGTCGACTCAGCTACGGCTAGGTGACGCTGCGCTTACGGCTCGCCGACTGCTGGTTGATGGTGCAGCAGGCAGGCCGGAGGGGTGAGGGGCAAGGGAAGAGACGTAAGCTCGGGTATGGAGAGACGTAAGCACGGGGACGACCAACCATAACACACCGCACCGCGGTTCGTGAGCCTGTCCCGAGGCCAGGCGATTACGTTACGATTCCGATTAGTGTGCGTTGCAGTAGGGAGTTTCATACAAAGAATACTGAACAGCTCGAGTTGATACGGTGCCGATCCCTTTCCAGTTTGATACGTGTGCTATGACCTTACTGTATCTATCCTGTTGTATGTGTTTACAAGAATGTTTATATCTACCATTTTTAGGTAATCTTATTTAAAATATCAAAACACGCTGGATTAAAACACTAAACGGGGGGAAAACCTACATTTATTTTCACACGGATATAAATACTTAGCTACTCCAAACTAAATATTATGGGCTGTCTAACTAACTGTCTTCAAATGTATTTTCGTTTATGAGGCCAGCGAAGGGACTGAACTGTCAAGTGAACTGACTCGCAAATAAAGGGCCAAAGGGGCCAAATCTGCTAATGCACTTGGCCGACGATCATTGACACCATTATTGTCAGTTTTCGTAAACTCTTATTTGAAAGGCGCCGTAATGATTTTCCGATGGCGTGCCATTGTAAAAATATATATATATTTGGTAATCTCATACATAATGACAGGTAATCTTCTCATTATTTTACATTTCTTTTGACCACTGACACGCGATTATACGTATAGGAGATCACGAACTTATACCACAATGGTAATGGCGCCGTCTGCTTTGGTTTGGGTGTAATAACGTCATTGAAAATAGCAGACTGACCTGGCCCTGGCCTCGTGTGCGGAACTGAAAAGGTTTTTTTTTAATACAAAATGTTATATGAGACCGTTGTTAACACGATTCCATAGCGGTTCCAGTACAAATGTTTTTTAACGCACGATAAAGTAAGTATTCGACTTTAATGACTCAACTCAAAACTTAACGCGTGCGCGTCAGGACAAGTCAACTCAAAGCTGCAATGGCTCATCTTTCAAAAGACCTTTTCAGTCATTGCTCTGCATTGTAAGAATTAATATCGTGTTCGAACTTTAGAAACAAATTCATGAATGAATGAATTTGTTTCGGCATTTCTTCACCGAGATCAGTTATCTAGGAAATTCCGGCGCCATCTAGTCTCATAATATTAACCAAAAAAAAAAATACCTACATAACTAAATAACATTTCATTTCAATGAGTATGTTCGTTTTTATGTACAGCTATGATATCATGGATTGTAACAATAACCGATTTGCATCGCAAGTCCGTACGAGTACAGGTCCATCGTACTTTGGCCCCTTCGTTGCGGGTTTTTACCCGATTATACCGATAGGAACCCAAGACGATCACAGGGTTGCCACTCCTCGACGTGCTGAACACTGGTCGCAATTCTGCATCTGTAATAAAATAGATGCAGAATGAGTAAATAACACAGCAAAAGAGTGGAACTCTTTACCTGCGTCTGTGTTTCCGAGCTCATACAACCCGAATCTCTTCAAAGTAAGAGTGAACAGGCTTCTTCTGGGTAAGCTCACTCCATCGTCGACTTTGTCTCTGTCAACTCTGACATAGACTAGAGTCAAGAGCAAACCCATTTCAAATAAAAAAAAAACAAAAATAGATTGTATTTTTTTTTCAATATCATGAGGATACCGGCGCGGCGTGACTAAGTACCAACTTTGAAGACAGTTTAGTGACCTGCTGTGTGAACTAACCCGACCGCGTAATGGATTGCAGGTAGACGCCCTGAGTCCCAGCAAACTTATAATAACGTTATAGGCCGATTATATTACTTATGATCTAAAATGAACCTAAAGATGATTTGATTCGTTTACAAACCAGTAACAGTCGTCACTAAACAAAAATAAAAACAACCCAGACAAATCTCTTGTTGCGATCGACTTTTAATAACTGCGCAGAAACACTAAAGGATGGATAACAAAAACAAATATTTACGTGTTTAAGCGAAATATTTAATACTAACAAGCACACACGAAACAGCACCTATTAATAAATATTCACTGAAAAATGTTCAAGGAAATGGTCTCAAATTCTCAATGGTTATGTTCAGTCTTATGGCAAATTATCACACTGTTAACAGTAATGATAGTAGATCGGCAACCCAATGGGTACCGGGTACAAGTCCATCGCACTTTGACCCCTTTGCAAGATAAAACTCGGTTGTATCGATATGGACCAAGGATGATGACAGGGTTGCCATTATAAGTCGTGCTAAAAACTGGCTCCATATCTGTAATAAATAAAACACAACAGTATTATTTCATGGATATATTATTAAAACATCAAATTGACAATTCTATGATTATCTTAGCAATTATATCAACGGAAACGTACTATTACGTACGTTACGTTTATGATCTGAGATCAATTTCTAATAATCTCAATATCAGAGATCATTGATCTCTGTTATCGAGATTATTAGAAATTGCATAAAAAAACTTGTAGGTATTCTTTGGTATTGTGACACAAAGAAAAATTAAAAACATTTGTTTTAGACAAAATATTTACTGATGCATGCAAACAAAAAAACATGGAATATATTATTAAGAATATTCAGTATTCAGATAATCAAAGCGGTTCAAGGAAATCAATGGTTATGTTCATTTTTGTGGCTAACAATCATATCGTTGACAGTTACGATAGCAGATCGGCATTTTGACGAGTTCCGAGTGCAGGTCCATCGCACTTTAGGCCCTTTGCAACTATTAATCCGATTATATCGATAGGGACCAATGACGATGACATCATTACCACTCTTTGTCGTGCTAAAAACTGGATGGAAATCTGCAATAAAACATAGTAGTATTGTATAATGTGCCATCTTTATATACGAGCATTTTAGAAAACCACGAAATCGACACCCATGGTGAAACATGCGCGTTCGCACACAGCTCGGGGCACCAGAGAGTACTTGGAGAAAACATTTGTATTGCCGTGACGTTTCCCATCGAGCACGCATGAGACATTTAAAAAAAAACATTATTTAATTTTATAAATCATGAAACTTTTATTTTCTCTTGACCTACGTACAGGTACCTGTCAAAAAGAGTAAACCTATCGTAGACAGAGTAAACTATAGACTGCTGCATATCTTATTTTTCATTCGCACAAGAAAAAGAGAAATATATTAACGTCACTAGCAAAGAAAAGAGACAGAGTATGAATATTTCTGTCCCTTACTGCGTGTCGGCCAAGCACATCAATGTGCACAACAAGTTTGACGTTTATGAATGAAATAATAAAAACTACATCGCGATTAAACGGAAAATAAGATCTTATTCGTGCATAATTCAATAATAGTACATTTGCGCAAGCGTGAAAGTGGTAAGGTGTGTAATAAGCTGTAAAAATGATAGTATGATGAAGATTGCCGGAATTTTTTGTCCCTTTCGGTGACACAGATACCATGAGTCTATAGATTACTCTGTCTACGAAACCTAGATAATGTGGATAAGACAGAGATTAAAACAGAAGACGAACTAGCAAGGGATCGAGAAGGGGGAGTTCAGGGGATCATACCGGAATAAATCCATTATATTCGTCAACAAAACAGAAACATTAAGAGATGATCAAAAAAAATAATTTAAGCAAATGCGGAAATCGACCTGTTGGTAACTGTCGATTTTGCCAATTACTTACACACACCACGATAAAGAAAATGCTCTCAACAATCCCGAATAATAATTTTGACTCATGATTTCAAAGAGAGATAACATAAAAATAAGTATTAAATAAAATCTGTTACCTAATCTAATTAATACTGTTCTTTTCGATATACAACTGTACATGATGCCACAATATTGGACAGTCGATTTGGTCAGCAACAAAGCGAAGAATGTTGTTGCCACTGCCGCGGTCGCGACTAAGCAAGTCACTGATATTATTAGAAAAAGGTATATAGAAAAAGTAGGTCTACGTATAAAAACATTTATTTTAGACTTTTAACAAAAAAACACTTTTTTTTTAATAACAATTTAGAATATTCTAAATTGTTATTTACACCTATGCAAGAAAATTTATGGAAATCATCTCAATGGCTATGTTCGGTCTTATGCTGAACAATGACACTGTTGAAGGTTACAATAACAGATCGACATCCTACCGAGTACCGAGAACAAGTCCATCGCACTTTGGCCCCTTTATAACTTTTAACCCGATTATATCGATAGGGACCAACGATGATGACATCATTACCACATCTTGACGTGCTAAAAACTGGCAAGCAATCTGTAATAAAACACACTAGTATTGCATAACTTGGCGTTGGTTGGAATTCAGGCTTAATTATTATCTGCATATTATTAAAAGTAATATTAACGCATAGGTACGTACTTCTTGCTTTTGGCTCATCAGGAACAACTACAATTACATTTACTTATGATTACGAAACAATCTTGTGTTCTTTGGTATTGTGAAACAGGGAAAAATTAAAACCAACAATTTTAAATAAATATTGATATTATTAGAACATGAAAAATCTGTATTCTTTTGTATTGCGGTACAGACAAAAATTAAAAACATTTACTTTAGAGACATATTTACTGATGAAAACGAAAAAGAGACGAAACACTTTTTTATTATTATAAAAATTCAGATGTACAGAAAGGTTTAAGGAAATCATCTCAATGGTTATGTTCGGTCTTATGGTGAACAATCTCATTGTTGACAGTTACGATAACAGATCGGCATCCTACCGGGTACCGAGTACAGATCCATCGTACTTTGGCCCCTTTATAACAATTAAGCCGATTATATCGATAGGGACCAACGATGATGACATCATTACCACTCCTTGTTGTGCTAAAAACTGGCAACCAATCTGTAATAAAAAAATAAAACAATAGTATAAAATAACTAGGCGCTGGAATCCAGGCTTCATAATTATGAGCATATTAATAAAACATTTATCTTATGATTTACAAAAAGCATACGTACTATTGATGTCCTCGGTTTTTCAGTAACTGCTGCAATTAAAAGTAGCTGTTATTGATATTTTTAGAAATAGCTAGAAAACATCTTGTATTCCTTGGTATTTTGAAACAGAGAAAAATTAAAACCATTTATTTTAAACAAATATTTACTACAAACAAAAACACACGGAACACTTATTTACAATTTTCTAAATTCATACACGCACAAAAATTTTGGGGAAATCACCTCAATGACTATGTTCGGTCTTATGCTGAACAATAACACTGTTGACAGTTATGATAACAGATCGGCATCCTACCGGGTACCTAGTACAGGTCCATCGCACTTTGGCCCCTTTACAACTATTAACCCGATTATACCGATAGGGACCAATGATGATGACATCATTACCACTCCTTGTCGTGCTAAAAAATGGCACGCAATCTGTAATAAAACACAATAGTATTGTATAATTTGGCATCACAATCTTTATGAGAATTTCATTTGATTCGCAACAAACCAAAGCCCGCAACGATAAAAAAAAATGTAAACATTGTTACGAAAATGTACAGACGCCAGCACTTCAAGCTACCCGAAACTGTCAAATTTTCCCAATCAACTTTGAACCTTATACTTTAGCGATAAAGTTGAAAACCTATTAAAGAAATTTGACAGATTGTAGTAGCTTGATGTGCTGGCGTCTACGTCTGTACAATTAACACTGCTTAAACTAATTCTGTAGTGTTTATTGTGATACCTATGGGTGGACAACAGTAAAAACAAAAACCCAATTCATTTAAAAAATACATTTAGTCATTATTTACAAACAAAACTTAAAACACAGCAATAAATAATAATCCTACGACATAAGCTAACTTTGTGGAATGCAATAAATTTACATATTTAGTAATGACCAATAAATTCAGATTATACAAAAGACTGGGCTCGTGGCTAAATAGGAAAGGGTTTGTGACTAAATAACAATAGTCGCACGGGTCGATCTTCAAGGTTAGGCATCGTTTGCCGAAGTCGGTCAGTTGATGGGTGACCAACCATAACATACAGAGACCCCTCCGTGCCTCGTAAAGCACGTTAAGCAGTCGGTCGCTGCTGTCAGTCGTAGATCTTTGACAGTCGTTACGGGTAGTCAGAAGCCCGACAGTCTAACAGCCAGTCTTGTCAAGGGGTATCGTGTTACCCAGTAACTGGGTTGAAGAGGTCAGATAGGCTGTCGCTGCATGTAAAATACTGGTATTCGGCTGCATCCAGTTAGACTGGAAGTCGACCCCGACGTAGTTGGGAAAAGGCTAGGCAGATTGATTGATTGACATATGTAAGACCGAACATAACCACTGGTTATGTTCGGTCTTACATAATATGTAACTCTAGCCCTTAGGGCTAGAGCTTTACAATCCTAAGTCAGTAATCATTTATTTACCAAAAAACCTAGCCCAGGTAACAATCTAGTGGTTATGTTCAGTCCTATGACTGACAATCACACTTTCGACAGTTACAATACTAGATCGGCATCCCGAACCGCTCCGGGTACAAATCCATCGCAATTTGAGACCTTTACCAAAATAATTAACCCTATTATATCGATAGGGACCGAAGACGATCACAGGGTTGCCACATCTTGTAGTACTGAACACAGAATTTGTTTCTGAAATAAAAAATAGAATAGAATACTCTTAAATATGTATAGGTACGATATGAATGATGTAAATATATTTGTATATTTTGTTAAACTTCGGGATATTTTTGCCCTTGGGAATCCTCATGGATGTCAGCCACCCCTTTTTGGGCGGGTGGTAGGGTCTGACTCTTACTGACATTTTTTTATTATTTTTTTATTTAAGGTGTTTCCAGGACCTAAACGCAAAAAACGTACGTTTTAGAACCAATAAAAGTATACGATCGACTACAGTAAACAAAATCAGAAAAATATATGATATTCTTCAGGATATATGCTAGGTAGATAGTGTGTTGAAAACATAATACAACTAATTTAATACTATAGAAAAAAAAACATGAAGATACCTCTAAAAACTTTCTTTTTACAATAAAAACCATACTAATATACATACAATCATTATGATTTTTTGTCAGATTATTCTACAAGCAACATACTAAAAAACTAGTGTTTTAATTTTTTTGTCCAAACAACAGATTTTTTGTAAATAAACAATGCTTCATATTTTGCAATAAATTACCAGCGTTGTATCATCGCGCTTCTCTTTCTTTTCTATGCAGTCCGACAAAGACCACGCTTTAGGTCATTCGTCGCCTTAATTAGATCAGACAGAGAATTATTTAGTCAGACTACCACAGTCAAAGACCACCGTATGGTTTTCCAGTGTTCTTAACTACCTTTGCCTGGGGCGCTGCTGTCTCTCCATAACTTCTGTTAAGTGATGAATAGCTTCGGAAATTGGCAGTTATCAACACTATAGGATTATTTCAAGCACATAGGTACTGACCTATGTGCTTGAAATAATCCTGTAGTATTAATTATGATGTCCATGGGTACAGAAAGAGTAAATTAAGAAATTTTATTTCTAACCTACAAGTAAAACTCCGAACTATTGTGCATAAACTCTGTATATTATAATAAACGAAATGCATACATGAAGAACAGTCAGGTACTTATTATTTAACTAAATGCTCGCGAGGCGCACGCAAGTCTGGGTTCGCCGAGCGCGTGCGCGGTTATGTTCAGTGGTGCAATAAACAGTAACGGATATTATTACTTTTCGTATAGCAAAACGCAGAGAAAAATTAAAAATAAAAATATTTTAGTAAAATATTATCTTAGGTATACAAACAAAAAACATACTTAATAAATTTCAATATTTAGATAATCAAAATGGTTTATGGAAATCAATGGTTATGTTCAGTTCTATGGCTAACAATCACATTGTTGATAGTTACTATATAAGATCGGCATCTTGATGCGTACCGGGTGCAAGTCCACCGCACTTTGGCCCCTTTACAAGTATTAATCCGATTATATCGATAGCGACCATAAATTATCACAGGGTTGCCACTCCTTGTTGTACTAAAAATTGGCGCAATATCTGTAAAAACATTCAATATAATGTACGATTTTGCACTATAAACTGTGTACCTATTAATTTGAGCTCTTCAAAGTTTTGACCGCCACACGTCAAAAAATCAAAAACAAAGTCTGTCATGTAATCGAACCGTGGCGTGCTGGCCACTTTTGGTTTGTCATCTATGTACATGAATGTAGCGGTCAAAAGGTTAATTGTCTTTAAACGTGAAACAGCCAATATTCTCTCATTCCAGGAGATCCCTAACTGTACGTCGAGACACCCCGAGGTGGCGCTGCGTCGGCGTCGTCCCAGGGACGTCGCGGACCGGTAGCATACCGGTCCGCGACGTCCCTGAGACGACGCCGGCACCGGCACGCAACGTTAGAGAGACACTACTAGAGCTTTGAAGATTCTATTACCTTTTGCAACGTCGTACTTTTGTGAAACTGGCGTTTCTGCAGTTGCCGTAATTAAATCGAAATACAGATCACAAATCAATTTAGAAAAAGAAATGAGGGTGGCTATTTCAAAACTACAGCCTCGATTTGAGAAGTTATGCATAGCAAGCAAGCTACTCCGCCTTATTAATAATTATACCTACTGTTTTAGTATATTTTTTAGTAAATTCCTAGAAGGCCTTTGCCCAGCAGTGAGACAGTAAGTATAGGCTAATAAAAAGTAAATAAAAGTTAGTAATTCTTAATTCTTTGGATTTTTTTGTATAAAATAATCTAGCTAGAGTCTAGCTGCTAGACAATAGATTCTAGAGCTGCACGTATACGGTATCTTCTTTTAAAAGGGTATCGCAAAAAAATTACAAAATGTTAAAAGGGTCACAGTATTAAAAAAAAAATTGGGAACATCTGACTCATTCACATCTGCGGTCGGGTTTGTAGAAATTGCTGCAATTAACAGTGACAATTCGTAGTACTCGTATCATCACACATAATCTTCTTAAAATAATCCCTTTATGTCAACACTCACAGGCGGAGAAAAAAACAAAAAAAAACCCATTTCAATTTCTAAGATATTTATTAATAAAAAGTATAAGTTAGTAAGTAAGCTAAATAAATTATAGATAATAAAAAAAATACACACACTATAAATAGTATTAATGATTGATTAAGAGAACCCGACCCGAGACCCCGTAGTATGTCGGAACGTAGATCCATGCGAGACACAATGGCTTTTTAATTGTTTCTGTAATTACGAAATTTTTACCGACTTAAAGAAAAAGGAGGTTATCAATTCGACACGTATGTATGTAATAATATTTGAACTGCATTATATTCACATAATATATGACAATGTATTAGGGCTTCCAAACAAATATACAAAATTTTATAGATGTATGTATGTATGTTTGTCCACGCATTTCTCCGCAACTATTAATCGGATCGTGACCATCTTTTTTTATAGGCTTACATTTACTTCAACTTACAGTGCAAGTTACAACAACTTACGTTTAAAAAAACGTCAAAGGGAAAACATCTCAAAACCTTGGTCAAATTCTAGTGCAATATTTACAACAAAACTATTTATTACAAACAAATATTCCAGTTTTTACAAAATTTAAACTAAAAATTTTGTAATAAAAAAGTAATTTAATAAAATTAAATCGACCTCAAAATAACCTCCTTTTTTTGAAATCGGTAAAAAAAGAAATTAACTCAAAATTATGAAATAACTTTAATTTCGGAAGTCGGTGGTAAAAACTAAAACTAAAATACAGATCCCAAGACAAAAGAAAGAAATAAGAAAGTTAAAAGAAGGGGGAGGGGGTTTGAAGTTATAATGTAAGTAGGTTTTCACGCGGCGTTGATGTGTATGATGAATTTCATGATATTTTATATACAGAATAATGTTGGATACAGTTCGACGACGTGTGAACGTAGGCTAGACTAAATTTACCATACCATACCATAATCAGCCTATAATGTTCCCACTGCTGGACACAGGCCTCCTCTCGGTGAGAGGGAGTGGGCCGTAATCCACCACGCCGGCCCAGTGCGGGTTGGTAGACTAAATTTATTTGTTCATTATTACAAATATTACCTTACAACTACAACATTATTATTCTATCAGTAACTATCTTAACAATTAGGCTAAAGATAAGGTTAAGGCAATCATAGCAGGGCCCTAATTCACTATGAATGACTACATAATGATTCCTTACTTCGAAACCACGTCAACTCCTTCACTAATCACGACATCACCATACAGAATAGGCTATTTGACAATGTTAAAAATAAGGTAATAATTATTGACACTCGTATAGATTATCGCTTTTAAAATCGATTTGCATTAATTTGACTACAAAACAATGTATTATTTATTAAAAAAATCCCGAAAAAACTTCATCTTTTTAAATCTGGCGCCACGTAATCGAAAACGGTCTGGATTGGCTGAACTTATGATGACGTCATGATATAGTCAATTTCTGTCTATCGTTGACAGAACAGATGACTTTTGTCTAGTATCTCGACCGTTTCAACGTTTGTTTACGTGTATTGTGACGTCACGACGCCATATTGTTAAAGATAGCGTTTTGGCGGCTTATTTAAACAGTACATTTTTATTTACTATTTTCTAAAAGAAATACATTATGCAATTTGAAGTAATAGGTTTTTGTGGGCTCGTTAGACACCATTAAATAATCTGAGATGTTTATCAGAAACCAGTCAAATAGCCTATTGGGGTCCTGGTCTTTCTCTTTTCAATGGTTATGTTGATCCTTATGATGAACTATGATACTGTCGACAGTTATGATAGTAGACCGGCATCCCAACGGGTACCGAGTACAGGTCCACCGCAATTTGGCCCCCTTGTACCCACTGGATCGATTATACCGATACGGACCGAACTTGATCACAGGATTGCCATTCTTTGTTGTATCGAAAACTGGGCCTGAAAAATACAAGTTTTACGTAAGATTTTGTGATTATGTCAATGTGTAGAGAATGTTCTGTTAATCCAGAGGGTTCTTTGTTAAACTACGTTTCTTTGGTTACGTTAAATGCTTTAGTAATTATTAGTACATTACCTACTGCAGCGATCAGCAAAAGAGGCATTGAAGTACGAACGTGTAGATGTGGGTTGAGGCGAAGCCGAGGCACCCATACGTAAGTCCATCAATGCCTGGTAGTGGCCAAGGCTTGTATAGAGTAGGTACTTTTCTCAAATAATGCGCGGAAATTCAAACTGAGTAAATTAATTATGAATTCCAGAATCAATGACGTGCCAATATGTTCATTTGTTTCTTGATTACTTGAAACAGGTTTAATTTTTGATAAGTTACCTCCTTGGTTGCCATGTTTCGGAGTAAAAGATCGTTCCATTTTTAAATTACACGACAGATATGAGTTTTCATACAACTTTTGCCGGCCGCTGCTCGCATGTATTTGGCCAGTACAGCAATTTCGATTAATCTCGAAGAAGGTTGTCAAAATAATGATCCAGGTTTGAGAAAAGTATTTTATTTCAACAATGTTTTATTGAAATAAAACGCTGGTAGAAGGCGAGAGGCAAATTATTAGATTACTCAACACTAAAAAATTATCTGGATTCTGATATCTGGGTCATATTGTTTCATGTTGAGGTTGACTAATAATATATACGAGTATCTGTAGGCATTTTTTGACGTGACAACGTCTTAAATTAGGTTGCGGCTGGGAGTCACTTATGAAAAAGTGTAACGCTCGGTAACGTTACGATGAGTCACCGAACGAGAGAGAGGCCCGCCGAATGCCTTGCGTCTCTCTCCCACTCAACTATCATTCAATTCCTTGTTCCTATTGTGCAATTTAATTATATTCATATCAATAAATATTCTACCGAGAAAAAGACGTTGTCACGTAAAATCTTCGCCCGTAAAACCGACTTTACAGGCAACCATTTTTTTTTTGATATCACGTCTAGATGCAAAGAAAGCAAAAGTTTCAGAAGCTTAGTGAGGCAAAAATCAAAGAGGGCAGTATTCGTAAACTTCATTTACCTACGGATTTCTATTAGACCAATAGCAAGAAATAATGATCACATAGTAGCTCCTATATATATAGTACCTCAGATAAAATATAAAGTTTGAAATTTGTTGATTAGTGTAATAATGTATCACGGTAATCAGGGTATCAGGATAATGATAATCAATTCTTAAATCAAAAGTAAAGTCCTGACTCACTCACTCACAATTGGAATAATACAATATGTCACAGGTTGCCTGTATAATGCAGAAGAATAAAAAAGGTTCTTAATAATTCCTACTGGATAGGATCGCGCAAGCGAAGCTCCTGGCAAAGTGTTCGTTGAAAATACTACAAATTGTTACTTTAGCAATAATATTATTTACATACACGCAGAAAAAACACGCAATACAAAAGAAAAACCCGTTCTAAAAACACATTTTTTCTAAATCTTTTCTTTACCTGCTCGTGCAGTTCAACATAAAAGACAGTAATATAGTGCTAAGAAATCATTTACACGTATTTTGTTAACTATATGTACGCACGACGACATATATCAAGCTATACATTTCCAGTATAACCTGAATTTTCTCCTTGTACGAAAAGTCTATACAATGCGAGGTCTAGCTTGATATGTCGTCGTGTGTACATATTTAATTTGCTTATTATTAAAGCCATTTTGTTTATTGATAATACACACAACTATTTATATAGTAATAGTAATATCAACAGCATAAAAAAAATATAAGTAGTATATAAAACATTCATACACTCACATAACAATATAAGTTATCGGTCTCAAGTAAAGGTAAATACTGAATGGTAATCTTTACAGCTCTTACATCTTTGAACACGCTTTCAATCACAATCCGAATGATTATGAAGGAAATTCCTAATCCATTGCTTCATAATTATTATGTTTGAAAAATTCGTCTGTCCAATAACGTAATATAACGCAGTGAATGTCGTTGAACTGACACAACGAAAGGCATTACCATTGTAAGCATAATCAGCCTATAATGTTCCCACTGCTGGGACACAGGCCTCTATCTATGAGGGAGAGGGCCATAATCCACCACGCGGTGCAGGTCTTAATTTTTTTAGTTCTAGGACATGCCAGTTTCCTCACGTTTTCCTTCACCGTCTTGAGAGCAGCGGTGATAAAATAATTTACACAAAGTCGCAGAAAGCGGCCCGTTGTATATTTTGTAGTGTTTGAAGTATTTTTCTCATGTTATGTATTTCTGTGGTGTACAATAAAGTATATAAATAAATAACTAGAAAGTTGCGGCCGTTATTGCTGGTTCCTCACTACTCCCATTGTCATTATAAGTGTGTTTCGCAGTTACTCCGCCGTTATTTTAATGATTATGTCCAGGCGTTTGTTTAATTATGACATTATCAATAGTAACAACATTCGCTTTACATCCATAGGAGTTCCTATTACAATACCAACGCCGTTTGCGTAATTCTCCACGACTATTTTGATTCGTCCGATTATACCGGTACGATCCTAGAATGAGCACAGGATTCCCTTTACTTGTCGTACTAAAAACTGGCACTGAAAAATAAAACTTCCATTATTAATTTATTTTGGTCAGAATTTTCTACGAAATATCTCTAGCAGTTTTTATTGATATTTACTAATGAATTAAATCATAACTACAATAGAGTTTAAAATAGCGTGCATGATTCCCTGTGGCGTGTGTTGGTGTTTTCACTCAAAGCTTGACAGCAAAAAACAAGCATGAGTCTCACTCACTGACAGTAAGCCGGAAAGACTGAATGTATAAAATGTATTAGCACTCATACACACGAACGACAGGCGTCGCCAACAGAGGTAACTGCATCCGTCGACACGCGTCGACGGCAGCCGTCAACAACGGTGCTCAAATATACGAGCGATATGTTGTTGATGGCAGCCTCTGACGTCGACGCGTGTCGCTCGTGTGTACGCAGCGCACGCTTATAGAAATAACAGATAACAAGTAGAAAACATACTCATATTTTATTAAAAAACGAACAACAATACATTTCTTTTACACGATTTATAAACGAATATAATTATCCCCTCGATCGAACTTCGGTCACAGCGACCGATCACAACGCAGATTAACCAAGTATGCAGGAGATATAATAATGCACAAGTGTTGTATGCAAAAACAGGTGCACTCCCTCTTCCGCACTCTGATAGTCCGATTGGAGGACAATCTAACACGACCGGGGAGATATCAGGCGCAGGATCAAAAGTTTTTATTGTAATTTATAATAGGTATGAATAAAAAAATCCAACCGTCGTAATCTCAATGATTATGATCGGTCTTATGAACAATCTTATTTCCTATCGTGGCAAGAGAAGCTCGACAGCCCAGCGAGTACCGAGTACATTTCCACTTCAGTTTGCTCCGAGAACCTGGACTCGTGTACTTGTACGCTTGATTGTACCGATACGATCCTAGAGTGATTACAGGATTCCCTTTCATGGTCGTGCTGAAAATAGGCTCTGAAAATACAAAATTAAAAATTAAAGATAAGATAATCATAATGAATGAAGTGTAATCAGATTCTTCATTTATAAACGGTGTTTATTTTTTTACCGACTTCAAAAAGGGGAGAGTAGTATTTTTTTTTTGTATTATATGGTGCACGATATCTCCGGTAATTGTGGATCGATATTCAAAATTATTTTTGTAATGGATAGGGTATGCCTTAGGGGGCGGTCCCATATAAATTGTATTAACCTTGGTTGGGTAGTTTTTGAGTTAGCTTCAATAATACCAATTTTTTCCACTTATTTTATATTGATGGTGTTATAATAACTTCCTGTCACTGATATTTACACATCTAAAAAGTGACAGATAAAAACTTTCAAAATTAAAGTTATTTTTCATTTTGTAGTGTTTTTTTTTTTGAAGTCATTATTTTCTTTTTATAACAAGTTTTTTTGGTAAAAAGCTACGTCAGTTTGATGTACGTACCTGAATGTTCATAATTGTTTACGATTATACTCGTAGGCATAATTCAGCTTCCCATATTAAAATATTTACGAAAAAGTTAAAACTAAATGACTGTTTATTATAATTTATTACAAAATTCACACAAAACACACTTAATTAGATTTGAAATACAACAGATTTTCGATTCTGAGTGATTGTAAAACTCATAAGTATACGGAGCGAATTTATATTCATCCGCACCACCAGACCATAATGTTGCTACACATAATAAAACGAGATCATCAAAATAATCAAAAAATACTTATAACAATAATAATGTGCACTTGCATAGTGCATACAGGGATAATCATCGGTTGGTGCCGCATTTCATTAAAATTACCTAAGGGGCCTCTGCGAGTTGGCTTCGGCCCCTCGTACGCCTTCCAAAGGACGGGACCGCATGGTCCCGAGTTATGTAAAATAATTATTATAATAATAATATTCTTTATTTTCGAACAACAATGATCCCGCGTGTTAGTAAACAATATTATAACTTATTACTAGTGTTAGTAGTTAAAATACAGTAGAGTAGAAGGCTGAATAAATAGTATTGAGAAAAGGACATCCCCAAATTCATCATCATTTCAGCCGAAAGACGTCCACTGCTGGACATAGGCCTCCCCCAAGCACCTCCACTTCGACCGGTTCTGTGCTTCTCGCATCCAACGGGTTCCTGCGGCCTTCACAAGGTCGCCGGTCCACCTTGTGGGAAGCCATCCCCAAATTAATGTTTAGTGATTATCCTTCCCACAAAACTTTTAATAATCGGAGTAATTACTTAAAGTATACAGGGCCAAATTAAATTAGCTAGTGAAACTCTACAGACGAGATGGGTATCGAATAAAATTGAAATGAAAAAGATTTGATTGATTTTTTGGGGGGTCAACGACCGCTGGTAGTGTTGTTACTTACAGTAATAACTTGAGAAAATCTGTTTTATTTTGTTTAATAGTGTTAGGATATCGATACTCATCACGTCTGTGATCTTTGCTCAAAAAAAAACAGTGGCACTCCGGGAGTGCCGACAGAAGTGATAACAAAAATACTTTGCCATCACTCACTGACTTAACAGATATACATTAAAATCGAGTACATCCCGAGGACAGCCGAACACATCCGAAGCGGGTATTTTTTTAATAGTCTTATAAACAAAACACGCGCGGTGTCGCTCACGGTAAGAGTGGCGCGAGTTTAATAGTTTTTCCCATCTCAAAAAATGCCCCACGCGCCTAAAGAAGTTTTCACTTCAAAAACAACTGATATTTCAAGTGACTACACAAACAGCGGTCCATGACGCCACAAAAAAGGATTAAAATAATTTATTTTTTTGTTTTATCCTGTTTAATAACATCTGCTGAGTTTTGAAACCTAATTAAACCGATCAAGTTCCGCTAATGAGACATAATTGATTTTCTATTGTATCGTGCTATCGGGCACGTGCGGAGTTTGACGGGTAAAGGCTCCTACAAACAGGCGCGACACGCGACGCGAATCGCGCGCGACAC
Organism: Oligia latruncula; assembly: GCA_948474745.1. Classification (NCBI taxonomy): domain Eukaryota; kingdom Metazoa; phylum Arthropoda; class Insecta; order Lepidoptera; family Noctuidae; genus Oligia; species Oligia latruncula. The sequence continues at coordinate 15,169,911 of OX419693.1, read as the reverse complement.
AAAGGCACCGCAAGTCGCGCAACGAGCGGTGCCTTTGTGTCGCTCGTGATTCGCGTCGCGTGTCGCGCCTGTTTGTAGGAGCCTTTAGAGTGACTTTTGAATTTATCACAAACAATTCAATGGTTATGTTCAGACATACGACAAACGACCATATTATCGATAGTAACGATACTGGACCGGCATCCACTGTTGTGTCTGGTACAGTACCACCGTATCCTGGGCCCCTTACAACCATTTTTTCGATTGTACCGGTAGGATCCGAAGAAGATCACAGGATTCCCATGCTTCGTCGTACCGAAAACTGGCATATAAGCTGAAACATAAGTCAATTGTGAGACCTTTTGGCATATTGCCAATAGAGGAGAGAAAGCATACATGCGGTATGTTCTAGAACCAAAAATTCAAAGATATGTGACATCTACCAACACGCACTGGGCCCGCGTGGTGGATTACGGCCCACTCCCTCTCACAGAGAGCACGCCTTTCCAACGAGTAAGGGGAAGGTATAATTATAACCACTTCTGTTCCTTCATGAAACTATTCTCAAATAGTCATACACTTTTTTATACATTTAGAGTGTGTATCAATCAACACCACCACTGGACTGCTTTTTGAGAATTTGGTAAAAGAAATGAAACACTTTTGAATGAAACGCAGACATTTTAATGTATTTAATTGGACATACAACTAACAACAACAACATTGAATGAAACGTTACTAGATCGGCACCTACTGTTGTCTACCTTGTACAGACGACAGCACATCAAGCTACCCAAAACTGTCACATTTTCCCAATCAACATTGAGCCTTATGCTTTAGGGATAAAGTTGAAAATCTATTAAAGAAATTTGACAGACTGTAGTAGCTTGATGTGTTGATCACGAGGGCGAAGCCGCAGGCAGCAGCTAGTTAATTAATTCTTATAATAACATAAATAACAATATAATATCCTAACTAGACAAAAACTATTAATATCCTAAAATATGGGTCGAGAAATTCCTCCGCATCGCTGTCGACTGGTCGTGTACCCAAGAGACTGACGGAATTGCCATAATATAAGGCAATGCTTAACCATTCGGTATCTTCTATTGTTCGTTTACATTCATGACACATAAGTAAGTAATTGACATTGGACATCTGACATTGGCAATATTTAATTATTTGTAGCATTATTATGCTAGTTATTTATTATTATCATTACTCTTCCTCATAGTAATTAAGTGGCATGTATTTTATTGTTGTTTTATTTTTTTGTATTTTTTAATTTATAAAATCATTTTTAATATTCGACAATAATGTAAAAATAGTTATGAATAAATAAATAAATAAATATATATATATATAAATAGATAATTTATTAATGGTTATGCTGGGACTTGTGGGTAATGACAACATTATCAAAAGTAACGATACTCGATCGGCATCCACTGGGGTACTTATTACAATACCACCGCATTTTGGACCCTCTGCAATTATTTGTCCGATTATACCGGTAGCGTCCTAGAAAGATCACAGGATTCCCATGCATGGTCCTGCCGAAAACTGGCACTGCACCTGCAACATAAGTCTCGTTTAAGACTTTTTAGCGTAGTCTTAATAATAACTATGGTCAGAGTTATGAATAACTAGCTGTGACCCGCGGTTTTACCCGCATAACTGTCGATCCCGTGGAAATATCGGGATAAAAAGTAGCCTTCATGTTAATCCAGGGTGTCTGGCTACCTCCATACCAAATTTTATCAAAACTGGTCCAGCCGTTTGAGCGTGAAGAAGTAATAAACATATAATCACACACACACACACACTCACAAACTTTCGCCTTTATAATATTAGTGTGATATTACGTTCAAGGACATAATATTTAAAAAATATATATAATGTATTAATGCATAACTAATTGAAATAACCACCAACGGCCGCCATGGCGCACGCACAATGGACCACTTGAAGGACAAGTGCTTAAACCAAACCCTTTAATAATCACATAGAATGTATAAATAATGATCTAGTAACTAAGTTTTTATATAAAAAACTCACTCTGATAATACGTCTTGATATTTAATGATTATGATGGGGCTTATGGTTAATTACGACATTGTTGTAAGTAAAGATACTCGATCGACATCCATAGTTGTACCTGGTGCAATACCAGCGTACTTTGAGGCCTTTGCAATCATTTGCCCGATTATACCGGTAGGATCCTAGAATGATAACAGGATTCCCACGCTTGGTCGTACTGAATACCGGTAATGGATCTGAAATATAACTTGGTAATAAGATATTTAATTTAGGTATGCGAATTCTTCTAAGTACGAAAAATGAGGAACATAAAAATTAATGAGATACGTCGTTTTGACGTATGATTTTACGCTTTCTTTTTTTTTACACTCACTCTCAAATCGTTGTTTTTTTATTATTTATTTGTGAAAGATAATTATGCTTGTATCTTTCACAAATAAATAATCGGAAAGTAATGATTTTGGAAACTTCATGATTCAAAAATGTTCTAACAATTTAGTTTAACATAAATAAAAGCTTTCATAATCATTTATAAAATGCACATGTCAATGCTCAGATTTATTAAAAAAACACTCTTTACATCGAAGTGACTACCAAAGTTTGTTTTTTAATTTTTTTTTTTGTTCTAGCATCCCGGAACAAACGCCGCATTGTGCAACACTTAAATATAGTTTTGTTCCTCAATTTACAATTCATAATTTATTATACTCGTATCATCTAAAAAAGTTAGACTTGAATCATTTGTAAATCTACCATTTACCTACACTATGTTACGTCTAAGGCCGAGATCTATAAACGTCACTTAGCACTTGCTTTGGCCTAGACATGTCCCCGTCTCTATCTTGCACTTGTAGTTTGACAGTTGTGTGACAGTGACAGGAATAATACTTAGCTAAAGTACGTGCTGAGTAACGTTTATAGATTTCAGTCTTAGCCAACGCGACGTCGCGTCTGCACGGGCGTAAAAATGTCGCGGCGGATTTTATCGCGCACTGGATTTTCAATTCTCGGGGCTGAGCACTGCGTTGAAAATCCAGTGCGTGAAAAAATCCTGTCGCGGTATATTTAGTTTACGTCCGTACATACGTCGGCTTAGTGTTAGGTAGTTGGTTCTTAAAAACAGGCAAATATTTTAATGGTTATGCACGTTCTTATGGCTTATTATGACATTATCGAAGGTAATAATACTCGATCGACATCCCTTGCGGTACCAGGTGCAATACCACCGAACTTTATGCCCTTTACAGTCAGATGCCCGATTATACCGGTAGGATCCTAGAATGATGACAGGATTCCCATGTGTGGTCGTACTGAATACAGGAACATCTGAAATACAACTTAAGTGTTAGTACATTTTGGTAATAAGATAGGACGACTTTTTGGTGGGAAAATGGGAAATATAAAAATACTAGCAGCGCCCCGCGGTTTCACCCGCATAAGTGTCTATCCCGTAGGAATATCGGGATAAAAACTATCCCATGTCCTTCCCCGGGATGTAATCTAGCTCTCTGCCAAATTTTATCGAAATCCTTTCAGTGGTTTAGGCGTGAAAAGGTAACATACTGACAGACAGACAGAGTTACTTTCGAATTTATAATATTAGTATGGATTAAAGAGACACGTCATTTCGACGTAAAGACGCAAATACTTATGATTGCTGATGACTGTAGATACTCACATGACTAATATACATATAACGGGCAAGCATATTATTATCTCTTTCAAATAAATGTACTTTCATAAGAGAAAGTTTATGAAAAACTTCAACTTGATAAGCCAAGAGGCAGTTCTCAAAACAACGGGGTAATTGTGTCACTATCAGTAGCAATGGCTTTCATTTTGACAGTTCAACAATATTCATTGCGTTATTTACGTTGTTGAGCAGACACACTTTTCGAACATATGAAGCAATGGATTAGCAATATCCTTTAAAATGATTCAGATTGAGATTGATAGTGATTTACGCAATTAGGGTAATGTTCTAACAAATCCATCTACACATAAATGGTACCAAACATTTTGGCAACAATTAAATTTTTGAAGGGGCTTCTGTATTAAAAATGCGATTTATTCCGGTCTGATCCCCTGAACCCCCCCTCCTCGATCCCCTGCTAGTCAGTCTCGTTTTAATCTCTGTCTTATCTACATTATATTATCTAGGTTTACTCTTTTTAACAGGAAGTACAGAAAAAAAAAAAGAAAAAAAAAGATAGAAAAAACGGATAAAGAGTATTTCTATTCTTTCTATTCTATTCTACAGTCAAGTGCAGAATGAAGTCAATATTTTCTATGCTCATATTTTAGATATCTTTGAATAATGTACTTGCTACGTTGTATGGCAATGCTTAGCCTCTGGCAAAGGTACAAGCCAACTCTTATATTTAGATATTTATTTTCACACAAAACTCTTAAAAGGAAAAATCACAAAAAATTTAAGTATTGCAAAAAGGAACAGGTACAAATTAAACCGGCTGATCAGCACAACCGAAAATTCGACGACATGTGACATCCACCAATCCGTTATTAGTCGTATTGTGTGTGTTTTTTTTTTTTTTTTAAGTGACGATTCCAACGTTTCGGGCGAATAAATTCATGTGAATCGACTCATAAACCACGAAACCGCGCCTCTCACAGTGAGGAGGCTTGTGTCCCAGCAGTGGCACCAAAATAGGCTGATTAAGGATTTAATTATTTATTCATTTATCTCGTAGGTTCTTATTTAAATCAAACACTCGTAGGACACTGCTTAAGTTTATATTTGCCAAGTGAGAATTATTACTAAGACATGCACAATACACATGGAATAGAAATTATATCGTTTTTTACAGTACACAAAATCACAAATTACTCTCTCAGTCGAGCCGGCAATTGTCTCGTGCGGCGCGCGTTCCACGGTTCCATCCACCAGTGAGTGTTACCACTCGATCCCGCGGGGTTCTCGGCGTCGCGGGAGTTTGCAAAATCGCGCGTTACATTCATCATTTTACGAATCCAACAGCCAGCAGGCTGGATGGAAATGATGATATAGATAAAACTTTTCAAAAATAATTGATATTCCATGAAAAACGTTAAACAAAGATAACATTCTTTATATTTTAATGGTTATGCTCAGGTTTACGGCTAATTATAACACCATCAAAAGTAACAACATTCGACCGGCACCCACTGGGGTACTTGTTACAATACCACCTCACTTTGGGCGGTTTACCACTATTAGACCGGTTATATCGGTAAGGTCCTAGAGTCAACACCAGATTTCCATTCCTTGTCGTGGTCAGAACTGGCACTGGTTCTGAAATAAAACTTTAGTGTTAGCACATTTTGGCGATAAGGTACTTATTTTATGGGGGATAGATGAGGAGATGAAGTCGTTAGGGTGGTCAGAAGCCCAAAACTCTGACAACCAGTCTCACAGAAGGTCAGATAGGCAGTCGCTCCATGTAAAATACTGGTACTCAGCTGCATTCGGTTAGACTGGAAGCCGAACCCAGACTTTTGGAATAAATAAATGAAAATTCAAACGACAATATTAATATTTTATTACAACAACACGTAGACACTCGTCTAATAGTTTTTAAATACAACAGAATTTCGTTGACAAATCTCAACATTCGAGGCTATTGAACATTTGAGAGCAGTGGTGCTGGTGGCCCAGTGGTTACTCCCCGACTTACGAGTTGTAGGTCGTAGGTTCGAACCCAGGCAGGCGCTTTACTTTGTGTAAATAATTTCATCACCACTGCTCATAAAACGGGGAAGGAAAACTTCGTGAGGAAACCGGTATGTCTTAGAACCAAAAATTCGAAAACGTGTGACATCGACCAACCCGACCTGGGCCCGCGTGCTGGATTAAGCCCACTCCCACTTACAGAGAGGAGGCTTCTGTTCCAGCACTAGGAACATTAAATGCTGATTATGAATTTAATTATTTATTCACCATTTTACGAAACCAACAGCCAGCAGGGTTGGTGGAAATAATGATATCATACAATTTAAAAAAAATTGTTGATTGCCCATGAAAAACAATAAAACCGTGAAATAAATACAAAATTCTCTAAATTTTAATGATTATGCTCAGGTTTATGGCTAACCATAACACCATCAAAAGTAACGACATTCGACCGGCACCCACTGGAGAACTTGTTACAATACCACAGCACTTTGGGCGGTTTACATTTATTATTACGATTAAACCTGTAACGCCCTAGAGTCAACACAGGATATCCATTCTTTTTCTTGGTAAAAACCGGCAATAGTTCTGAAAAAAAAATCGTGTTAACACATTTCATCACATTCACATTTTCATTTAATTTTTTTATTTATTTAGGTTTTTTTTTTTTATTTTTCCGTGTCTGGCTGTTTGTGTATGTGATTTTAAATGTTTGTAAATGCACCCACAATACAGGAGAAATTCTTAGTGTGGGGTAAAGTTAAAAAAAAAAAAATAGAAATAAATTTTTTTTTAATGATTATGGTCACGCTTACGGGTAATTATAACATTATCAAAAGTAACGACAGTCGACCGGCACCCATTGGGGTACTGGTTACAATACCACCGCATTTTGGGCGGTTTACATCTGTTATTACGATTAAACCGGTAACGTCCTATAGTCAACACAGGATTTCCATTCTTTGTCTTGGTAAAAACAGGAAATAGATCTGAAAAAAAAAAATTGTGTTAGCACATTTTGGCGATAAGATACTTATTTTATGGGGACAGATGGGGAGATGAAGTCGTTACCGGTGGTCAGAAGCCCAGTCACCATGATGACAACCAGTCTCACAGGAGGTCAGATAGGCAGTCGCTCCATGTAAAATACTGGTATTCGGTTAAACCGGACCGGACTTTTGCCAACTTTTGGAATAAATAAATGAAAATGCAAACGCCAATAGCAATATTTTATTTAAAAAATACGTAGACACTCATCTAATAAATAAAATCGTTTATTTCGACCAACACAGGATCATAGGTACAAAAAATTACAAAATTTAAAAAATAAAATTAAAACAATATTAAAAAGACCATAAACTTAAAACATACGTCGATTGCCCAGTATGTGAACCATACAGCAATGGTTCAGGTACTGGAAATCGAATATCTACGCGAATGCCCTCAGGATGCCGCTGGAGCTAGTCCGAACCCCGCGCACCAGGGATGTGTATCGTTTTCGCATAGTAGAATAAAAACAGTCTATTTGCATCTCGGCGAACATACCCGATGCGTTACAGAATCGGGGCAGCCCCATTAGCAACCTGAATACATTATTATATTGCACACGCAAGGCGTTGTACTGTCTGCGCGTTTATGAGACCCACAGGCTGCTCGTGTAGAAAGATGTACTTCAGTGGTACAACGAGCAAACCTGCCGGCCATCATAGTCGCCCTTACAGACAACGTCCTGCGTTCTCGCTCTATGTCTGCATCATCTTTCAGATCAGAGGACATCATATGTCCAAGTTATTTCAAATGTTCCACCCTCTTCAGTGGTGTTCCACATAATTTTATGGCAGGTATTGTTGTCGGACATGTTCCTCTGGCCTGAAAGACCATGCATTCAATTTTTCTAACATTATATTTTAATGCTTGTGCTCAGAGTTATGTTTAATTATTTTATTATAGAAAGTAACGATACTCGATCGACATCCACTGTTGTATCTATTACAATACCAACGCACTTTGGGCCCCTTACAATCAGTTGCTCCATTATATCGGTAGGATCCTAGAGTCATCACTGGATTCCCATGCAGTGTCCTGCTGAAAACTGGCAATAGATCTGAAAAAAAAAGCTTAGCTTATATACACATTGACATTCATGAGTTTTAAAATACAGGGTTATTGGTAAAACATTAACAACCTCTTAAGGGGTCATTGTACTCATCATTATGAACAACTTTTACTATGGGACCAAACCTGAAATCGCGAAAAAAAATCAGCTGTTCCCTTCATGTTTGACGAGTTATACGAACATAAATGTAGGGAACAGCTGATTTTTTTTTCGCGATTTCAGGTTTGGTCTCATAGTAAAAGTTGTTCATAATGATGAATACAATGACCCCTTAAGAGGTTGTTAATGTTTTACCAATAACCCTGTATACAATGACATAAATATTTACTTTGTAAAGAAATTTTATTTTTTTAATTTAATTGTTGTGAGTGTGAGGACTATGTGGGTCATTTCTTTTTTCTGTTTTCCTTCGTAGTTAGTTTTAATCATGATCTGACAGTTTGAGTAATTTACGCGGCCTACCCAAATGTCCTTTCTTTGGTATTGTTCGTCGAATCGTTGAGCTCCTCAAGTTCTGTGTGGTTCTTTCCTCAAAAGACCATTTCAGACACCAATCTACATGGACTTCACGTGACCAAGATTTCGTCTGGACTTTAAAAGAGACTGTGACCTCTGAGTTTGATTGGGCCTTTCTACTCAGAATAGTCAGATAGGAAACGCCGACCTAATCTAGTTATAAAAAATATGATTGACGTGTAAAAGTGTTTGTACAAACCTACTTACAGAAAATAAATCATTTAGTGTTGGAAATAAGATACTTATTTCGAGGGACTTCTAGGACGTAATAAACAAAAAATACAGGATTTTGATAAACATTTCCTATACATTTAATCATAATCGTCTAGATAGTACAAGAGACCAACCACAACCCGGGTCACGGTCTTTTAAACTTGAACATAATTATGGACGATAGTAAAGAGAAGCTCGACAGTCCAACGAGTACTGGTACTGGAGGTACTGGCACTGTAGGATTCTACTGGTACAGTCAACAGCAAAAGTAGATGATCAAAATCAGAAATTCAATAGGAGTCAAAACTGATCACGAATATATGGCAGCTGTACTAGTAGTAAATTTTTGGTATAATTTACAATCACTTCGACGCCACACAGTTCTGACGCGAACTCCGTTCATTAGTATTGAATTTCTGATTTTGATCATCTACTTTTGCTGTTGACTGTACAATCCTCGGTGATAGATTTTTCTCTTTTCTTGAACCAAAAACAGGACAAGTGAAAACATTGCATTACTTGCTTAAAGGGAGGCTCCAATCACTAATCTGTTTAGTCTAAGCTAAGTTGGAGAAATAAATAATTTTGATTTTTGAACAGAACAAAAAATACCGTAAGTTAAAAAAGTAGTTTAAAAAGACCCATTTTTGACCCGCGTGGGTTTTTCGCTGACAGTCGACGTCATTATGACGTACCATCGTATGTTTAGTATTACTAATGATTATACTTATGAGCATGTACCGTACCGACTAGTTTTTATTAAATAAAACCGGAGGGTTTTATATCTGAGAAGACCCGAAACATGTTCATGATTATAGTTATAATTTGAAACATCACACGCCAATGTTTAAATTTTATTTAACAAAACAAATAAATACATTATTATATTAGGTTTGTTATTGGGGAACCACCAGGGTAGCCCGCGAAATTAATTTTTTTTTTTTTTGCAATTTACATGTCAGTGTCATGTTAATTCAAATATGATTTCGTGAAATAGTCAGTCATTCAATGGATTATATGAACTTAATGGGTTGTATTAATGATTATAATTCTGCAAAGTCATATTTGTTACGCTCGCCAATCATATTTTAATCAACATGCAACATGACACTGACCTGCAAATTGCAATAAACATAAGAAAATCCCCTTTAGAGAATATAAATTAAGAGTCAATATTTCAGGCAGGGCATTCATATTCCGCCATAACATGTTTCTAGCAATGTAGACCATGAAAATGTTATGTAGTACATTATATCGTAGATTTGTAACAATAACAATAAACAACAGGGACAATTTTAAATTTAAGTTAGTTATTTTAATGGTTATGATTACACTTGTGGTTAATTACGACATTATCGAAAGTAACGATACTGGATCGACATCCATTGGCGTATCTATTACAATACCAACGCACTTTGGGCCCTTTACAATTAGTTGCTCGATTATACCGGTAGGATCCCATTATGATCACAGGAATACCATTCTTAGTCGTGCTGAAAACTGGAAATTGATCTGAAATTAAACTGTAATATTAGTACATACTGGCGTTAATAGGTATATGAGATACTTTTTTTTTAGCCACTGATAATGAATATAAACCCTGTTTATTAAAAAAACCACGTCGTTTTGACGAACAGATGTAAATTGTTATGAGTCATGTCATAAGAAAGTTAGCAAAAATGTACACGCCTGTACACACGGCGACATTTCAAGCTATACATTTCCAGTTTTAGCTGACGTCGCATTGTATAGGTTTTTCGTAGAATGAAAAGTCAGCTTATACTGGAAATGTAGGTATATCTTTTTATGTCGTCGTGCGTACATACCTTACAAATGGTGAGAAAGAATAAAGTAAAATCAGAACTAAAATAAAAATTTATTAATAACTAATACATGTTAATATAATTATTTAGCGATAGGATTCTCCTTTTATCTAAATTCAGCAAGCGAAACGGATGGAAAAAAGGCTGTGATTGGTACAACAAAATATGCAAAAAATATTATTTATTTTGAAAGAGCATTACCTACACTCATTATATCTCGTGATGTGAAAATGACCGCACCGTGTCTTTGAAAAGTTTCATTCACAGGAATGACAAGAATAAACCATAAATGACATAAAGTAATGATTTCAAAATGTTCAGATAAAATAGTTAACAAAATCAGCCAATATTGGCAATAAGTTATTTATTTTTAGACACTGAAAATAAATATTACGCTGTTTATAAGAATATTTTTATGTTTGTAAGCTCCGTTGCGACGTCGGCGTCGTTTGACGTACAGATGCACTTACTTATGAAATATGTGTCACGTTTGCATACATTACACTCTTTCAATAGGTGTTAAATACTACAGAATCAACCAAATATTAAATATCTAGAATTGAAATCACCAAACGATCTTACATACATTAACAAAAAAGGAATACCTGGATAGGATATAAAAAGGATACCATTGCCCAGCAGTGGATCATGGGATGATGCAGGCTAATATTTCTTTGATTTGTTAATTTGCTTCTACTGCATTTAATCATCATTTATTTAAAATACATAGCGACTAAGGTATAAAATACATTTAGGTACTAAGCTATCTTATCATTATAAAACATTAACAAATTAAAAATCTTGACAATTTCTTGCTATTACCAATGTGTAATTGCTATTGACTTGCCATCAAGAAACGATACGTAATGATACACTAACTTTTTCTTGTTAGCCACAGCATTGTAAGAAAAATATATTTGTGCATCTACTACTTACTCATAACTTCGTGTATCAAGTATTAAAATTAACTTGTATATATCTCATGATAAGTGAATAGTATTCTTTTTGAGAAATAATTATTTTAAAGTTTAACAATTATTTAAAACAATTTTTCATGTTACTGTTACGGATTAAAATTTAAAATAAAAATAAAAAATTAAACCACAATCAGTAACAGTAACATGGATTGTGAAGTAGACAATTGGTAATAATATAAAATATTAATCACTTGGATTGCGAGAATGAATAAAGCAAGGAATTAGTATAACCCCTCTTTATACTATTGTATAACTATGCCCAGAATCGTGACTTTTAACTCATTAAGCTTCGCTAATGAGACACAATTGATTTTCTATTGTTTCGTGACCCATCGGTAACGCGCGGAGCTTTACCGGTTAATAAAGTCCTCCAGACCGTATTTCGGCTACGGCGGCCAATCTCAACGGAGACTAGCCTTCGGCGCGGAGATGTTACTCGTATAGTGCACAACCACAAGTGCACACTTGTGGTTGTGCACTATACGAGTAACAGCGCAGACACAGGTGCACTCCCTCTTCCCTCACTCTCATAGTCCGATGAAACGGCAATCCGACACGACCGGAGAGTGATCAGGCGCAGTACAGGCACAGGGGTATCACACCACCAACTTCCAAACTCCGGGCTTTGTTACTAAGAAATTCGTAATGGAAAAAGACTCGACACTCGTCGACTTTTAATAATGATGACGTCGGCACACACTGGTACTCGATCTACATTCATTCCCGTACAGCTTACAATAATATCCCCTGTTTCTTTTCTTCGCTTTGGTCTTGGTATTTCTGGTCTTTGAATGAGTAACCTTGACCTGACCCCACTGGGAAATAAAACTGTCAAGACTGCTGTTCTTGGGCGCCAGATCTAAAATAAAAGGTATAATTAGTAGGCAGCTACAATAAATGTGCAAGAAGTATTTTAAATAAAAGACCGACACATTATTATAGATATCCCTGTAAAAACTGACTAGTACATCGTGTCTTTAATAATATTTATACATTTCATTCCCATGAATAGGTATTATACATTACAAAAAAGGTAGGAAACCTGATAGTTTCTGATTCCAAAAAAAAGTTTAAATTTTTTTCTTTTAGAAGAAAAAAAATATGAGATATTTCAAAATAATAAATAGTTAACGACACAGGGTTGACCCTGTGTCGTTAACTATTTATTATTTTGAAGTATCTGCAGCAAATAAATAATTTTTTGCTGCAGATATTTCAAACAAAATGAATATTGATAATTATATAAATACGACGAAAAAAAAACTTTTTTGTTTTATCGTTTTTAATCACGTCTGTGACTATTACAAAAAAAAAACAGATTTTCTACGCTGACATTTCATACTCTAAAAATACTTTATTATTAAAAAAAAAGTTTTTATTGTTTCTCAAACAATTGTTTTACAGCTCAAAATTGAGGCAGCCCCGGTAAGTTATAAGGATACTTGTGATGGGGTTACTTCGCAACTTCCCATGGGTTTATAATCTACAATGTGGAGACATAATTAAAGAAAAGAAAAAAAATAGAATACCTAAGAGAAAAGAGAAAAAAAAAATGTTTTTTTTTTTTTTAAACGTTGCCCCACACTAGGAATTTCTCCTGTATCGTGGGTGCGTTTACAAACATTTAAACTCACATACACAAATAGCCAGACCCGGAACAACTACTAGTAGGTCATACAAATATTTGTTCCGTGCGGGAATCGAACCCGCGACACGCAGCGCAGCAGTCAATCGCTTCACCACTGCGCCAACCGTGCCGTCAAATTAAATAAAAAAAGAATAGAATTTATTATGTTTAGATATCGTTACCCCTATATAAATTTCAATGTCTTTTTTGGATCATCTTCAACAAAAGTACATTTACATGCACCAAATCGCAACTAAGTACAATAGAGTTCAAAGTAGTGGGCAAGAGATTCCGTGGCATGTAGTCTGCTGTCTCTCCGCTGGCCCCAATGGTGGCCGCACACGTTCTACCGGAGAGGTGTACCTGCGCTGGTATACTGGAGCGTGTATTGGAATAGATCTGCGCAGTTTTTTAAACCTGTACAGGCGACTGGAACAAAATCGAAAATCGCCATCTATTCTGCGAGCCCGTTGCCACCTGAGTTTTGCATTTCTTCGGGCTATGTCAGTTACTTTGGACGTAAGGTAGGACGCCCTCAGGCTCGATGAAGCAACGATCTACACAGGGTGGCTGGATGAGAGTTGCCAAGAATCGAGCTGAATGGTGTGCAACTGGAGAGCCTTATGTCCAGCAATGGACTGCTGTTGGCTGATACTCCGACTAATGTCCGGTATGCTCCGACTTATGGTTAACGATGACATTTTCTATGGTAAAGACACTTGATCGGCATCCTTTCGTGCGTCTTGTACAATACCACCTGACTTTGGGCCCTCTGCAGCTAGCTGCCCGATTATACCGGTAGGCTCCCAGTGTGATTACAGGATTACCACTGGATGTGTAGCCAAAAACTGGCATAAGAACTGAAACAAAGCGTAGGGTCAGTTTGTTTAGGTGACAAGATTGTAAAGTTAAAAAAAAAGTTACCTTATTGTAACCGACTTTAGCAGTGATAATGAGCGGAGATAAGTGAAACGTTATCAATGCGTTAATAATATACCTTTATATAATAATACAATTCAATAAGATAAACTATTTCCTACAATACAACGAGTTTACATAAATCAGATTAGGGGTTGATTTTGCCAACGTCAGATATATTTTATGATGGCATCATAATAGTCCTCCAGACCAAATTTCGGTCATAGCAGTCAATCTCTCAGCGGAGACTAGTCATCGACGCGGGAGATATTATAGTGCACAAGTGTGTGCGCAAACACAGGTGCACACACTCTTTCCTCACGCTAATAGTCCGACCATTCGTCAGACCATTTTATAGAAAGAAAAACTGTCAACAAATCAAAATTATAATTATGCTGGATAAAGATAGGACAAGGGGGACAAGGGGTATCGTATTACCCAGTGACTGGGTTGTGGAGTTCAGATAGACAGTCGCTCCATGTAAAATACTGGTATTCAGCTGCATCCGGTTAGACTGGAAGCCGACCCCAAGATAGTTGGGAAAAGGCTAGGCAGATGATGATGATGATGAAAGATAGGACAAGGACAATGAAAAGGTGAACCTGATGACCTGGTGGTCGGGCCGCAGGAATCCGCTGGATGCGAGAAGCACAGGACCGTTCGAAGTGGCGATGCTTGGTCCCAGGCCTATGTCCAGCAGAAGCAATGGCAGCAGCAGTGAAAGTCATTCGGATGCTGATGATGAAAAATACCTCAGCGTTGGAGAAATCAGCCCTTTACCATTTTTATTTCCGATCAAAGGTTTTCTAATGATTATGCTGATGCTTAATACTGACTATGTTATTGTCGACAGTCATGATCACTGATTTACATCCTAACATGTACCGGGTACAAGTCCAGCGGGCCTTGATTCCTTTGTACTTAGAGCCCCGGTTGTAACGGTACCGACCGAGGTTGAGAGCTGGGTTGCCATTCTTCGTCGTGCTGAATACTACCTCTGTAATAGAAACGTGTAGTAAATTTTAAAATTTTACAGCCAGACCTTTTTGACGATCGTTAGAGAAAGAAAAAGAAAGGGAGAAAAGTAGTTTATTCTGCACAAATAAAACACAGTTTACCTAAATATTAAACATGTTAAAGTCAAAAGCCCCGAGTTCAAAAGAAAATAAATAAAACTTAGCGTTCTCCCGTTAAATTATTATTCGTCTAAGTGTGGGTCCCGCCTTAATTTTTCCTTTTCCGTGAGAATTATTATATTATACACACAAAAACACACGCAGTAAGAAAATGGTCTAGCTTGAATGAAACAAAAGGAATATAGATTATTAGAGTTAAAACATTAAATAATTAGAGATAATGTAAACAGGGCTAGCAAAAATGTAGTTTTCATATTTTGGTACAAAAAAAAAAAAGAAAACAAACGAGATGATTTTTTTTTTCCACCATTTATCAGTGGTTATGCTCATTCCTATTTGCAATAATGGCATTGTCGACAGTGATGACACTAGCCCGACATTTTGACGTTTTTCTAGCGCAGGCCCAACGCAATTTGGGCCCTCTGTAACCAGAACACAGGTTGTACCGGCGGCGGCCAATGATGAGGACAGGATTCCCAGATTTTGTTTGACTGAAAATCGGATCTGCAAAAAAATCAAAAGCAGTTTTTATTGTCACGTTATAGGTATAGAACATGAATGTTTATTTTTATTAATGAAAACGAATTTGTAGAAATAGATTTGATTTATTAAAATAGCAATAAATATTTCTTAATTTTAAAATTATAAAACTTATCCACAGAACATCAAAGACTTCATCATGATGAAGTTTTTGATGAATTCAATCGATTTTTTTCATGGAAAAAACCGTTCGAATTTTATGGATAAACAAATAACTACTAGAATAATTTAACGGTCACAAAATATACAAATAAACCAGGTTTTTCAAACCATATTATTGAAAACAATGAATACGAAAAACCAACAACTTTGTACATGGCCCTTCTCAATTTCTACAGTAAACAAGAAACTATTGTTAGATTAAATGTCTGATGCAAATGTACAGACGCCAGCACATCAAGCTACCCGAAACTGTCAAATTTTCCCAATCAACTTTGAACCTTATGTTTTAGCAATTAAGTTGAAAATCTATTAAAGAAATTTGACAGATTGTAGTAGCTTGATGTGGTGGCGTCTGTACGTATTCGCCTTACAAATACACCCACAATTCCATTTAATGTAGAGCCACCGCAGGTTGAGTGAATTTCGTGAAAAGTGCAGTTGATTCTTTCTTTTTTGCTGCCGTCGTACTGTGTACACCACAGACTAAGAAGAGAAGTAGTAAGTACCCTTGTCTACACGTAACGTCATCTTTGTCTACTCTTCCGTCGACAAATCGGTGCGGGAGAGGAAGGCCGAAGAAAAGATGGATGGATTGTGTGAGGAATGATATGAAAGAGAAGGGAGTGAATGATAGCGTGA
Organism: Oligia latruncula; assembly: GCA_948474745.1. Taxonomy (NCBI): domain Eukaryota; kingdom Metazoa; phylum Arthropoda; class Insecta; order Lepidoptera; family Noctuidae; genus Oligia; species Oligia latruncula. The sequence continues at coordinate 15,153,555 of OX419693.1, read as the reverse complement.
CGGTTGACAGGGGCGAATGGAAGAAGAAAACGTGTTGCGCCGACCCCAAGTAACATGGGATAAGGGCAGGAAGATGATGAATGTAATACGTGGACGAACAAAGATTGAGAAAATTTAATAAACTGATACAAATAAATTTTGGTACGTATTATAATCTGACAGGATTTTGAAAAACATTTATGCAAAAAATAATAAGAGAAGCGCGTTTCTTCTAATATTTTGCGGCATTCAATCTTTTAGACTGCTACAAGGATATTTTGGCGCTCGAATGACGTTAACAGGGCCGCGCTGATGGTAACATTTGTGCAATTGTTTTGTGAATTTTCACTTGAAATGTATTAAAAAAACAAGATGGCGGCGATAGCTAGAAAGAAAGAAAATACGTTCCGATTCCGAAGTTCCGGAAAGTTACGAGTTCCGATTTTGGGCACACGCAAGAATAACCTTTTAAAGCTAAGCGCAGTTTATTTCAATGGTTGTGTTGATTAGTTAAGCTAGTGATGACATTATCGATAGTGAATAAAGTCGCTCGGCACGAGTTCTTCCGAGAGCAGGCCCAACGAAGTTTGCGCCCTTTATAACCACAGGTCAGGTGGTACCGATAAGAACCTGCGAAGAGAACAGGATTGCCGGATTTCGTTTGACCAAAAAATATATCTGCAAAAAATCGAGATTTTAACTAGATTGTTGTTTTAGTTCATACATAGTTCATACTTGTGCAGCTAACCTCGTTTTACTTATTGTTCTTATTGTTGTGGTATTGTTCCGAAATAAGCTTTTTATTATTTATTTTTTTTTATTATATCGTAATGCGTATAGTAACAAATAAATAATCTAGGTATAAACTTACAGATTCTTATAAGAAAGGTTTAACCAAAAACACTTTAATCAAGATGTTTGTATTATTTATGCATTTTCTGCGGCATGCATCTTCAAAGTGCAGGTAAATTCAATGGTTGTGTGGATTAGTTAGGCTAATGATGGCATTATCAACTGTATATACAGTGTCTCGACACGAATTCTTCAGAGAGTAGGCCCAACGAAGTTTGCGTCCTTTATAGCCCGAGCTTAGGTTAAGCACCTACAAGGAGAACAGGATTGCCGGATTTTGATTTAGCAAAAAATACACCTGCAAAAAAATTTAAGTTTTTTTTAAATATAATATACACATAAATATCGTTATGCGTATAGAAACAAAAACTACCTGTGAAAAGAACGGAATCCTGGTGTATATAAGGTTTTTCCATTCTTCCTTTCAGTACCCAAAAAGGATTTTTTTTATTTAATTATACGTCATGTAAGTAGGTACTTACTTACGGTACTTAAGTATATAATTTTAAAAAAATATTTAGAAATACATTCAATTTATTAAAACATTAATACTACATTTTTATAGTTTATTTTGTTTTTTTTCACGAATCTGCTCGGCACGGAAAGACTAGAGAGGCAATTCGACAATCAGTAAAAAATTGTATACAGTCCTTACCCATTTATTTTACCACTAACAGTGCGCAACAAATTGTGACGTGCATAAAGAACACTGTGATTTTGACTGACTAGTCAGTGGCAACAACCCATCAGCAACCTTATTGTAACGAGAATAAAGTTCACTTTAATTTTGACAGTAAAGCAAAATCAAAGTTATATAAAATAGCTGTGAAAGAGCTGTAGCGATTAGCTACGTTTTTTACATTTGATGGTCGCTGAGATGAGATAGCGACTGGTTTAGCGACAGGAACTGTCCTTTTGATTACCTATAAAAAACCAGATCAAAGGCATTTGTGGACGAATGCAAAATACTGAATTAATTGAATATAATGAATTAATGATACAAATAAAAATTGGCATAATCGTACAGGTTTTTAAAAAAAAATAATATTTTCTAAAAATTATATAAAATAATAACGTATAGCGCATAATTATGTATGTGTACATTGTGCAATAAATAAAATAAAAATATTTAGTTTTTTTTGTCCTTATCACGCGTGCCATGACCACAGTAAACACACGGTAGAGGTCGTCTTATTTTTAAAATTGCACTACTTGTTACATACACAAGCTTTATATTATAGCTTCTCATAATTTTAACGGCACGCAATCTTAAAAGTGTAATTAATTCAATGGTTGTGGTCATAACTTTGGCTAATGAATTCATTATTGATGGTGAAGATATTCGCTTTACATCCGTAATTTCGTCTAGTGCACGCCCACCGTTTCTTCGGTCCCTTGTAGCTCATCGAAAGATTGTATCGATAGAAACCTAGGGATATAACAGGATTGCCACGACGTGTTTTTCCAAAAACCATTACTGCAACAAAAAGTGATGTTAACTTTTTTTTCTGTTTTACTTACATAAGGTACGTGACACGTGTGGGTACGTGTGTTCTGTTTCTATTAGTTATTAATTAAAATAAAACAATAAAAAGTTTATAAGTTTTATAAAAATATTGAATTGATACGTAGGTACGTTTTTAAGCTTATCTATTTGTTTTATAAAAGCATATAACTATTTAAAGCTGCCATGTTTGCCGGGGTCAAAACAAAAATCCACACTTGATCATTCCAGCACACGACAGAAAAGCAAAATGGTGGTACGAATTTTCATCAATCTAGAAAAACAATCGTTAGATGCAATGGTTGTATTCCTTATTTTGCCTAATAATGACATTGTCGATTGTGAAGATGATCGCTTTACATCCAGACTTCTTTTTAATGCAAGTCCAGCGCAGTTTAGGCCCTTTATAACCTGTGCTCAGGTTATATCGACAAGAACCCATGGTCAGAACTGGGTTGCCAGCTTTCGTGGTGCTAAAAATAACCTCTGAAATAGAATCAAGGTTTGACTGCGTTAGATAAGCCTATAGGTAGGTACTAAACGCATATCAAATTAAATCTATCTTCTTTATACACAAAACAAAGTCGAGTTAGTTACACCATTATTATAACTCAAGAACGGCTGGACCGATTTTTATAATCTTTGATTTGTTAGATTTGTCTCCGCCCCGAATAGCAGAATAACTATTAAAACGTGAAAAAATCACGAAAAAATGTATAATGAAGAAAATTCATTTTCTATAAAGTACAGACCAGCACATCAAGCTACTACAATCTGTCAAATTTCTTTAATAGATTTTCAACTTTATCGCTAAAGCCTAAAGTTCAAAGTTGATTGAGAAAATTTGACAGTTTCGGGTAGCTTGATGTGCTGTGTCTGCACAAAGTTTGCTGGGTCAGCTAGTTTATTATAAAGGACTGGATAATAGGATAAGGCAAAATTATTAGTGTCTAGAAGTCAGCAAAATAGAAATAAAACTAATTCTCATTCATTCTTCTTACTTAATTAATGCTAGTATATACACATACACATATCATCTGTCAAATCATATTACATTGTAATTATATTCATAATTGAATTAATAATCAAAAATAAAAAACAAAAACATGCTTTACAGGCCCTGGTCCAGGCATCAGCGTCGAATATAAAAACATACCTAGATAAGTGTTTATAAATTTAACATTATTTAAAGTAGTGGTGTCCGCCAGGTCAAAACAAAAATCAACACTTGACAATTCCAGCACACCACAGAAAAAATTGTGGTAAGAATTTACATAAATCTGGAGAAACGGACATTGGATTTAGTGGTTGTGATCATTATTTAGGCAAATGATGACATTGTCGACCGTGAAGATGCTCGCTTTACATCCAGTCTGCTTTTTAGTGCAGGCCCAGCGTAGTTTGGGCCCTTTATAGCCTGCAGTCAGGTTGTATCGACAAGAACCCATGATCAGAACAGGGTTGCCAGCTTTCGTGGTGCTGAAAACAGGCTCTGAAATAAAAAAAATAGGAGTTTAAACAGTTTGTCAACATATTTTATGTTTAAGTCAGGTTTTGTCTGCGTTGAACGCGAATTAAATGAAATTAATTATAAAGGAATGGATAATAGGATGAGGCGAATTTATTTTAGTAGTGTCTTGGAGCAAAATTGAATTAAAACTAACTTTCATTCATTTGTAAAGTACATAATTATTAGATACTCATAAAACACACACACATAGAAGCTATAAATTGTAGCAAATTTAATTATAATTACTTATATTCAGAATTCAATTAATTAACAAAAATAAACGAAAACAAGCTTTCTGAGCTACATAGGTAAAACAATAATTAATAGGGAAAAAAAATACTGTTACGTCAAAATTTGACGCTTCCAAATGTCTATCATAGCATAAACATAAACACATCTTAAAATTAATCAATCAAAAGTACTGGTAAACCAAAAAATGTATGCGCTTCGGGGTTCCGAATTAGCACTAACGTCGCGCCACACAGTGGCAATGTTTCTAAGTTTATATCATTGAGACTTTATGAAGTTTTCACACTGTACTGCGGTCGTCATTTAGGTATGTCATTCAAATGTTTTGTAAAGTTTTTTTAGATTTCATAGAATTCTTAATCTATAATTTTGTAATCATAGTAATACAAAATATGTAAGAACCTCCATGTTTGTCATTATCGCGCGTCCGTATTTCCGACGATAGACGATGAGTCCCGAAGCGCATACTTTTCTTGGGATATATGTAGGTAGGTACTAATGGTTATGCTCGGCTCTATGGGTAACTATAACATTGTCGACTGTGAAAATTGCTGACCGACAACCTAACGGGTACCTGGTGCAGTACCAGCGCACTTTGGGCCCTCGGCAACCACTGGCCCTATTGTACCGATAGATACCCAGATTGATCACAGGATTCCCCAGTTTCGTAGTGCTGAAAACTGGCTCTGAAATAAAAGAATTTTCTTTTTTGTCAAGAAATTTATGGAGTTGTTTGTGGAGCTACGGACTTTGACATTACGTTTATTCTAATCTAGATTTACAGAAAAAAGGAAAAAAATATTTCTTTGTATCATAATACTGTACTAAAATATCAATTACAAAACTACATCTATACCGTACTTTTGTGTCATGTATGTAAACCTCTTATCAATGGTTATGCTCCTTCTTATGGTGAACGATGACATTTTCGACAGTAATTATCGTCGATCGGCATCCCAATGTGTATCTCGTGCAGACCCACCGTAGTTTGGACCCTTTGTACCCACTGGATCGGTTATACCGATAGGGACCAACATTGATGACAGGATTGCCATTCCTCGTCATACTAAAAATTGGTGCTGAAAAAGCAGTGTTGATTAAGGCAAGAACCTTTTTTTTTTTTTACAAAAAAAAACCAAGTAAAATATGTTTTCCATAAGACTGCCCGCCCACGTCAGACTTTTTGTAGACCCGATAATCGGGCCGATTTTTCCTCCGATTCTTATGGCCGACTCAACGTACACGTCCGTCACTTTGTCTTCAATACAACGTCCTTCCCTAGCAAGTGCATGCGGCCGACTGTCGGTGAGTAGTGTGCGTTAATGCATACATTTCCGAACGTTCCATTTTTCACCGATAATCGGATCGGTCGGGATGCACCGATTTTATTTCTGACCGACTTTTTGTAGGACGTGTGCGTTGCATTATTGCCATCAGTACGTTCTATTTTTGTCCTACAAAAATCGGTCACTGATTATTTATCGGGCTTGAGCGGACAGCCTCAATAAAAACAAAAATATTCTTATATAAAATATACAGGGTGACGTAACGTCGACGCGCAAACTGAAACCATGAATTCAGCACGTGATTCTAGATCCCCCAGCGTAGAAATGTTTCGTTGGTTATCAAAAATAGATCACTTGTTTCACAGAAAAGTGTAATACCTAAGCGGTCAAAAAGTATGGAGCACCTAATTTTTTTTTTAAACAACCTACGAAAAATATCGACGCAGGGGGTTCAGAATCGGGCCTGCGGGCGGAGAGTAATGGATAGCTCATCGTCCGATCAGGACCAGGCCCGTGCCGGACGGCGCGTACGTGTTCCACGCGCGCCTCAAAGATATGTCAGCATCAATTGAAGGGGCCCGTTAGGGCCGAAGCCTGCCGGGTCAGCGGGATTGTCCGAAAGGGTTACCGCTGGCCCGGAACATAAAGGGCTAAGGAAGGAACACGGGTGGGTTTTAGTCAGTAAGAGTATGACACTCCCTTCCGCTCCACCCAGAGCGGGAGGGGTCATTTGATGATTTCCGGTCCTCAAAAAAAAAGGGGGTTCAGAATCCATGGTAACAGGTTGCGCGTAGACATCCCTGCCAAACTGTATTTTAAATTTATGTGTAGAACTATAAAACTAAAGTAGATGAATGAGACCTAGTTGCGAATATTAAAATAAAAACAAAAGAAATAAAGAAAATAATTATGTTTATTTCTCAAAAGGTACAGAATCAAGCTACTCGAAACTGACAAATTTTCCCAATCAACATTGTACCTTAAGCTTTAGTGATCAAATTTAAAATCTATTAAAGAAATTTGACAGATTGTAGTAGCTTGATGTGCTTGGCTGGCGTCTGTACAACGCTACACCTAATATTAAAAATTTAGATAATTCAAATATGTTTAAGAATAAAAAAACTGATTTTGATATTAACAATCTTTTTTTACCCTGGTACCTACACCAGTTTGATCATATCAAAATAAATAGGCTACAATTTGTATGTAAGTAGGTACGGTCAGCAACAAAAGTCGATTAACACTTCCGTTTTTTAAATCTCGGTTATTGAGCAAAATATTTGTTCAAAATTGCAGCAGAAGTACAATGCAATTTTGAACAAATATTTTGCTCAATAACTGAAATTAAAAAAAACTGAAGTGTTAGGTAATCGACTTTTACTGCTGACTGAACCTATGGATTTTGCCCTAACATTTCGTATTTAGGTACTTTAGTGACAAATGTCGATAATTATTAATTAATTAATTAACTATACAGGATCAAATTAAATAAGCTAGCAAAACTTCGCAGACGTACCTAATGAGAATCTTTAACTAAATACGATAAAACAGTATGAATTGAGAAAATCTGTTTTATTTTGTTTTATCGTGTTTACCCATACTTAACGTCAGTGAAGTTTACACAAAAAAAGCAGTGGCACTCCGGGAGTGCCGACAGAAGTGAAAACAAAGCACAAACAGAATACTTTGTCATCACTCACTGACATATCGGATATACATTAAAACCGAGTACATCCCGAGGACAGCCGAACACATCCGAAGCGGGTATTTTTTAAATCTTCTTATAAACAAAACACTCGCGGTGTCGCTTACGGTAACAGTGGCGCGAATTCAATGGTTTTTTCCCATCACAAAAAATGCCCAACGCGCCTAAAGAAGTTTTCACTTAAAAAAAAACTGATATTTCAAGACCGCATAAAAATCTTTCAATTATTTTATTTTTTGTTTTAACATGTTGTGATATCGATAACGTCTGCGGAGTTTTCCTAGCTAATCTAATTTGACCTTGTATACGTACTAGACAGATTGATAATGACTTTCAAAAAAACACGGCAAGCAAATAGGTTTTTTGCATTCATGACAATAGGTGTTTATCCTTTTAGTTTTTTGATCCGCCTGCCTGCTAGTCAAACTCATCCGTAGTTTTTTGTAACAGCCTGTACATTTTCTCCTCTTAGAACCCCTGAGAATTGAATGTTGTTTGAGTCTTTTGAAGCCGACGTATTCTGAAAATAAATTGAGTGGAATCTTCGTTTCATAACCAGAATAACTTGCCAAGTTGGTAACTACGTAAAAAACAATAGACTTTATAATATTTCGTTTATTCAAAGGCACAAAAACAGCACCCTAATTGCGACACACTATCAATCGGAATCTGAATCATTTTGCAGCAAATTGCTATTCCATAACTTCATAAGTTCGAAGAATTCGTCTGCTCAACACGTAAATAACGCAATGAATGTTGTTGAACTGTCAAAATTAAACCGTTTCCGATTGCTAATGTGCTACGCAATTTCCCCGCTGGCCTGTAGGGCCAAAAGAGCAGTGGTAGCCCAGTGGTATCGACCCCGACTAACGAGTTGTAGGTCGTGACTTTTCGAACCCAGGCATGTCCTAAAACCAAAAATTCGAAGACGTGACATCCACCAACTGGGCTCGCATTGTGCGTTAGGGCCATAACACACAATGCGAGCCCAGTTGGTGGATGTCACGTCTTCGAATTTTTGGTTTCTCTCCCTCTCATAGAGAGGAGGCCTGTCTCCCAGCAGTGAGAACATTATAGACAAATTGCGAGGGCCAAAAAAAAAAACAAAAAAACTTACCATACACAGTAAAAAAAAAAACAAATGTAACATAAACACCGAGAGAGAATAGTAATTTTTTTGAGAAAAACGATAAATACACAATATTTATTATATTAGCATTAAACTTTTTTATGGCAAGCACTATCCATCGCTAATGCTCTCGATACGACTAAGTACCCCTAAGTTTGTAAAACGAGTGACAGCTGCACGACATTCACCAATCACAACTCGTAGTTGCACGTACCTTAGGGTGAAATAAGCAGCCCCTACACGTTTAATAAAAGGTAACCTTGCCGATATTATTATATTAGTTGCCTATTATTATCGTTTTTTGAGGCACCTGGTGCCGTATCATGAGGTTACGGAGGTGACGGAGCTATACATGACCGATAGCACCATCCCTTTTTCGGACTGGAATAATATTGGCATTAAGAGTAAACTAGTCGCGAGCTCGAACTCACTAGTGATCATGGCCAAAAAGCACGCTGTCTCACCTGGCTTCGTGTCCGACAGAACTAGTATCAGTGATGAGCAGTTAGACGCTAGTCTACACGAACAACGTCTAGTTCTCACGCACAGAAACACCGTTCCGAACTGAAAGGCGCGTAAAAATGCTTCGGAAAATAGAGTTTTATAAAAAAACCACTGCTTAAATCAATTACAAATAATGTTTATTTGAACTCTTCGATAACTGAGCTTTGTCGGTACGGACTTTGTTTTGAGTCGGAGTCCGGCCTTAAGCAGCCTGCTGTGTTTTGTCGATGCGTGGGAGTTCCAGTGCCATAGGCATCTTCTGGGTACGCTCGTTCCATCATAGACCTCATCCATCGCTTTCCATCAGGCGTAATCGAGGTCAACAGCAATAAAAGGAATAAAACAATTTTTTTTTTTATAAAAACCCCATTACTTGTCATATAACTTGGGGGAGTATGATTGTGTTTCAAATAACTTGATTTGTGAACCATGACTAATATTTAAATGCGAGCACTACCAATATTTGTTAGTACCTAAATTAGGCGATTCTGTTGGCCCAATCCTGAAATATTTATTTATTTAATCATTCTAAAATTACAGGACGTTTGAGGTGGCTTCTCAATTCAAACGTCTAAATTGAGGCGCGACCATAGAACTAGTAAAAAAAATCATTCGGCTAGTGAGCGGATTGATATTTTTGATTTAGTGTAACTTAGTAGTATTTACGCATAATCTGCACGAACAAATTGATTGGTATTGCTAAATTTGAGATAGATACAAAACTTTGATTTGTCATACAAATCTATACCTACATGACACCGCACTGTTTTTCAGGAAGTAAACAACCGATTAAAACCCATTTTTAAGTATATCTTAGTAGTAAATCTGCGTTTTAAACTCTAATAAAAACACCATTTCGTATTATATAACTAGGGGCAGGATGATTGTGTTCCAGATTATGTGACTTGAAAAACCCTCTGGTCTTGGTGATGACGAAGCGAGCTTTGCAGGGTCTTCCTCCGGTGCACCTGAACACCTCAGTTGCTTTACTTTGACCTTCGCGATAAAATGTGTATCCATTTATTATGGCTATCTCTTTTCCATTCTGCTTTCGGTACCATTGAACTGCCAAAAATTAAACAATAAATACTTAAAAAACGTGGTAAAATAAATGCAAAGGAGGAAGGGAGAAAGGAGTACGTAATAATCGTAGTAGGCGTCGTTCTGTAGTTTCTGCTTACCCCCATGGGAAAAAGGCGTAAGTTTATGTGTATGTTATAACTAAGTTATAAGTAAAACAATAATGTTAATTTTTCGACAAAAATAAATAATGAATTGAAATATAATGTGTATTTATTACATTTTATTTATTTACACAAGTAAGTATATACCCACATTTTTTAAAACATGAAGGTTATTTGCTGAGATTTAAAACAAATCGCTCATCTCCGAAAAGTGAGTTATCTGGGTCGTATTTTGCCACACTAGTGCGGAAATGCAAAGCAAAAAGCTCGCTCGTTCAATACACTGCATTGTGAGCCTAAACGCGGTACGATAAGAGCCAAGTTTCGAGCAAGTCATCATCATGTTAAAAATATTAATAGCACCAACAAATTTCGCCAAAGTAAGAATTTATACCAATAATATTGGATACTATTCTGGTTTAATATCTTTATTGCAATAGATAATAAAGTCGAACGTATATACTCCTCCTTTTTGGAAGTCGGTTAAAAATATTCATGAGTAGTCACTACAGGTGTCCGTAACCCTTCAAAATTCAATTTATACGGACTCGGTATGAATTGAGGAGCGATGACACATATTCAGAAAACAAATAGCCGATTAACACATTTTTAGTATCATTTTGTAGTAAATTTGCGATGATCCTAATTGTCTCAAGAATGTTATTAATTAAACTTTAATAAATACACCATTACGTATTATATAACTAGAACGTGGATGACAGTGTTCCAGATGACAGGATTTCATATGTTTCCTGTTTTTCGAGATGACGAAGCGAGCTTTGCAGGGGCTTCCCAAAGTGCACCTAAACATATCAGTACTCTTACTTTGCCCTTCGCGATAGAATGTGTATCCTTGTATTATGGCTACCTCTTTTCCATTCTGCTTTCGTAACCATTTCACTGTAGAAAATTAAAGAATGAATTATAAAAACAAGCAAAAAATTAAAACGAAAAAAGGAGGGGGAAAAGTAAAGGAGGGAGAAACGAGTATGTAGGGATCGTAGAGGAAGCATTCTATAGTTTCTGCCTAACCACATGGGAGAAAAGGTGCGAGGTTATGTGTAGGTATGATACAAGTAAGAAAAATTAGTGTATTTTTAATGTTTATTTATCAGATTTCGAAATATGTATGCACAATCTGCACAAAACAAATGGATTTTGTACTGCTGAGTTTGAGATAGGTACAATATTATATTAAACATCATTTTTAGTATGATCTAGTTGTAAATCTGCAATGATCTTAATTTACTGTACTACTTACTTATGGGGGATTCGCTAAGGTAGCTCGGGAAATTTAAATTTTCCTACGTCTTTTTGCAATTTGTAAATCAGTTTCAGGTGGTATGTTGATCAAAAGATGATTCGCGAAGTGTCTCTACGAAGAAAGTGTATCAGCGAGGAATAATTCGTAAATATGTATTTATAGAATTATCATCAACATAGGTTAAGACTATTGTTACTAACCCAATGGATCTCTGTTATCTGAATAAAAAAAATTAAAAAATCATCACGAGAATAAGCAAAATACACTCCCCATATGTTAGAATTGACCTCACCTGAAATATAGTCATTCAATGGAGTAATATAATTATAAAATTTTAATTTCGCGGGCTACCCTGGCTACGCTTTCGCCTTTAAAAGGTTCTTAACTATACTCTAATAAAAACACCATTTCGTATTACATATTTAGGTGGTGGATGACAGTGTTCCCAATGACAGGATTTCAAATATTTCCTGTCTTTTGTGACGACGAATCGAGCCTTGCAGGGTGTTCCTCCGGTGCACCTGAACACATCAGTTGTATTACTTTGCCCTTCGCGATAGAATGTGTATCCTTGTATTATAGCTATCTCTTTTCCATTTGGCTTTCGGTACCATTGAACTGTCGAAAATTAAACAAAAAATATTTAAAATAAAACTTAAAAAGACAAGGAGTCAAAAGAAATGTAAATGAGGAAATGAGTATGTAAGAATCGTAGTATGCGGCGTTCTGTAGTTTTTACGTACCTCCATGAGAAAAAAGGCGTGAGTTTATGTTAAATGTACCTAAGTGAGTAATTAATGTTATTTTTTTTTACAAAACTAAATAATTAATCAATAATGTTTGTTTATCATATTTTAATTATTTACATAGTTAAATATATATCTATTCACAATTTATTAAGCAGAAAAATGCATAAAGGTGCCTTGCTGACATTAAAAACAAATCTCACAACTCTATAGATAGTATATGGTTACCTGTGGCGTAATTTCCCGCACTAGTGCGGGAATGCAAATTAAAATGCACGCGTGTTCAACACACTGCATCGTGAACCAGCCATGCAATAAGACCCACTGTGGAAAATATTAAAATATCGCAAACGAATTTTGCCTTTTTAGGAAACTATATAATCCTGGCATTAATATCCTTACTGCAATAGATAAAAAAAACGTGTGGGGTCGTTGAACCCCCGGCAGGAACGATGTTCAAAATGAAAATCCAAGATGGCGGCTGGGAAAATTTTAATATTCGCAGCCACCATCTTGGATTTTCATTTTATCACTGCCCTAAAAAGGTTATTAATTAAAGTTTAATAAATACACCATTTCGTATTACATAACTATGGGGAGGATGACAGTGTTCCAGATGGGAGGATTTCATATGTGTCCTGTCTTTTGTGATGACGAAGCGAGCTTTACAGTTTCTCCCTCCGGTGCACCTGAACACATCAGTAGTGTTACTTTGACCTTCGCGATAGAATGTGTATCCTTGTATTACGGCTATTTCTTTTCCATTCTGCTTTCGGCACCATTTGACTGTAAAAATTAAACGATTATTAGTAAACAAATAAAATATTATATGTTTTATGCTGCGCAGGTATGTTCGAAGAGATTGCTTATGAAATAAGCATCACCTTTGTACCAATTTTTTTATTCTGTATTTTTCATGTCTGTTTATACAGGGTTATTTGTAAAACACCAGCAACCTCTTAAGAGGTTATTGTACTCATCATTATGAACAACTTTTACTATGGGACCAAACCTGAAATCGCGAAAAAAAAATCAGCTGTTCCCTACATTTATGTTCGTATAACTCGTCAAAATGTAGGGAACAGCTGATTTTTTTTTCGCGATTTCAGGTTTGGTCCCATAGTAAAAGTTGTTCATAATGATGAGTACAATAACCTCTTAAGAGGTTGCTGGTGTTTTACAAATAACCCTGTATATGTGTGTAAACGCCAGCAGATCAAGCTACCCGAAACTGTCAAATTTTTCCAATCAACCTTGAACCTTATGCTTTAGCTATAAAGTTGAAAATCTATTAAAGAAATTTGACAGATTGTAGTAGCTTGATGTGCTGGCGTCTGTACATAAATGGTAAAATTAATAAATAAAAAAAAAACATGGTTGAGGGAAATGAATAAACGGAATAGCAATTAATTATTTATTAATTCCAACTCTTATTACCTATGTTAGCAAACCCATACCCGATACAAAAAAAAAAACAAAACAGTGGCACTCCAGGAGAGTCGACAGAAGTGAAAACTTGAAAAAGCATAGTACATTTATAAATGTTTGAAGGTCATTCTTGCCGAAGAAAATGTACCGCGCGTTGATGTCTTTATAATGGCCGAAACTTAAAACAGAGGTGTCGCATGTCGGTTACGCTAACAGTGTCGCAAGTTCAATGGTCTTTTCCTATCTCAAAAAATACCCAACGCGCAAAAAGAAGTATTCACTTAAAAAAAAATGCCACAAAATACACAAATAAAAAACTAACAGCTGCTAATGTATTAAATTATAATTACTTAATATAACATAACGCCAGTGGAGCAGTGGTGGCCCAGTGGTATCGGCCGCGACTTACGAGTTGTTGTAGGTCGTAGGTTCGAACCCAGACAGGCGCTTTACTTTGTGTAAATTATTTCATCACCACTGCTCTCAAAACGGTGAAGAAAAACATCGTGAGGAAACCGGCATGTCCTAGAACCAAAAATTCGAAGACATGTGACATCTACCAACCCGCACTGGGCCCGCGTGGTGGATTACGGCCCACTCCCTCTCACAGAGAGGAGGGGAACATTATAGGCTGATTATGAACATAACGCCTGTTTCCTCGAAGGGCTGAGTAGAAGGGTCTTTGGTACACCCACATTTTGCCAGTTATGTTTAAATCCCATTGTACCTAATAGGGGGCGAGCCTATTGCCATCAACCAGCCACAAATTCCGACTCCGGGCTGCTACTAAGAAATTCCTGATGAAAAACCCCAATAACACTTTGCCCGACCTGAGAATAGAAACCAGGACCTCGTGCTCAGCTGCAGCACTTGCAACCACTGGACCAACGAAGCGGTGTTAAATTATTTGCGTCTTCTATATCTAGGTATACATATTTGTCTACTCATGTGCTAGCAGCGCCCCGCGGTTACACCCGCATAAGAGTTGATCTCGTGGGAATATCGGGATAAAATCTATCTCTATACCAAATTTCATCTAAATCGGTTCAGCGGTTTAAGCGTGAAGAGGTGACAGACAGACACACTTTCGCATTTATTTTTTTTCATGTCTGTCTGAGTGACCACAATGTTCTTCTAAACTAAGCTACGGATTTTGATACGTTTTTACCATTATTTAGAGAATTTATTTCCGAACGTTTAAATGTATAATACTAACCTTAATTATACTATAACTAACATGAAACTTATATAATAAAGAAATCTCCGACGATTTGTCAAGTGAATAAACTTTTTCACAAAAAAAAATAAGCGACTTCCAAAAGATCGGAAAAGGTCGGTGATAAACAACGAAAATGCGAACCTAACGATACCGACTTCCGAAATTTAAGTTATGTGTCACTTTTGTAGTGTCTTTTTTGGATGTCGGTGGTTTTTTTTTTTTAATATTTATTTTTCACTTTTAAGTTGTACTTACCCCACACAAATTCGTATAACACTACTTGCTATGTAAATATCAGTGACAGGAAAACGTCAATATAAACTAAGTGGCAAACATACGTATTATTGAAGCTAACGCAAAAACTACCCAAGCAAAGTTAATAAAATGTATTTATGGGACGACCCCAGAGGCATACCATAACCATCAAAAAGAAGAGTTTTGAAATCGATTTACCATTGCCGGAGATATCGCGTAACAAACATATAAAAATAAAAAAAACATTCAGTCAAATTGAGAACTCCTTTACGAAGTCGGTTAAAAACCCCGAAGGGGAGCTACTAATGAAATAACTTGTCATTTCGTGTCTCATAAACATGTGAAAGCTTCAGACTACAATCTAACATACAAACCATTACGTATTATATAACTAGGGGGTCCATGGCAGTGATCAAGGTGACTGGATTTCATTTTTCTCCTGTCTTTTGTGATGCTGAAGCGAGCTTTGCAGTGTCGTCCAAACGAGCATATGTACAGATCAGTTGTCTTACTTCGACCGTCACACCAGAACGTGTATCCTTGTAGCATGGCTATCTCTTTCCCACTCTGCTTCCGGAACCATTGCACTGTAAAAAAATAAACAGTTAGGTTGGTAGGTTTGGTAAAAAAGTTGCTTACAGTTAAATATCTTATGGGTAGTTCATCAAAAAGTATTCTCCGCGTAACTTTCATGGCGAATTTTTTTTTAATAATCTACAAATAGATGTACACAGATTTAAGACGCTGTAAAAATAATACGTAATTTTTTATTTTATGTATATCGGTGCATAAACTACAGAGATATTCTATTTTGAAATTTCTGTGCCCACGAAAGTTACGAAAGACGGCACGAAAGTTACAGACGTATTTTCTGCAAGCAAAATATAGTTTCAAATACTTATTTTTTCTCAAATTTCCAGTTTATAAAATAAAAGACTTTATTATAATTATATGAATCAACTTGTATTTGAGCGCATTTTAAGAGGTCTTGCACATGCAGGTGTGTCACATTTGGCAGCAGGCGTTGGTTGCGACGCAAGAGCCGAAAAAGATGTTGGTTCTTGCAATGCAGGAAAGAACCCAGTGGAAGAACCCAATGAAACTACTTCAGAAGAACATGAAGCTTCAATGTGTTGTTTATACTGTCTAGTTACCCGTCTTGAAATGAAGTCCCTTTTTTGAGATCCAGGCGATGATGCTGGCACTAGTTGAGGAGTAGGTGATTTAGGAGAGCACAGTGGGTCTTCAACTATATTTGGAGATTCGGGGCACTCGATCATATTTTCCTGAAGAGCAACGTTCTCTCGCTCTTTCATTCTTTGACGAAAAAGTCGGCTTTTTATGCGGTTTTGCTCTCTTACGGCTCTTTTCCTTCTACTACTCATTTCACTAATTGGGATGACATTCCCTTCTGCTTTTCTTTTGTAGTACCTTTCTCTTGCCTTCATTTTTACTGCATTGTGTAACTCTGAATCATTTTTTATTCTTCCTCTTCTTCTTATCTCTGCTAGACGCTTTTTCTCCCGTCGCACCTTTGCACTTTGCGGTGCCATAGTTTCGGTTTGAACGTAATCTGAAAATAATTTTAATCCGAAAAAATTAACACGACTGCTATGAGTAATTAATGTAAGTAAAGTACAAGACAATCAGAAAGTATGACGCTGACGTTGGGACTTTTTAAGCAAGAGGTATACAATTGGTAAAACAGCCCAGTTTTGGGGTGGGAAAAATTGTTAAATTGGCTACGAGAAAACCTACAAACAGAAACACATACCTACTACGAGTCGTTAAAAGAAAAAAATTGAAACGCATACATGCATAAACACTTATACAAATACATGACAGCTTTTTGAGCTTCGCGATAATCGAGTAAATGCATCTGCAGCGTCACAAGTAATCTAAAGTTATCATTCAATGGAGATATGTAACTTTCGTGGTGCGCTAGCTAACTTTCGTGGACAAATAACCACGAAAGTTAGCCACGAAAGTTAGCCACGAAAGGTACAAAAAATTCACATTTTTGAGAATTACGATTAAACTTATCGTTAAATAAACAAACAAAGTACTTGGAAAAATCTCGAAGATCTATCTTATTCCTTAATACAAAATGAGTTGGAAAATTATAAGTATTATCCTTTAAAATATGCGCATGAAAGTTTCCAGACCAAGGCTACTTGAAAATATTCAAAGAATAACCCATAAGATTGTCGTGAAGTGCTACGGGGTAAAATTAATAAAAAAAAAAAATATTTATTCATGTTTATATGCTTTTTTGTACACCAGAAAATACAATTATCACTACAAAACATACAATGCAAAGGCGGCCTTATCGCTTTCTGCGATCTCTTCCAGGCAACCTTGGAATGAACAGTGACATACATTTGACGTTTAAACACCTCTCAACTATAAGCAATGAGTTTATATAATCTCTGAAATGTTCAAGGAATTAAAAACAATACAATATCGAAACCCGGAAAAGCCTGAACGCGATACAATAAAAAAAAAAACTATCAGGGCTATCTAAAAAAATTAAAATGATATGCCCTGATAGTTTTTTTTGTTTTTTTTTCATTGAGCACTATGCGAAGTGATTGAAAAAAACAAAAATTGGTCATAACTTTTGAACCGTAAAAAAAATTACCGACACTCTCAGGGTTAAAAAGTTTGGTAATGACCTTGCCCACGCCCCTATTCGATTTGATCCATACTTCCATCCTGTATAGTCCCAATCATTAAACCAGACTTGGTTTCCGTACGTCCTTTTCCAACCACTGAAAATCAGCGCTGTGCTTTGGGTCCCCGGTATGGGTGGAGTGGAAGCCTTCTTGTCATAGTCATGACGTGCAGCTGTTGACTATTTCGGTTTTGTTTTTTTTTTTACTATTTCAACATAATTATAATTATATTTATTAGCTGCGCCCCGCGGTTTCACCCGCATAAGTTTCGATCCCGTGGGAATATCGAGATAAAAAGTAGCCTTCATGTTAATCCAGGGTGTCTGGCTACCTCCATACCAAATTTTATCAAAACTGGTCCAGCCGTTTGAGCGTGAAGAAGTAATAAACATATAATCACACACGCACACACTCACAAACTTTCGCCTTTATAATATTAGTGTGATATTACGTTCAAGGACATAATATTTTTATTATGTCCTTGAACTGGGCAAAGGTCTCCCCCAAGTCCTTCTAGGAACTCTTTTCCCACGCCACCTCAAACCAGCCCTCGCGGTACGCGTCCAGATCATCTCGCCACCGCTTTCTGGGTCGACCTCGGCGGCGGCACCGTCCATCTTCAGGCACCCATTATGTGGAAACTTTTTCCCAGCGGTCATCCTGCATGCGGCGGCTGATGTGACCCCCCCCAATGCATAAAAGACATAATATATATAAACATATTATTTAATATGTTCTTAAGGTGAAAGCGCCAGGGTAGCCCGCGAAATTCATTTTTTTTTAGGTTTTTTGCAATTTGCTGGTCAGTATTAAGTTGTACGATGATTAAAATATGATTCGCGGCCGTAACAAATATGTATTTACAGAATTATAATCATTAAAGTCATCAACACAACTCTCTAAGACCATGTAATCCCCAAGAATGACTATTTCATGAAATCTTGACATTTGGGGATTACATGGTCTTAGAGAGTTGTATTGATGACTTTAATGATTATAATTCTGTAAATACATATTTGTTACGACCGCGAATCATATTTTAATCAACGTACAACTTAATACTGACCAGCAAATTGCAAATAACCTAAAAAAAATTGAATTTCGCGGGCTACCCTGGCGCTTTCGCCTTAAACTTTAATATAAACACCATTACGTATTACATGATTAGGGGGTGGATGACTGTGTTCCAGATAAACGGACTTTATTTCTCTCCTGTACTTTGTAATGCTGAAGCGAGCTTTGCATTTTCTTCCGATGGAGCATGAATACAAATCGGTTGTCTTACTTTGGTTGACACGACTAAATGTGTATCCTTGTAGCATGGCTATCTGTTTGCCGTTCTCATTCTGGTACCATTTAACTGCTGAAAATTAAACAATCGTTGTTAAAAATGAGAAATCAAAAACATTGTTCAGGTGATTGATGATTGATTGTTCGCATAGTTTTATTGCGTTGACGTAGAAGCTTGATTTATTTAGAGCTCGAAGGGACCGTAGACCAACGTGTTCGATATATTCAACTTGATACCTCCACGCGTTCCTGAGAAAAAGGGCCTTGATAGACAGACTGATGGACGGCCAACAAAGTCATGCTATAAGGGTTCCGTTTTTTCCATTTAAGGTAAGGTAGGTTTCCTTAAACACTCGTTCTGTTGTTCAAAATAAAAGAACTTTTACTTTTCATGTTTTTATTTTTCGCACAAGAAGTCGAATGCAGCTACGTATCGCGGCAAAGCTGTGTTAACATTCTGACCTTACGCAGAAGATTACATAATTTTTCATATATTAAAACTAATTAAATTCATAATTTAAAACGACATAGATTTTTCATATATTAAAACTAATTAAAATTAATTAGGTATTATGTAGTATTATTACTTCGCTCGGTCTTCCAACGGCCAAGCGCTCGTTCGGTCAACCGTTCTTTCGTTTGACAGTTCATCGGCCAAACGATCTTTCGGGCAATCGATAGTCGCCCAAAGAAAAAATGTAAATTGTTCCTATATTTTGTAATAAAAACCATTACGTATTATGTAAGTAGGGGGTGGATGACTGTGTTCCAGATGACAGGATTTCATTTCTCTCCTATTTTTCGTGAGGATAAAGCGAGCTTTGCATTTTGTTCCTATGGAACATATGTATAAATCGGTTGTCTTTTTTCGACCGTCACAACTAAACGTGTATCCTTGCAGCATGGCTATCTCTTTCCCATTCTGCTTTCGGTACCATTGAACAGCTGAAAATTAAACAATCATGATTAAAAATGAGAAATAAAAAAAAAAATTAATAATTATAATTATATTAATAATATAAATATTGTTCAGGGGCAACCCCCTGAACAATATTTTTGTTAACAAATAAGTCATTATTTAAAGAACATCAAGTGTTAACATTGGCAGCGGGGAACAAGATTTGTTTATAAAATGATAGAATTGTTCTGAAAAACCCGTTGTTTTTCGAAATAAAATAACTATTATTTTCCATGTTTTTATCTTGCGCACAATTTTGCAAAGTTTAATTTAGCTATGTTTAGCGCCAGCGCTAGCATAACATTCTGAACTTACTAGATTATTACATGATGTATTACGCGTAATATTTATTTTTCGTATACTAAAGCTAAATCAAATGATTATGATGTAGTATTAGTACTTCACTCGATCTCGGTCAAACGATCTTTCGGGCAAACGTTCTTCGGTCGATCGTTCTTTCGACCGACAGTTCATCGGTCAAACGATCTTTCGGGCTGATTTTCTTCGATAGATCGACACGCACCCAAAGAGAAAAGGGAAATTGTTTCTAAATTTTAAAATAAACCCCATCACGTATTAAATAACGATGTGGTGGATGACTGTGTTCTAGATAACAGGATTTCATTTCTCTCCTGTTTTTTGTGAGAATGAAGCGAGCTTTGCATTTTGTTCCTATGGAGCATATATACAAATCGGTTGTCTTTTTTCGACCATCACACCAGAACGTGTATCCTTGTAGCATAGCTATCTCTTTCCCATTCTGCTTTCGGTACCATTGAACAGCTGAAAATTAAACAATCATGATTAAAAATGAGAAATCAAAAACATTGTTCAGGGGATTGACAAATAAGCCATTATTACAAGAACATCAAGTCTCAATATTGGCTGCGGGGAACAGAATTTATATTTAAAAAGATAGAATTGTTTAGAATTTATACTTGAAGGCTTAACATACTTAATACAACATACTTAATTTAATCGAAATTTGCTGCTAAAACAAAATTATCAGAACTTCAAACTACCCAAAATAAAATCATAAAAATAATATTCAACTACCCATATCTAACATCTACCAGCAAAATTTATCAAGACACAAAAATAATGAACATAAAACAACACATGCATTTTCATCAGAAATATTCTCAACAAAAGCGTTCACTCAAACATAACACTCACTCAATATAAACAAGTTAGTCAACGCAGTACACGGCGAGCAAGCTTGCTAGTTTTACCAAAAACAAGAACTAACTATGGAAAAAATGCTAACTTTTGAAGGAGCACAGCTTTATAACAAATTACCGTCCTGTAGGTATAAGAAATGTACACTCTTACAATGCATTCAAAACTCAACTTAGCCAGCACATAATTGCGGATCGATCTCTTCTGGAGAAATGAATGCATTGGATGGGTAACTATTAAATTGTAATAAAACGAACATATTGTAATCTATATTTTTAGTATTGTTCTCAAGTAAGTGACTTATGTCTTTATTGGGAATAAAGTTTCTTTAAACCGAACATTCTGAACTAACACAGGTCATTACATAATTTAAACACTGAGCTTCTTGTATACAACACCAATGTTACAAATGGCAGCAATGCGCTCCATTCCGATTTTTTTGTATTTTAAGACTAAATCAAATTAATTATCAGAATGATAGTCTTATTTACATCACTCGGTCCTTAATGGTCAAACTATCATTCGGGCAAACGCTCTGTCTATCGTTCTTCTGATCGACAATTCATCGGCCAAACGATCTTTCGGGCGAACGTACTTCGGGCAATCGTTCTTTTGACCAACAGATCGCTTAGCAAACGACCATTTAGGCAAACGTTTGGACTAGTGAATTTTAGGCAATCGAGAGGCAGGAAAATCATGGAATTTGTTTTTAAATTTTGAAATAAACACCATTGCGTATAATATAACTAGGGGGTGGATGACAGCGTTCCAGATGACAGAATTTCATTGTTCTCCTGTTTTTTGTGAGGATGAAGCGAGCTTTGCATTTTGTTCCTACGGAGCATAGATATAAATCGGTTTTCTTATTTCGACCGTCACAGTAGAACGTGTATCCTTGCAGCATGACTATCTGTTTCCCATTCTGCTTTCGGTACCATTTAACTGCTAAAATTAAACAATGTTTATTAATAAAAAAAAAGTTAAGGGATCGAGAAACAAGGCAATAAAGATCGTAACATTCACGAAGACGCGCCCCAGTCTTCTTTCTAATGCTAACAGTACAAGTATGCAACATTCTGTTAGTGTTTTAGTTTTGCCGATACACCCTTATTACTTACAAGCTGCGCCCCGCGGTTTCAACCGCGTAAATGTCGATCCCGTGGGAACATCGGGATAAAAAGTAGCGTATAATTATGTTAATCCAGGGTGTTTTATCAAAATTGGTCCAGCTGTTTGAGCGTGAAGAAGTAACAAACAATTAAACACACACACACTCGCACACTTATAAACTTTCGCCTTTATAATATTATTGTATATCAAAACAACTAAAACACTAGCAGAATTCACTAGTAACCACTAACGATTTTGTGAATCTGTGAGAAATGAATGATCTGTGAAGTTAGATGTAATGACTTCTGGCAGATCCAGTTTCACAGTTTTATTGGACATAGCTGGCCAGTCTTTTTCGTTATTTAACAAAAATTGTGGGCCTGACCACCATAAAGAACACTCGCTGATAAGGTCAGCCTTCAGCCCACGAGAAACAAGATCTGCCGAATTGTCTCTACACGGCACGTAACTCCACGTATGACCCGCAGTGCTCTCCTGTATCTCATTAACTCGGTTACGCACGAAAGGTTTTAATGAACTCGGTGAAATAGCTAGCCAACTCAACACTATTGTTGAATCGCACCAAAACCGGCATCTAATTACAGGCAAAGTAATAGAACTCTGAACCTTAACACACAGCCTTGTGCCTAGCAAGGCCCCACAGAGCTCGAACGTGGAATGGTAGTGGGCTTTATCGGTGCTACACGATTTTTCAACCAAACGACGACGACGACCACGACGTCGACGACGTTCACGATTTTTCGTATTTAAAAAAAAATACGTTACGCGGATTTAAAAAAAAAAAGAAGGCCGAAGGACCAAAATGTTAAGGACCTAACTAAAGGTTCGTAAATGAAAGTAAAGTGCACTGTAAACCCTTATAACACGGTTCTAAAAGACAGTACAATGTTGGACAACAAGTATGCGCGCGCGTCTTCGATCGTGCTCGGTAATGGAGTGAGGTGCGGGCGATTCCTACTGATTGTGTGTTACGCAATTACCCCGCAGGGTGCTACTGAGAAAAACGGCGCGGCGGCCAGTCTGTTGCCGCGGTGTAGTCCCGCGCCGCGCCGCGCCCTCCGCGCGTCCCCTGGCGCGGACTTAGTTTCACACCTTGTCTGCGTGAACACACGCATAAATGGTTGAAGAAAATGATATAAATGGAATAAAATTTATTATATATTTCTAATAATACAAACAAATGTAAATAAGTAACGTTACAGAATAGGTACAAAAACACACAAAAATATATCTTTTACAAACAAAGCAAATACTTAAACACTGCTTCGATATTTTGCTATCTCGTATTGAAAAGTTTTCAAACTTGTGTTCAAAATAAAATAGTTGAAGCGAGGAAACTCGGAACCGAACTGGCGCAGATAATTCAATTTACTTAACACTTTTACGTTTTACGTCTCCTATCTTATACTTCTAGCGCTACAAGGTTCTTTCGGCGTGTGGCCAAATTCGGAACTAACGTCGCCATCTTGTTTTTTGCCCTGCCAACGTCAGAAGAGCGGCAAAATAATAATAATAATAATATTCCACAACTATCACACAACAGTAAAATAGTAGCAGTGTGCTTCTGGAACACTATCATCCACTCCCTGACAAACTTTCGTAATTTTATTTTGAACTGTACCTACAAACTACAAACATAGTAACATTAAGTTTCCCGGATACTTAAAAAGAAGACTAATAAAAAGTAATTAGTACCTAGTTGTGCGCTAGGACGCCCTAAAAAGACATTTATAGTGGCCTGACTGGTGATGTCCTTCGGAATGTTCATGTTCGCAGTACTCGCAACTGGCGTGCGTGTATGAATATTTAAGGATCGTAGCAGCAGCGGGATTGTCCGAAAGGGTTACCGCTGGCCCGGAACATAAAGGGCTAAGGACTACACGGGTGGGTTTTAGTCAGTAAGAGTCTGACACTCCCTTCCGCTCCACCCAGAGCGGGAGGGGAGGGTCATTTGACGATTTCCCAACGTCAAAAAAAGAAAAAAAAAAGCATCGTAGCAGGTGGCGTTCTGTAGTTTTTGCATAGGTACTGGGGGTAGGCAGAAAGTACAGGGAAAAAGGCGTCAGTTAATGGATGTAATCTGCATTCACGATTTATTTGCCAACAATGTAAACGAATATGAGTTTATGGGCATGTCATCCAGCTCGGTAGACACAACTTTGAGAAAAAGGCCGACAGAAGGATCCAGTAGGGTTGGGCAGCATTTGGAAAACTCCGTCAAGTCTTCTCGTTGCCTATCCCGCAGTGTTTGAAGACTAACGTCTTCAACCAGTGCGTCCTGCCCGCCTATCCGGAAAAGAACCGACGTTACCGTCTATGATGGAACGGGCGTGCCCAGAAGATGCCTGTTCACTCTTGCTTTGAAGGCAGATGGGTTAAATGTGGGAGGGAACACAAATGCCGGCAGAGAGTTCCACACTGGCTGTGCGCATAATAAAAGTGGAGGAGAAGCGCTGAGTACGACTCGTGGGGATATCAACCAAGTGCGGATGGTACGCTGCAGTACGTCTGGTTGTCCGGTGGTAAAAGGGCGATGGTGGGATCAGGTCGTGGAGCTCCTGCGCACACTCTCGATGTGCTAAATAAATATTTCAAATGGTTCTTATGCTCGAATATAAATGCCATTACGTATTATAAACTGAGGGCGTGGATGACTGTGTTCCGGGTGCCAGGATTTCAGAAACGTCCTGTCCTTTGTGATGCTGAAGCGAGCTTTGCATTTTCTTCCCATGGAGCACGAATAAAAATCGGTTGACTTGCTTGACTTGTTAACACAGAATGTGTATCCCTGTAGCATGGCTATCTCTTTCCCATTCGGTTTTCGGTACCATTGAACTGTAGTATCTAAATTAAACAAATAATATAAGAAAAGAAAAACAATGAGATTAAGAAACTAAAATAATTATCTAGATCATGAAAAAACCACAAAATAAGTTTAAAAAATCGTTACAAAAAGAAAATAAAAAGGCATTGCAACTCATGCTGGGGCTAACTGAAAATAAAAAAACAACCAACCTCTACATTCGAATATGATATTATACGTTATTGTTATTAATCACACCAAAACACACAGATATATTAAAAAAAAGTCAAGATAAGAGGCTAGTTTACCGTTCATTTGTCTCGATTTTTTTTTCCAAAAACATTTCATTGACTTGTGCAGTGATTCTTAAATTTTCAAAAAAACACCATTACGTATGACATACGTAGGAGGTCGATGATTATGTTCCAGATGACTTGATTTGATAAATTCTCTGTTCTTTGTGATGGCGAAGCGAGCTTTACATTTCCTTATAGAGCACTTATACATATCGGTTGATTTATTTCGACCGTCAACACCGAAACTGTATCCTTGTATCACGGCCATCTCTTTCCCACTCTGTCTTCGATACCATTCCACTGTAGAAAAAAAAATATAGCAATGAATAACACACAGAATAATATTCAGGGGTTGAAAAACTAAGGCATTTTCTAGATCGTTAAAAACCAGAACTTTCATAAAAATGGGGTTCAACTAAAAGTCATGTCAGTCATTTAGAAGGAGATGAATTTATAAAGCCAAAAACTCTTGAAGACTGTTAAAAAAAGGGTCGCTAAAAAATAACCTGACGTTGTTGATAAAATAACGTTTTAATGTAAAACACAAAATCAAAATATTTTATTTCACATAAAGCTATTATGGGCACTTATGTAACGTCAGAAGTAGGTGCACGGTTCCCATTGGTCGGTTCCTATGGAGAAGAGCCGCCAAGAAACTCCACGGTTATTCTTTTAAAAATAATTGGCTTTTATAATGTTTTCAAACTACAGTGTTAATAGGTATGTGCTGAGGACAGTGTAAGCCTGTCAATAAGTGCCAGGTACTTAATAAAATAGAAAATAACAAATCTCCAGTCTATTAGGCCTACAACATAAAAGGTTAAACATTTTATTTATATATTTTATTATACACCCCAAAAATACATAACAAAAAATAAAGCCAACACTACAAAATATACAATTGGCGGCCTTATCGCTTTTTGCGGTCTCTTTCAGGCAACCTCATTATATAATATTTTATTCAATTTTAACATTTAATTCATATTCTTTTTTATAATAAAACTACCTGCGCCCCGCGGTTTGACCCGCATAAGTGTCGATCCCGTGGGAATGTCGGGATAAAAAAATAAATAAAAAGAAAAACAATTAAATTTTTCTTTATAGCACTGTGTGACTAGAACTCGAACTTAAGTCACGTTTTTCTGTGACTTAAGTAGTTCATATTTATGTGTGAGCAGTGGTGGCCAAGTGGTAACGGCCGCGACTTACGAGTTGTAGGTCGTAGGTTCGAACCCAGACAGGCGCTTTACTTTGTGTAAATTATTTCATCACCACTGCTCTCAAATCGGTGAAGGAAAACATCGTAAGGAAACCGGCATGTCCTAGAACCAAAAATTCGAAGACATGTGACATCTGCCAACCCGCACTGGACCCGCGTGGTGGATTACGGCCCACTCCCTCTCACAGCCGAGAGGAGGCCTGTGTCCCAGCAGTGCGAACATTTTATACAGAAAAGCATGACTAAAGTGCGGGTTTTGGTTACACAGTGCTATAAATAAATAAAAAATATTTTTCCTTTTATTTATTTGTTTGTGTCACTTAAGTAGTCCATTTTTACACAGAAAACCATGACTTAGGGCCAAAGCACATACGCTACTTTTAGCATCGACGATCGGCGATTTTGCGACTGAATCGATGCATTTAGCTTCTAAAAAGCGGCTTAATCGCCGATGCTAAAAGTAGCGTGTGTGCTTTGGCCCTTAAGTGCGGGTTTAGGTCACACGAACTATAAAATAGTATACGATACGTGTGACTTAAGTAGTCTATTAATGCACATGCACACTATTGCGAGGTTTTCACTGCAGTGCGACGAAATATAGGTATACTTTATTGACAACGGCCTTTAGACTTGTGAAGACTTCTTAAACTTTCAAATAAACACCATTACGTATTATAAACCTAGGGGGAGGGTGACTGTGTTCCAGATTACTTGATTTGATAAATTCTCTGTTCTTTGTGATGACGAAGCGAGCTCGACATGTTCTGTTTAGTGTGCACTTATACATGTCGGTGGTTTTATTTCGACCGTCTGGACCGAAACTGTATCCTTGTATCACGGCTATCTCTTTCCCACTCGGTTTCCGGTACCATTGGACTGTAGAAAATTAAACAATTGATTTATAATGAGGAAAAACACATAAAATAATATTTTTTCCAGACCGTTCGATAACCAGAACTTTCGTAAGTTAGGGTCAACCTTGTTGTGCAATATTTCTGTTTTTTCATTATGGAATTTTCATGAATTCCTTAATGAATTTCAAATTAAAATTCATTTAGGAATTCATGAAGATAAGATGAATTTGAAAGCTAACGAAAACCTTGTAGACCGTATAAAATTAATGTTTGTAAACAATAACCCGACCTTGTTCGAATAAAATAAAATGTATTCAGTTAAAAATTTAATATTTAATTTTAATAATAAGTTATATTTTAAGAATAAAAAATAGGTAAATCATTGTACAGACGCCAGCACGTCAAGCTACCAGAAACTGTCAAATTTCCCCAATCAACTTTGAAGCTTATGCTTTAGCGATAAAGTTGAAATTCTATTAAAGAAATTTGACAGATTGTAGTAGCTTGATGTGCTGCCGTCTTTACCACCAAAAGACCAATAAGCTATCGCAATCAAAAGGTTCAAATAATTGTTTCCAATACAACACTCTCAAGTTCATATAATTCTATTGATTGAGTTTATAATATAATAATAATATAACGCATATTTTAATCAATATAATTATACAACCTGACACTGACCTGCAAATTGCAAAAAAATAATTTCGCGGACTACCCTGGCGCTTCCCTTTTAAGAAAACATGTGAAGTGGTTAGAGTTTTAAATATACACCATTTCATATTATAAACTATTGCTATAAGTTGATGATTGTGTTCCAAATTACTTGATTTGATACATTGTCTGTTTTTTGTGATGACGAAGCGAGCTTTACAATCCTACTTAGAGTGCACGTACCTATACGTATCGCTTGTCATATTTCTACGGGCCATAGAGAATGTGTATCCCTGTATCGGCCTGTAGCAGCTACTTCTTTCCCACTCAGTTTTCGGTACCATTCAATTGTAGAAAATTAAACAATTAATCTTATGAATTGAAAAGCACAGGTACAAAAAATAAACACTCTACTGAAAACGTCTTCAGCTTTAAAAAAATAAAACAACTTTTTCTTAACGTTTTATTTTTATTGACTTTAGATTTAAATTCTTTTTTTATTTTATATTAGAATATTAACTAGTAAACTAAAGTCCTCCAGACCGTATTTCGGCCACGGCGGCCAATCTTAACGGAGACTAGCCTTCGGCGCGAGAGATATTATAGTGCACAAGTGTATGCGCAGACACAGTTGCACTCCCTCTTCCCTCACTCTCATAGTCCGATGGGACGGCAAACCGACAAGACCGGAGAGGGATCAGGCGCAGGACCAACGGCTTAACGTGCTTTCCGAGGTCCATTTTTGTTCATTTTCAACCAAATGGCAGCCAATTTACATTATGACATTACTTTTGCCCCACCTTGTGTTACTATGATCGAAAATAATCTAAAGTTGATCGAAACCAAAACAGTACTGTGGTAAAATTTCGAACTACATCCGATACTAAAAAAGGTTTTCTTGAGTTTTAACATTTCAAATGGTTCTTATAATCTAAAATAAACACCATTACGTATAATATATCTAGAAGGTGGATGGTCGTGAACTAAATGGGACGATTTCACCAACTTCCTGTCCTTTGTAATGATGAAGCGAGCGTTGCATTTTCTTCCTTTTGAGCACCTATACATAACGGTCGTCTGAGTTGTAGAGTCGAAACAGAAGGTGTGCCCTTGTACGAATGCTATCTCTTTTCCATTCTGATTTCGGTACCATTCGACTGGAAAAGAATAAGCAACTAATCTTGAGCAATAAAAAATATCACATAATTGTTATGTTAAGCTGGTTCCCAACCTTATTTTGGCCAAGAATTCCACCGCCGATTTCTTTGTTGTCAGCAGGGACCGTAAGGTTCCAGAAAAATAACACTGCGTCAATCTAAAAATAAACTTTAATCAAAAGTTTTAACATATTCCTTAAACTGAAAAGTAGGCCTGCAAGAAAACACAAAAAAATGTAATTTAAAAAAAAGTTCCAATAACGTAAATGCATTCTCCTATACTTATTATTACCGTGATTAAAAATAATTGAATAAACCAAAACAGTAATCTATTTGCATGCATTTTGAACTATTAATGCAGCCTATTCGACTCTTGGCTTCGACTCGACCGTCAAGGCAGAATGTGTATCCTTGTATCACAGCAATTTCTTTCCCATTCGGCTTTCGTTACCATCTGACTATAGAAAATTAAATAATGAATCTAAAGCAATCAAAAACATACACAACAAAAAAATTTTGACCTTGCTCAAAATAAAACCACTTTTCATACAGTTCTTACTATTATATAAGTGATATTACATTTAATTATTTTTCTTGTTACTTACATATTATTTTCAGTCTTAATCTCGCAAATGTCACTAAAGTATTCTCTTATAATTATTTATTACTATAATCGAAAGTTGACGGAAGTCAAAACACTAAACATTTTTAACTGACAAAGACAATAAAATTGGTATGTCGTTCTTAACTAGGAAATTTGTGAAGTGGTTTTTAAATTTTAATATAAATACCATTACGTATTATATACTTAGGAGGTGGATGACTGTGTTCCAGATTACTTGATTTGATAAATCCCCTGTCCTTTGCGATGACGAAGCGAGCCCTACATTTGCTAGAGAGACTAGTACTTAAGGAGCACTTATAATTATCGGTGGACTTTTTTTTACCATCAAAACAGAATGTGTATCCTTGTATCACAGCAATTTCTTTCCCATTCTGTCTTCGGTACCATTTGACTGTAGAAAATTAAACAATTAATCTAAAGCAATCAAAAACATACACAACAAAAAAATGTTGACCTTGCTCAAAATAAAACAACTTTTCATACAGTTTTTACTACGTTTAATTATTTTTCTTGTTACTTACATATTTTCAGTCTTAATCTCGTAAATGTCACTAAAGTATTCTCTTATATTTATTACTATAATCGAAAGTTGACGGAAGTCAAAACACTAAACATTTTGAACTGACAAAGATAATAAAATTGGTATATCGTTCTTAACTAGGAAACTTGTAAAGTGGTTCTTAAATTTTAATATAAATACCATTACGTATTATATACTTAGGAGGTGGATGACTGTGTTCCAGATTACTTGATTTGATAAATCCCCTGTCCTTTGCGATGACGAAGCGAGCCCTACATTTGCTAGAGAGACTAGTACTTAGGGAGCACTTATAATTATCGGTGGACTTTTTTTTACCGTTAAAGCAGAATGTGTATCCTTGTATCACAGCTATTTCTTTCCCATTCGGCTTTCGGTACCATTCGACTGTAGAAAATTAAATAATTAATCTAAAGCAGTAAAAAACACAGACAACAACAAAAAAATACTCGCTTAAAAACTGCCTGACCTTGTTCAAAATAAAACAACTTTTTCATTTATAGATGTTACATTTATTAATCTTCTTCTTCTTCTACATTTATTAATTATTTTTCTTGCTACCTTTATTAGAGTATTAAATAAGCTTTATCGTAAGATCATTATGCCACCAAATGAAAGACCAGTAACATGTACAAATTATAGTAGAAAAATGTATGACATTTACGAAATCGGGATTAGATTGTTCTAGTCCCGATTTCGTAAATGTCATAAATTAATGTATTCTCCCCTATTCTTATTACTGTAATCGAAAATAATCGAAATTTGATCGAAGCCAAAACAGCATTCCGAAAACATTTTTAACTAGAGATAATAAAATTAGTATCTCGCTTTTTTAAGGTAGGTTTAGAGAAGGTCGATGTATAAAACGCGCGTTTGGTCTATTTTTTTACAGCATTATGTCGTATGGCATTTATAATCAACGTCGCCGCGAATCTCTTAGGGAACTATTAAAAAAACATTATAATTTTACCTTGCCAATTCATTTATGAAAATATCGTGTCTGTAATAAAAATCTACATCGTTTTAATAAAACTAATTGGTAGGCATCATTTAAATACTTGAAATAAAGATAAATAGCTCAACCATTCTTCAGATTATAATTATCTGAAGTCCAGATGCCAGCACATCAAGCTACTACAATCTGGCAAATTTCTTTAATAGATTTTCAACTTTATCGCTAAAGCATAAGGTTCAAAGTTGATTGGGAAAATTTCACAGTTTCGAGTAGCTTGATGTGCTGGCGTCTGTACAGTCACGAGCACTAATATGTCAACACATGGCAACTTTCAATTGCGATTTTTTCGTGAAATAACGAATGCCACCTTGAAATACGACACTTTACATAAACCTATGGGTTCGAAAATACTATGTTCTTAATAACATAAAATTTCAATCAAAATTAAAGGAGAAAATCGCCTTCGAATAAAGCCAAGTGTATACATACTTATGCTCGTGACTGTACATACATCTTTTATTATTCATAATAATAATTTTATTTCAGAATTCATATACATTCCCTAGAGTGTTATTAATAATACGTATAACTATGTTAGTAATATTATAAATTATTATTATTTACAATTGCGCTATTTAATATTATAAAGGCCCTTCAGATCCGTGAGTGGTATTCCTGTGCCACACAACGGAAATGGAAAATAAAATTAATCTCATATTAAAAGTACGCTTTGTATACAAGCATATTATGTACAAATTAGAGAATTATATCTAAGATAAGAATGCTTGGAACCATGCTGGTCCTGCTCCATAGGACAATCTAGAGTCTAGACAAAATCAACCTGGTAGAATATTATAAAATGTATTATTTTTATTAAATTAATTTTAATTTCTTTTACTCACACACTGATTCATTCTTTGTTATTTTTTTTGGAAAATCGTCTACGGTTACAATTTTTGTAAATATGTGAGCACTATAAGTAGAGGGGTCCGTGGCTAAATAATAACAGCCGCACAGGTCAATCGATCAGGTTAAGCTACGCTTGCCGCGGTTGGTCTGTGGATGGGTGACCATCTTTACATACCGAGACCCCTCCGTGTCTCGGAAAGCACGTTAAGCCGTTGGTCCCGACTGTCATTCGTGGATCTTTAACAGTCGTTACGGGTAGTCAGAAGCCCGGAGTCTGACAACCAGTCTTACCAAGGGGTATCGTATTACCCGGTAACTGGGTTGTAGAGGTCAGATAGGCAGTCGCTCCATGTAAAATACTGG
Organism: Oligia latruncula; assembly: GCA_948474745.1. Taxonomy (NCBI): domain Eukaryota; kingdom Metazoa; phylum Arthropoda; class Insecta; order Lepidoptera; family Noctuidae; genus Oligia; species Oligia latruncula. The sequence continues at coordinate 15,121,138 of OX419693.1, read as the reverse complement.
TATTCAGCTGCATCCAATTAGACTGGAAGCCGACCCCAACATAGTTGGGAAAAGGCTAGGCAGATGCTGTAAGCACTATTGATTTGTCACAAAATTAAATTATCTGTTATTGCTTCATTTTAAATTTATTCCAGGTGCATCGTCTTCACATATCAATAAAAGAATATGAATGTACAAAAAATATTTTAAAACATAAAAAAGTAACAATGGAGATCCTTGCCAATTCTTCTCCATACGAAACGTACCCTTTTGGGTTTTGGCAACCAGAATCAATTCTATTTTCTTGTGCCTTTTATGTGTATAATTTATATAAATGATTTGACTGTGACTTCGAAATTTTAAATAAAACACCATTACGTATTACATACTTAGGAGGTGGATGGCTGTGTTCCAGATTACTTTTATTGATAAACGCCCTGTCCTTTGTGATGGCGAAGCGAGCTCTACATTTCGCATTTAGGGAGCACTTATACTTATCGGTGGACATATTTCGACCGTCAAGGCAGAATGTGTATCCCTGTATCACGGCTACCTCGTTCCCATTCTGTCTTCGGTACCATTTGACTGTAGAAAATTAAACAATTAATCTAAAGCAATCAAAAACACACACAACAAAAAAAAATGTTGACCTTGTTAAAATAAAACAACGGTTCATACAGTTTTCACTTTAAGTGATGTTACATTTAATTAGTTTTCAGTCTTAATCTCGTAAATGTCACTAAAGTATTCTCTTATATTTATTACTATAATCGAAAATTGACGGAAATCAAAACACTAAACATTTTGAACTGACAAAGATAATAAAATTAGTATGTCGTTCTTAATTATGAAATTTGTGAAGTGGTTCTTGAAATTTTAATATAAATACCATTACGTATTACATACTCAGGAGGTGGATGACTGTGTTCCAGATTACTTGATTTGATAAACCCCCTGTCCTTTGTGATGACGAAGCGAGCCCTACATTTGCTAGAGACACTAGTACTTCGGGAGCACTTATACTTATCGGTGGACATATTTCGACCGTCAAGGCAGAATGTGTATCCCTGTATCACGGCTACCTCGTTCCCATTCAGTCTTCGGTACCATTTGACTGTAGAAAATGAAACAATTAATCTAAAGCAATCAAATACACACACAACAAAAAAAATGTTGACCTTGCTCAAAATAAAACAACGTTTCATACAGTTTTTACTTATCATTATGTCGTTTATTACTAGGAAACTTGTAAAGTGGTTCTTAAATTTTAATATAAACACCATCCCTAATTATAAACTTGGGAGGTGGATGATTGTGTTCCAGATAACTTGATTTCATAAATCCTCTGTCCTTGGTGACGATGAAGCGAGCTCCACACTTCCTGCTGATCGAGCACTTATACTTGTCGGTTGACTTATATCGACCGGCAATACTAAAAGTGTATCCATTAAGTACGGTTATCTCGTGCCCATTCGGTTTTCGGTACCATTTGGCTGTAAAAAAAAATATTTTGATGCAATGTAAAACAAGGCAATTGTGAAACAAGGACATATCTAAATAATGAAAAATCTGTGGGGCAATTATCGTAATTCTAAGAACGTTCACAGTCTGATCTCAGTCTCAATCTGTGAATTTGTAAACGCGTAAAAACATTGACAGTAAAATAATAACATTGCTAAAACAATAATCTGACCCTGTTCAAAATTAAATAACTTTAAAATCTAATTAAACATTTTATTAATTTTACGTGTAATTTTTTACCTTTTAAAGTAGAATAATAAAAAGGTTAAACAGTTTATTATGCCATCTAATTGAATTTATAAAACCACAAACACCATGAAGATAAAAGTTATTTTATGTAAACTTGTGAAGCGATTCTTATATTCTAATATAAACATCATTATGTATTATAAACTTGGGAGGTGGATGATTGTGTTCCAGATGACTTGATTTGATTAACTCTCTGTCCTTTGTGGTGACGAAGCGAGCTCTACATTTCCTGCTTGTAGAGCACCTATACTCATCGGTTGACTGAGTTCGGCCGCCAGTACCGAATGTGAATCCCTTTAACACGACTACCTCGTGCCCATTCGGTTTTCGGTACCATTTGACTGTAGAAAATTAAACAATTAATCTAAAGTAATCAAAAACACACACAACAAAAAAAATGTTGACCTTGCTCAAAATAAAACGTTTCATACAGTTTTTACTTTAAGTGATGTTACTGTAGATAATTAAACAATGTACTAGAAGCAATAGGTTGAGGGGTTGAGAAACAAGGCAATATCTTGATCTTGAACTCTAACGAAATAGAGTTGTGAGAATGAGATGAATATGAGGAGCACCCAACTTAAACCATGCAAAAAATAACCTGACCTTGTTCGAAATAAAACAATTATTAATTAAACAAAGTTAGAATTTATTTAGAAAGACATAATAGTTTATTATATGGGAAGGAATGGGATAACAATTTGTCTTTAATATTTACAAATTCTTATTATTTTTATTTTTTTATAAAAGCATTTTGCGTTAACCATTCTTCATCCAGAAGACCAAAAAAAATGTTGTAAGTAATTATAGTTCAAATCTAGTCTCATCGTCAATCTAGTTCAGTCTAAATGTCCCAAAATGTCTGACTTAACTCAGAAACTTACAAAAGTCATTAACAAATCGATAGTTCATAATAGCCAGCTAATAATTAGAACTTCTACTTAATTTTTTTTCTCGTAATTAAATAAAAATTTAAAATGTTCTTAGAAAATAAATAAAAAAAGGAAAATGGTTACGTTTTGATATAAACACCATTACGTATAATAAAAGTAGGGGGTACATGACTGTGTTTCAAACAACAGGATTTCATCACCTTCCTGTCCTTTGTAAAGACGAAGCGAGCTTTGCATTTCCTTCCAAAAGAGCATCCATATGAATCCGTTGTCTTATTACGACTGTCACGACAAAATGTGTATCCTTGAAGTACCGCTATCTCGTGCCCATTCGGCTTTCGGTACCATTTGACTGTAAAATAATAAACGAATATATTATCAGAAAGTACAGACGCCAGCACATGAAGCTACTACAATTTGTCAAATTATCTTGATGTGCTGGCGTCTGTACCATACTCCATAGGACTTTTCATTAGATAGCAAAAATGATGTAATCCAATTTTGCCGACATTTTGTCGACATGTTGTCCGCCATTTTATGTGACATCAAATAACCCGCACCCGCGGAACAACATGGCGCTTCCAACCATTTTGGATGCTTGTTTCTCACTCACACAAAAACGGATGAACGGATTTATATGAAACTACCAGCCCCCCGCGGTTTCACCCGCAAAGGTGTCGATCCCGTGGAAATATCAGGATAAAAACTATCCTATGTCATTCCCCGGGATGCAATCTTTCTCTCTGTTATAATGTTAGTATGGATTTGGCACACAGATAGCTTATAACCTGAAGTAACACATAGAATACTTTTTATCCCGGTAGTACGTTCCCGTGGGATAATTTTCGACCTCCAAGAGAGCGAAGCCGCTCGCAAAGCTAGTACTTAATTGATAATTTTAATTGATTTTACGTTGATTACCGACTAAGTGTTGGTGGCACCGTGTTAAAATATACCAAAGTTTTGGCATTGCAAGTAAAACAACATTTAATAAATTAGATACTTTATTGACTTCAAAGATTTAGAAAAAAAACAATGCGGCGCATTTAGGTCGTGGTGGTGTAGCAGTACGGCTGTCCCATTTCAAAACCTAGTAAGGGACACTTTTTACAAAAATCGTTTTATTGCATAATCTTGCTAACCTAGTAAGTCCCTACCAAATATCGTCGTAAAAACCCTGAGAAGTAGGGGCGGGCCTCGCTAGTTATTATTTTAAAACTGAATATCTACTAAAAAATTTGACGTATTCCACATTGGGCACCCGCTTAAATGGCACCTGAGTGAATGCACCTGACACGCAGCGGCACATTCACTCAGGTGCCATTTAAGCGGGTGCCCAATGTGGAATACGTCAAAAATTTAATGGTCCTTATATTTTTACATATAGACCGTCACGTATAATATACTTATGGGGTGGATGCTGGTGTACCAGATGCGAGAATTTCATAAAATTCCTGTCCTTTGTAATGACAAAGCGAGCTTTGCATTTGCTGCCAAGGGAGCATACATACATGTCGGTTATCTTACTAGGTCCGTTTTTTAGGCAGAACGTGTACCCTTGTATGATGGCTATTTCTTTCCCATTCAGCTTTTGGTACCATTTAACTGTAACAAAATCCGTGTTATTATTGTGCAAAACTTGAACCTGACTGTAAATTGATTAAAGTAATAATAGTAAAAACCATTGGTGTAGCTGTGTATCTGCCTACATGTTTATAAACATTAAGGACTTTAATCAAGTGTGTTTTAAGGAACATTTTCGCAAAATAAAAAGTAACATTTTCAACGATAAAAAAATAGCTACTCATCTGTTCGGACAATTTAAAACACCCTGATCATCCTAAGAATTTAATGCTGCCTGCACCACTCTTCTAACGCCAACACAAACATACTGCTAGGCCCTAGCACGAACGCGCGGAGTAAACTTAGGTATATTCTTTAATAACTTAGTTTTAAGACTTAATAGTATTTGTGCGTGCAAAAAAAAATTAACCATAATGCTATATTAATGCCTATACTTGTATTTTCGGCTAAAAAATGTAACGAATTGACGTTGTTACATTTACGTCGCGCGTTCCTGCTTAGGTCGCCCCGGTTATAAAGCAGTTTAACTACACCCTATACAGTACACGCTGATGTAACACAAACTTTGGAGCCTCATGGTTATGGTCCAGCTGAGCTGATACAATTCGTCCGGCGAAATTGGTGATGAACCTGGCCCGGCAATTTGCCCACCGGGTGCAGCGCCATTGATTGGTGGAGGCGCTTGTGCAGGCGGAGTAGAACGAGTAACCGTGAAGCAACGCCAGCTCTTTACCAGCAGCGTTGTGCACGTACTCCACTGAGGAACCAAGGGAATGACAGCAAAATAAAATTGTGTAAAAAAAAATCAATTGTCATTCAACTGATATGGTGAAATTACTTTATGAATACGGAAAGTAAAAATCTTTTGAAAAGTTTTGTTTGTTTTTTTATATTTAAGAATTAACGGTGTTCCAAGACGTTCTGCTTCTTTATAAAAGTAAATGAGAAAAAAATCACATATAATACAAATAACTTTTGTTGCAGACTAAACTTCCTTATGATATTAATGAAAAAACAATGGATCGTAAATTATTATTAGATAACTTAAACAAATAATTTTTATAAATTACTTACCTACAAAGTAACAACCTACTTCGATTGGTATCTACTACATTATGTGACTTGCTTAGTAATATGGTCATTTAGTCATGATTATGGTCTGACGCAAACTTAACTATACTATCTTGAACGGTATATAAAGCTGCGCGGCATTTATTGTGTTTCTTAATACAGCGCCATCTAGTTTTTGTGCCCGCAACGTAGGCCCTGCCATAACGATGAGGTCCTAACTGCAAATGAAGTTGTCCTCGCTGATTCGTAGTAAATATTGGCACGTCTGAAACTTGAGTTTTCATTTAATTTATACACATTCATTCTTTCCTCCCCAGGAAAACAAAACACGAATGATCAAATCCATTATTAATTGCAAAACAAAAACGTGTGTGGTCGGGGGACCCCCGTCAGGAACGAAGTTCCTGCGATACTCGCACGCACACACACATTCGTAATATTAGAAAGAGACAGAAAATGTCACATGGAGGCGACATTACGCCTTACATGACGATTTCTAATAGTCAACACCTCCCGCAAGCCGCGTTAAGGAACTTCGTGCCTTATAGCGGTGTGTTAGTAAAACATCTACAATTGGATTTTATTAATGAACTGATTCAACACAATACCTTCATCAATACGTACCTATACTCATTTCAAGAAAAGTACCTTCTATTAACAAAAACAGAGATTCCTAATAACAACAAAACTTGTCAAACAGCAATATTTTATTCTTTAATTCGAAAAAAAGTAACTTACACAAATAATTCTACAAATTACTCACAAAGTTACGACCTACTCCGATTGGTATCTATGTACAATTTTTAATTATCTATTATTGAAGTTAGTCAATGATTATGGTTTGACGCAAAACTAACTATAGTATCTTCAACGGTATATAAAGCTGCGCGGCATTTATAGTGTTTCTTAACACAACGCCATCTAGTTTTTGAGCCCGCAGTGTCACCCGCCCTGCCATATCGGTAAGCTCCTAACTGTAACTGAAGTTGTCCTCGCCGGTTCATTATAAATTTTGGGATTTCTGAAACATGAATTGTTTTTTTACTTATAACATATTTATTATCATTTTCTTTATTCATTTGTAACACACATAATACTTATATATAGTTTTTGTAATTCTCATAAAATAATGTAAATTACTTACTAACATACATAATTTTTTCATTAAGTATCATTTATTTAGCGTCAGTCATCAGTGTTGTTTCAAATGGCTATGGCTATTGCTGATGGTTTAAAGACGGTTAATTTGTTATACAAGGTTACGACCTACTCTGATAAATGATACAGTAACTCACACACTTGTTAAAATTCTAGGAAAATCGTCTACTTTTACAATATTAGTAAATAATTTGTAAATATGTGAGCACAATGTATCTATCACATAATTGATTTACCTGTCATTGCTTAATTTTTATTTTTTTTATCCTTTTGTGGTAGACTCATTTTATTCTAGGTGCATCGTCTTCACATATAATTATATTATGTACGCCAAACCTTGTAAAACATTTTAAATGAGTAACGGTGGAGTTTCTTGCCCATTATTCTCAATACGAACACTACCTTTGTCAAGGGGCGACTAGAATCAATTCTATATTTTTTATACTGTAATTTTTGACGTTCAAAAGTGCCTTTAAACTGCCTATTTGTAAGTAAATGATTTGACTTTGACTTATAACTTTATCAGAATAGGTCGTAATATTGTATATTCATATGTTAATCATGATTATGGTCCGCCAAAAACTTAACTATACTATTTTCTATAGTATACAAAGCCGCGTGGCAATTATTATGATTCCTAACACAGCGCCATCTAGTTTTCGGGCCCGAAGTGTAGTGCATGCCATATCGGTTAGGTCCTAACTGTAACTGAAGTTGTCCTCGCCGATTCGTAGTAAATTTTGGCACGTCTGAAAAACCGGTTCTCATTTAATATATTCATAGGTATTCATTCTCTCCTTCTCAGGTCACAAAACACACTAAGTGCGCATACACACGACCGACACGCGTCGACGACAGGCAAAAGCAACCGTCGACGCGTGTCGGCTACAGCCGTCAACGCGTATCGGCAGCAGACGTTGACGCATCGGCGGGCGTCGACAATATACGATACGCGTGTCGCTCGTGTGTATGCGCACTATGGGGTTCATTGTATCAATAAGTATCTATTAATATTAATAAAAGTAGGTAGGTACCTAATTGAAAGAAAAAAAACCTTGTAGTACTAATACAAAAACAATATTTATAATAACAATACAACTTGTCTAGCTGAAATAATTTATTCGGTTAATCAAATAAAATATATAGATACATAGGTACTTATACTTAAATAAGAAATCCTTATATTCAGCCTCAACGCTTTGTCAGAGCCACCGCAGTTAAAATATGTAATTATGTACCTACTGTTACTGCAAAATTTGAGGGGAATCGATTGCTGTAAGAATTTTAGCCTAAACTTACATTCAGAGGAAGAAGGCCAATTCCCGTAATAAAAACGTTCAAAATCTAGTCGTAATCTCATCTCAGCGACAATTAATGTCAAACACTTGTCAAAAATGAAGGGAAATTAGAGGTATTTTTGACAGATTGAGACTGAGATCAGACTGTGAACGTTCTTAAAATTACGAGAATTTCCCTTCAGATTGCAATCAAACAATGCCGTCACATAGAATGTTTCAGGAACAAATTGGCATATTCATACAAAATTATATTGAATTCGTTAGTAAACCTACATATAGTTTAAAGAGATTCATAATTATCTAAACACAAAATAATTAAAACTGCAACTAATCACGGTCAACGCGGAGAAAACTGCGGTGGCCTTTTGTGCCAGCACTTAGTGTGTTAAAAAAACATAAGATTATTTTTTACTTACTTCGCTTTGCAAGATTAAAAAAAAATATCGACACATTCGAGATAGATCTGTCATTCTGCGAATCTGTCATTACGCGAATCTGTCATTATCAGATCTTGTCATTTTGCGACACCTGGCATTATGCGTTTCTGACAATTCGCTAATCTGTCATTTTGCGTTTCTGATGTTCTTCGCCCAAACCCTATCAAGTCTGTGAAGTATTCACCTACTCGCATATGCATAAAGGCCCTTCGAGATACGGAATAATTTCGGAGGCTCATGGCCGTGTTCACCCAAACAGTCAGTGACGACTAGGTCGGCGTTGGTCATGACAGCTGCCTTGCATCCGTGGTGGTACCGGGAGCAGTACCACCGCCACTTGTGGTCCCTCGCGCACTGCTTGCGATTGTAAGTGTATCCGAGGGCGAGAAGGGCTTCAGCTCTGCCCAATTTTATGATCTCGCCTGTAATAAAGAACACGTTAAGGTATGTAGTTTAAGTCTTAGTTTTATTAGAGTTCATGCACCAGAAGGCTAATTCCCGTAATTAAAAACATTCAAAATCTAGTCGTAATCTCATCTCAGCGACAATCAATGTCAAAAATGTAGGGTAACTAGAGGTATTTTTGACAGATTGAGACTGCGATCAGACTGTGAACGTTCTTAAAATTACGAGAATTGCCCGTCAGGTAGGCACGTTATTTTATGTACCTACTTAATTTATTTCATCACCACAGCTCTTAAAACGGTGAAGGAATATAGGTGTGAGGAAATCGGCACGTTCTAGAACCAAAAATGCGACATTCACCAACTGCAACTACTCGATTCACTGGGCCCGCTCTCACAAAGGGGAGGTCTGTGTCCCGGCTGTGGGAACTTTAAAGGCCAATTCTGCAATGCTATGCCATTCATTATTGCCTACATAACACTGATTCAATGTTAATTTTGGGCTGATACTTGCAGACTGTGGCTCAAAAAACTGGTTTTGACAGCATTTGAATTTTCGTCGGTTGTCATATTAGCACGTACTTTGGCTAAGCGTTATTCCTGTCACTGTCACACAACTTTCAAACTACAAGTGCAAGATAGAGACAGGAACCTGTCTAAGCCAGAGCACGTGCTAAGTAACATTTATAGAAAAGGGCCTCAGACTTTGAGACTCGACTCTTGAATGCCGATACTTATACATAATAATATACTATTGTTTTTATAGCTGCATTACATTATTGATAACTAAAAAAACATACAAAAGAAGATAACTGAGAACTGAAAGGTTACGTATAATCTTTTGCACTAAAGTTTTTATTGAAATAATTTAACATCATTGTTGTAGGATGTACTTACCAATACTTAAGTACAAAAAAATACAATATGCACACACGATTGAGAAAGAAGAAGAGAATACACTGGTATAGGCAAGTTCGGCTTTTACCAAAAAACCGGTCAAGTGCGAGTCGAACTCGCGCACCGAGGGTTCCGTACAAATTTGTAGGTATGCAAGTACAAATTTACGGTTTTCGGATTTCTTCCTTTACTTGTGCTATATGACATTGATTCTTGCCAAATTTCATGATTCTAGGTCAACGGGAAGTACCCTATAAATTTTGATTCCCTTGAGAGTGTCGAAATATACGTTTTTTGCGGCATAAACGCCCGTATCTTTTTACGTTAACTTAGAAGTTTGATTTTTTCACAGCTTCAAGGGACTATATTTTAATTAATTTCAACTCGATACCTCCACGCGTTCCCGAGAAAAAGGGTCTTGACAGACAGACAGACGGACAACAAAGTGATCCTATAAGGGTTTCGTTTTTCCTTTTCAGATACGGAACCCTAAAAATGATTATGTTCACGGCCAAACTTGACTATAACATTTTCTATAGTAGTGATTGATGCGAGACAGTTGGAGTTTTTCTTAGAGCAGCGCCATCTTGTTTTCCCGTTGTCCCTGTCACGGTCCTTAATGAACCTGTAGCGTCCAATTTGCAGTTTTGGTTGACCATAAGCTGGAGTGATGAATATAGGCTCGTCTGAAAAGATTGTTATTTTTTTTTTATAAGAATCAGATATTTTTGGACAGAGCTTAATAAATCATTGCCTTTTTATAATTTCTATCATGACGATATTATCGTGGACGTCCACGTCTATAAATTATGTGGACATATGTGGTGCACGTTATAACGTTATCGTGGACGGAAATTTAAAAGCGTCTTCATAAACTTCTATACATTTTACGTCACGAGTTACGGTGTAGCCGTCACGTTAGAAATTATAAAAACGCCAATTAAGGTAGAGTGCGTAGCTCAACATAATAATATGGGTGGAGCCCATAGCTCAACCATATTATGGAGCTTAACGTCTGGATAAATCATGACACCATTTATTAAGATTCACGGTCAAAAGACGGTGATTTCAAATGACAATAATACAATAAAAAAATATATATAAAATAGGTTGATTCAAATTATAACCAGACATATGGCACACATTCAGTTATATTTGTAAATTATTTAAGAAGAAATACGACATGCATGATCTTACAGAATACTTATTCTACTCATAGTTTTATGTTCTAGAATTGTCATTTATTTGGGCTTATCTAATCAAAATATCCTAATGGTCAGATCAAGATTGTTAGTTAGCGTACCTATCCACAGAAACGGTAGGCCAACTTCATCTTAAGCAATATTTTTTAAAGCTAAATTTAACATAGGTCTCCATGCACTACAATTCACTTAATACGTTTACCGCTAAACGTATATTATAAAAACGTTCCGTATTTGTCAATTGTTGTCTATAGATATGTTTGACGCTAAACGCATTTAGTGATTTTTGGTGCAAGCGGATCTTAATGACTAGATGGGCCTGAAGGCGGAGACTGACTAGCAACAACGTTGAATTTGTTTGTAATGTATCATTCGAGGCGAGCTTGGTTACATCGAGCACATAGCTCAAACGCGCATTTCTTGTTACAAAAAATTAAATTAAAAATTTAAAAAACCCCCGACAAAAATAAAATTAAGGAATCCCTACAAAAAGCATGAAATAAAAAAATAAATTTAAATAAATCTTATGGAAGTCGGGGGACCGTTCTGTGGAACACCTTCTATTCTGAGGTCCCCCGACTTCCATAAGATTTATTTAAATTTATTTTTTTATTTCATGCTTTTTGTAGGGATTCCTTAATTTTATTTTTGTCGGGGGTTTTTTAAATTTTTAATTTAATTTTTTATTTCATGCTTTTTGTAGGGACTCCTTAATTTTTGTATTTCATTTCTTTTATTTTCTTCCGTTTTAAGATTCTGGTAATTTGGTGTTTAATCAGGTTTTTTATCCGTCAAAAAATATTGATTAATTTATAGTTGAAGAATAATTTTTAAGACTAAACAGATTTTTTTGTTTTATTATATTTTTCAAGTTTTTAGTTTTCATTTCGTTAGGTAGTTAATATTCCTCATTTACTTTCAATATAGTGTAGGTACATTATTCTACTTGTCAAGCCCTTGCATTTGATACCTATATTGAAGGAGTTGTGAAAAAAAAATGTAATTCGCCATTTTATGGTGGCGGCCATCTTGGATTTGAAATTTTTAATAGTGTATAGTATTCTACTAGTCAAGCCCTTTCATTTGATATCCATATTGAGGGAGTTGAGAAAAAAAAAATTAATTCGCCACTTTGTTGTGACGGCCATCTTGGATTTGAAAATTTTTATAGTGTATAGTATTCTACTATTAAAGCCCTTTCATTTGATACCCATATTGAGGGAATTGTGAAAAAATATGTTATCCGCCATTTTGTAGCGGCGGCCATCTTGGACCGATTTTCATCAAACATAGCTAAGAACACTCTCGACTAATACACCTTTCAAACAAAAAAAACTAAATCAAAATCGGTTCATCCGTTCGGGAGCTACGATGCCACAGACAGACACACACACACACACACACACACACACACACACACACACACACACACACACACACACACAGACACGTCAAACTTATAACACCCCGTCGTTTTTGCGTCGGGGGTTAAAAACGGTGATACAGTAAACTGAGGTTCGTCGTGCTTGCGACGAAGCGTCAACCAGAACTGACTTGTTTGTAAACATGCATTACAAACAAAGGTTACAAGTCAGTCTCTGCCTTTAGACTGTGAATCTCTGATGCGTACTCGTAAAAAAATACGAAGGCTTGATTTCGGTTTTAGTTATAGGTTATTAATTTACACATTCTCATATTATATTAATTGACCTACGCTTCATTTATCTTCATCTTATTGTACGCATCAGTGACTTACTTTATTGACTAGAATATAATCAGGCTTATTAGAAGAAAAAGAACCCATATCCTCCATACTTGTACGAACAGTTACACACAAATGCAGTAACCACTTGAATTCATTACTATCTTAAAGAATGCGTTTAGTGGTGGTTTCCAAAGTACATCTGTACTTGTTACCGACCGCCTACAGCTTTTGGGCATGGAGTTGACATCTGATCTCAACTTCGGCTCAACCATCTAGTCAAAAGCTCAGACCGCAGCCAAGAAGCTGGGCATCCTAAATAAGGTGAGGCGATACTTCTCATCAGGACAGCTTTTAAGTCTGTACGAATCACAGGTCCGTTCCTGTATGGAGTATTGCAGCCACTTATGGGATGGCTCAGCAAAATACCAGCTTACTGCACTTGACTCGGTGGAACGCAGAGCTAAAAGGCTTGTAGGTGAAGAGACGTTGGTAGCTACGCTTCACAGCCTAGCTCATCGTCGTAATGCTTGCCGGTCGGTCTTCTACAGACTGTACTTCAGAGAGTGTGCGCAGGAGCTCCACAACCTGATCCCACCATTGCCCTTTTACCACCAGCAACCAACGTACTGCGTCTATGTTCCCTCCCACATTTAACCCGTCTGCCTTCAAATCAAGAGTGAACAGGCATCTTCTGGGCACACTCGCTCCATTAGACCTCATCCATCGCTTTCCATCAGGCATGAGCGGGGTCAAGAGCGGGCCGATTTAGCAATAGAAAAATTAGTGGTTATACAATTTAGTAGAACTTTTATCGTAATTACTACGACGAAATTTTATTTAAAATAGTGAGAAGGTTATGACGAGAACTGCAGTCATGTTACTATGGTTAAACTCCAGAGTACAATGATTCAAGGATTAGGCGCTTGAATGACGTTAACAGGGGCTGTTGGTGCATTTGTGCAACCGTATCGTTAAATGTATTGTTATAACAAGAGAAGACGTTAGTTCCGATTTGGCCACGCGTCAAAAAATCTTCATACAGCTATATTTTATAAAAATCAGCAAGCTTACAGCTTAAAAAAAAACTTAGAGAGTAACTGCGGAGATGTGTGATCGTGTTCCCCATGCAAAGCATTAATGATCAGGTCCTCATTGGTGACCACAGAAGCCCTGCATCCGTGGTGGTAGCGAGTACAATACCAGCCCCACTTTCCGTCTCTGGCGTGATGCCTGCGATTGTACAGGTACCCATGAGCGAGCAGAGATGAATGTTTCCCAGTTTTTATTAGTTTAGCTGGAAGAAGGATTAAAGTGTTAGTGTTAGGAAAGTTGGGGTGAATGAAGCAGAGGTTCTGAGAGTGGTACATGAAATAATTGGCAATGTTGCACAAAAACCATCCTGAGGCACTTACCAGTTACCACACAACCGGAAAGATTTATTGACAAAAATGTCCAGGAGCCAGATTTTCATTCAAAGAAAATAGAAGTGACAAAATGGGCTTTATTTCGTTTTCATCATCATCATGACGGGATTTTAATTAATGGGTATCATTCAAACATGTACCAGGTCTACACTAAGCAGTGGGTGGAACAAGACCACCACAACATGTGTTGGTGCGTTCAGCTTTTCTTCTGGCAGCGCATGTTGGGTCCTCCAAAGAGAGTCGTTGATAGCAAAAGCCGCATCTCTTTCGTGTTGCTCTGTGACCTTCTAATTTTTCCAGTTGATGCTTCATCTTTTTTTGTGACACTGTGCAAAGGAACTATATCAAGTTAGTGTATTTTGCCTCCTAAAAGCTGAATGACAAACTATCAGATCTACTTGATGGTGATCAACGCCACATGTGGCAACCTGCAATACCACAGGTATTACATGTGCTTTCATTCTTCTTGAAGCAACTTCTTAAGATTTTGAATTATGTAGGTACGATAGTAGTTAAAGCTCTCAAAACGGTAAACGAAAGAAAGTTCTAGAACAAAAATTTGAAGCCATGTGACATCCAGCAACACGCACTGGGCCAGTGGATTAATGCCCACTCCCTGTCACAGAGGGGAGGCCTGTATCCCAGCAGTGGCAATGTTGCAAGGCCGAAGGTCTGTATATTATTATATGTGGCCACACAACCTCTCCCTCGAAAGCACTATGGTAATAATGACAACAAACTGTAAGATTCAATTCGTATAATTAATATAAGCTTTAATTTACAAAAAATTGTAATAGTTTGAATTATAATGTTAATTAGCTACCAGCATCTCAATTAATGTACTCTTTTTAATTAGCAACCAGCATCTCAAATGTACTCTATTTAATAATATACTATAGCAGATGAGGATTATGTCTAGAATACGTTCTAATAAAATCCTTTTATAATATTATGTTTTATGTTAAATATTGCAGATCATCAATAATCACATTTTGTTATTCATTCTTAAAGCATATACGATTAATACAGTCCATCCGATTAAATAGTGCGCTTTGTATAAAAGATGAGGTTAGTAATAACATTTAATAAATGTTCAAAAAAGCGTTAACTCTGGTAAATGTATTAATTCCACGGCATATAAGCAGACTATCAGTTACAACTAAACCTACGTAAGTTTGAATATAACAGTTATTATTGCTGCTTACCCCATTGGTATCGGTGTACGGACGCCAGCACATCAAGCTACCCGAAACTGTCAAATTTTCCCAATCAACTTTGAACCTAATGCTTTAGCCATAAAGTTAAAAATCTATTAAAGAAATTTGACAGATTGTAGAAGCTTGATGTGCTGGCCGTCTGTACAAATAAGCGTTAGGTATCCATAGGACTAAATGTTTATGTTTCCTTAGTATACCATTACACCACGCCATGTATCTCCGTAGGGTTAGGCAGAGGTGTACACCCGCATTTCGCCAGTCGTTTCCAATTCCATATATTTTCATATTCTGTTAAAATATTTTATTTACCTTAAGACTTGTTACTAGATATCTAACTTAAACTATCATCACAATTATCACGACTTGGAATCATAATAATATAGATAAAAATTACCTTTTCTAGAACTGAGAACATACAACCATAAAGTCTAGCTTTTTGTGTACTTTTTGTTCTTAATTTTATTGTATAAGCCCCCAACAAGTCTGTAGGAAGTACAGTACTGAACAATAATGCTAAAAATACTAATGCAATATTCCCCAAGAAAGGTCCCGACATTGGTGACCTTTGAAATCGAGGTTGGAGAAGGTTGTAAATAAATTTTCAGTGTCCAGTATAAAGTTTATTGACTGAAAACTAAGATTGGCCGCGGTGTGCCGCGTCGGCGCGGCGGCGGGCGGCTTGGGGAGTACGACTGCCCGCTTAACTGAATGCGCGGAGAACATTGTATTTAGCATTGTTATTAGCATAATTGTTACCTGTAGTTCCTACAAAGTCATCCAATATCTCCAAGGCTCTCTAAAACAACTATGCAGTAGATTCTCCCAACTGTGCTTAAAAATAATTCTCTCCTATGATATGATAAATCCCGGCGGCGGAACGCATTAGCTTCGGAGGATCGTGTCGGTGTTCGCCAATGGGATCCGTGACGCGGTAGGTGGAAGTAGTGAGTACCGCAGCCCTGCACCCCTGATGGTAGCGCGTACAGTACCATCGCAACTTTTTGTCCTTCGCACTGTGCTTCCGATTGTAAATGTGCCCGAGAGCATACAGGAAATGAGCTCCCCTAGCCATTTTTATTAACATGCCTGAAAGAGACAAAAATGATAAGCTGTGCTGGATCAGAAAGAGTCGAATGTAAAAACAAACAAAATATTTGCATGCAGGGATAAGGGTGTCAAAGAAAATCTGTATGATCTTACTGTTATCAGCATCAACATGATTTTGTAGTCAAACTGATTTTGATAAAAGTGCTCAAACAAAATAAAAAATAACACCCATCATAAATTAAAATACTGATGATTTAAAAGATTTATTTTTAAAATACTCAGAGGATTTTGTAAAAACATGAATGTTATCGAAAAATTTATCACATTAATGTGACCTTATAATAAATAAAAAAGCACCATTCTAAACAAAAAACAAAAGTGCAAAATATAAAAACAAACAAAAGCAAGGACAAACTGTAAACATATTTTATACAAATTCTAATTATTTACTATCACTTAATATCAATAATTAATTTAATAAAACAATACTCTCCGGAACATCCAACATTACAAGATAATAATTATAAATAATACTACATTTCAAAACGTATTTATCAAATACTACACTGTTAAATATTTAACAAAAAATAAAAAACAATTTTATGATGAGTCTGTTGACCAGTAAATTTGAAAGCTCCTTTGGTAACATTTCTTTATCATTTTAATAACAACGATTACATTATCTCAAACATTTAACGAAACTAACATCGATTATGTACTTACGTAATTGGAATGTGCAATTTAATACATTAAATATTATAAAAATATATTACATTTACATCAAATCACTGTGATTCTTACGTAAACACCTAATAAGTAAATTGCCTGCTTCGAAATCATTCGAAATTCTACCATTTTGGTAGGTCATATTGAAATAACAAAGGTAGTTACTACTATCTCCTTGAGATCCCCTTCTTTGTTTTTGTAAATATTATAAAATCCCATTGGATTCCAGCTTGTAGTTAATATCTTAATTATTTGACAAATTCTACGTTTAATAATAAATAAAGTAATTTTGATATTTGTTCATAAATAGTTCAGAACTTTCAAGGCACGTCAAAATTCTTAACAAAGTCTCTACCACCGAACACGCAACGAGGGGTGAAATTATAATTTCACGTAGTCCTTATTCTCATAAATATAATATCTAGATGGTTCTCAATCAATTTCTATATTCAGCTTCAACAGGGTTTAAAGCCCTCAATTTTATTTAAGATTCAAACGATTTAAAGTCAAAAAAGATTCAACATCATTTCCATCGAATAAATTAGGTAATAACAAAAAAAACAGTAATAGTGCATCAAGCACTTGTGTCCTTTATCGAAGACATAGATCGATCCGCATCGATTCGACAAGCAGGCAATGTATTTCCATTACAATTTAAGTATGGGAGTGCAAGCCTGTAGTAGATACCACAATCCCGTCAATAGTAACAGCGGAAGCTTTACATTTGTGCTTATGTTTCTTAGCACATGTCCATCTTATCCTGTTGCCAACGAGAGATCGCGAATGTCTGAAGAATTTTTGTCCTCCAATGTATATGTTTGTGGTCTCCCTGGTACAGAATCGGGCCCGAAGGAGCGATGCTACGAAATCTGTAAGCGTAATATCGGAATAAATTATGGATTAAATACAAAATAATTAAAACTACTTACAGTAATTTGAAGGAATCATCCATCAAAATCAATCAAAAGCATTACCTAAGTTATAGAAACTATGGAATCCCAAAACGACCGCGAATATATAAAAATAATGAAGAATATTATTTTGAGAAGGTAAAAAGAAGAAGCCATTCAACCTGAGCAAATTCTTCTTTTGTGTGCTCTGAAAAAGTAAAAAACAGAATTTTGTTCCTCATTATGCTTTAATCGGACGATTAATTAAACGTAATAAGGTAGTTACAAAAATTAAATTAGAACATAAATCGTCAGAATCGGCTATAAAGATATTCAGATATCTTTATAGCAGATCTACGAGCATTGTTATATTCAAACTTTGATTTGCTTCCAGGAAATCACGAACCGTAGTAAGGTTGGTTTCTTTAAATGAAAGTGACTTTTGAGACTTAACAAGTACTTAAAAAAATACAGTCAAAGCAGAAAAGATGGTATATATATGCATATAAATAACCCTAAGAGGTTTTCGTTGTGAGGCCAAAACTAAATGTGAATTAGGTTAAGTGTTTTAGAAATTAAAAATAAAATAATAATATTGTTTCATTTCCTTTCAAAGAGCTGTTTTAATAACTTCTACTTAACATCTATCATTAGGCACTTGAAGTTTCTTAATCAAATTATTCAGTCTTGAATTGGTACCCACTTATCATTAAATCAACTAAAGTTAATTGGTTACTTCATTACAATTAATAAAAATATTACGTTTACGTCTTCGCAACAAAAAAAACTCATCATGCTCAACTACTGGAAATAAATTCAACTTCTTATTCGTTTCCACCAATGAAAAAAATAAACTTAACATAATATGTACTTCAAAAATAAAAAAATAAATTTTGGTCACTTTTAGTAAACATCTTGGACAAGCCCGAAATATGTATTTTACTTATGATTATGCACATCGTAAGAATGAACAACGAAAGTAGCAGCAGTAGTCGCCGTGGCCCGACACCTGGCCTTCTTCTTGCTACATCTCCACGCAACCTGAGAATTCTTCTTCGCGCGATCCCTACAATACTTCTGTCCACGATAAAGTAACATAAAATTTCCGCGCGAGTTCTTAACAAATGTAGCTTCTTCTGGAAATGCCAAAATAACTCGTTGAGCTACACTGTTCTATAAATTTTAAATAAAAAGAACAGTAGTTTGAAGTGTTAAAACCATCATCGTTATGTAGTGAAAAATGGATGCTGCTCCTCCCGTACAGCTCCATCTCTTTCTCTAACTGGAACAATGATGGTTCCAACACGTCCTGTGGCCACAGAACGGTTTTTTTTTTAATTATTTAGAGAAACTACAATAGGCAAAATTACACTAAAGAAAGGTGATAACAAAATATGAATGAAAATATTATTGTTATTAATGATGATTTCTACCATTTTAAACTACATCATGAACGTCATTGATATCAGTTTTATTGATCACAGTGACAAATTCTTCAAAAGGTAGGTACAAGAAAAATGGCACTAATAAGCATACTCTACGGTATTGTAAGTTTAGAGAAAAATAATCAAAAGAAAATACAACATTTTAGAAGCAAGTCTACATTTCCGTTATCTATAGAATAGTTAAGAAAACATGGCTTTTTTTTTCGGATGGGAAATCATCAAAACCCCTCCCGCTCTGGGTGGAGCGGAAGGGAGTGTCAGACTCTTACTGACTAAAACCCACCCGTGTTCCTTCCTTAGCCCTTTATGTTCCGGGCCAGCGGTAACCCTTTCGGACAATCCCGCTGACCCGGCAGGCTTCGGCCCTATGGGGCCCCTCCTCGATGCTGACATATCTTTGAGGCGCGCGTGGAACACGTACGCGCCGTCCGGCACGGGCCTGGTCCTGATCGGACGGTGAGCTACCCATTACTCAAACAACAAACAAACATGGCTTTAGATGCCGAATTAAAATAAAATACATTAAGTATGAGTATGTTTATTCGTATATTATGTACAAAAATACATTAAGTATAATTATATAGGCATCTTTTGCTTAAAAGAAGGCTTCAATCTCAAATTTGTTGTACAAATATGGTTATCAAATAAACCATTTTTATTATTATTTATTTTTATGTTTTTACATATCTCGGGACTATGGGGTCCCGGTCCTTTGGAAGGCGTACGAGGGGCCGAAGCCAAGTCGCAGAGGCCCCTTAGGAACTGTTAATGAAATGCGGCACCAACCGACGATTATCCCTGTATGCACTATGCAAGTGCACCCAAGGACAAACCCCGGTTGGTATAGGACTATTGCAAGATATGGAAAAATAAAACGTTGGACTATGGGTTTGGGTGGTTAAAGTGGACTGGTTACCAAGAACTACGATTATTATATTCCATATTTATACTGTAGTATGATTATGTTTATTCGTATATGTAACAACAAGACTGTCGTGTTGAGTGCGGAGAGTCGCTTTGCATCCTAAATGCTTCTGGTTACAGCGCCATAATACAGTGTTGTTTTTATTCTTATAGGCCCGGTTGAATTTATATCCTTCATAGTGTAGTACAAGATTGCCACGAGTAGTTTCATGAAATATTGGGCCTGGAAATAATTATACATTGTATTTAGATATCCGCTTCATGTGAAATACTGGTAATCCTCTGCATCCAGTTAGACTGGAAGCCAACCCCAACATAGTTGGAAAGGGCAAGGCAGATTGATTTAGATATATAGGTAAGCTTTCTGAGTAACCTATAAAAGTTTAAAATACTTAAAAGTCACAAATTAGAGATAGAGATAAACCAAATCACACTAATATTATAAAGGCGAAAGTTTGTGAGTGTGTGTGTGTGTGTTTATGTTTGTAACTTCTTCACGCTCAAACGGCTGGACTAATTTTGATAAAATTTGGTATGGAGGTAGCTGACACCAAGGATTAACATATAGGCACTTTTTATCCCGATATTCTCATGGGATCGACACTTATGCGGGTAAAACCGCGGAGCGCAGCTAGTTGATAATATATACCTTATATCATTTATCGAATACATGGTGTACATTGTTTTTATACTGTTAATAATGATCCTGAACCCAGTTTGTTTACGTTCGTTTCGCGCCTGGATCTGCCAAACAGGAAATGAGAAATCAAACAAGGAAAGTGTCGGGCCGATAACGACCGATACCGCACTAGAAACTACTTTTTAATAGTGATGGGACAGACAAAAATATAGGGTTATCGAAAATAAAACCGAATTATAAGAGATAAAAAAGTGTGTATTTTTACTGATTCACATAAGCCAGAGTATCGTAAACTAATTTAGTAGTGTCTTTCTTTGTAGCACTCTACGCAAAGAGATTGATTGCATTTGATGCAAACAGTTTTAATTTTTTTAACTTTCTTTTTTGCTTCTTTGCACTCTAACGTCTCTCGTAGCTTTACATAGCACCGTGCGCAATTTCTTCTTTTGAGACCTTTTTCGAGGACATGTCCGTAATGGACATGTCCTCGAAAAAGTTTGATTTGTCCTTGATTTTCTGAAATAAAAACTGTTTTTAAATTGCGTGTAATTTACCGTATGAGTTTATAGTTTCATACCCCACTCAGCAGTATAAATATACATATAAATATTATAAATATACATAGTATATATATATGGATAGCCGGGCTATTTACTGTTAGGAACTAATAGGTAATGATGAATAGTGCAATTTGATAACTGTAATGCGTGTTTTGCGATACGTGTGTACACCGGGAAAAGCTAAATTTTCATGCAGCTGACCGAGCCGAAATAAGTAATCGCATGGGTTATTGAATAAGTAAACAGAGTGCCATAACATTCCAAAAGCTACCAAGTAGTAGTACGAAAAGAGTCAGAGATTGTCGGGCAGTAGAGTGGCGTGGCAAGATACATCAAAGCGCATGCAGGAAGATCATGCAGCCACCGAAACACTGGTAACTACTTCAAAATAATGACAATGAGTTACATTATGTTGTAGGTGTAGAACGTTGTCAACACGGGAATGTAGTAGTTGCCTTCAGCAATGACCTAGTTATGTTACACGTCATCATACTTACGGCAGATTTTTTTTCCAGATAATGATTGTATTAATGCTTCCGTAAAAACTTTTTTTAACCGATTTCCAAAAAGGAGGAGGTTACATCAAAATAAATAATAAAAAAAACCTACAAAAGTACTTATTTAAATACTCAAGGTACACCACGTAAGTAAAAAAACCTCCTCCTTTTTTGAAGTCGGTTAATAAACTTCGAAGACTAGAAATACACACTTAAGTATCCTGTACCGGTACAGCGTCCTAAAATTGTTTGCTGCGCCGGAAGACGTCATTACGTCAGCGCCGGCTGTCGCTGAACTGAAAACCAGCGCTGGGGCTCTTTCTTGCATAGGGTCGCAGCATAATGCTGAGCGATAGCCGTTTTGCGTGGATTTGACGCATGTTTCCCCCAACCTTTTGTTATTTTTTTTATGTTTAAGTTCTTTTTTGCGCCATATTTACCGCAAATAAACGTATTTTCTTTCATTCTTTTCTTTTCTTTCTTTACTTTTTACTTTACTTTCACCGAAATTGCAAGTTATAGCCAGATGTTTCAAACCTTGTAGGTAAAAACGAATGCTTTCACTGCTGCTGCTTCCTATGCCTAAAAATATGCCTTCTCTCGGCTGTTTCTGATCTATCGGATTCCCGATGACCATTCACCAGGTTAACAAGCACATCAAAAATCTTATCATCTGGCTGATCCGGTGAACATAAATCGCACATTAAGTCGTAACACTTCGACCGACTATGACGTGACACTTCGAGGGCTATGCTTGGAGTTTCCCTGCGTGATCGAATCAGGAGTGAGGAGATCCGCAGGAGAACCAAGGTAACCGACATAGCCCGAAGAATTGCCAAACTTAAGTGGCAGTGGGCAGGGCACATTGCTCGCAGAACAGGTGGTCGATGGGGCCGAAAGGTTCTGGAGTGGCGACCGCGTACCGGAAGACGTAGCGTTGGAAGGCCTCCCACCACAAGGTGGGCCGACGACCTTGTGAAGGCCGCAGGAACCCGTTGGATGCGAGAAGCGCAGAACCGGACGAAGTGGAAAAAAAAAAGTTACTAAATACATACATTTTATTTTTGTTTCAGCAAAATACACACATTATTGCATAGGTAGGTACTATCTATCTACCGAGGCTACCTGCGTTACTGATAATTACATTTATCACCTAATCACAACATTTTATGAATTTATTTTATTTTTGCGGACAAATATTAAATGCCTATATAAACAATAATTTATGAGACTAATTTATATTAAATAACAATAAAAAAAAACATTTTATACGTACGTTACAATAATACGTAGCTTTATTATTTATACCTAAATATGTAGGTACCTACCCAAGTACATAAAATTAATTTGAATAATTAAGTATGAGATTTATAATAGAATACCAACACACATAAGCAAATGTTCAAAAAAGTTTACAAAATCATGAGTGAATAATGATTATTTCCATACTTATTATTATTATAAAAAATAAACCCTAAAAAAGTATGCAAAATATTGCTGCGCACATTAATTTATAAATAAATAATAAGGTAATTAACTAAAGTAAAATACGTTTTGTAGACAAGAAATGGCTCGAGTACATTGTGTACTCTAATACAGGCGAGTACATTGTGTACTCTAATACAGGATGTTAAAAATATTAAATAAGAATTCAAAACAGCAGGCGAAATTGTTTCGCCTGCTCGGATTGACGGGATGTGTGCAACTTTGTGCACATGCACGAAACGATGAAACCGCTTAGTATTAAAGATTTGCTTTTATTGATCGCTCTCTGTGCTGGAGTCTAATGAATTTATTCTTTCTTACTTCTTTCATTCTTCTTCGTGTCGATGGTTCCATTCTCATATTTTATATACTTACGCTTCAACCAGAATTCAGTCGCGTCGACAGCATTAGCATTGGCTTCGGAAAAGTCTTTCATGGGGGTGTTATAGCACAGAAAGCAGGACAAGAGAGTGGTTAACGAATCCTGAATTTTAGCCTTTAGCAAGCTTTTTCCTTACTTTTCTTTACAAGTTGAGCAGCATGATTGTGTTCTGTAAACTGAATGACAGTGTTCAAGTACGTGACGACCACTGCTCTGCAGCCGTTGTTTCTCTTGACACACCGCCATGACGCCCGTCCTTCCCGTTCGTGGCTCTTATTGTATCGTTGGTCGAGGAATACCAGGGTCTTGTTACCGTAACGATTGTCCACAAAATATATTTCTAAAATAAAAAAAGGGTTTTAAAAACATATTTTTACTATGGCATCCAATATGATGATTGTGTTGAGGCTAAGACAAAAAAAAAGAAGTTAAAAAATAAGGAACTATTTCGTTCATGTTGTATGGAATAACAGTAAAGGAATAGTAGGCATTTGTTGAAAATTCCGTGGGTACTAGTATTTAATATACAATTATACCTTACCAGTTTTAAACTACTGGTTACTAAGTGTAAAAAACGGTAAGTATTTAATAAGTCTTGATTTAATATTCCCAAAATCGAGTCGCGGAATACTGCCAAGGTCAAAAAACATTAATAAAATAAAGTTTAGACTAGATTAATATATAGTATCATCACGATCACTTCGACTTAGGGCACACAAAAACCAAATAAGGCATAAGAAAGAATTAATAAATTAATAGCATGGTCAAAAGTCATAAATAATACTAAATACAAATGCTCTCAAATTCATTCACACTTTGAGATCGCTAGGAATTAAAATTCTTACAAAAATAGACACATAATTAATATATCGTTCTTTCCTAATTCACTAAAAGTATAATAAGTAGATGCCTCGCCGACATTAGGATACTACACACAGTAATTGTACGTAATTAGGTATATAAACTACCTACGGAATATACAAGGGCGATAATACTGATAGGCTCATCGCAAAAAGAATATGTGATTTATTATAAAATGCATTTACTGGTTTTAAGACTCTTCTCTATAAATTAAATTCAGCAATAATATTGACTATCATTAAAACTTATCATTACTTATTCTCACATTTTTTTGGGCAAAATCCAATGATTTTTTTATTTTTTTTTTCACACAACAGAACTGAGATCACTACGCTATTATTATAACTACCATTTAAAAAAATAGCTTAGATATCTTAATTACTAAGATGCTGCTCCGCTAGTAACACAGTTATTTGGTTCCAAAATAAAATAGGAGACGAGGTCGATAATTATTATTAACGATAGCAATGATTACAATTAAGGAGAACGATAATTATAATTAATGAGAACGATAATTATAATTAATGCGGCCGATATTTATAATTAATGAGAGGGATAATCAAGATAATTGTAATATTAGTGATTATGAAAATTCTTAAACTGTAAAACTTCATTCTTCGCGGTAATGACAGACGCTTTGCATCCTTTCATTGCACACTTCCAGAAGGTTCTTTCTTTAACTTTTTTATATCTGTTGTATTTGACGTCACCTAAGACCAAAATGTTTTCCCGCCCAGATTTTATGAAGAAATGATGCTTGCCTGAAACGAAAGAACATGAAAATTTAACTATCTTTACCATGTTTACTTCATGATGTTTACGATCAAATAACATATAGTGAGGAGAGTATACGTAGTTGCATTCATCTGTTATAACTTACCTTTCTTTAACTTCAGCTAAAACCAATGGCATTTTTTTATTAATAAAAAAACTTATGTTATTACATTTATTTGTTAAAAAACACCAGTCATAATATTATCAAAGCGAAATTGTAATTTTAATTTTAAATATGATAAAACACTAACTTAAATATAAAGAATACAGTTCATTTTAACATTAATAATAATGCAAATTATAATACTTCATTTGTTTTATTTTATTTATTAGAAACCGTTATAATCGGTATCTAGCTGTACAAATACAACATTCTGCATTCCATGAGACACACACACAGTACATTTCATCATTATTGCTTTTTAGGTGCAATTAATCAATAAATAATCATCATAATCTGCCTAGCCTTTTCCCAACTAAGTTGGGGTCGGCTGCCTGTATATCCGGATGCAGCTGAATACCAGTATTTTACATAGAGCGCCTGCCTATCCGACTTCCACAACCCAGTTACTGGGCAATACGATACCCCTTGGTAATACTGGTTGTCATATTTCGGGCTTCTGACGAGCCGTAACGACTCTCAAAGATTCAAGGTCAGTAGATCGTCTTAGGGGCGGATTAGGGGTAGATCTGGATACATTTATCCCGATATTCTTACAGGATCGAAACTTATGCGGGTAAAACCGCGGGGCGCAGCTAGTTCGTTATAAACTTAAGGCGCAGAAACTTACGGAGCATGAAAGCGCAGGGTACTCTCTAAGTTAGAATTCGCCTTAAATGTCATGAATTTCATGAAATAGTCATTAAATTGGATAATTTGAACTTAAAAAGTATGTATATGTTTAAAGATTATAATTTTGTAAATACGTATGTATTTGTTACGGCCGCAAAACATATTTTCATCAACGTACAACCTGACACTGACCTGTAAAATGCAAAAAACGTAAGAAGATTTGAATTTCGGTCTACCACTGCGCATCCCCCTTAAGTAAACTATTCATGATTATGCTCATTAGCTCTCTTCACGATGTCCCGGTAGATGGTGGTGACAGCAGCCCGACAACGAAGGGTCTTGCGCTTCGAGCACCTCCACTCAACTCTGTGTTCTCTCTGCCTTTTCTTATGGAACTTGTGGTTGTTCACCATCAGAAAATAGCCCCGGGGCGTCTTCACCATGTAATCTGGAAAGAAGCAATACAATTAATATACTACTATAATAACAACAATATAAATTTAATCTAACGTGCCTCTGTGAGTTAGTGTCGGCCTCTCGTATGGCCTACCAAAGTTCCGGGTCCTATGGTCCGGAGATATGAGAAAAGTTTAACAATCTATATATAAAAAATTGAAAGTCCTGACTGACTGACTGATATATTAACGCACAGCCTAAACCGCTGGTCCTAGAGACATGAAATTCGGAGGTTGTGTTCGTTGTGAAGAGTAGGTGTCTACTAAGAAAGGGTTTTTTGAAACAACTCTAAGAGGGTTAATGGGGGGAGGGTGAAATTTCACGCGGACGAAGTCGTGGGCAGAAGCTAGTATAATAATAAAAGTAGTTTACAGTGACAAGGAAAATAATCCGCTCAAAGTGTTTTTGAATAATTTCAAAATACAAGTGATGTCTTATATTAGGTATTTTTAGGTAGGTAAGTGATGTGATCGACTAATAATAAAACTTTCAATGCGTAATTCTTTATTTTATGAATATTAGGTAGAACAATAAGTAATAAACTGGAAAATAGCAATGATCTTTGGTTTCGTTTGGTTTCAAATACCTGCCAAGTAACAGTCAAAAACAAAATAATCAGGCGGATGTAAGTGACATAAAAATTCTATCCTAACAATTATACGTTTACCATATATTATGTAATACACTGATTTGTCGCAGACGCAAACATCGACGCTAAAACATTTAGTAGATATACGTAACTATCTATATCTATATATATAAAAGAAAGTCTGTTAGTTACACCACTTATAACTCGAGAACGGCTGAACCGATTTGGCTGAAAATTGGTGGGGAGGTAGCTTAGGACCAGGAGACGGACATAGGATACTTTTTTTTTTTTTTATAGTATGAGTAGGGTAGGAGTAGGGTAGGAGTAGGGTAGAAGTAGGGTAGGAGTAGTGTAGGAGTAGTGTAGGAGTAGGGTAGGAGTAGTGTAGGAGTAGGGTAGGAGTAGTGTAGGAGTAGGGTAGGAGTAGGGTAGGGTAGGGGTAGGGTAGAAGTAGGGTAGGAGTAGTGTAGGAGTAGTGTAGGAGTAGGGTAGGAGTAGTGTAGGAGTAGGGTAGGAGTAGGGTAGGAGTAGGGTAGGAGTAGGGTAGGGTAGGAGTAGTGTAGGAGTAGGGTAGGAGTAGGGTAGGAGTAGGGTAGGAGTAGGGTAGAAGTAGGGTAGGAGTAGTGTAGGAGTAGGGTAGGAGTAGTGTGGGAGTAGGGTAGGAGTTGGGTAGGAGTAGTGTAGGAGCAAAACAACGTTTGCCGGGTCAGCTAGTACTATATAAAAGAAAGTCGTGTTAGTTACACTATTTATAACTCAAGAACGGCTGAACCGATTTGGCTGAAAATTGGTGGGGAGGTAGCTTAGAACCAGGAGACGGACATAGGATACTTTTATATATATATATATTTTTACTTATAGGAGTAGGGTAGGAGTAGGATAGGAGTAGTGTAGGAGTAGGGTAGGAGTGGGGTAGGGGTAGGGTAGGGTAAGGGGTAGGACACCACGCGAACGAAGTAGCGCCGGGCAGCCAGAAATAATGTATATGGTAAAACAACGTTTGCCGGGTCAGCTAGTAATTAATAAGGATGTAAGTGATATAAAAATACTATCCTAACAATTATACGTTTACCATATATTATGTAATACACTGATTTGTCGCTTAATAATACAAGAAACAAACATCGACGCTAAAACATTTAGTAGATATACATAACTATAATTAATAAGGATGTAAGTGATACAAAATACTATCCTAACAATTATACGGTTACCTTAAGTTATTAATACACTGATTTGTCGCTTAATAATACAAGAAGCCAACATCGATGCTAAAACATTTAGCAGACATACATAACTATATCTAATAGATACCTACCTACTACAATTTCATTACATATACACTTTGGATAAAGAGATACGTAGATTCCAGATAGTCACATTTATTTTGTAAACAATCTTTTGCATGGCTTAGGTATACACGGTTAGTCTAAATGTTGAAAAGAAAAAAAGGAGATCATATTTTGAAATGTATTAAGAAGTGAATCAGAACCACAACAGCTGCCCGAATTTCCTACATACGTAAAAAAGACCATTAAATTCATAATATTCACCAAGTAAGAGCGATCTAGGAAACAACCAGGTATTATTTTTTACTGTGACCAAATGTCATAAAGTCAGAATCGCTACTATGATTGTGTATGTCCTGATGACGAACGATTCTCTCCCTTACAGTCAAAATATTAGCTTTACAGCCAAGTGAGCTTCGTTTGGAACATCTCCATTCTATCTTCCAGCCACGTTCCCTTTCGTTGAAGTACTTGTTGCCTTTAACAAAAAGCATTTGTCGTCCAACTTGATTGTTTAAAATGATTCCTTCTTGAACTTCTACATCTTCGCCGTCGACTTCTTCGTTTAATTCTTCGTCCATTACTTTGTCTTCGTCGATTCTTTGTTCTGCTTCATTTTTTTTGTTTTCTGCTTTTCTATTTTTTTCTCTTTCTCTCATTTCTTCTCTTTCCCTATTTTTTTCTATTTCTATATTCTTTTCTGCTTCTAAGACTTTCTCCATTTCTCTAAATTTTTCTTGATTTTTTTTCAGTTTGCTCTTCCTATTACATTCTCTTCTTTTTTGTATTTGTTCTATTTCTCTTTTTTTTTCTATTTCAATTCTTTTTTCCAACTCCATTTTTTCTTCTATTTCTCTCATTATTTGTCGATTTTTTGCTATTTGTATTTTTTCTATTTCTCTCTTTTTTGCTATTTCTCTTATAATTTCTATTCCTCTCAAGGTTTCTATTTGTATTTGTTTTTGGTTTTCAATTTCTTTATTAGGACCTTTTTCTTGCATTTTATCCATTTCACTCTTTATATCTAATACTTGCTTCTTGTTTTCCATTTCATTCTCAGTTTTTTTTTGCTTGTATATTGCTTCTTTTTGTGCCACATCATTTTGTTTTTCTTTTTCTGTAACAGAGCAAGCTAAGGATCAGTCTTGTATCCGATACCGAAAGGCAGACTACGATAAAATGAGATACGTATATTTCTTTAAGGAGACATAGTTAATACTTCATCATTAAAACACTGAAAAGTTTTTGTTTACTATAATCATTACCAATTCAAAATAATTTCCTACAATAATTTCAATAGACAAACAATAGTTCTGGCGTAGTCATTCAAATAACTAAAATGTAAGAGATGTACTAAATTGTATACAAATTCCAACAACGGTTTATTTACAAACTTCTTAAAAAACATCGATAAAATCAATTGTTCCATATCATATTCCTAAAAGATAATGTAAATTATTCCCAGTTCATGGCATCGATAAGTTGTATCCATTCGTTGAGAATATTTTTATCTTGAAGCCAATCAGAACTTTTAACATTTCAAAACTAGACAGAAAAAATAACAGCGGTTGTTCTATTCTGATGTTTTTTAAGATTCCACAGATTTTGTTTTTTTACTATAACGTCCCTTTTTTCTGTCACTTATATAATTAGCAAGTTGCGTTTTCGAAGGCATTTTAATTCCATCAATCTTCCCTAAAGCAGTTAAAATGGCCCTGGGCTTTAGACGCATTTCTGATAGTTTATTAATTTCTATTTTGGTTAGTTCATCGATACCGTAGTTACTGGCAGTCCCAATCTTATCGTGATCATGTTCAGCATCGTTACGATACACATAAACGTCATCACTGTCACTTGCATATAACAAGGTAAGTACTGCGGCACACTGGGGCCCTCTAGTCTTTACTTTGTTACATCTATAAACTCGTTTTTCGCCTTCTGAAGTCCTCCGTGTAGTCAAACGAGACCAAGTATTTTCGGCTTCAACAAAATCCATTGCCCCCTTCGAATTAGAAAACTTTGCCACAAAAACCCAAGTTTTGGCTGGTCCTCGTTTTCTCTTAGGTGCCATTTCATCCTCAGACTCCGATTCTGTGTCTGAACGATACAATGGAACTTCCCATTGTGGCTGCAGCAACTCTATAACAACGTTATGAATTGACAGTTAATTTGGTAAAAACATGTGAAACAGACAACACTCAAAAGATAAAGGCATTCCCCCTGTTTAGAATACTAACGTTTTATCTGTAACGCTAACGCCTACTCAATTTTAGTTCGCAATTATGCACAATCACGTCTTACTGCATGAACGCTTAGCTATTAAGAATTTATTTTATAAGTACCTACGCTTAGTACACTTTTTGTTTTTTTTTTTGTTCTTCCTGTTGTCTTTGCACGGAATACATCTCTTAAATTGTCGGAAGCCTTTTATTTTAATAATTCTGGATATAAACCCCCAACATGGTCCTAACGAGCGGATATTAATGAAGATTCAATAATAATCAGTGGAAATAAGAAAACTAAGGATTTATACTGGAATTATAATATTGAAGATTATTGAAGTAGCCCGGTACAACGGAGTCCAAAGGTCAAGGCGAACGTGGACTTGGAAATCTTGCTATATTTGGAGATATTGGATAGCTGGATGTGGATAAATACAGTGTTCGGTGGATAATATTATTGATAATACCCAGTACTCTTAATTAGGTTTGTTTTATGGTAATATTTCGCGTAAGTTTCCGAAAATTGTTAAGGTCAGTACTACCTACATTATTTACTTTGATTGTTATAACCAGATAATTAATTTATTTGCAGTTAACTGATTACATTATTTAGATAAACTAAGCTGAAACTAGGTGTATTGTTTATAAAGTGATTAGATCAATATATCATTAAGCATTAGTGTAGTTTTTCAGCTAAGTTATTATTAGTGTAAGGTGGTATAAAACAATCTGTTAGGTAGATTACTATAATAAATTATTGTACTTTAACTTGTTGTATTTCAGCTGCAAGACATATTGTTATTGTGAGGCATTTGTACGTTATTTAAGTGTAACTTTTGCATATTTCAGTGTAATACCGGTGTCTCAAAATGGCTGACAAGGAGTTAATTAAAAGAAGGGCAAGTTATAAGGGACGTTTGACAGCTTTCTCTAATTATGTAAATGATTTGGAAGATTCGTTGAATCCATCACAGGTGTGCGAATTGCAACTACGTTTGGGTAAGATAGAAAATTTATTTGTACAATTTGACGAGGTTCAATTAAAATTGGAATGTTTAGTTGATGACGTCAATAGTCAATTACAGGAGCGAAACGAGTTTGAATCTATATATTACAAGATCTTTTCAAAGGCTCAAGAGTTACTAACACGTAATTTAAAAACAACCAAGGATGATGATCCTTTGGAAAATGATAACTGTTCATCGCGAACGCGTAATCGTAGGCTTGTTAAATTACCTACCATACAACTGCCAAAGTTCTGTGGTTCCTATGAAAAATGGTTGGAGTTCCACGACACGTTCTCTAGTTTGATACATTTTAATGATGAAATGGATGACGTCAACAAATTCCATTACCTTAGGGCTTCTCTCGAGGGTTCAGCTGCTGTGGTGATTCAATCTATTGAGTTTTCTGCCAGTAACTACTCTGTCGCATGGAAAATATTGTGTGAACGTTTCGACAATAAGCGGATTTTAATACAAAATCATGTAACAGCATTATTTAATCTCGAAACAATTAAGAAGGAGTCATCTGTTACTTTAAAACGTATAATTGATTCTGTAAACAAAAACTTGCGTTCATTGGAATCATTAGGAGAACCAACAGATCATTGGGACACGCTCTTAATTCATATAGTTGCAAATAAGTTGGATTCTAAAACTTTTCGCGAATGGGAAGAATTTAAAGGTGGTTTAGATAAACAAAAGTCCATCACATTAGACATGCTTCTTGGTTTTTTACGAAATCGGTCAGACTTATTAGAAACAATTGAAATGTCGCAAAATAATTCAAATAATCATTCGTCTAATTCTAACAATAAACATAAAAGCATGGTTTCTGTGACCAGCACATCAACTAGTCGGCCTAATTCTGATTCCAATTCATTAAAGTTGTGCCCGAAATGTCGAGGTGAACATAGCCTCAGTAACTGTCCACAATTTTTAGGTCTTAGTAATGAACAGAGATTAGAGTTACTACCACAATATAAAATATGTTTTAATTGTTTCCGCACAGGCCATTATGCCAATCATTGTAAATCAAGTGGTTGCAAAGTGTGTAAGCGCAAGCACAACACACTTGTTCATGTTACAGATGTCAAAGCTAAGTCGACAATTAAACCATCTACTACTATTGGTGACCGTGCTGACAGCGGTGAAGCTACTGAACCACTAGCTAACAAGAACGTAACATTATCAGCACAAGTCACGACGAATGTACAAAATAAAGGAGAAGTTCTTTTAGCCACTTCATTGTTAAAAGTTTATGATGGCAATAATCGCGAATATCTCGGTCGTGCCATTCTTGACAGTGGCAGTACGTCGTGCCTTATAACAGAAAAATTCTGTAATTTATTAAATTTACCGACTATCAAAGTTAGCGAGTCACTGATGGGTATAAATAACTCTAAGTCACCAATAGGTAAAATGTGTTGCGTTCCAATAAAATCATTAAATGAAAACTTTTCTAAAAATATTTGCTGTTTTATCTTGCCTTCTATTACTGATGAAGTGCCTTGTCGTCACTTGGATCTTAATGAATTAAATATTCCGAGTAATTTATGTCTAGCTGATCCTCACTTTTATGCACCATCTCCTGTAGACTTAATTATAGGTGCAGATGTTTTCTGGGACATCTTGGGTACAGAAAAGATAGACCTCGGTATTGGCAAACCGGTGCTATATGAAACTAGACTTGGTTGGATAGCTTCAG
Source organism: Oligia latruncula (assembly GCA_948474745.1). Taxonomy (NCBI): domain Eukaryota; kingdom Metazoa; phylum Arthropoda; class Insecta; order Lepidoptera; family Noctuidae; genus Oligia; species Oligia latruncula. The sequence continues at coordinate 15,087,810 of OX419693.1, read as the reverse complement.
GCCCTATACTACATAGTGGCCAAGTTCCGTGTTCGCTTCCTCTACTTTGCAATTTGACAAATGTTTATAATCCCGAAACTAATGTTTCAGTGGAAAGCTCTACTACTGATGACATTCAAAACCTTTTAATGCGTTTTTGGCAACTTGAGGAAGTTAGCCATCAGTCATCAGTATTCTCTCGAGAGGAGAAAATGTGTGAAGAGCATTTCATTCAAAACACAACGCGACTCGAGGACGGCCGTTTCTGTGTAAGAATACCGTTAAAACAATCACATAATAACTTAGGTGACTCCGTTCATAGAGCTAAGCACTGTCTGCTTTCATTAGAGCGCAGGTTTAAGGGTCAGCCATCATTTAAAGCACGTTATTGTGATTTCATGAAAGAATATGTTGAGTTAAAACATATGTCTAAATGTGTACCTGATCCACAGAAGATTGCATATTTTATACCTCACCATGGCGTTGTGCGTGAAAGTAGTTTAACTACAAAACTCAGAGTGGTGTTCAACGCTAGTAGTCCCACCACCTCAGGAGTATCATTTAATCATTTACAAATGACAGGCCCTACTGTACAAGATGACTTGGTGTCAATTCTTCTTCGGTTTAGGAAATATAAATATGTCCTCTCCGCAGATGTGGAGAAGATGTACCGTCAGGTAATAGTACATCCAGATGACAGGCATCTGCAGCAGATCCTATGGCGGGATGATCCCTCGAAGCCTATGGTAGCCTACCAGTTGAATACGGTTACGTACGGTACCGCTAGCGCACCGTATCTTGCCACTAGGTGTCTTAGACAGGTAGGGCTCGATTGCACCGACAAAAAAATTGCTGTAATCATAAAACACGATTTTTATGTCGATGATTTACTTTCGGGAGGGGATACAATTAAAGAGGTCCTTGAAATACGTCATAAGGTAACCGCAGAGCTGGCTTCAGCTGGAATGCCGTTACGTAAATGGAAATCCAATAATCCTGAAGTGGTCTCTGATCATACAGATCATTCTTCATTAAGCTTGAACATTGGTTCAATAGAACCCTGCAAAACTTTAGGTCTGAGCTGGCATACTGAGCCCGACGTGTTATGTTATTCAATTAATCCCAATATTACTAATGCAATGACAAAGCGCGGGATACTTTCTACAATTGCTCAGATTTTTGATCCGCTAGGTTTATTAGCTCCTTACATTATTGTTATGAAAACCATCATGCAAAAACTTTGGGTATATAAATTGGGATGGGACGATGAGTTGCCATCTGATATATCAAAAATTTGGTCTAATGTTATGCGTGGTTTACCAATGTTAAATACATTAAGTATTCCACGGATTGTACTTTGTGATTCGTATAAAGATATAGACCTGCACATATTTAGTGACGCATCGCAAATTGCATACGGTGCATGTCTATATGTTCGAAGTACAAGTCATGATGCTAATGTCCTAGTACGTTTGCTTACAGCCAAAAGCCGAGTAGCCCCAATTAAACCAACTACGATACCAAGACTTGAGCTTTGCGCCGTGTTGGTTGGTGTTCGTCTTTACGGAAAGGTGATTCACGCTCTTAGAGCTCAAGTCAGAAGCGTCACCTTTTGGACTGACTCAACGGTTGTATTAGGCTGGCTTAAGATGTTGCCCAATAAATTACAGCCATTTGTTCGCAACCGTATCGCAGAAATATTGGACAAGACAGCTGCATGCTCTTGGAGGTATGTCCCTACAAATTTAAACCCAGCTGACCATATATCACGCGGAACAGATGTAAGTCTTTTGCATTCTTTAGATTTGTGGTGGTCAGGCCCTGAATTCTTGAGATACGACATCTCGAAATGGCCTAGTAATCCTACAGTTACAAAGGAAATTCTTCCTGAAATTCGGTCCGAAGTTTCTTTACTGGTTACAACCGCAAGTCCACGACCAGTTATAGAATTTAATAGATTTTCAAGTTTTACTACTCTTCAACGGTCGGTGGCATATGTTTTGAGATTTATAATTAATTATACCAAAAATGGATCACCTAAAAATCAATTTCTCAGCACTGACGAATTAAAACAGTCACTAAATGTTATTATAAGGCTCTCGCAAGAGGACTCATTTCCAGAATACACACTTTTATTAAATAAAAAGGATTTACCAAAAAAGAGTCCATTGATTAAGTTCAAAGTTTTTCTAGATGAACATAATTTAATGCGTGTCGGAGGTCGACTCGAAAATTCACAATTTTGTTACGACAAAAAACATCCTTTATTAATACAGTCCACTCATATTGTCACAAAATTGCTGTTTGAATTTATGCACAAAAAACTTATGCACGCTGGGCCGCAACTGTTATTAGCGACTATTAGAGAAAATTATTGGCCGATTGGTGGTAGACGTTTAGCTAAATCAATTTACAGTAAATGTATTTTATGTTGTCGTATGAAAGGACAGGTAGTCTCTCCTCTCATGGGTAATTTGCCACAGCAGCGTTTGATTCCCGGGGGTTACCCCTTTGAAACAGTAGGTGTGGATTATGCTGGACCGATTATGTCAGCCACTAGACAAGGACGTGGTTGTCGTCTTACTAAAGTATACGTTGTTCTTTTTGTATGTTTCACGACTAAGGCGGTACACATCGAACTGGCAGGTGATTTAACAAGCAACAATTTTCTATCAGTTCTCCGTAGATTCATTTCGCGAAGAGGAAAACCTAAACACATTTACTCTGATAATGGAACCTCGTTTGTTGGAGCATATCGCGAACTTGGCCAGTTCATAAAGAGTAATTGCAATTCGTTGTCCAGTGATTTAGCAAATGAAGAAATCAATTTTCATTTTATCCCTCCTTATGCTCCTCACTTTGGAGGTCTTTGGGAGGCCGGTATTAAATCTACTAAGTATCATTTAAAGAGAGTACTGGGAAATTGTAATTTTACGTTTGAGGAGCTGAACACTGTGTTAGTTCAAATAGAAGCTTTACTCAATTCTCGCCCACTCACACCAATCTCATCGGATCCCAACGATTTGTCGCCGCTAACGCCTGGACACTTCCTAATAGGACGGCCCCTGACAGCACTACCTGCACCTAACCTCGAGGACCGATTCGTGACTTATTTGACCAGATACCAGAGGATAGAGCAACTCCGTCAACATTTTTGGTCTCGATGGAGCAAAGAATACGTCTCAGAGCTACAGCAGCGAGTGAAATGGCGATCCTGCACTAAGCCATTAGAAAAGGACACTCTTGTGCTCATTAAGGACGAGAAACTGCCTCCTTTGAAGTGGCGATTAGGCCGAGTCACGGCAGTTTTCCCTGGACAGGACGGAATCAGTCGCGTCGCTGATATCAAGACGACATGTGGAGTGGTTCGGCGAGCTTTCAGCAAGATATGCCCGTTGCCTCTATCTCACACAGAGGATTCTGGTTGAGAGACGATCTCTCAACGCCCGGGGGGATGTTTAGAATACTAACGTTTTATCTGTAACGCTAACGCCTACTCAATTTTAGTTCGCAATTATGCACAATCACGTCTTACTGCATGAACGCTTAGCTATTAAGAATTTATTTTATAAGTACCTACGCTTAGTACACTTTTTGTTTTTTTTTTTGTTCTTCCTGTTGTCTTTGCACGGAATACATCTCTTAAATTGTCGGAAGCCTTTTATTTTAATAATTCTGGATATAAACCCCCAACACCCCCATAGTCGCGTTATTATCGTTCGATAATATCGGAAGCGTAAATTGCAATATCTGTTTTCAGTACATTTTATATTAGGACGAACATGAAGTTACACACGGCTGCAATAATAACGAAGCAATGGAAGTACACTTGCATTCCTCCGTCCTGCGATATTCTGATGTGAGTTCTTAGAACATTTTCTCCATCCTCAGTTAGTTTATTTATTTTTTCTCTCATTATTTTCTTAATGTTTAATTGTTAAGGTTACTATGTTATGTGTCATAATAAAAAATAAAAAAAAAAGATATAGGAATTGTAAAGTTGGATTACTAACTTAGCTTAATGTTGCGCTTGTGGTGTTTACCTTTAAGTGAGTGTTACATTGTTACTTTTTTATAAAATAGTTTTTAAGTATATTATTAGTGTAAACATTCGTTGGTGAACCAAAATAAATAAATAAAATAAATAAAACATTTTGTATTAGGACGCATACACCCATGTTAATAACGTAGTAACGTGTAGTGCGAGCGGGGGCCTCTAGTGTAGCACACATAGATATCCGTTAGAAATATTGGAACGTGAAACGTCGAAACTATTTTGTAAAGAAAATATGCATGAAAGGATGGTTTCAAACTCAAACTCAAAGCATTTATTTCAATTAAACCATTTACATGCCCTTTTTAATTTTCAAGAATTCCGTCAGTCAGAACATATGAAGCTAGTTGCCCATTCCAAAGCGTAGGTAGGTACCTATGGAGCAGAACGGGCAAGAAACATAGATACTCTTTTAAATTATATTTTTACAAAAATATTAGTTACATCATTAATGTTGAATTTATAATAATATGCGAGAACGATGTAAAAAAGTTGTACGCGTTAAAAGCGTCCAGAGTACAGCAAATAGTAAGAAAACAACAATCCAAAAATGTATTAAAGGAAATAAATATGGCACCTCTTATCCTGCACTCTGTGCCAAAAACATGCAGCCAAAGTAAACTCTACGATGCCACCGAAAACGCCGTGGAAGTGACGAAGTTTTGGGACAACAAAGTTTAATTATCTGTCGTGCCAGCGATACGACGAAAAATATGGCAAAATCAAAAACAAATTATTCCGATCTTTTTAAAAGAAATTCTTTATTTAATAAATACATAGTATTTTTAATACCAAAATTAAAATCGTAAGCTTTTTGCTCTCATCAAAAATATATAAAATTGCTAGAAATAAACAGACTTGATTTTTTAATACATTGCTATAGTTTCAGTACCTAGGTACATCAATAAATAAACGGCCAATAAAAGTAACCGGTCAATAAAACCTCTACGAATAGCGATACTTGGAAGTACGTCATCCCCGCTACCAACCTGTTGACTGGCCCATATTTTTACCACGGCATGACTTCACCTCATTGTTCGTGCCGGCACGAGAGAACACAGATCATTACCGATTTTACAATCTTTGTGAATTACAATAAGTCGAGTAATGACTATTTAATAATGATTATGATCCTCCCGTTGTCGGATGATGATGTTGTTGATGGTCATCACGAAAGCCTGGCAGCCCATGTTCTTCTTCACACACCGCCATCTTGTCTTCGGACCCTCGTTCTGATGTACAGTATACCTATTTCTCCCGACGTATAAGCAACGCTTACCGTAGCTTGTTGTCCCGAAAAACGCTGCAATTATAATTATTTGGTTATTGAAATACCTAAAACGATTTTTTGTAAAAAATTCAAAATCGTTCTTGTGCCACTGAGTCACAAAAAAAGTAAATTAAAACCCTTTACACCTGAGGAGGTTCCCGATAGGCAGCTTGATTAAGAGCTTTATTAACAGGTTCTCTCTCTGGGTCCCTGACCGCCCGTCAGTAGCTTGCATTTTCATATTTTTAAATGTCCAATCCATGTTCCAATATTAAAAATGAAAATTATATGTATATTTAATTAATAATATTGATATTTTTGTATGCTCAAATCCTAATTTAAGTGTAATAATATGAAAATTATCAATAACCAATCATGTTATTAGGAATGTAAGGTAGTCTACATTTAATTGTTCATTTGTTTTTAGTGTTAATTATTATTATTCTGTTGCCAAGCAATCAATTAGAATTTCTATTTTGCATGATGTTATTAATTAATTATTATTAATGTGATGTAATTATATAATAACTATCTAGTGGCACTCATTATAATATTTTCTTTTGTTAAGGGGGAAGCTCTAAGGTGGCCCACGAAATTCAAATTTTCTTACGTTTTTTGCAATTTGCTGGTCAGTATTAAGTTGTACGTTATAATTATTACAAATATGTATTTACAGAATTATAATCATTAAAGTCATCAACATAACTCTCTAAGACCATGTAATCCCCAAATGTCAAGATTTCATGAAATAGTCATTCTTGGGGATTACATGGTCTTAGAGAGTTGTGTTGATGACTTTAATGATTATAATTCTGTAAACACATATTTGTTACGGCCGCGAATCATATACAACTTAATACTGACCAGCAAATTGCAAAAAACATAAAAAAAATTGAATTTCGCGGGCTACCCTGGCGCTTTCGCCTTAATGCGGAAAATGTGGGTTGCAATATTGTTAATATTTTGTATTATCTTTTCTCTGTTCCAACACATATTGTAGCTGTTTATTGTCCCTAATAAATTAAATAAAATGAAGGAGAATAGAATAACAACTTTATTTCTGACTAAAATACAATAATAATAATTTAAGCATACACAACTGATTTAAAATAACATACCGTGCGAAAGTTGCGCAATTTTTCTATGTATTAAACTGCGATTTCGTAGGACAGCGATGGCCGCCACTAACAGCCGAAGATTTAAATCATTAGATTCGCCTTAACGCGTCAGAAGATTTATTCGCGTATATTTGTTTCATCTCTGACACACAACGACTGGAAACGCATTTTTTTTCGCTCTTCTAGGATACCGTAGATTAAGTGAAAATAATGGTGATATGCTGTAAAAATTGTGTCGCTTAACTTCAAACTCGGATAAATGCAATTCTGAGAATTTTTAAGGGTTTAGTTTCAAAAGAAAAGGAAAAATAAATGTTTTTAAACAATTTTATCAGTCGTGTATAAATCCGCATGGTTCTTGAAACCATAATATTTTATCTAAGTCAGATAGATCTATGAGACAGCTTTTTGCAAATGTAGTTAAGTCCATGAGAGCCAATCAGCTAATTGCGTTTGTTCAACATCGCCGTCAGTCGACGTAGATCTATTAAATCAAAATTCTATAAATCCACACTGAGTTTTTTCAAATAAAGATAAATTGCGTTCCAATAAATCAAATGAAGGTAAATCCAATCTTAATATTGCGTGTTTGAAAGGATGAATGGGTTATATACTGAATTTGCTAAACAGGATCGTTTTCTTCAATACTGTTGCCATAATAAAAAAAAAATACTGCCTTTTAATTCATGGAATTAAGACTACTTATCACTTTTTTTTAACCTATTGACCGCCACACGTCAAAAATCAAAAACGTGCCCTCGGCGTCAAAATCTGTCATGTAGTCGAACCGTGGCGTGCTCGGCACATTTTGGTTTGACGTCTATACACGTCTGTGACGGTCAAAAGGTTTTAAATATCTCCTAAGAGGGTAGAGTGGATTTATCCGAGTTTGAAGTTAAGCGACACAATTTTAATCGTGATTGTGTTCGTTTACTATGCCTAAAATGGTGTTATCCATAGTGACGACGTGTGCTGGACAGTTGATGATCTTCTTCACGCAGCGCCACGTGACCCGCCTGCCTTTTCGGTCATTGCGCATGTTGAACCGGTGCCGGCCTACCATGATAACAGGTTTCCCCTGTTTACTTGTTACAAAAAATGCACCTAAAAAACAATGTTCCATAATTATTTTCATTTTTTACGACTTTGCGTACTTTTTTTAAGATGTTCTTTTCTTTAAATAAAACCATGTATTTTTCATCAACACTTTGTTTTATTGTAAAATCTAGCACAATGTAACAAAACAAACATAATTAAATTAGATAAAAAACACATTTATTACTTACAATTACACAACAACACGTTGTATTTCACGCCGGGGTAGGCAGGGGGATACATACAAATTAAATTCCTAATTTCATGAAACACTTTTCTCAATGATTGTGTTCACCCCTTATGTTTAAAACAATATTCTTCATAGAAATGAGGGTCACTTTGCAACCCTCAGGCCTTCTCTTACAAGTCCAGTACTCTTTGCAACCTCGCACTTTATTTCTGTAGTACTGGCTACCGTCGAGTAAGAGGGAACATCTACCACGCTTAGTTATCACGAAATCAACAGCATTTGCTGCAAAAAAATAAATCTATAAACACCTTAAAAAGAAATTAATAAAAAAATCAAGTTTTTTTTTATGGAATATCACTATTTAAAATAAAGATGGCGCGCAGACACGCGCGACGCGACGTTACGACGTGACGCGGTTCTGATCAATTTTCATGTAAGTTTTAAATTCTTCTACTAGAATCGCGTCGCGCCTGTTTGTTGAAGCCTTAACACAATAAAGTGCAACAAGGATCTTTTGATCAAGGCGCCTGAATGATATTGGCCACGCGCCAAAATAACTTAGTAGTGTAAAACTGTTTAACTTGAAAAAAAAAAGAAAAGTGGAAATAGTTTTTTTATGCCAATGAGTAGCAAACAGGCTGACGGTCCACCTGATGATATGTAGTCCTACTGCTATGACACTACATACTTTCCTGTCTACAAACTGACACGAGACAGAAAAACTACTTTAGCACTCAAGTTGAAACAGGATCAAACCAGTACTAAACGTTCACAATGTTGAGTGGCAAAAACGATTTTTATAGGTACTTTTAATAAAAAGTTTAATCATACTTACTAAATAAGGAAATTGGTCAGAAAAAAAGACTAAATTTCAAAAAAAAAAAAAATTTAATTGAGAATCAACTGATTTCAAACCAGAGTGGAATCAAATTTAACAGTATTATAACAATTAACTAGAATTATTCTTTGATTGCTGTAACCACATACTTTACAATACACGCTAAAAGATATTTACTAAGCCACGCCGACATTACTGTCGTGTTGTGTCGTGAAGCGAGATACACCAATCAAATTAATCTGTTCAGCAGGGTAATTGCGTAACACACTATCAGTAGCAATGGGTTTCATTTTGACAGTTCATTGCGTTATTTGCGATGTTGCTGCTCAACATCGCAAATAACGCAATGAACTCACACACTTTTTTCACACATTTTTCGAACTAATGGAGCAATGGATTAGAAATATGCTTCAAAATGATTCAAATTGAGTAAAATAGTGTGTTACGCAATTAGGGTGCGGAACTACGTCAAACACAACGAGTTTTGATTGGCTAGCACTGCGTCAAAAGGCGTCACGACACAATACAACACAGTAATGTGAATCCGGCTTAAGACTACCGCATACAGACGCGACGCGATTCTGGTAAAACTATTTCCATTAAGTTTTCATTGAAATTGTTCTACTAGAGTCGCGTCGCACTGTCATGTCACGCCTGTCTGCGGGAGCCTTTTACCTTCTGCATTCTCAAAAGGAAAAGCTAAATATTTCATACTATCAGTCTTACACCAAATTCAGGTGTTTTGGTAACTAAACTATTTGATTTAAATCTAAAAAGAACCAGTCGCTTATTGCAACAAACACAATAAACGATTGGTGTATGTTGTAAATGGGCTATTGACATGTTTGTATGTTACGCAATTAGGGTGCGATTTACTTAAACAATTTTATAAAAAAAATAAATCAATAAGTATAGGTCCAGTAAATATACCTATGTAAATATCATTAGGGGAAAACAAGTTATCTGACTTAGCTTGCTGTAATCGTGTTTGACAAACTTTAAACTTTTCTACAGTTCATGTTGAACGTTCAATTAGGTAAAAAAATTAAACATTGCAATGTGCATTTCATTTGTATAATTATAGCATAATCAGAATATATTATTCCCACAGCTGGCACACAGGCCTCTCTGTGAGAACGGGCCGTAATCCACCACGCGGGCCCAGTGCAGTTTCGTAAATGTCATATATCCTCGAACTTTTGGTTCTAGGACATGCCGGTTGTCTCAAAATGTTTTCCTTCACAGTTTTACATAATTATAAATCATAATCAAATAATGAGAAATCAGACACATTTTTCTAAATGTGCTTAGGTACACACTGACAGCGAAGAAAAAAATATCTAATTAAGTTGACAACTACGACATTTCGGTTCGACATACTCGTAGTATCGTATAGTACCTATCCGTCATCGGATTTACTTATAAGTTTGATTCGATCGGCCGACTACGGCCGACGACATGTTAGCATGGTCGGCCAATGATGGATTATGTGTAAGCGAGACGTTAGCCTCCAATACGTCATATTATCGAAGGTGTTTTGTATCTCAGTGATTACTATGCTCGCCCTTAATTTTGATGATTTTCATTCCGTTAGTATGAACGGTAACCCTGCAGCCATGAGCCTTTCTTCGACACACCCAGTAAGAGTTCGCTCCCAGGGTCTTATTTCTGAAGTAAACTTCATTTTGGATCAAAAGCTTCATACCTCCTCGGGGTGTAGTTATCAATACATGTTCTAGAAATAAATAAAGCTAGTATTACCTGTTAGTAGGTGTTACGAGGTTTACCTTGTTTCAATAACGAATACTTCTGTATTTTCATACACATTTTTGGTAAAAAAACATTCATGTACTTATGCTTAAATGTTTTACATGATTTTTTTATTGTGAATGTAGTACAACATAATTATGTATCTATTAATAAAACTCGGTTCTCAAAAAAAGTTGTTTATTGTTCCGAAGTATGTATTAATTTAATTATTAAAATAAACATTCCATATTTATAACATAAATATAAACACAACAGTTTACTAAACTTTAATATGAGCAACAAAATAACAGCTTTTTTTTTAAATCTATCAGTTTTTTTTTCACTGAGTATTTCGCATTATAGGTACTCTAAAACCATTATTGTTTTTTGACATTTCATCAACAATAATATCTCCAAAAAATCAGTTATAATTTCCGATATTTACCTACGCCAGTTATATAAATTCTACAATTGCACTCAGTTCCTCTTACTGAATGCACTGCGTGCGTTATCGACGAACAGAAGATGACAGATCTTGGCAATTTTAATAGTGATTTCGTTAGTTCCAATGAAAGCCACTGAGAAAAAGAAGATTCCAGCACTATACGTAGTGATCAGTTGTGGTGAGAATGTTCTCCCCTAACTTTGGTGACGTTGGTACCATTGGTTAGTACCGTCATTTTACAGCCGTAGGCTTTTCGGCGACACACCCAGTAGGCACTGTCACCCCATTTCTTGTTTCTGATGAACACACCATCGTCCAATAACAGTTTCATGGCTCCTCTAACTGTAGGGATCATTAAAGCATCTGAAATTTAATAAAACCATAAAGTCACGTGTGCTAATAATAAATATCGAATTAAAATGGTGGCCCAGTGGTAACGGCCGTGACTCTATAAATTATTTCATCACCACTGATCTTAAAACGGTGAAAGAAAACAACGAGGAAACCGGCATGTCCTAGAACCAAAAATTCGAAGACATGTGACATCTACCAACCCGCACTGGGCTCGCGTGATGGATTATTATGACCCAGTCCCTCTCACAGAGAGATGGCCTGTGTCCCAGCAGTGGGAACATTATAAGCTGATTATGCATGAATTAAAATAGCCTCCAGAAGATCCAATACTTATGTAAATGCATGTCCATTGGGCTCTCGGTCCTGATACCATCTTGCCGATTGGTTAATTTTTGTTTTACGCCACCCACTTGTTAATGTCAAATTATATGCCATGCAAACCTAACCTAAAGTATACTCATAATAATAGCTCTGAAGTCTAGCCGGGTAATAATATTGTACTAAACTTCATTATCACCCACTGGTCAATAATGTGATTTGAATTTGGAACCTCAACTAAAATTTCGCATAAAACCTGGTACAAAAAAATATATTCGAATTACTTTTTATTACCTCGCAGAAGGTGTGAAAAGTAGAGTATTCTCCTCCAGTAAAAAGGGTTCTTCGTCTTGGGCGGGCTTGAATCCCGATCGTATCGAAGGTGTCTAGTGCTAGCGCAGCGATTCCGAGTCCAGAGTTAACTCCTAAGCGCAGCGAGGTAGTTTAATCGTGAGTGCAGCGAAAATAAAGCGCCCGTGACATTAGACACTGCTTTGTCGGATTTGTGAATTATTTATATATTTATTAAACTATAAGCACAAGTAAAAACTGTACAAAGGCGGACTAAATGCCTTGGGCATTTTCTACCAGTCTAGTCTCTTCATTTATCTACTATAACACGGTCAGCATCAACTATACTCATAAATATAAGTCATGCCGATTTGGGAGTGCAATGCCGTACACACAGTGTTTCCATTTACGACTGATTGGGTGGGTTTAATAAAACTCGATTCAACAGCAAAGTCATATTTACTATTCTTTTAAACATGTCATTTTTAACAAACAGTTGTGTACATTATCCGTCTTATTACAAAACGACTTTTAACTTTAGTCCAAGCATAAACCATGGAGCTTTTTGTTCGAACTTTAGCTTTGGCGAAATGAAGTTCCAAATTTAAAAAAATGGCTCGATGGTTTAAACCTGGGTCAAAACATTAATCTTGTTTTGTAATAAGGCCGTATGGGTTTTCAACAAGGGACAATATTATTTTTTTCTATCTAGTTTATTAAAAACTAGCTATTCATTCCGACTCCGCTCGGGTGAATAACTAAATAACTTACAGGTGTTTGTATTTCTAATCATTTTATCAGAAATAAACAAAATGATGTTGAAAACTGCATCAAAATACATAAGTATTTAATAAATAATAATTATGAATTGTATTTTATCATCAACCACATACCTGTGATATTTGTGCTTAAAATCTCAAAATTACTTCAATAATTATAATACCTATCTTAGAGCACAATTTGAAAATAAATATTTTTAACAAGACTTCCATGTTAACAAACCATACTTCATCGTGTAAATATGCAAAAATCTAGTAGGTAAGTACCTAATTAGTAGTATTTTAAAAATACTGTTCACGAATCTTTTAAAAAACAAGGTTATTAGATCAAAACAAGATGAGAAAGTAAAATAAATTAAAATGCTATAAAGGCGCTGATAAACCTGATGATATATTGTAATGAGGCCACAAAATGCTACAATGACAAGAGCATTTAGTCGAACAGAAGTATTCTAGCGACTCTATTTCGGCGTTTTTAGCGTTCGCTTCAATTATCGATATGCAGGGTGCACGAGACATGTAGCGTCATTTGGCTCTATCTATTCGTTACTAAAGCTACAGTTTCCTAAAGACTATCCAAATTTGTTTCAAATTGATGTTATTTCAAGTTAAACAAATATCAACTTTATTTTAACGATAATTAAGTTGATTTGTTTACATTTTTGGCAAATAAATCGCGAATGCAGATTAGAAGTGTGATGGCCGCCAAACTGATGAAAATGATGGCAGCGGGGTTTGATTTTACGGTGTCAAAAACACTCTAGGGAAATACACCAAACTTACTTTCATAAATAACGTTTCATTGACATCATTCGTCGGTAAATTGCGGACGCTATGTTGCGGCCACCGTTCTTCTAGGAAGCCGTAGCTTTAGTTCAACAACGTAAACGGCGTATAAAAAATGTTTATGAAATAAATAAATGCTCGCTGTTCCGTTACAAGAGAATGCTCACGTTTATCAGCTCCTTAACGTATATGTGTCGCAGGATAATTTGAAAAATCCTTTTTTTTTTTTTTTTGCGAAAATACATTTTCGAATCCGTCAGCGCCTAACGTCTATCAGCCAATCAGCGTTCATTCTCATTGTCCTTGTTCGCGACTTACCTAAGGTAAGGTGATTTCTTTCAAAAATCCTGATATTAGCTCCTACTATTACAAAAATCTTTCTTAGTTTTCAATAATCCGGTATTTTGCAATATTCCGAAGATTTTCGCAGACAAAAAAACGATTTTTACAAATATCCTGTGACACATGTGCGTTTAGTAATCTGACATGTCAGTTATGGTTATGACGATTCCTGATATCAATGACTTCTTTATCCATAGTTACAATGAATGCTGGACAGAGTAGTCTCCGCTTCTTGACACATCGCCAACTGGCACGAGGACCTGGTCTGTCAGACCGCTTGTTGTATCTGTAACCTCCTAGTTCTATGACCGGTCTCCCGAACTTGGATGTCAGAAACACTGGTTCTGAGTCATCTGAAATGTAGAATGATAATTTTCAATGAACCAGTTTTAGCAGATTTTTTTTTTCTTTTAATAAAGCTACGGTGTCTATCTAGTGTCTTTTATAGGTTGAGAAAAAATACAGAAACTATTCCTTCAACTATTTGAATTTACTTTTAATGAGGCTGTAATTAAAACAAACGATGAAATTATAGATGTTATTTATTTTAATTAAGGTGTAAAAAAACACACGTAAGTCGTCTGCGACCAATCATTTTGCACGTTCCCTTAATGCCAATGACATAAGCAACTTTTACGCGACTTTAGACGCCACTACAGTGTCAGCGGGATTGACTGACACTCCCTTCCGCTCCACCCATAGCGGGAGGGGTCATTTGATGATTTCCCATCCACAAAAAAAAAAAAGACGCCACTACAGTGCGGCCGACGAGAGAATGCGTCCTTGACACCTGTCAGTTTTATAGAAACGAATACGTGTTTTGCGAATGTACGCAAAACACGTAGGTATTCAAACCCTTTCTCGCCACGGCCGGACTTTAAGTAGAAAGTACCTTTTTTTTTAACGTGGAGAAATACTCATGCATTCTGCACTACTACGGGGAGATGGTGCAGTTATGTGGGACTCTAACCCACTAAAACTCCACGGTGTCCTTCTCTGCCGCTTACGGCGGGAACACGGGCACGCGTTAGCACTCATCCGTGAACCCGCCGCGGCTGTCCGTCACCGGACCCTCTGAGCCCCCCGTCTCGACAATGCGGAAACCCACCGGGGGGGAAGTAGAATGTACCTTAATTTAACCTAACGGGTCAACCTAAATACTTGGATATGAGCGACATTACGAAAAACTTCAATGGCTCAGAATATTCATTTTTTTATTGCAGAACCTCGATCACGCCTAATGGAAAGCGAATGATGAGGTCTATGATGGAACGAGCGTGCCCAGGAGATGCCTAAGGCACTGGAACTCTCACGCATCGACGAAACACAGCAAGCTGCTTTACTCCAGTGGGCCAGGTGGGCGTTAGCTCTATCACTGCAAGGGAAGAATTGGTCAGTCAAATAAGGTGTTGGCTGTGACTGTCCAGGATGCGCCGAGCGTTCGGTTCAGTTGAGTAACTGGCGGAACAAACTGAGCTACACGAGGAGGCTTCTTCATGCATCCCATTCCATTATTAAGCAAGATGAGCTGATTGCCAAAGATAATAGCAGTTGATTTACATATTTCCTTCTTAATGCACAGTGCACACCCAGTTAACTCGGGGTCCCTTAATATAACTTCTTTTATTATAACAATGACAACCAATCTCCATCAGGGAGTTTCCGGCCAAGGTCCTTGAGAAAACAAGCTGTGAGAAATCTGGAATATGAAATTAGATGATAATTTATGTTGTTGCTCTTCAAAATTCCTATGGCATTAAGTCCGCCCTTAGTAGGTACACTTATTATTGTAGGTATTAGAGAATTTAATAAAAACTATACCTTTCAATTTCATCCAAAAAGAAACACTACACGGAGTGGACTTCGGGAAGGCGTTTCACAAATGCAAGTACTCGATAAATGTAACGTTATTTTATTTCAAAACCAGAAGTAAGATAAAAATACAATTTTTAAGACGAAACATTAGCATATATAAGTATACCTACCTACTTAATATCAGTCACGAAACAATATAGGTCAAGTCAATATTCATATAACAATAGACTTTGCGGAGCAACAACTCATAAATATTAACTATATTTAAGTAAATATTTTTTTCAATTTTAACAAATATTTAGCCTTTTTTAACTTAAAACTATAAAGCGCAGCCTAAAAAGTACCGTAGGAACCAAAAATACAAAGATATTCCACTTTAGGAAGACGTGCACCAGATATTTTAAAGTCTCACAGTGTATATTTTTCTAGTTTCTCTCATTTGATCATTTTTGTCACAAATCAATCCAAAATATCGAATCCAAAATATCGAATAAAGATTTAACAATTTCATACAACCACCTTCACTAACAAATTCGACTAACTATTAATGAATAAAATAATAAAAAATAACCAATTGCTTAAAATACTACTTACTTTAATTATTTAATATACCTATGTGTAATATGTAACTCTCGCTCAGTTCTAATAATGTCTAGTTCACAATTCCTCATTGATGATTATGTACTCCATTAGTCCTGATGATGACTCCTTCAACAGTCATCAGGGATGCTGTACACCGAAGAGTTCTCTTCTTGACACAGGACCACCGGATCTTTCTGCCAATTGTGCGCTCCTTGTTGAACCGAAAATGACCGACCAGGATGACTGGGTTCCCTCTTAAAGACTTCCCGAAGCGAGGTTCTGAAATTGTAATAAAATTGTGGGTTCTTAGGTGTGCAAGTTACTCCTCAGATCTTCTAAGGCTAAGAGCTTGCCTAAATTACTGTAATGTAACTATGGGTAACGTGTTGTTCGTGTTTTTTATAAGCAACATTTTTATTTTTAACTTTTACCCCCTCCTCCGCGTCCTATTTAAAAGCAATCGTCGCGTGCATATGTCAAATTTTGTTCGGCGAACCTGAACGCGTGGTTGTGCCGACAGAGGGCGCTTTCCGGTTTTCCGGTTTTACATTGGTTACTATGTATTATTTTAAATATCAAATCATCAATCTTCTTGAACTTTACGAAATATTAACAAAAAACTGGTTTGCAAGACCTTTGATATTTTTTTTATAGTTTTTCTCTATACCTAACCTTTTCTTACTGTTTTTCTAACGACAATCCCGATAAGAAATCTTCACTAGAATTTAATTCACAGACTAAGTCTTATTTTCCTGATTAATCAAAAAAATAATATTTGTAAAGCTTTATTCTATAACAACACACAACAATAAGAATTAATAGAATTTAAAAACTTTGGGTAAATATCACAAGAGGCATGCTTTTAATTATTAAACATTAAAAAGTGCACCCAACTCACTCACAACAATATTAGAGATGCAATGACTAGTAAAGTTAGTATTATTTAGTATTGAATTAATTAATAGGAAACACGAATATACAGCGTTATTGGTAAAACATTAACAACCTCTTAAGAGGTCATTGCATCATTATGAACAACTTTTACTATGGGACCAAACCTGAAATCGCGAAAATAAAATCAGATGTTCCCTAAATTTTGACGAGTTATACGAACATAAATGTAGGGAACAGCTTTTTTTGTCAAATATTTCAGTTGGAATAACTCATTTTACGGAAAATTACATTTGCTAAATATTTAGTATCGTCAGTTTTCGCAGTTTTAAGGCAGCCATAGATCTAACTTTGAAGACGTTTTATTACAAGGGTGTTTTTTCCACTTGGGACAAATTCTAAACAGGTAATAATAATATTAAGTATTCTGGTAGTATTTAAAAAAAATAATTAATCTCGTCTAACTAGTTCAGTTTCGGGTAGCCTATTTTTTTCCATATTTTTTTTCTATATAATCTAGTCGTTTCTGGCGTAGCGTGGCGTAGGTCACAGTTTTAACCTAACCTAACCTAAGCATTTTTTTTTTAATAATTAACCTCGTCTAACTAATTCGGTTCTCGATAATGTCCATTGCAAAAAAAAAAAATTGTAAGTTACAAATATTTTGTATTAAATAAACGATTATTTTAAAATAAAATTGCATGTTTTAATTATTTCATTCCCAAAAAATCTTATTTTTGCCTTTATATTTTTTGTCATAACAAATAATTTGATCAAACGTTTATTGTGTAAAGATTGTTTGCTGTAATAAATCATTTGGTTAAAGATCAAATGCCTAAATGACATTATCCATAGTAATATTCTGCCAAAAAAAAATTTGACCAAATGAAAATGTGCGTACTAAAATCATTCCAAACATTGCATTGGTTGTCAAAATTTGTTTGGGTAGTGAAATTTTGGCAAAATCTTTTTGGCAAAACGGCAGGATCCCTCTGTCTCCAGATATACTATATATACTCTTCTAGTATCGGTATCCGTGAAACCATAAGTATGGGGTCCCACCACAATCTTGTATAACCACGCTATCAGCTGCAGAAAAAGGTAACATTGTCACATTTTTTTTGTTTTAATTTGCGTAGTTTATTAATACCAGAAAATGTATCACTTTGCCTTTATGAACATCTTCTATTTAATTTAATTATTAAAATAAAAGTATTGTGATTGTTATTCAATTATTTTCATTTTTATTACATTTAGGAATAACTTTATAGATCACAATCTGAGGTTGCCAACATAAGAAGTTGAATCCGCAATGTACAAACGCCAGCACATCAAGCTACCCGAAACTGTCAAATTTTCCCAATCAACTTTGAACCTTATGACTTGGCGATAAAGTTGAAAATCTATTAAAGAAATTTGACAGATTGTTGTAGCTTGATGTGCTGGCGTCTGTACATATGTAAATGTACTTATAAGATTGTTTCCGCAAGCATGTAGCACCTATTTTTAGAAGATTACTGAAGCACCGTTTTCTTTATCGGCTAGAAACCCCAACTTCGATTAACGACAACAAAAAATTTTATTGCTTGAAATTGTCAATGTGTATGTCCTTTTTTCCTCAGAAACTGCTGGCCGATAGACACACCGGATCCACAACAATTCAGCGAGTCTCTCTTAGTGCAGATCCACCAGACTTTCTTATTTCTCGCTCTGTTCTTTCTGTAACGGTAGCCATCGCACTCGAGATACGTTCTACCAGTTTCTGTAGTAATGTATATAGCCCCTGTAAAAGTAGAACAAAAATATTTAAAAGAGCTCACTATTTCACTCTTTCTTCACTCACAAGAGACGAGTGAGTTTAATACCAAAAAAGGTCATCATGCCTAGCCTTTCCCCGATTATGTTGGGGTCGATTTCCATTCTAACCGAATGCAGTCAGCTGCATTACCAAATACCGGTATCCAGATACCGGTATTTTAGATGGAATGACCGCCTATCTGACCACCACAACCCAGTTACTTGGCCAATACGATTCCAAATAGTAAGACTGGTTGTCAGACTACCCGTAACGACTGTAAAAGATCTATAAATGAGAGCCGGGACCAACGGCTTAACGTGCTTTCCGAAGTACGGAGAGGTCTCAATATGTAATGCATGGTCTACCATCGGCAGATCGACGTCGGAAAGTGTAGCTTAAGAGCCTATACTACCTCAGCTAAAGTTCACTCTTTATCTCGCTCGCACGATACTGCTCGCGGACTGTGTGAAAGCGAGACAGAGTGCGGTGCTGGGCGGGAGGCAGCGCCAATAGTTTAGGTATTTGCTTTTTACGGTGAAAATAAAGGTATTTCAAAAAAACTAACTAACATAAGACCTGCTTTATAGTTAGTTCAGTTAGTATGCAAAGTTTCATGATCTAATTTGAAGTATTTTTTGAATACCAGCGGTTTATTGTTCGGTTTGGAGGTAACTTTGGATTTTTTTTCTATCGAGAAAATTTTATGTAATCGTGTTTTCGTCTAACATAAGACCTTACATTAAACCTCAACTTAAGCATATATTTATTTCAAAATTAATGCTGCAGAATTTTCGACATAACGGAGGATCATGTTAAGCCATTTGAGGTAGTATAGGCTCTTAACCTTTGATCGACGTCACGAGCCTCACATAAAAAACGTAACCTTTCACTTTTATTTTGCGGTAAAATCAGTTATTTTCCGTTAGTAGTTAAAATAAAATACCTAATTACGCTTTCACAGATTGAATTATATTTCCATACAATACTCTTGACAATTAGATAATTTTAATGTGAATGAACCTTTTTCCTTACGAAGACTCCTTTATACGTCACAGCAGACCCACAGCAATCCTTCGCGGTTCTATTTCTGCAGATCCAGAACACTCTACCATTGGCAACCTTGTTTCTTCTGTAAGTGTAGCCATCGCAATATAGGTACATTTTGCCATTAGTTTCCGTCATGAATACTGTTGAAATAACAATATGAAAAAATCTGTTAGAACAGGGATATTAAAGATATATGAAGAGCAGTGGTAGCCCAGAGGAAAGAAAATTATCTTTCTTTGTGCATTCTATAGCCCTTATTCGATCCTGTTTATGCGTTGTTCGGAGGCCGTGACAGGATGAGGTGGCGGGACAGTTGACAGTAATTGACTGACATATTTCACATAGTATAATTACTGTTAACCGTCCTTGCCGCCGCTTACGAGTTGTAGGTCGTAGGTTCGAACCCATGCTAACGCTTTATTACTTTGTGTAAATAATTTCATCATCACTGCTCTCAAAACGGTCAAGAAAAAAATCGTGAGGAAACTAGCCTGTATTGTCCCAGTGCAGGTCAGAGGGCCTCCCTCTCCCTTTTCCCCAAAAAAAAACAAAAACCAAATCCCTTTTAGGTCGTAGAACTAAAAAATTATAGACATGTGACATCTACTAACCCGCACTGGGCTCGCGTGGTGGACCACTCCCTCTCATAGAGACGCAGAACATTATAGGCTGATTATGCTTATGCTAAAGAAATATAAAGGTTTCTCGTAAATAACAGATTTTATTGGTTTTAACGATTTCTTAGACTTAAACATTTCATGCATTTCCACTTTTCATCAAATGAACATACCTTTATTTAAAGTTAACTAGTATTTAATTTAATTGAAAAATAACAAAGACAACAGACATCACTAAAGAAATCACCCTTTAGCTAATAGCTACCCTACCACCATTCTGAAAAAAAATTGTATCGGTTCGCTTTGTAAGTCCGCAGTGAAAACAGGCCGAAGTGTTAAAGTCATCATTGTTATGTTGCCAAAAAGACTTGCTGCTGTTCGACCTGTATAGCTGCCCTATTTCTCTCTCGCACTTAGACTATGCAGAGACAAGTGACAGTGAGCTGAAAGCCGATTCTCGATAATTAAAAGCGTTCAACATCTACTTGCAATCTCATCTCAACGACAATCGATGTCAAAAAGTAGTCGGAAAAGTAGGAAAATTGCAGGTATTTTTGACAGATTGAAACTGAGATTAGAATGCGATCGTTCTTGAAAATACGGGAATTACTCAATGTACTCAAAAATCATACCGTGAGTTTTTTTTTAATAAAGCTGCCGATATCGTCAATGCGTGTGCGCAGATTTTTTGAAAACGTGACCTCTATGTGAGACCACGGATCCGCAGCAGGTCTTAGCGGCTCTTTGAGTGCATATCCACCAAACTTTTTCACCTGAACGGTTGTTAATTCTGTATTTGTAACCATCACAATATAAGTACGATCTACCGTTCTCCTCCACACATGTTGCTTCAAAACCTGCAAAATACATTTAACATATAAAAGGTATTTTTTAGAAACATAATAACATAATCGTTTTAACCTTTTGACCGCCACAGTCGTGTATAGATGACAAACCAAAATGTGCCCAGCACGCCACGGTTCGACTACATGACAGAATTTGACGCCGAGGGCACGTTTTTGATGTTTTGACGTGTGACTGTCAAAAGGTTAAATTATAATTGCCTAAAGGATTTGGTTATCGCAATGATATTATTGGTAATGAGCATTACCAAAATGGATAAGGGTTTAAAAAAAATAGAATTTCTTTCGCCCTTTATAGTTTTTCTTGAAACAAGAGATTTTTTGAGAGATTTTAGAGTAGAAGCCTTTAAATACAGGTTGGCAAGGAAATTTTTGGTCGGTTATTAAAAAAAAAATTGCTGTTCCATGTTTTGACAGCTTTACTTTGATTGTTTTTTTTTATAAACGACGAAAAATATAGGCTAGGGGGTCTAGAATCTGGTACTGAATTCATGGTTACATTTGCGCGTCAATGTATAGAAAAATATCCGTGGATATAAAATAAATATATATATGTATGTATGTATAATATATGTATGTATATGTATGTGTGTATAATAAATTATCCGTGGATAATTTCAAACATTGGAACATTGCCAATATTGCAAAGACAGCATGTAAAACTAAAGTTTAAAAACAGCAACAAAACAACGGGAAACACTGAAAAGTTTATTAATCCTCACACATTTGATATTTACAGACAATTATTGATCGATATACATTTATTGGCAGAAATTCATAACATACATCATAAAATCATTGCTACAGTGCAAAGTATCGGTTGCGGTACTTAAACTAGTATATTGGGAGAGACTAGAGAAGAGGAAGATTGACTACTTTTTTCTAGACCTGTTGGTCCGTAATCTACAACAACGCTCTGGCATGGAAAACGATTTAAAACTAGATTCGAGTACCTGCTCACAATTTTGAATCGAGATTCACGCTTGATCATTGTTTTAGAATATCTAGACCCATACCCAGTTTCTGAATTGATAATTTGAAGTTGGAAACTTGTCAAACTACTTTAGTATTACTTAAGATAAGTTACACAGTGTCTTTTTAAGGTAAGCTTTTAACTCGACATCTCACATGGAGAGGGAGGTGATTCCTTCAATGTAGCCCGCAAAATTCAAAATTTCTTAAGTTTTTTGCAAAGAAATTTTGAATTGCACAGGCTTCATTGAAGTTCAACAAGTTCTTAAATTCAAATTCTCAATTCAGAAACCGGGTGTTAGTATTTAGCATCCCGTCTTCAACAATGTAGGATACAAGGTGGAGACGACACAACGACAACAAACTAAACTGCTGACATCTTACTAGTTTCTACCGTCGGCTTCGTCCGCGTGAAATTTCACCGCATCGCATCTCATCGCCCGCCCGCGCTATTATTTACCTCGTTCTTGCTTACCGTTCTTTCAGACTTTTTGTTTACTCGGTTCCTAAGAGCCGTAGCTTGTTAAATAGCCCATACCTCCCTCAAGAATTGGGCTATGAAACACAAATAATAATTCACATAATTTCAATGTTAGGATTTCTTTGATAGTTCCTAAATACTCCTGTGCATTAGTATTTACAGTGTTTTCATTTATTGTCGTCTTGTCATCTCCACATTGTATAGCATAGGCACAAGTATATGAACAATCTGCATAGTCTACGGGTCTAAACAGACGGACTGCATTTCAGCTGCAACATCGCAGTTTGGATGCAGTTGACTTAACTGCTTCCAAACCTTGTTAAGTCAACTGCATCCAAACAGTCCGTCTGTTTAGACAACGGAACGAGATCGAAGAAGTCTACGCTAGATCAGCCTCAGATTTATTTTGCTGTATAGTCGACAATGCTCTATATTGGCAGTATTCTGCGTGAGTAGTATATCACGAAAAAGTTATCTTTACACATGTTCAGGGCCGTCTTTACCCGAGGGTGCAACGGGTGCGTGGCACCCGGGCGTAGGGTCTTAGGAGGCGCAAGATGGGGGAAGCGCCAGGGTAGCTCGTGAAATTCAAAATTACAATTTCATGAAATAACAATTGGGGTTACAACCCTCTAAGTCAATTGCAAGACAAAATATACAACCTGCGAATTGCAAAAAACGTAAAATTTAATTTCGCAGGTTACCTTGGTGCTTCTCCCTAAAAATGGAACTCAAAAATCAAGTTTTTTTTATAGCAAAAAACAGCCTACGCCCCCCAGACTGTTTTTCGCACCCCGGCGCCCAATATGGTTAAGAAAGCCCTGCACATGTTTCTGTTTCAGCGCTTGCAAATAAACACATTAAAAAAAAACAAAATTTACATCTAAATTACAGCCAAATATATATTTAGGTTATTCTTTAATAACCTAAATGATATAAGAACCACTTTAAGGCCCACATTTTTAATTTAAAACACTAAACAATACAGTCCTTGTGACAGTTAACCGACTTCGTGTCAACGAGGAGTTTTTATAATAAATCTAGCTGCAAAGACAAGCGCCCAAACAAAAATTTAGGGCCTCTTGCAACACAAATCACTAAATTTAATACGTTTAGCGCTAAATCTAGCATTCTGCCTAGCATTTTCCTAATTATGTCGGGGTCGGCTTCCAGTCTAACCGGATGCAGCTGAATACCAGGGTTTTACATAGAGTGGCTGCCTATCTGACCTCCACAACCCAGTTACTGGGTAACAAGATATCCCTTTTGTTAGAATTTCGGGCTTCTGACTACCCATAACTCTGTCAACTTCATACAATTGACAAAATAACGATGTTTATAAATTCTTTTAACGCTAAATTTATTTAGTGATTTGTCGTGCAAGTGGGCTTACGTGATGTAAAAACATAATAATTTTATGTTATAGGCATCCAACGTTATTATTGCTTGTGAAAGGTGTTCTATTTTTTAGAACTTGACTAGCATTAACTGCCATTGAACTACAAACTTATTCGCTTATTATGAAAATATTCAGAAACATGTCAAAGGTACACTAACGAGACATATAAATTTGTAATTGTACCTAAAAATACTTAAGAGCTTAAACTTCAACAGATAAAAAAAAACATAGTTTTACGAATTATTTCGGTTGCAGCAACTCCTAAAAAAGAAAAATATCATTCCATTGCACGATTTCACTAGAAAGATCTGAATGTCAGACTTTAATGTATTACTATAGTATATAAAACTGTTCTACATAATATCCTCTTGGGCACTCCAAAAACGGTCCTGTGCAATTTCATGCGCGCACAGGCACAGACTAGTACGGATTCCATCGAAACCAATTGTAACAACAATTTCATCAGCTAATTCGGTAGCGAAATCGACTCAACCGAAACAAAAGTTCCAATTGAGTTCAAAATTAGTGAAGTAATCCCTAAATATATACGTTGAACAGTAAAATAATTCGCAAAACTATTTTAACACTAACAAAGTGGTTTAAAACATCATGTTTTGTTAACTTCAGCTAAGGAGACTGTCGAAGGCTTTCTGCCAAATGTTCTGCTCATGGGAATGACGGGGGATCGTATTCACCAGTTCCCCAGCATCAGTGATGATGGAGCCGGTGCACCTCAACGAGGATCTCTTGTAGCAGACCCACCAGATGGTAGATCCTGACTCCTTGTACTTTCGGTACCAGAAACCTTTGTACCAAAGATAGGTCCTACCGCAGCAGTTTTCGTAGAAAACTGTAAAAGAAAGAAAAATATTGATGGATTGGAGGTAAACGACTGTTAGTCTACTTCTAAAGTCCTATTGTCTATTCGTACCCAGTTGTATGAATAAACAACTATGTTGAAAAATTACCCTACCATACGAAACAAACCATACATTGATTCCTTATTCGTCCAGATTATCGCAAAGGATACCACGCAGGGTTCTAGAAAAAGTCTAATGGTATACTTCAGTATTTTAAT
Organism: Oligia latruncula; assembly: GCA_948474745.1. Taxonomy (NCBI): domain Eukaryota; kingdom Metazoa; phylum Arthropoda; class Insecta; order Lepidoptera; family Noctuidae; genus Oligia; species Oligia latruncula. Next base: position 15,062,659 of record OX419693.1, on the reverse strand, counting down.
TTTAATAGCAATACAATTTCTTTCTTTCTTACTTCTTTCTTTCAATAAGATGTTTTTTTTTAAGTCCAGTGGTTAAGGCATCGCTTCTTATGCACGAGGTTGAAGGTTCAAAACTGGACAAGTTCAATGTCAATTTTTGAATTCATATATACTTTCTAAGTTTATCGTAGATATCATTGACATTGGTGAAGGAAAACATCGTGAGGAAACCTGGACCTATTATTAATAGCGTCTCAAGTCGCCTATCCCCCTTGAGCAAGCGTTGTGATTATCCCTCATGCTTTCTCTGTAGGAGTTACAGCCTTTGCCCTACAGTGGGACAGTTTTAGTCTGGTATTATTATTACAAATAAATATTGCTCGAAATAATGACTTTCTACATAAGATAACCATATCAATAATCCCTTACGTATTACATTTTCCGTATTCCAGTCCAGAATGTTTTCTTTAATAAATATTATATTTATACGTCTGTAGTATAAACATTGTGTCCCACTGTCAAGGGTGATAAACTTGGCTGGAAAATAAAAATAATATTGAGAACCCGTCTATTCGAAATGTAGTTATGTCATCAAAGGCATTTTATTGTGACTAAAAGCATAATTACGAAGCAGGAGTATGAGTAGTTGAGTATGTGTAATATTCCGCCAACCGCCATGGAAAGAAGGCGTGAGTTTATGTACAGACATACAATCTGTCAAATTTCTTTAATAGATTTTCAACTTTATCGCTGAAGTAAAAGGTTCAAAGTTGATTGGGAAAATTTTACAGTTTCGGGTAGCTTGATGTGCTGGCGTCTGTACGTATGTATGAAAAAGTATTATTTTATTACCGTATTATTATTTTTTTTAAGATATATATGCCAATTGATACAGAACCTGACACAGACCTTTGTGCATTACAAGAAAAAAGGGAAATTAGAAAATTTCTTCCTAATCGTATCGTCGACTTTCAAAATCATTAAAATTAATGAAGAAAATTAAAACAGAATGATATGTAAAGGTCAGTTTAAAGTAAATAAAGCGAGTGAATGCACATTCTATACCCACTATATATAAAATGATCGCATTCTCGGATACTATCATAAGTACCTGTTCAAGGATGATTATGTAGATTTTTAATTTGGATGATGACACTGCCCTTGGTGCTGATGGCAACCCGACAGCCTTTCCAAGCTTGATTACACACCCAGTAACCCCGGTCACCAAACATGTGTTTGAAATTGAATCGGTAATGGTTTATATGTAGCAATGGCTTCCCATGCTTCGTCTGCGAGAAGACTGGGGACACTGAAAAGAAAAAGACCAAATTAAATTAACTTGATATGAAACAGAATGGTAATGTACACCACTAGTTCGATAGAAGGAATGAACGAAAACTAACATTTTCATTACCAATATCCACTAAGTGGTATGGATAATAGTAAGCGACGTTGCTAAACTATAATTAGTTACTTTTTCGTAGAAGCAAATTATCTAAACCAGCTCGTATCGCAGGCCAAGAATAAGTGGTCCATAGAAATCATCGGGAGACACGGCCTGCTTGAGAAACACACGAAACTGACCCCTGAAAGCAGATAAAGAGCAGAGCAGATAAGTTCTCATACACACGAGCACCACCATGCACCACGCACCACGCGGCACGCGTCACGGCACAGGCAACTGCCGCCATCGAAACATGCCGCTCGTGTACTTGAGCAACGTACTCGTATACGTATAAACGAGCGGCATGTTGTCGACAGCTGCAGTTATCTCTGCCGTTGCCGCGTGTCGCTCTTGTGTAACCTACACTACACTACGTCACACTACGCACACTAAGTCAAAGTGTTAATGAAAAAGATCTAAACATGAGACTGGACGATCCTAGTCCAGATGACGTGGTGACGGAGGCTTTGCAGCCTCACCAGGATTTGTAGCGTCGCATACCGGCCATGCGTTTCATATTGAATCTATGTTTGGTAATAGCGAGCAACACCGTTCCGTATCTAGTGTACGCAAACGGTCCTGTGTCAGTTAAACAAAGAACTCATTAATTTCACTTTCGAATGGTCCTTTTATCAATTTTGTTCGTTTATGGAGCCTCACGTGCTATTGTTGATCTTTGTTGTTGTTCAGTTAATATTAACAACTAAACGAAAGTTTAGTTGTTAATTTTAAGTTATTAATGTTGTTTACTGTTTTATGATTAGCTCCTGACCCATTTTTTTTCTTAGTGTAATTGTTTTACTGAAGATGCCTCACAGTAATACCTCGCAATCAAGGACTCGCTACCTCGATGTCACCTCTATGTAAAATAATTGGATAAAATAATTGGACTCCATACCAAATTTTATCAAAATGGGTACAGCCGTTTGAGCGTGAAGAAGTAACAAACATATAAACACACACGCACAAACTTTCGCTTTTATAATATTAGTGTGATTCTCTACACACAAAAACTATGAAACTACAGAGAAACGAGCATCAAAATTATTCTCTTTATTACCTTATCACATAAATATTTATTATTTCATAATATTAAGGAACACATTTGTGACAATAAACAACTAGTGAATCACTGCACTGCTGAAAACATTAGAACTAATTTTTACTACACAATTAGTTTTTCTATTCTTACCGATCTCCAGGAGATTTCTTGACAGTTGAAGGGTGTTTCGTCAACATAAAATAAAAATCAGTAAACTAACGTACCTTAAAATGATCATAATTCTACAATTGCAATAATGTTGCCAGGAACTATATGAGAACCACACCTCATGCTATGCTATAAATTGCTATATGCCAATCCGCAAGCTGCACACGACGCTATCAGCTAAGGGTGCCAGGGCCAGGGGTGCCGTACGCACGAAAACTTATCAAGCTAAATCTACATTTCCCCAATAAGTAAAAAGAGGTAGATAGATCATACGTGCCTCGTAAGTGGCTCGCCAAAAGTGGTTTGTCACATATTGTCTCGTCAATTTTGCGCTCCCGGTATTGATGATCAAATGTTCGTTAGTTGTAATATCATTTTTAATATCATGTCTAATATCATTTCATTTCTAGTTTAAATTGTCCTTCCATTGTAGGCATGGGTATTGTATTTTTGCTAAAGATTAGTTTGATATGTCGTCGTATGTACCTACATCTAAAATCGCCACTCGTACAATAAAATACCAGTTGTTAATAATGGTTATGTTCCTTCATCTTGATAATGACGTCATCCAGGGTCACCACCGATGCTCTGCAGCCTTTAGTTGCTTGGTTGCAGTACCAGTAAGTCTTTGGACCGTTGCTGTTGACAAAGTTAAAACGCTTGCCACCAAAGTGCAGGACTCGGTTACCTTTCCATGTTTGGGTGAATATAGGACCTGTGGGAAACAGATATAATTATGATGTAATTCTTAAAAAATAGCAATGAAAAATCAAAGAAAGATGACTGTTTGAGAAAGTAATTTTCAAGAATTTAGTACAGCCAACCTTAAGTCACATTTGAACCACGAAAATCGCCCTTACCGCTACGACAAAAAGGCGCCATGGATGTAAATATCTTTAACCGTAAATTGTTACTAAGGACGTGCGGGGTACGCTACGTTACAACTTTTTTTATCAATCGATGAACCTAAGAGCTCTTACACATCTGCGATACTGTGCCTCGACAGCTGTCGTCGACTGTCGGCTACGGTCGCGGGCAGTCGCAGGCGGTCGCGCGACAGTAGGGGATCGTCGCTGAACTGCGTCAGCGACCGCTCGCGACAGCTGTCGCGACACGTTGTCGCAGATCTGTAAGAGCTGTAAGACAATACCTACCTAATTATCTGGACTGGAATATAATTGCTGAATATTGACATATGAATAAAATATTAATATGATTTGTTTAATAGACACCAATAAGTTACGTAACACTGAATATATGTAGTAAATAACATTGAATATAAATGTAGGGTACGTAATTTAATACAAAATTATATTTTGGTATTTCACCCATAACCGGTCGGGTGACTTAATTTTTTGTAAAAAATAAACAATACTTATTGTTTTTTCTAAAAATTCTACTTAATATTTTACATGTTTACACGTTCGTTACATGCAAATATTAAAGTAAAGATTATTTAGTCTTAAAACTACAATATCTACACAGGGTGTAAAAAGACCCATCATATAGCCGTCAACTACGCATTCTGTACATCAAACTAAGTAAAATTGCACAAAAATAATTGCTGGAAAACGACTTTTATTTTTGGTGTGAAAATTTGCTGTTTGCGGCAGTGCGCAGTGTAACGCAAGCAAAAAATTGTGCTTATGGGTGCATGAAACGGTACAGGGGTCGTGGCCTCGTGGGGGTATTTAAAGTTGTGTTTTATCATTAAAAACTTGTTTTCCTAAAAAAACCGCAGTTACAGTTGGAATTTTGACCTTCAATATCTCCGTAACCAGAGGGTTCCCAGTTATGGTCCAGGACACAAAAATTATCACAATGACGGGGGTACAAGTTACTCTCGGCTTCGTTCAATGTCTTTTTACACCCGTTATACTGTATGGTACATCTTGTAATATTTATGCACTAGTAATAAATATGATAATGATTTGAGATCATTTAAGTATACATTGCAGGTACATCGACACGATATTATTCTAGATAGTACACTTAAAACAATATTTGATCAATCAGCAGATTTCATCGACCTGTGTTGTGTCGACCATTTCTAGGGTAAGGTGTCCCCATAGACTCACACTCAAAGTAAATTCGGACACGGGGATTTATATCAAAACCTGCAATCATTACAATAGTACTGTCATTAATCCACAATTTACAATCTACAATAAAACTGTTTGAAAGCGAATGCAAGTTGGGTGCCATGCCAGTTAAAAAGAAATAACTATGGATCCTAAATATTTTACCACATTAGCTGACTAAGTACTGGAGGGGCTTGTAGCTAAGCTACGCTTGCCGCGGTTACTCCGTGGATGGGTGACCATCTTTACATATCGTGCCTCGGAAAGCACATTAAGCCGTTGGTCCCGGTTGTCATTCTGTGTATTCATTTTTGACAGTCATTACGGGTCGTCAGAAGCCCGATAGTATTACAACCAGTCTTACCAAAGCGTATTACCCAGTAACTGGGTTATGGAGGTCAGATAGGCTGGATACCAATACTTTGCTCCATGTAATTACTGGTATCCAGCTTCATCCGGTTAAACTGGAAGCCGACCTCGACATACTTAAGAAAAGGCTAGGCAGATGATGAGCAGATTAAGTAACGATTTTACAAAGTCTTGTAGATTACTAACAAACTTGTTTGGCTCCTTAGGTAGGTACAAGGCCAAGAAACCTCTGTATACAGTGCAAGTACAGTAACACTATAACTTTGATGTCGCAGCCCGGCGAGGGGTCGAACCTCACGCAGCCGACCATACCACGCTGCATGGCGTTAGAAATTTCTTCAATCTCGATAGATGGTTTCAATAAAAACATCACAGACGCTCTAAAGAACCATCCTCCAATCATAATTTCCACTGCTTTCTTCGGCATCAAGTAAAGTTTCATCGAAACAGGCCAGGTGTCGACCCTCAGTTCTGGCAGTGAAGTTTTGCCAGCTGCTATGATACATGTGAGTGGTGACACGTTTATAACTGGCGCCCTGTCATACCGTATCCACTGTACTACTCCTTCCCATACTTTGGTAACCTGTACAGGCTTGATCGGACGGGCCCTTAAATGTTTTGCGGTCACTGCAACAAAAAAATGTTCACATAATACTAGCAGCGCCCCGCGGTTTCACCCGCATAAGTGTCGATCCCGTGGGAATATCGGGATAAAAACTATCCTATGTCTTTCCCCGGGATGCAATCTATCTCTCTGCCAAATTTTATCGAAATCCGTTCAGTGGTTTAGGCGTGAAAAGGTAACATACAGACAGACAGACAGACAGAGTTACTATCGAATTTATAATATAAGTATGGATTATAAAGTGAAAATATTAAATTTTTGTTTGTTTTTATTATGTTACGTTTTCACGCTAAAACTGATCTTTAAACCAATTTGAACATTTTAAATTGGGTTAGTTATGTACCAAATTGTTTTATGTTTTCTTTGTTGACAGAAATGTTGTATTTCAGTGGTTGAATTTAAGATAACTCCTGTTGTAAGAAATTAACGTTATTAGTCGCAATTAAGACGCAAAATTTTGACGGTTTGATGAATATTAAGTTATGAAATAGCCCAGGTACCAAGTTACAATAACACTGAAACTTTCTTAAAAAAACTATTATTGTTTGAACTCTAACCTTTTAACTTTAATATCTGCTCAATCTTGTTCTGGATCCGGCTGTGAAGTTCCCTTATATACTTGTCCTGCTCGTGAGGTATAAAGCCAAAATACTTGTTGGGGTGTTCGTACAGTAACATCAACACTTTTATGTCGCAACCCGGCGAGGGAGCGAACTTCACGCTGGCGACCATCCCTTGCTGCAAGGCTTTCGTGAGGTCGGTGCGTTCGATGCACGGCTCGATTATAAACCATACTGTATGCATGCCCATTCCTGTTCCAACACTTAGGTATGTTTCTTTCGGAATCAAGTGAAGTTGTAACGAATTTGGCCAAGTGTCGCCCTTTATATTTGACAGCGCAGAAAGGGCAGCTAAGATGTCGCAAGAAAATGATGACACGTTTGTCCTGTCATGCCGTTTCCACTCTATGGCGCCTGACCATATCTTGTAGTACAGTTTTTCCTTAATGTCCGACGAAGGTCCTGCAATCGCTGCAACAAAATTAATTTATTAAGACAAATGTTCATGTAACTTCTAATGAAATCTATCTTCTATATATAAAATTCAAAGTCCTGACTGACTGATACATCAACGCACAGCCAACCGCTGGGCCTAGAGACAAGAAATTTGGAGGGTGTGTTTTTTGTGAAGAGTAGGTATCCACTAAGAAAGGGTTTTTCGAAATTCCACCCCTAAGAGGGTGAATGGGGAGAGGGTGAAATTTCACGCGGACGAAGTCGCGGGCAGAAGCTTGTCTACACTGAAATTAGAGTTAATGTACAAGTATGTATTATAAAAAGAAAAAAATATGGTATTAAAAGTAATAAAGTTGGATCGTTCCTTAGTGATGGAAATAGGTACTGCGGATGAATTCCTTTCCACACCAAAAATATTTTTTTTTCTCGCAAGTAAAAAAACATTTTTTTGTAAGTTTGTAATAAAAGACGTATTGTGGAATGTAATTATTTGATGAGTAAATTGTGAACATGAGTTGATTACAGGCATAATTATATTATTAGAACATTGATTATGACGATATACGGTAGTAGATAAAATACTTAGTTATTACAATATTTGGTAGATGTGTTACCCTTAAATGATCGGGTAATTTTTTTGAAACAGGAGGTCAATATTTTTATTTATTTATAAGTAGTTCTTTTGTAGGTAATAATCATGCAATATTAACATTGATTAATATATTTTATTTTTGATTGACATTATTAGGTACCTACCTACATCAATTATATTGGAAACATTTTAAAAGAACATCAACACTACGAGATTTGTAATTTTTTTCTGTTTTCTTCAGATATTTTGACAATTTAATAAAGTTAACTTATATACTATTCAGTATAGAGGGTTCTTACTTTAATACTGTTTTTAATTTCTACTGTTTGAGATTCATTATTTTAAAAAAATACAACGTGCCGCTACAATGGCAAAATTCATTTAACACACGGGTAGGGCTACTGGCCAGTAATCATAAAAAATATAACAACATAAAATAATCGTAATTTGAAAACTATCACCTGCGCCACTCTCCGACATAGGTGTCCCTTTTTTTCCTTCAATTCGCCTACTGATTCGTTTTAATTTCATTGATGCGATGTTCCATGTAATGATCCGTGACCCCGGCAAATGATCCCTGCGCTAAAGTTCTTTAAGTACAGGTTGCTCCAAGATGATATTTTAGAAAAGTGTAAATAAATAAAACGCGAAACCGTATACGTCATTAAAGCGGCACGCTGTATCTACTATAATCGAGCTTAAATATTTTTTTTTTTTAAACTCAACTGGTAAAAGGAAATATAACTCATTGTCTGTGTTTATGTTGAAGACATTCCATTTTATTTAATAATAAATTATTAATAAATTAAGTACTTAAATAAATAAATTTAATCCGTATTATGACTATAACAGAAGGTTAATTTTCGCACTTAAAAGCGTTCAAATTTGAGCCACAATCTCGTCTCAGTGACACTCAATGTCTAAAAATTTGACAATTTGATTTGATTTTTTTTTATTTCATTGCCTGTGATTTTTTGACAGATAGAGACTGAGTTAAGATCACGAACGTTCTTAAAATACACGAATGGCACCTCTGAAAGCACTACATCTAACGACTAGAGTATAAAGGATCGGTACATTAGTACAACACATTTATGGAGAGTACACTTAAAAGCTAGACATGTAGGTACATATTAGAATACACTTCAAGTAGGTACCTAATAATACGAAATTCAGTATATTTCGTATAAATAAAATATTTGAAAATACGGTGGTAGGTTAGTGCAAAACCTTTAACTAGCATTTAAGTTAAATTAGCATTTTTTTTTTGCAATTTGCTCAACCTTGCCCTTATCAGATCGTGAAGTCTACCAATAAAACGGTTCTGATCGAGAGGTACAATGCCGAGATACAACTTTGCGGTGGGCGTGTACATGAGCACTAGCATTTTTATGGAGCATCCAGGCGCTGGGTTGAACTTCACGCAGCCAATCATTCCACCCGACAAAGCGCGAGTGAGCAGATCGAGCTCGAGTGACGGCTCCATTTTAAACAATACAGACTGTGAGAACTGTAGGAATTGTCTTCCTCCAATTCTATCAAGCGCTCCTTTCGGCAACAAAAGCAGTTCTAACAAATGGGGCCAAGCGTTCACATTCAGTTCTGCTATTGTATTTGTGGCAGCTAATATATCGCAGCACACTACTGACCGGTTGTGACCTGGTTCCCTGTTATGCCGTTTCCACTGTATTGCTCCTGTCCATACTTTGGTTAGCCATGATTTTTTCGGAGAGACCGGTGGAGGTTCTGCGGTGTCTGCAACTACAAAAAATGCATTTGTTAAAACAAATGAACTTTTTATGAATAAACTTTACTCTAGATCTCCACAATATCAATATATCTATTAGCTACTATCACGATCTTAATGAAGTCAATTGGTATTCTTGATCCCGATGAGAATAAAAATACAATTTGTTACTGCTTTTATTTATTTTGTAATCAAACGCATAATTTGGTAGGTTACAAGAACATTAACCAGTCTTTAATGACTTTGTAAGTGTTACATAAATGATAACATTGAAATGAGTAGGTTATTTTTGATTTCAAGCCAAGTCTACCACTTTGCCGGGTGATTGTTTTTCGATCTGCGCCCAGAGTTTATTGATCAGAGTCTGTTTTTTGGGTATAATTCCAAGGATCTCCCTGATCTTTATTAAAATCATTAGCTTCAATTTGCCGCCAGGTGGGGGTGGAATTTCCACTATTGGTATCACTCCACCCACCCAGAGCTTTTGTAGTTTGTCGTATATCTCAGATGGTTCAATTTGGAACTGAAATTCTTGTCTATCATGAATTTGACCTTTATGAAACTTTGTGATCAATCTCACTGTAATCAAGTGCAAAATCAAGGTCTCTGGCCAAACTATGTTTGGGTCTTCGTTTGACTTTGTTACTTTGGTTGCCTTGCAGGATAACCAGAGGTGTTGTAATTCAGGCGTCGTCCATTTCAAATGACCGGTCCATTGACCCGGCACGAGCCGTGTTGGCACATGTGATGGGCCTGCAGTCACTGTAGAAAAAAAAGCATCATTACGGTCATCTAATAAACACAATTTTGCAACAAGGGTATAACTAACCCGCACTAGGTCCGCGTAGTGAATTACGGCCCACTCCCTCTCACCAAGAGAAGGCCTGTGTCCCACGATGGGAACATTATAGGCTGATCATGCTACAAAAGAAGGAAGGAAAGGCAAACCATAGAGTTTCTTTTTACATATTTTATTTTCCATGCAGCTTGGTAACGCTATTTAAGAAAATGAAATTCTTTAAATGTAAAATAATAAATATGATGATATTGTATTAATTAGTAGCTAACGAGCCGCCGCTGCTTCGCACGGTGATGACAACATATCAAATCATCATGATTTCCTTATTATATTATTAAAGTTTAAATTTCATGTTTTATACACATAAACCTTCCGGAATATATTCTCAATGACGCTGAAAAACGCACCAAGTTCCGTTACCTAGTTTAGAAGATCAACTCGGTCACACAGATAGACACGAAAAGCGACTTCAATTTATAATATGTATAGATATTCCACATAAATACGACAAACACTATAAAAGAAGAAAAAATGTTAACGAGAATACCAACAATATAACAAGACTAGATAGTGATACTATACCTATTATCAAAAACATAGCAATAGAACAACTTTGTACAGACGCGAGCACATCAAGCTATTACAACCTGTCAAATTTCTTAAATAGATTTTCAACTTTATCGCTAAAGCATAAGGTTCAAAGTTGATTGGGATTGACAGTTTCGGGTAACTTGATGTGCTGGCGTCTGTACAAATACTACATAATTATTATGATTCTTAATTAAAAGGCGAGAAGTTACATTATGTACATTAAAATAGATAAAATTTACTTATCTTATAACAAATTTGATTGTTTATCTAACAAGTTGCTCAGATCCAATTTACTCAATGATTATGCTTTAACTAGGGGATCCTTATTATTACTTGATTTGCAAAATCCTAATATGAACAAGGACTTGGACAACAACGAACAACATAATGGACAATTCAACGAAGCGTAGCGATATTCCTCTACGAGAATAATAGGTACTATTATTATTCTCGTAGAGGAGTCGATACGCTACGCTTCGTGCTACGTCGTAGCTCATAATGCGCTACGAATGCTACGTTCGAGCTGCCTCTTTTTTAGGGTTTCGTATTTCCTACAAGGAACCCTTATAGTTTCGTCATGTCCGTCCGTCTGTCTGTCTGTCTGTCCGAGGTTTGGGTTTTTAGTGCATTTCATGAACTTTAAAGGAAAATTATAGGGGTTAAGATAACTTAATTAGTTTAGCAGTAATAGTCGTTGAACTTGGGTGTTGGATAATTTTGTGCCAAATGCAAAATCCTTAGCATTAATCCTTTAAAGTGACTAAGATGAAGTAGTTGCTTGTTTATAACGGGTAAAGGTTTTTTTTTATTTTTTTATATTCAGAATAAAGAACAACAGAATCGTACTACATTGTGATAACGGGCTACTACGGAACCCTACACTGTGCGTGGCCCGACACGCACTTGGCCGGTTTTTTCATTTTCATCCAAACCCATAATGTTATTTACAGCATAGCATGGCAACTCGTCGTCTATATTTTCTCTAAAGCTTTAATAACATAACCATCACACTACACACACACACACATAAAAACAATAGTATGCTACTTTGTCAAAATCACATTCGAACCAAAAATTTATTAAAAAATAAACTGGTATTTTATTAGACAAAAACTTGACGAGTCCTTAAGGATGGTTGTGTTGATTCTTGACTCTGATGATGACGTCATCATACGTGACGATGGAGACCCTGCATCCCTGTGGGGCTTTATTGCAAACCCAGTAGATCCTTCCGCCCAAATTCCGCTTACAATTGTACCTGTGCCCTTTTATCTGAAGGAGCGGAGTACCTCTATTCGTTTGCATAATTCTAGCACCTGAAAAGCAAAAAAAAAAACTCAGAAACAAAAACCAAATTATTTACAAAGAACATGACTCATTGAAATCATAACTACTTATAACAAATTTGCAGCAGTTATTTTCAAATCTATAGTTCTTAGACCAAATATGCAGAAACGAAAGACATGGAAATAACAACGTTTTGCTTATAATTATTCCGCCGTCTTACTTCAGCTTAAACTTTATTTATAGTGTTGGTTGCACCCGGAGTACCTTTATTTTTATTTTTTTTTATAAATCAAAAAAAGTTACAAATTGAAATCATTGTTGAACAATTAAACATACCTAAACAGTTAAGTTCGTTGCACGCTGATCTTATATGGGAACGTCTCTAAGGGGCTGCCTCCACGAGCGAGAGAATCGCGGCGATATTATCGTCGTGCCACGTATTTCTATACACTCTCTTAGAAAGTGTCTCCACACGGCGATTTCATCGCCGCGGAAATTTGATGGCGCGGCGAGACTATCGCCGCGATTCTCTCGCTCGTGGAGTCAGCCCCTTAGGGTCCGTACCCACGAGCGGGAAAATCGCGGCGATATTACCTATCGTCGTGCCACGTATAAACTCTCTTAGAACATAAATGTCTCCTCTCACAGCGATATCATCGCGGTGAAAATTTGATGGCACGGCGGCAGCAACCCTCAATCAAGACTAAAGCATAATACATTCATCATCATCCACAGCTCGACTTCACCCAGAACAATCCTTACGTACCACTCATTTTGCTTCGCTTACCTTCATACACCAAATAATATGTATAATACACATATTATTTGGTTATATATTACCTATATAGAAATACAAATGAAACACACATTTCAAACTAAAATAATAATTTTATATCTGTAACACAATAAGCCGATAGAATAAATAAGCTGGGACCAACATTTAGATAAGAAGTTACTTATCTACATAATAAAAATATAAAAAAGATTTTCTGATAAATACGTAAAGAAATATTAATTTCAAAGATAAATAAAAGACAAAACGTTTATTATTAAAAATTTGGCTAATTTCTAAACTTATCGACGATATTAATTTACTTATTTAATAAGTTTACAAAGATTATATAGTAAATATAATTTTACTTATGGAAGCAACAATTATCGCACTTTGGGGACGGTTTATTTCAAAGAATAAACAAAACCATGCAACTTGTGTAGACATTACCGTCGTAAAATATGAGACTACTCTGTCTGAAATATAATATATGGTAATAAACAATTTATTATCAGAGCAGACCAGCACAGCTTGACCAGCGAATTAAAATGATGATCAAGATATCTCCAGAGCTTTCCCTTCAGCGAGAATATCCAGTTGGGCCATTGGCGTTTTCGCCCGAAAGTAGCTAGGTATCGCCTTTGTTTACGCACCAACTGTGCTCCGCGCATCTGCCTTGTGATTGGATAAAAACAGCCATCACATCGAAGGAGGTGCGCGAAGCATAGTTGAACAGCTTGACTGGCGAAAGCGCCAGGATGACGAAATTCAAATTTTGTTACGTTTTTTGCAATTTGCAGGTAGCACAGAATTATAACCATGAGAACATGAGAACCATCAATACGACTGTCTAAGTACAGACGCCAGCACATCAAGCTACTACAATCTGTCAAATTTCTTTACCAAATTATCAACTTTGAACCCTATGCTAAAGCATAGGGTTCAAAGTTGATTGGTAAAATTTGACAGTTTCGGGTAGCTTGATGTGCTGATGTCTGTGTGGTATACTAATAAATATAACACACAATTGGATGGCAACACTGCTCGAGCTGTCATGGTTTACCCGCCATGGCGACTGGACGTGCCCGTTGGATTGTTGTGTATTTACTGATATCCTGGTAGTTTTACTTAAAACCCTAAGCCCCTAATAAGAGATCATAGCGAACACCACAGTCTGTACAAATTATCCTACTGATTTACTTTTACTATTTCATGAACGGATCATTCTGTAAATACATACGGTACTGTCACGAATCATATTTTGATCAACATACAACATGATACTGACCTGCAAATTGCAAAAAACGCGGGCTACCCTAGCGCATCCCTCTTAACAGCATGCGCTCGAGCAGAACGCGGATTGTTTGCTAGGCCACCGTTCAAACGCAACGTACAATACGACCCACGTAACTTGGCGGGCCTGAACATAGGCACTAAGAACTTTCGCGCATGTTCTCTCACTCACACTCGCCTCATGTCACCATTTGGTTCCTAAAAAATCTTACTGCGCAGCCTTCTGCGCAAAGTTCAGGCCCGCCAAGTGACGTCCTTCGTATTGTACAGCGGTCGAGCTATGCTTCTGTCTGCCCTGAATCTATCTTAATGGTTATGCACACATTTCTGTTTAATCACTACGTCATTGAAGGTAGTGATCGTGGCTCTGCATCCCATGCTGTTCCTACAACAGATCCACAAAGACCTGGCTCCAGAACTGCGGTTGTTCCGGTTAAACCTGTACTTCCCCACTTGGATCGCCGGCTTACCATAGCGCGTCTTAGTATATATCAGAACTAAAAAGGTTAAATTAATAGTGTTAGAACTTGTACCGAAATTTTTGCCCCATAACTGTATCTGCATACGGAAAAGTAAAAGGTAACATTGTCGTTTCAAACTCATTTATTACAAACTTTTATCTTATCAGGAGCACCAGCATAATTAATAAAATTAAAGATTAATTATTTAATTTAACTAAGAATGCTTAAATACAAAACAAAAATAATTAGGTCCTTAAATCTAGGTTTATTCAGGCTTTGGCTGAATTAATTTCATCAAACTCAGCCTTATTTTAGAAATCTCAAAGAATTGTAAAAGAAAACATATATCAATAAATAAAAGTGAAAAATAAAAACATTTTTACAAGAAAAAAAAACAGCTGACTTCCATAAAAGACACTACAAAGTGAAAAATAACTTTAATTTCTGAAGTCGGTGTCGTTACTTACCCCACACAAATTCGTATAAAAAACACTATTTGCTATGTAAATATCAGTAACAGGAAGTCATTATAACATCATCAATATAAACTAAGTGACAAAAATACATATTATCAATACTAATTCAAAAACTACCCAAGCAAAGTTAATAAAATTTATATACGACCACGCCCCATATTAAAAAAAAATTTGAAATCTATTTACAATTGCCGGAGATATCGCGTAAACATACAAAAAAACAACATACAGTCGAATTGAGAACCTCCTCCTTTTTGAAGTCGGTTAAAAACTGATGGCATTCCTACATTTAATCTTTACTTATTCAGTATAAACTACTTCAAGGGTGCGCAAGATTCGATTTCTTGATCGAAGTTCACACGTGTGCAATGGCGACATGTCAAAACTTGTTAAGTGTCAGGCTCCAAATTGATTGCCTGTGTTTTATCGATTCTTCGAATAAGATTCTTCGGCTGTATTATATCGCCACCTGCCGCTGACGCTGACCTGCACCTGACGCTTTAAAGTCAATTAAATCGCCCCAATGTAACTGAAGTTCTTCTAAAGCTGTGTCCGGTGTAACAGTCAGCATCTGGTAATCCTAAAAACTTCGCGATTTCCTTCGGCATGGTACCAAATTTGTTCACACCAATAGGTTGAACCGTACATTTACCTCTTTGAAAATTTTGAAAAAACCTAGGATTTTTTGCTTTTTTCGAACGTAGAGCTTCATATTTCTTTACTAATTCATAATACGGACCGTGAATAGTAAATGTTCGTGGAATTTTGTTTTTAGTATTAGTGACTCTGACTAGAAGCATTTTGCCGTGATTTTCTATATCTTTAGTAGTAATACTTTGTAGTTCATGGCGTCTACATCCCCCAGCAATTCCGAATATTAACGCAACCTGGTAAAAGATAAAACAATCATAAGGTATGAAGTGACGACACAAAATAATAAATATGTAGTAGGTATAGATTAAGATCATCGCACACTTATGTATAAGCACTGCACCAGATCATTATCACCTCGTTTATCGACACATCGTCAACAGAACGGAAGCTCGTAACAGGGTCGGTCGGCTCGAGAGAAAGCCGCTCTTCCGGCTAGGCGTCACCTCGCTTATCATTATCACACAGCAGAGGTTGATTGACGGCAGCCACACATCATCGGATCACGCCTTTTTTTTACCCGAAGGTATTGTGTATTTATAGTACACCCACATTTCGCCAGTTCATCATCATCATTTCAGCGGAAAGACATCCACTCCTGGACATAGGCCTCCACTTCGACCGGTTCTGTGTGGTTCTGCCGGTACGCGGTCCCCACTCCAGAACCTTTCGGCCGTATCGGCCATCTGCTCTGCGAGCAATGTGCCCTGCCCACTAGTTTGGCAATTCTTCGAGCTATGTCGGTTATCTTGGTTCTCCTGCGGATCTCCTCAGTTCTGATTCGATCACGTAGAGCAACTCCAAGCATAGCCACTCTCCATTGCCCTTTTCGCCAGTTATGTTTACAAAATCAGCCCATAATGTTCCCACTGTTGGGACATGGGCCTCCTCTCTGTGAGAGGCAGTGGGCCGTATTCCACCACGCGGGCCCAGTGCGGTTTGGTAGATTACACGTGTCTTCGAATTTTTGGTTCTAGGACATGTCGGTTTCCTCACGATGTTGTCCTTCACCGTTTTGAGAGCAGTGGTGATGAAATAATTTACACAAAGTAAAGTGCCTGTCTGGGTTCGAACCTACGACCTACAACTCGTAAGTCGCGGCTGTTACCACTTTGCCAGCACTGCTCTTCAGTTATGTTTAAATCCTATGTAATAACACCCTTGCCTGGGATCTTATTCTCGGTTTATGGTTTTGTATTTAATTTTGTCGTATGCGTTGCGTGGCGACGGAGAGGTAGGTCAAGCCATAGCCCCCCACCGCTCAACCAAAAACTCGGTGACTGCTGTTTACTACCAGCCGATCTTCTGTAAAAATCTCACCGTGCAAACTTAGGTGAAGTGAACTGTCAGTCGAGTCAATCCCTAGGATCAGATGAAATGAGAGCTCACCTAAGTTTTCACGGTGAGATCTTTACGGAATAAACCAATTGATACCGAGTCGAAGCGATGCTGATAAGTGTGCCTTGCAGTATGGAATTTCGTAGAAAGAATCCCGAACGGCTCGAGTTAAGACGACGCTGATCTCGTTTAGTGCTTATAAGTGTGCGTTGACCTTAATTAGTTCAACTGACCTTTGTTGCCAAGTACTGACTATCCGGAGCTTCTTTCAAAAACCTTTCAACGTCATTTCCTGACAATATTTTGAACTTCCTTCTTGTAAAACCGTCTGAGCGTTTCTTTAAAAACTCCGTCAGGTTGGCGTACGTTTTGATGTCAACACCATTTTTGCTAGAAACAGTGTTTTTCAACATGGAATAAATACACCACAGCGTGCTGGGCTTGTATTTAAGTGCCATTTCATTGAAGTAACCCAAAAATACATTCTCACTAAATGAGTTGTCATTTTGGGTGTTTTTCCACTGGAGGAAGTTGTCATACGCTACGGCGTATTTGTTCCTTGTTCTTGGTAACAGACCTTCATCTGCGTTTTCTTCCTCCGCAAGTGGATCGGGAAGAATCATTTCTGAAAAAAAAATAAGTATTAGGTACCTAATTGACGTCGAAATATTTCTAAAACATTCTAAGAAATAACACACAACGTTCACGCCTGTATTCTTCAAAGGGTTATATAGAGATGGAGGAATCTAAATATGTGGATCTGTGGTTTAATTTACGCAAACAGAGGCACTGATGAAAAAGTCAAACAACCTTAAAATAAAAATCTAAAAAAATGATTTTTTTTTTTTTTTCTGGTTACTGTTGGGCAAAGACCACTGCTGACACTGACACAAGACACTGCTGGGCAAAGACCTCTCCCCATGACTTCCAGCTCTTTCGATCCTGGGCTAAAGTGGACCACTGGTCGTTTGTTATGTCCAGCTCGTCTCGCCATCTATACGGGGTCTGCCGCGACGCCTTCTAGCTGTGTCTGGCCTCCACGTGTATTTAGGTACACAAATTAATATTAGTTTGGTGACGAAACTTAATAATAAAATGTTATGCTTATTTATTCCATTTTATTTATCAACACAGATTATAAATAATTATTTACAAAACGTTGAGACATCAAATTACTGCGATTAAGAAAAAGCCCACATTAAGTATGAGGTCAATCCTAAAGTAACCCGCCTGTTTAATACGGTGCATTATGAACCTAATAAAAACGGTGAAATAAGACCCACTTGGAAAGCGTATTGATAACATAAAACTAAACGTATGCAATACGCAAAAACCTTTACCTACACTACTTTTACAACTTTTGGTTGCAACTTTTGGTTACAACCATTGATTAAATAAAAATAGTTTTTTTTTTCCGTCTAAGATTATGAATCAAGACAATACATAATAGATATATACATCTAAGTTCTTCTACGATTTTAGACATTTATTTCTCAAAAAGAAAACAATTCACTTATCATGAGAAATACAAGTTAATCTTAATACTTGATACACGAACATATGAAGAACGGTAGGTGCTCGTCAATAAACTAGTAAGTACTGATAATTCCATCCACGAAGACGCGCCCCACACTCTTCTTAATCGTTAGTGGTTCATCATCATCATCATTTCAGCCGAAAGACCACTCTGTCCACTGCTGGACATAGGCCTCCCCCAAGCACTTCCACTTCGACCGGTTCTGTGCTTCTCGCATCCAACGGGTTCCTGCGGCCTTCACAAGGTCGTCGGTCCACCTCGTTAGTGGTTATCGCTAGTTAATTCCGCACGAGTTTAAGTTTTGACAATATCTACTCACTAATTACCCACCAATAAGTAATTACTGTGTATCGACAAAACTAAAATACTATCGGAATGTTGCACACTTGTACTGTAAGCATTAGGAAGAAGAGTGGGGCGCGTCTCCGTTGATAACACTGTCTATAGTAGATTCGCAAATATATTTTTCTTACAATACTGTAGGTAGCAAGGAAAAGCTAGTGTAGATACAATTACGTATCCTCTCTTGATAGCAAGTCAATAGCAATTACACATTGTTAATAGTAGCAAGCTGTCAATATTTTTAATTTGTTAGTGTTTCAAAATGATACGATAGTTTGGTATCTAAATGTATTTTATACTTTAGTAGGTATGTATTTTAAATAAGTAATAATTTAATGTAGTAGAAGCAAATTAATAAATCAAAGAAATAACACTGAGTTTAAAATAAGTGATTGATATAAAAACGAAATAACACTGAGTTTAAAATAGGTGATTGATATAAAATCCAAAGAAAATCAAAATGTGGTGCTTCGAGGTTTTTTTGTATATAAAGGACCGAATCTCTTTATAATCTTCTACAAATGATTATGAACATGTTTATAATGAACAATAGTTCCATCCACAGTAGTGACGGACGCTTTACAAGCCACATTGTTCCCATATCGTCTGCCGCTTCGCATACAGAACCACGTGGCTTTGGTTCCTCGACATCTATTGTTCTTATAGTAACGATAATTGCCTATAAACAAAATCGGTCGACCTGTCTTTGTATGCGAAAACAGGATGTCTGCAAAAAGAGATGGAATCTTGTATTCTTAAGTAGATAGGTAATGCTTAGGGTATATAAGATAACATTCAGAATGTGTTATAACTATACTCTAATTTATTTTTCTCTTATATTTTCCCCTTATATGATTATGAGATCCTTTGACCCAGTAGAAGCCGCTCTCGTATGTGATGATGGTAGCCTTGCAGCCACTGCACCTGGCTCTACTGCAGCACCACCAACCAATGTGACCATTACTTTTAGTGAGATAGAACCGACGATCCCCAAGCAAGATGACCGGCCTGCCGGTGCGGGACGTCGTAAAAACCACTGCAAATAAAAATGGGATTACATACTGACCATACTTATACTTACTAACCAAATGTATCCTTAAGTAGACAAGCAGGGTTGCCAGATGTACGAGAAATCTCGTAACTTTACGAGATTCAGCAGTCTTTATTTCTAAAACATCTTATTTTACATTTGATTTTAGCCACACAACGAAAACCTCTCAGGGTTTATCTGTGTGCTGACGAACCGTTAATTAAACTTTAAAAAAACTATATAACAAATAAAACAACGAGGAAGATTACCATCGACATGAAAACAAGAAGAGTATGAAAGGTAAAATTCAGAATGCATTATTACTAAGGCATAATGTGTTTTTGTCTTTTATGATTATGGGGTCCTTTGACCCTGTAAAAGCCGTTGGCGTATGTGATGATGACAGCCTTGCAGCCAGTTATCCTGGCTCTACTGCAGCACCACCACCCAATGCGACCATTGCTTCTGGTGAGACTGAACCTGCTGCTTGAATGCTCCCCAAGCAGGATGACCGGCGTTCCAGAGCGGGACGTCGTAAAAACCACTGTAAATAAGAATGGGATTACTTACTAACATATTTTACTTTTGATCATAATTCATTTACTTACATATTTTTACAATATGTAACACAACTATCTATTTACACTAGATACTGACTATACAAATACATAGAAAAACAAAAGGACACGTAGGCGTCGAAGTACTCGCCCGCATCGCTGTCATACGAAAACGAGACCTGAAGACTGGCAGCATAACTCACTAACCAAATGTGTATTTTTAAGTATGTAAATAAGTAAAGATTAGGGTATGAATGGTAAAATTAAGAATGCATTATTACTAAATTCTTATTTATTTTTTCTTATTTTCTCTTAAATGATTATGGGATCCTTGGACCCTATAGATAACGTTGTCGAGTGTGGCGATGGTAGCCTTGCAGCCACTGCTCCTGGCTCTACTACAGCTCCACGACCCAATGTGCCCTCCAACGTTACTTCTGGCGAAATTGAACCGATGCTCCCCAAGCAAGATGACGGGCCTGCCGAACCGGGACTTCGTAAAAATCACTGTAATAAAGAATGGGATTACTTACTGACCACACTAAGTTTAGTAAAGGAAATCATTCACCGTCAATATATTTTTGGGCTAAATGTGAAAGTCAAAGAAAAATATATGACATACACACATTTTCTTCATAATTTTATAACTAACGTAACTTGTGCGGAGAATAGCTAAGGCCCTCAGTTTAACAGTAAAAATGGTAACTATGATGTTTACTGGCAAAAAAAGCTATTTTGTACTACAATTCGATTACTGTTATTAATTTAAACATACAAAAAACGGTATTTTCAAACTCGTATGCGCAGGGAATGACCCCTATATTTGGTCCCATAGTGAACAGTGAAGAGGATAACATATTCCAACGGAATGTAACTTTTTTGTCCAAAATGAATGATAGAATAGAATACTCTTTATTACACCATATAAATGATCGATCGATGAATGATGTCCTTTCGTGTATGAAAACAAAATTTTAAAGTAAAATATCTACTTTTATTTAAAGACAAGAAAATACATTCACTGTAATACTTTAGCTTAATACTTGCTATTTATTTCACCTTAATTATAACAATACGATGTAGATCATTTAACATAACAATTCGATTTAAAAAAAACAATGCTTCCACATTTTAATGCATCCATCTCAAATTACTTCTGACATACCGATTACCTATACCTAAACAGATCGATTGTGGATTGGAATCCAAGAGTTCGTCTTAAACTAATGGAATTTGTTCACAGCATTAAACCGCTATTATGTACTTACAATATTTTATCTAAAATCTTAAAAACAGATCCAAAAAAATCTCTATCCATACCATAGATATCCGTGATCCATACTAATATTATAAATTCGAAAGTAACTCTCGTCTGTCTGTTTTTATGTTACCTTTTCACGCCTAAACCACTGAACGGATTTTGATAAAATTTGGCAGAGAGATAGATTGCATCCCGGGGAAGGACATAGGATAGTTTTTATTGACATACCTCGCGGGCGAAGCCGCAGGCGGAAGCTAGTATTATAAATGCAAAAGTGTGTCTGTCTGTCTGTCTGTGTGTTACCCCTTCACGCTTAAACCGCTGAACCTATTTAGATGAAATTTGGTATATAGTTTGAGTCCCCGGAATGGACATAAGATAGTTTTTATCCCGAGATTCCCGCGGGATCGACACTTATGCTGGTGAAACCACGGGGCGCAGCTAGTGTACTCATAAATTATGATTATGCATATTCTTAACATGTATAATAGTTCCCTCCGCTACGATGAGGGATGCTCGACAACCAGTGCTTCTCTTGCTGCAGAACCACGCGGCTTTAATTCCTCTGCTTCTATTGTTCCTGTAGTAGCGACAGTTGCCTATGTCCAGCACTGGATTACCGTTTCTCGAGCGCGCAAACCTTGGCTCCAGATCTTCCAAAGATATTAAATCTGTAAAGAAATTTGATAGTGTCTGTGAGTGTTTTAATTGAAATTCAGAATTTACAAATTGTAATACGATGTGGAGGCAACAATACGACAATAAATACAAACACAGTATTTTGGAACTATGAAATAAATCTTAGCATCGATTTGAAAAAATGTGTTTTTCTAATAAACTAAATATGCATATATATTTGGTTGAATTGTCGTATGCAGACTGGGCATTAGTTAAACGCGGTATAATTTATTGTCGTCTCCACCTTGTCCACAAAGATATTTTACCTCTTTTCAGAGTCATCAAACTGACTTCAAGATTCTAATTAGTGGTGCAATAATAATGCTTTTTTTTCTTATAGGTAACAATTTTATATAATAGATACTGCATATAAACATAAACTGTACAAATATTTTCTGAACAATAAAGTACACAACTGCAACCACGCCTAAAAAGCTGTTAGCGTGCAAATACAATGAAACACTAATTATTTGATTAACAATATAATAACTGCCTGTAACGCATACACAATATTTAGCAAACAATCTCCATGAAACGTAATTCAGGCTGGCAGGGAATATCGATGCGCGACCTGCTACCATAGATTCAGTAGGTACAGGCGCCAGCACATCATCTGTTTTTGTTTTGATTGTTGTTGTTTTCACTTTGTTTTGTTGTCATAATTATGCCAGTGACGCGGGCGCATCACGGATTGATTTGTATTGTCAAATGTCAATCTCAAATTGTCAATGTCAAATAATAGATACTTAATGTGTGTTGTCTTTGGTCCCTGGCCCTGACATTAAGCAATGGACAAAATTGTCAACGTTCTTTTTAAGCTTGAGTACGAGGCTTTTGACTGCATTGTGTGTGTATATTTTGTCTTTTTTTATTTGCAATGTGCGTTTTGTTTGTGCAGAATAAACAGTTTTTCTTTCTTTCATGAAGCTACCCGAAACTGTCAAACTTTCCTAATCAACTTTGAACCATAATATGCTTGAGCGATAGGGGCCGTCACCACGAGCGAGAGAATCGCGGCGATAGTCTCGCCGTGCCATCTAATTTTCGCCGTGTGGAGACACGTTCTAAGATAGTGTATAGAGTTACGTGGCACGACGATAATATCGCCGCGATTCTCTCGCTCGTGGAGACGGCCCCATAAAGTTGAAAATGTATTACACAAATTTGACAGATTGTAGTAGCTTGATGTGTTGGCGTCGTACATGAAGCCCCCAGTGTTGAAATTTTCGAATTTTCGTCGGTTATAAAAAAAATGCAGTTCTATACCTACATTTTGACCGCAAGTAGGTACTGCACTTTTCTATGGAATAGAAGTTTTTTTTTTATAACCAACGAAAAACGTCTACGCTAGGGGGTCTCTAGAAGCATGTGCTGAATTCATGGTTACAGTTTGTTTGTGCTCTGATGTCCCTGCCACCCTGTAAATATGTCCCATGATCCCATCGGATCAAAAGTTGAAAGCATAACAATGATTTCAGACTTTCTGTGTTTGAACTAATGATTGTGGTTTCCTTTGCACTTGATGATGACGTTATCATAGGTGGTGATGGTAGCCTTGCAGCCACTACTCCTGGCCCTGCTACAGGTCCACCAACCATTGAGACCTCGACACCTATTGTTCCTGTTAAACCTGTAGACCCCTATTATGATGACGGGCCTGCCGCAACGAGATGTCGAGAAAATTGCTGTAACGGAAAGAAAATCAGATTCTAAAAATGGTTATATTTTTGTGGTAGTATTTACTTTCTTAGTAGATAAGGTTTTATGCATATTTTGTGATCAATATGAATGAGTTTATAGAAGGGCCCGTGGCTAAATAATAACAGCCGCACAGGTCGATCGATCAGGTTAAGCTACGCTTGCCGCGGTTGGTCTGTGGATGGGTGACCAAGACCATCTTTACATACCGTGACCCGTCCGTGCCTCAGAAAGCACGTTAAGCCGTTGGTCCCGGCTGTCATTCGTGGATCTTTGACAGTCGTTACGCGTAGTCACAAGCCCGTAAGTCTGACAACCAGTCTTACCAAGGAGTATCGTATTACCTAGTAACTGGGTTGTGGAAGTCAGATAAGCAGTCGCTCCATGTAAAATACTGGTATTCAGCTGCATCCGGTTAGACTGGAAGCCGACCTCAACATAGTTGGGAAAAGGCTAGGCAGATGATGATGATGAATGAGTTTATCACGAAGAGCTAAGTCGGTAAACCTAGCCGTTCTTCTAATGTTAAAGTGAGAATCCATGACGACTTACCCTTATGACACGTTTGAGAGTTTTATAATAAACCCTTTAATAATGCAAGTTATACAGTATTCGTATTTTTACTTTAATATAAGAAGTTATTGATGACCAATATTTGGTAATAAGATACATCTCAAGTACGTACTCATTGTGTTTTAACCCGTAGATTCCTTCTCATAGTAGTGTTCGTCAAATAGGTCATCGGCAAGACATCCTGATGTGAAAACCGTTGCAGAACAGCCATTAATAACACTGTGCCAAATCATCGCCTGGTTTGGTCAGGCTTTGGTAACATTCACAGATATAGAAAGACCTAGACAACGCAAGTATCGCGATCTGTATGAAAACCAAGCGTGCCATTTTTTGACCACCTACTATGACGTCTCAAACACTATTAAGTGATGGGAAAATCAAATCGATTCAAAGACCCGCGAGCGGCACCCGTCTCGCCTCTCGTATTTTGTACGTCTAACATGAATGACGCTAGAAAATTATGGGTTGCCGGCGTACCACATGGCGTCAGTTTTATTGATTTTAATTATTAGAAAGAGGAACCTAAGACAAAAGTGGATGTTGAGTAAATCATAAAATCAAGATGACTTTCAGGACGGCAAAGTTAGGGAATGAGGCTCAAAGTCAATGTTAAAATTTAATAATACAACGCTTCACAAAAAATAAAACATGATATTAATAAACAATATTAATTTAATCATCTTCAATTCTCATCTTCTGCCGACATTCCATGATTATGTTCGTTTATGATTTTCACTATGATGTCATCAACGGTGACGAGACCACCTCGACAGCGGTTACTGGTCCACTTGCAGCATCGCCATTGTTTCCTACTGCTGAACTGGTCAACATTCTGAGCACGATACGGCTTGTACCAGTTGTACCGAAACCTGTTAAACAGGATCACTGGCTTGCCATACCTAGATGTTGAGAACACTGCAGCTGTAAAGAAGTCGAAATTCAGAAAGGGACAATCCACAAAAATCATAATTCAAAGTAAATGATTTTTAATAAAAATGAAATAAATTTATTAAAGCAACATAAAAACAGAAATGAAACTGGTTACAATCTTCATACCCACGTGAATTAAAGAAATATTTTGAATAGTTGATTTGTTAATTCACGTTTAATTAAAGAAATTATTAAGATATCTACACGTAAACATGATAAATATATCAGTTGGTGGTAACGAATACGATTACATAATTATGTGATATAGAAAGTGTATGATCATTTTAATACTTCTTATGATTTATATTATCACAGTTAAACCACTAGATACTAACTATTCCATTTCACTTCGAAAAACTTAAGTCAGCAATTCCCATCTTCTGCTGTCTTGTCATGGTTATGCTCGTGCATTAATTGGACTATGACGTCATCGACGGTAACGAGACTTCCTCTACACCCCTTACTGGTCCACTTGCAGCACCGCCAGTGCTTCTTACTGAACTGGTGAACTTGGTGCGAACGAGGCGGCTTGTGCCAGTTGTACCGATAGTTGTTGAACAAGATCACTGGCTTACCACACCTAGATGTTGAGAACACTGCAGCTGTAAATAAGTCAACATTCAAGTCGATTCACTTCACAAAAAATACATTCAAAGTCGATATAATTGAAGTAAAATTGAAATAAATAAATTCAAGTGAAAATTAAATAAATAAATTCAAGTAAAAGTTAAATAAATAATTTAAAGCAACATAAAAAACAAAATAAAAATAGATCATTGGCTTGCTACAGCCACATTTTGAGAACACTGCTGAAAACACGTCAAAACTCAGATCGGCACAAACGCAAAAGTATAATACGCATAATAATTAAACTAAAAATTAAATACATTAATTAGAAAAACAGAAATAAAACTGGTTACAACATTCATACCACTTGCATTGGCATGCATTGGCATGCATTGGCTGTTTGTGTATGTGAGTTTAAATGTTTGTAAACGCACCCACAATACAGGAGAAATTCCTAGTGTGGGGCAACGTTTTATCTAAAACAAAAAAAAAATAATAAACATTGTGAATAGCAGATTTGCTCAATCTGTGTGGTTCTTTCCTCAAAAGACCATTTCAGACACCAATCTACATGGTCTTCACACGATCTGACCAAGATTTTGTCAGGACTTTAAAAGAGACTGTGACTTCTGAGTTTGTTTCGGCCTTTCTCAGAATAGTCAGATAGGAAACGCCGACCTCATCTCAGTTTAAAAAAAAATATGATTGACGTGTAAAAGTGTTTGTACAAACCTACTTACAGAAATAAAATCATTTATCACTATCATTTAACCCTTTATAGTCCTCCAGACCGTATTTCGGCCATAGTGGCCAATGTTAACAGAGACGTAACTACCTTCGGCGCGGGAGATATTATAGTGCACAAGTGCGACTATAACAGAAACTTGGTAAAAGACATAATATAAGATCATTGTTTAACGATGACTGTGCACGTTTCTAGGCTTGATCACATGTTGACGTAGCGTCGCGCGTCGTGGCCGCAGCACTGCAATCCGATAGTGTTTGTTTGATACAGACCCACTGCAATTTGGGGCCTTTGTTAACAGCGAGTGAACCTATGTCTACCGATCATCATAAAAGGCTTCCCGTACTACGTTGTACCAAATCTTATGTCGTCGTCGTCGTTGACTGAAAAGGAAAAAATGTTATGTGTATGTGTGTACTTGGGTTACACTATTATTTTCACCTACTTAACTAATTAAATCAACAAGATGTCCATGTTAAAAGGAAAGAAAATCTGTAATATCTGAAATTAAGAAGTTTTAATAAGAAATGAATCAAATTAAAATAATGTCAGTTATCAGTATCAGTTAATCGCTACATTGTAAACAGATTGATTTTGCTTGGGTTCACATTGATCTTATTGACGAAAATATTGCAGCATCCTCACAACGGGCAAAACACAATTTTGTAAAAATATAAACATGTGTGACTTCCATGTATAAAGGAGTCTTAAACCAAAAATACCACCAGCACTTACAAAAAAATATTTCATACAAAATAATTTACAGAAAATCTTAGAACCCTACAAAACAAGTTCATAAACTAAAAAAGTTGAGCTTGATATAATCAATGCGTGTGTTCATTCCTGATCCTGATAACTTGCAGTTCTAGGGTAGTAACTGTCACCCTGCACTTCTTCGCCTGCCATTTTGAACAGACCCAATGAACTAAGGGTCCTTTTGAGTGAGTCCGTTTATAGTAACGATATTGGCCGATTTGTATCACAGGTTTGCCAAATATAGATTTTGTGAGTATTGGTGCTGGAAAAATAAACTATAAATGTAACGAAATGTAAGGGTGTGTTTCTACTGAGGAGGAATGGAGCGGAGCGGAGACGGGCAGAAATCGGCCAATCACACACGAGACGAGAGACGCAATGTGGATGTCAAAGGTCACACTAAATAAATAAAGAGTTGCAGGTTACCTGCAGTGTTTACTTAAAAACCACTGCTAATGGTCGTAGTAAATAGGCGGTTATCACACTGCACCGGAATCCGCTCCGGTATGCGGAGCTGCGGTTTTTAACTTTGACTGTAGACCACACGGAGATGCGGTGTCAGTGTGTTATACCCTGTGGTTTTTATATACAAATCATTCATCATTTATCAAGATTCTACAGTCAAAGTTAATAACCGCAGCACATTAAAAAAACCGCCATAAATTGACTTCCGACAAATGAACTTAGTGAGTTACGGACGTCAACTTAAACAATCAAACGTGTGTCAAGACATTTTTTTTGACGGTACATGAATAAAAAACTAAAACCATCAAATGCGAATTGTATTTCGATTAAAATCACAATTTATACGATCAAAGAAACGATGCATGGACTGATGAAGGACTAGAAAAGGAGTCACCCAGATGACGACTAATAGACAAGTATGGAAGAAAAATACATGTTGCGCCGATCGCAAATAAATTGGGATAATGGCAAGAGAATGATGATCTGATGATTTCTATATCCAGAATTATAACCAGCTCTGTCTTCATGCTCGCCTAGTACCTAATAGTTGTGTTGTCTCGCGTCGATGATGGTGTTGTCCACGGTGGTGACAAGCGCTCGACATTTGTTAGAACTCCACTTGACGCACCGCCATTGCTGCTTAGAACTTGACTGCTTAGGCATATAATACGGCACATACAAGTTGTACCGATGGTTGTTAAATAGCATTGCAGGCCTTCCATACTTCGAAATTGTGGGTATTACAGCTGAAATATTTGAGCTCATTTAATATGGAATTCTAAACCTCACAAGAGCATGTTAACGCACAGGTTTAGATATTTGGCCCGGTAAAAGTAAAATTCCTTTGTTAGAAGGGGTTTTCGTACGCCCGTCACGTAGATGCTCGTTTAAACGGGACTTTGTTAGAGTTAGTAAGACCATGTGAAGTACTTAGGATTGTGGCTATATACGTGTATAGAGCTACATTCACCAAGCAGATTAAAGCTCTGCAGCCTGTTTATTACATTTCTATGTCTGCAGCGCTGGCTCCACGTATAATACCGCCACCTCTACTGAGAACTCTTGACACTGACGTGGTATCTGATGTACCGATGATAGGAATTGCCTCTACGGCTCGTCTTGTATATTAGAACTGTAATAAATGTTGTAAGTAACTTAAAAAAAAAAGAAATAACGAAAAAAATCGTGATGACATTATTGTGACATTGTACACAAATTATAACCATGTTTAAGTGCTAGATTTTTTTAATTTGAACATAATGTTAGCTACAAACAAAATTATACTTATTTCTAGAATATTGGCTTCTAGAATGTTCTAAACTTTGGATCTTTGCTTTTCTCGATGTAAGTGTTCATTAACCGACCGGATCACTTCTCCGTTGAATGTAATGATATAGGCCGGACACTTATGGCTGGCCACCTTCGAACAGCGCCACTGCCTCATTGGACCTTTATATCTTCTGAATCTGTTGGCGATGCTGTAATGTTGCTCTCCAATCTGAATCACGGGATTCCCTCTCTGTGACTTTGAATATTTTGGAACTGAAAAGTGTATAGAATACAAGAAAATATATCTAATTATTTAATTTTGGCGATGCTGTAATGTTGCTCTCCAATCTGAATCACGGGATTCCCTCTCTGTGACTTTGAATATTTTGGAACTGAAAAGTGTATAGAATACAAGAAAATATATCTAATTATTTAATTTGAAAAAAACAGGCAGAAACCAGAAGCAGGAGTGTTAAAGAAAACTTGTCAATTTCTGTAAATTATTTATTACAATAACAATGATCTGCCTTCGAAATATTCGACTGCTTAGGTACTCAGTCCTTTAAAATTATAATAGCTTAACCGATATAACCGCACATTATTTTTTTAATTATTTACAGAGTAATTTATCACATATTTTCGTTTTTTAATCTATGTATCTATAAAATTAAGGACATAGCCACAATAGAAATATAAAAATTATATCTATGATAGCCATCATCACGCAGTCTTCTCACAAAACCGCAAACATCATCTGCAGTCAGCAGTCATCAGACGATAAGTTCCTTTTTACACGTTCAGGCTGCCCATTGGACACCCGGACTTGAAAAAGGGTTAAGGATCCCAGAAGACAATTACCTTACTACCAAAGTTATTTAGCCTAAACACTGTTCAATACGACACTTAAGTATAGAATTTGACGTAAAACTGACATTAGACACGCGTTGAACACGTTGTTATCAGTAATGACGTTGATTACGGCAAGACTTTTAGACACTTCATCTTATGGATGAGTATGTCCTTTCCCAGAAGTGCTTATGATAACGTTATCATAAGTAGTGATGGCCGCTCGACACTTGTGCATTGAAGACCACTTCACACATATCCACAGGGCTCGCATACCTTTGCTGCTACTGTGCCTGTTGAACCTGTGGTGGCCCAGGTTCAGAACCGGCTGGCCGCAACGAGATTCGGAATACCATACGCCTGGAATGGTATGATTTTGTTAAAAGCTAGTAGGGAGTTTGTAGAATGTAAAAACCTCACATAGTTTTGTCGCTTTTGACTTATTTCAGTTCTTCAGTGGGATTCCTAAGTTACCTACTTATGTATATCGTTGAGAGTAAACCAATGTGTTTTAGAACCTCTCCATTTAATCATGACATATTAATACACATTTTGGACATTTACAAAACGTTAACTACTAGACGACAATAAATTAGAAGACAAGATTAAGAGCTCAGAAAGCACGTTAAGCCATTGTTCCCGGCTGTCATTCGTGGATCTTTGGCAGTCGTTACGGGTCGTCAGAAGCCCGAAAGTGTGACAACCAGTCTTATCAAGAGGTATCGTATTACCCAGTAACTGGTTATGGAGGTCAGATAGGCAGTCGCTTCATGTAAAATACTGGTATTCGGCTGCATCCGGTTAGACTGGAAGGCGACCCCAACATAATTGGGAAAAGGCTAGGCAGATGATGATGACAAAGTTATATCTATGACGATGAGGAAGATTCACTTTCCAACTGGCCACGAACTCATAGACTAAGAGACTTTTGACCACTAGGACATAAAAAACTATCGGATTACGATTTTGTTCGCTATGTCCCGTCTATTGTAAATAAATTAATATCTTAAATCTCTTTTACAGTACCTGTTCGGACACGTAAATAAACAATGTTCTACATTATGTAGAAGTACACCACAAGACAAGACAAGGTCGAGATCAGACAAGGTTGAGCGACGATCTTCGCAGGGTGGCTGGTAGAAGCTGGACATGAGTATCCGAGGACTGAGTTAGATGGCCTGAGAATTGAGAGGCCTTAGTCCATCAGTGGACTGCTATACGCTGATGATGATGTCCTTCCTACGTGGATTCTAATGATTATGTTGATCAATGAACTGAACAACCTCGTTGTTATAAGTCTTGATAATGGATGGGCAGCCATGTCCCTTCTTGAGACAGAGCCAGAGTCCTTTAGGCCCAGTTCTGTAGCAGTTGTGTTGGTAGTAGCGATAGGGACCCCTTTGTAACATCGGCGTCCCATGTCTGGATACTGTCCGTACTATCTCTGTAACGAGGATTTTCGTTAAAATTATTTAGTTAGTAGACACAGCAAAAGTGCAATACAGTTTAAATAATAAAGGTTAGCTTTATTACTTATTACTTGCAATGTAACAATAAAGAAATACTGGCATTCAGCTGCATCCGGTTAGACTGGAAGCCGACCCTAACATAGTTGGGAAAAGGCTAGGCAGATGGTCACCTGCAATGTGACAGTCTTGGTGATATTGCCTAGGATTCTTGTAATGGTAACTATTACGCTAAAACACCTTTTGGCTTTGATCTTCATATATATTTATAAGGATATTTAATAAACTACCAAAATCGTAAAGAGAACTCAAATCGATTTAAAACCGCGTTATTCAAACAAATGGCTTATAGAAAAAAAAAAAAAACATTCTATTCTGTGAATACGTATTTAGACTTTGAAACATTCGCACTGACTACTATAATTTGTTTCTTACTATTATAATTTGACACAGACATTTTAAATTGAATAACTATGATTTCTTATGTACAATATCTAAAGTAAGCTTACATAAAGGTAACTCGATAAAAACTACAGGTACTATTCCGTAGTATAGACAACGATGTGTCCAGATCCTACGTGGTGACCTGCCGGTTTGATTTGTAAAAATCTCACTGTGAAAATTTTGGTGAAGTGAAACAGAAAAAAGAAAGGAAATGTATTTATTGGGACTCGCACAGGAAGATCACAAACTAAACACAATCATATACTTTTACGCGGAATAATATGATAATTTATTTTATAGGAGTGCTGACACAAGCAGTTGATATGCAGTTGTGGTTGTGCACCGTTATCCATCTGTGATGTCACTGAGCTGAGTGCGCTGTCAATCCCTAGCACCAGGTGGAATGACAGTTCATGTCAAGGTTACTTCACCTAAGTTTTCACGATGAGATTTTTACAAAATAGATAGAGTGATGTCAGGATCACACTTAATTGTATAACTCTCATATCGGTTACAAAAACATACACGTTAGTCGTTTTACCTCTACTGGGCAAATTGGTTTAGATACTTCTCGAAGTATTTTAATTTATATTGTAAACAAATAAAATATTATCACATTATAAATAGTCAATAGTCCTAGTAATTTATTAATTTACAATAATTTGGTATATCTTAATTTATACGAAACAAATAACTACAGTGCACAACAAACAATACTAATAACAGAAATTTTACAAAATTACTTACCTAACTAAATTCCACTAAACATACAATAATATGCCTAGCCTTTTCCCAACAAAGTTGGGATGATGATGTTGATACAATAATAAAAATCAGACAACAATTACAAATCTTCCATAAATGTTCAAAAGGAAATTGTCGAGTTTTGTTTAAAAGAACTTGTGTGAACCGCGCTTTAAACATCTATAAGCAACCTGTTAAATAATTTATCTTTCAACTACGTAGTAGTAATGTTATCATTAATCAATACAAAACCGATCACAAAGGACGTATTTTTTGGTTAGAACCAAAACAGTGCAGAAATGTTATATGAAATCTCATGGTTGCGCAGTTTTTCATTAATGCACTGTTTTTTATTGAGATATAAATTTACCACAGAGGTTTAATGTCTCCCATTAAGTTTAATATAAAATGTATGCATTAGATCAAAAAGATACTGGCTGAAAATGAAAAATCGGCTGAATAAAACCGACTTGGTGAAAAAAAAAACAAATTGCGCGCATTTTGTACCATTGTAAAACTTTGATACAAGCTTCATATTTAGCAAGAAAAGTTTAAAAAAATGGAAATAGACAGCGATTCTATAATAATATGAATCCCACTCCAGAAAGTATAAAAACAGCTGCAAATGAAATTGTTAATAACCTTTTGCCGCAAAAGTCGCGGGATAAATATTTAAAAGCTTATGAAAACTTTGATTTCATTACCTTGAGTTTTTATTTTGAATAGGTATATTTTATCACGATATGTAGATTGGTAGTTGATGCACTTTGCGCTCGATGCAACAATCTACTATTACTGATTGGTAACATATACTTAAATAACAGTATAACTCCCATCTTTTCTACCATAAGTCAACTCTCTATGCTTTTGTGTCATATCTTAGGAGTTATAATAATTATAATCAGTAGCATTTCGCTGACGCTTATGGTTATGCTCGCCATTTATGCTGATGACCTCACTGTTGTAGGTCTTGATCGAAGATCTGCAGCCGGAACACCACTTGACGCAGATCCACAACACCTTAGGATTGCCTTCGCGGTTCGAGCTGTGCTTGTAATACCGGTTCTCGCCCATCTGCAGCATTGGCTTGCCTCTTCTTGATTCGGTTAACGTTATTTCAGTACCTTAAAGAATAATCTCGAGTTTATAAAATACGTATACGAAAACCGCTCAGTAGTATTTTTTTTTTTTTTTTTTTTTTTTTTTCCCATTTTATCTACAATCGGCTGTTTAGCCATGATTAGATGTGGTCTACTAGTGTGGAATTGTTTTGATGGCCATTCCAATGAATAGTATCAAATCTACATGTGGGAACACTCAGTTCCTTTGATCGAGTTCCAGTATGTGCCATCTTTTGAGGCGTTTTATATGGTCTATGTCTTGGAGTAGATCTCTGGCTAGCGAGTTGCTGTGGTTGTTTAGTCTGTCTTTGTACTTTTTGATATAGTTGTTTACTCTTTCTGTAATGGCCGGCATTTCTAGGTATTCGCGTATTTCCGAGTTTCTTACAAACCAGTGTGCGCTGGAGATAGTTCTTAGTGCTATATTTTGGAAGCGCTGGAGTATTTCGAGGTTGGAATTGCTAGCCGATCCCCAGAGCTCTATTCCATAGGTCCAAATTGGCTCTATGATGGCCTTGTAGACGAGCAGTTTATTGCTCAGAGAGAGCCGTGACTTTCGGCCCAATAGCCACGAAAAATTCTTAAACTGTATATTTGCTTCTGTTCTTTTGGCTTTAATGTGGTTTGCCCATGTCAGTCGTCTATCTAGGTGTAACCCTAGGTATTTCACCGTGGTGTTGGTTGGCAAGGTTCCTCGTTCCATGCAAACAGGTGCGCAATCTCCCTTTCTGAGTGCGAATGTGACATGCGTGGACTTTGTTACGCTGGACTTGATTCTCCATTTTCGAAGCCACACGTCAATCTTATCCAACTGTGCTTGCAGTTTAGTGGATGCCTTTACGGGGTCTGTATCGCTTGCGAGACACGCAGTATCATCTGCATAGGTCGCTGTTACTACATCAGCAGTCTCAGGCAAGTCTGCCGTATATATGGAATAAAGTACAGGGCCCAGCACGGATCCTTGTGGTACAGAGGCTTTAATTTGACGAAGCTTT
Organism: Oligia latruncula; assembly: GCA_948474745.1. NCBI lineage: Eukaryota > Metazoa > Arthropoda > Insecta > Lepidoptera > Noctuidae > Oligia > Oligia latruncula. The sequence goes on along the minus strand of OX419693.1, from coordinate 15,027,904 downwards.
GAGAATTCTTCCTCGTATTTTACTTGAAACCATCTTTGTTCCAGGTATGATTTTAGAATCATGTAAAGCGAGTTTGGAAGCAGAGTTTTAAGCTTGTATAGCAGTCCCTTATGCCAGACTTTGTCGAATGCTTGCTGGATGTCTATGAATACAGCAGAACAGTACTCTTTTTTCTCAAGGGACTGTCTGATTTTGTGTACTACTCTGTGCACTTGCTCGACTGTAGCATGCTTCTCCCGAAATCCAAATTGGTGATCTGGGATTATCTTGCGCTCTGCCAGTACTGGTTTTAGTCTGGACATCAAGATTTTTTCAAACAGCTTTGACAGAACTGGGAGTAGGCTTATAGGCCTGTATGAGCTGGGTTCAGTTGGTGGTTTACCTGGTTTGGCCATCATGCATATTGTTGAAATCTTCCATAAGCTTGGATAGTGGTGCACTCTGAGGATCGCGTTAAATAACATTGTTAAAAATACTATCGGTTTTTTGGGCAGTTGCTTAAGGATTTCTCCCGTTATCAGATCAAACCCAGGTGCTTTTTTGTTTTCTAGCTTGCAGATCGTTCTCCTAAGTTCCCTGGGAGTTACAAGTGTTAAAGGTAGCGATAGTTGCTGATCACTCACGAGTACCTTGTCTATTTCATCTTCAAATTCCGTCATAGATGAATCATTTGGAGTAAACACTTCACTTAGGTGTTCAGCAAACAATTCTGCTTTCTCTTTTTCGCTTTTGGCCCATGGTTCATCGATGTTTTTTCTTATAGGTGGAATGTGGTTTTGTGGTCTTTTGAAGTCTTTTGTTATTTTCCATAGGGAATAGTTGTCTTTTTTATGGGTAGAGAGAGTTTGCAATTTCTGTTGAAAAGTTTCATTTTCATTTTCCTGTATGAGTTCTTTTAGCTCTCTTGAAGCTTTGTTATATCTTATTCTATCTGTTTGGTCTCTGCCTGTTTGCCATTGCCTTCGTAGCTTTCGCTTCTCCGCCAACTTGTGGCTTATTTTAAGCGGAATGTTATTTTTTGGAACAGTGTCACTGAGGGCGGGTGTAGAGCGCCACGCAGCGATCTGTATTAGGTTTGTTATGTAAAAAGTAGCCTCGTCTATGTCATCTTCTGTTTTGAGTTTTACTTTTAGATCTATTTCACTTTCCAAATAACTTGCGAATGAGTCCCAGTCAGTTTTGTGATTGTATAGGGTTGATTTTGGTGTTCTTCTTACCGTAGTGGCGCTAAAAGTTGCTATTATTGGTGTGTGGTCAGAAACAGAATCGAGTGAAGATTCTATGTCAAAGTATAAGTGTGAAAGGCCTTTTACAACGAAGAAATCCACAAGATCAGGGATTTTGTTCACGTCAGTTGGCCAATATGTTGGCTTGTTTGTCCCTAGTGCTATAAGTTGTTCGTTATCGATGCTCTTTTTCAGTTCTCGTCCTTTTGTAGTTGTCAGTCTTGAGCCCCAATAGGTATGTTTACAGTTCCAGTCTCCGCCACTTATGAATCGGTTTCCTAGACTCTGAAAGTAGCGGTCAAACATGTTTTGTTTTGGGTTATGCTTCGGTGGGCAGTAAATAGCACTAACATTAATGGGGCCCATTTTCTCATCTATGGTTATTGTTGTGGCTTGCATCCAGTCTTCCTGTAATTGACTGTGTATGTAGTGCTTAATGTTATTTTTTATTATCACAGCAGATCCACCATGGGAGGTGCTATCAGGGTGATTTGTACAGTATACGCTATAGTTATCCATCTTAAAACTTTTTTTGTCATTTAGGTGGGTTTCTGATATCAAAGCTATGTCAATTTTGTTGTCCATTAGTAATATGTTTAGTTCTTGTTTGTTAGGCGCTAAGCCATTTATATTCCAGGTAGCAATTCGTAGGGCAGTCATTTTGATAATTTACTGATGAGTGTGACGATGAGATTCATCATTGTGCTTAGCTGTGTGATCAGCTGGTCAATTCTTTCTGTCTGTGTTATTATTAGCGCTTCTAGACTCGGTCTGTGTTCTCGTGAGACATTTTCAGTCTCTGTTTCAGTCATGTGTTTTCTCTGTGACGCAAGGCCAGCGTTATGTTTGCAATAAGTACTCCGGGACTGTGTGTTGTCTCCGTAATTTCTTGCGTATGTTCTCTGAGTATGTGTGTTGTCATTGTTGTATCTCGAGTGAGATCTTTGGACGTTATTTTCTGCAATTTGGGTATCTGTAAGGTCTATCACTTTTTCATTTTTCGATTGTTTGTATTTTGGTTTTCCATTTTTAACAGATTCACTGTAGAGTTGTAGGCATTCAGTGGCAGCTTTACTTTGGGCAGCTAAGTATTTTACAGTGTCGTCATATTCAGTTATAGCTTTTATTGGTTTGGTGTTGTTAGTTTTAGGTTGTGTTGATCTCTCTTCAACATCATTTATGCTCTCTTTTTGGCGTGTTTTATGCTTGTTTGTAGAGTGTTTTCTGGCTAGGACATCCCTATATACTTGACATCCCTTGTAGCTAGCGGGATGGCTTCCTGTGCATAGTATGCATATTGCTGGGGTGTTCGCGTCGATTGTACACATGGTAGTTGCGTGTGCACCAGCACACTTAACACACCTATATGGTCGCATGCAGTTGTTTTTACTGTGCCCATATTGTTGGCATCTTTTGCACTGCACTACTGAGTTTTTTCTTTTTGGGTCTTCTATAGTAATTCTTTGGTTGTATATGACTTTTATATCCTTTACTAGTTTATTATTTTCATGTTGGGTGACATTGACAAAGAATGTATTTAGGGGTTCCTTAGTCCCTGGCTTTCGGGCTGTTACTATCTCTCCTTGTACAAAGTTACCAGTTTTCTCAATTGCTGCTATAATTTCATCTTTAGGTGTACTAAAGTGTAGGTGTTTGATAACAATTCTCATACATTTTTGGTCTTTCCGGGTGAAGGTGTACCCTATTAGTCCCTTGCTTCGAATGTGTTCTATCATTGTCTTGTACTTGTCTACAGTGTTTGTTGATATAATAAGCTGATTTTTTGAAACTATTTTATAGGTAAAGTCTTCTTTACCCACAACTTCTTCAATCGTCTGGGTGAGCTTACTCAGGTCATCGACACCATACAGTATGATTGGTGGTGGTTTTGGTATTCGTTTGGCTGGGATATCTGTCTCCTCCACATCAAGCAGTGCAAAGCTATTGCTTGTCTCGATATCCAAGTTAGTATTGGGTTCTTGGTTATTTATTCCCCTATGCGTATTAATTATTAGATCTCTTTTCTGAATTCTTTTCACTTGATTCATTCGATTATCTTTTTCATCAGGAGAGCGGTTTCGCTTCTGTGTAGGCATTCTTTGGTATGGTGCACTCGGGTTGCATTCATTCTTGCGGTTGTTCTCAGTTACATCGCTGAGAGACGAGGATCTTTGACGGTTGAATAGTCCTGGATGAAATAGTTGTTGGGTCAACGTTTTCTTTGGTCTGTCCGTTGTAATTTCCTTGGGTAGCAATCCTTTGCCCCCCCCAGAATACGTGGGGCTGCCCGAGCAGTGCTCAGAGAGGGATTCTCCGACGGATTCTCCGCCGGTACCCTCCTGGGGTAGTTTATTTTTAAGTCTTGCTTCTTCCATAGTTGCTGTGATTTTTTTTTTTGTTAGGGTTGTCTTCCCTTTGTTTAGGGTGATTTTTGTATTCAGGGTTTTCTTCCCTTTGCTGTTGTTGTTTTTTCGTTGGGGTTTTCTTCCCTTTGGCCAGATAATTCGGTTTTAAGGCGCCGAAGGTTCGCCTGTCGCCCTTCGTATTTAGCTACTGCGGTCCCGAGGTAGGTGGAAGCGTGCGGAGACTCGTTTTGGACCGCAGCATTGTCCAGGAGGGACGACCCACACAGAAAGAAATGTAGGCCCATCAATAGACCGAGGCGTCAGTCTAGAGATGGCGTGGACGTATACGAAGAACTTGTCGGTGCGCGCCTGATAGCATCAGTAGTATTTAAACATCAAAAATAACAGACGGAAATACTTCCAGCACCACAGACACTCTTTTCAGTGATAATATAATTATTTAGGTACACCTCTACCTTACCCTCTGGGGAGAAGAAACGTGATAGTAAGAGTTATGTTTATTCGGGTTCTAGTTGAAGCTTAATATTTTAACTGAAATTATATTTGAAACGAACGGTTTCGTTGCTATTCTTGTAGTTGAGTTATTCAATAACTATTGCAGTTTTTAAATAAAACACCTGTTAACGTCCATCTTTAATTTTTGTAAATATAAAATTCTTAGTGAACTAAAAATAGATAAAACAGAAATATTAAAAGAGAACAAACGTTCAGTCGGCCTTAAAAAAACTAGCTAACTTAAAATTATAATGCACATACAATCACAGTTCCTAATATATTATCTCCGAACAAAAACATAGATAGATGGGAACATTTATGAACCTATGTTTTAATGTACCTTGCGGTGGTCCCTTCATCTCGGTAACGTTATAGGTATGAGGAACAGTGTGTAAAGTTCACTCATACTCTATAGAAAAGGGAGGATCCTCCGACCAGACGGGTGTTGTGTCTGACGGGCAACTGCCCGATGATTCATGTCGGGCCGTTGTATCTATGCTAGTTGCTCGGTAAACTCTGCTTGCGAGATGCAGGATTTTGCGTGACGTCAGTATGACGCGCTGCTCTCATGTGGCGTTGTATATACCGCTACAACGTCATGGATAAGAAGGTTATTAGCCCGTTTCACCACTATCTTCTGGTGAGCTTAACTTGAGAACCGAGGGGCCCCTCCCGACCGCACGCCCGCGCTTTTACCGCTCTCGCCCTCGACGCCTCAGTACCATCCGAACGAAGTGTCAAGTTAACTCTTGCGAGTTGTACAGACGCCAGCACATCAAGCTACTACAATCTGCGAAATTTCTTTAATAGATTTTCAAATTTAACGCCAAAGTACAAGGTTCAAAGTTGATTGGGAAGACAGTTTCGGGTAACTTGATGTGCTGGCGTCTGTAGGTAATATAGTACCAATTATGTTCGACTTTTGTTTGTGTGAATTTTCTTAAAGGCTCCTCATTTGTTCCTTCTGTTTCTTATTACAAGTGCGGGTGATTATGCAAGTTCCTGATATTGACAACTACATTGTTATTTGTCCGTATGGCCGCTCTGCAGCCTGTCCCCGACTTGACACAGACGAAGTAGCCCTTCTCGCCCTTACTGTTGCTGTGCTGGTTGAAGCGGAACCCATCGTACAGGATCACTGGCTTACCATACTTCGAAAGCGAGAAAATGAACTCTGAAAAAAAAGTTAGATAAGAAAGTCAATAGTTGACTAATAGAAGAAAATTGAGAAATAGCTCGTGTCTTAGGAAAAAAAGCTCCGTTTCAAGCAAATCTAGACTTAGGTACAGCCCGATTCAAACTTTATAGCGGGACCGTGGGAACATGAGGCGAGTCGTTGCACAGTAACAGATTCACGTGTCAGCGGGGGTGAGGGGTGAGTCAGAGGTACTGCGCAGCGAGTGGCGCACTTCAGAGCCGCCATAAAGTTTAAATCGGGCTGTATCAGATTCGTAATCGCAGTTGCAAATATTGTTTTAGGCAGTTCAAAATGCACTGCTTGGTTTGTTTGAAAACATCGTCTGCTCGGCACCTTTAACAAAGCGATGCATCTATGTAAGTAAACACACGTGTGGGGGTGTGTGTGTGTGTGTGTTACGCAATCAGGCTGTAAACAACCATTACTCACCTTTAAAGGTTTCATAATTTGATATTTAATTTGCCTCAAAGAATACAGACACAATAACAACGTTAAACCCCAAGATATAAATGTGTAGTTCCTCTTTTTTACCGACAATCTGAGCGATTAGTATTAAGATTTGATTTAAAAAAAAATGTCATCTCCTTAATTAAATGTATTTTAAGTATTGAGTAAACTATTGGAGATTCTAGACACAAACTATGCATCGAAGTATGACTTATATTTTTTGGACGAAAACACAAAAAAGTTAAGACCCTTTCTTACTGCATAGCTCAATTAAATTTAATTAAATGAAATTACAAATATCTTTGTAACGAAGCCTTGTTAAGTACTGCTTCTTTTGTTAGATTTAATTTGTAAAAGCTATAGAAGCGTTTGACAAAGTTTATGGATGACGTGAAGAACATGGTGTATAGTTAATAAGGCGACCACAAAACATATAATTAAAATATAAATTTTTGGTCGAAATAGAATCAGTCTTCTTTATTCCCAAACTTCTCAATTTATTGTTCTGTTTAATCTTCTCTCAATTTTGTTTCTTTACTACTTTTGTTTGTACTATTTATTTTATTGTCTTTTGTTTTCTTTCGATCTACATGGTCTTCACACGATCTGACCAAGATTTTGTCTGGACTTTAAAAGAGACTGTGACTTCTGAGTTTGTTTCGGCCTTTCTTCTCAGAATAGTCAGATAGGAAACGCCGACCTCATCTAGTTTAAAAAAAAAAAATATGATTGACGTGTAAAAGTGTTTGTACAAACCTACTTACAGAAATAAATATCATTTATCATTTATCATTGATGTAGCCTTTTCTTATACTTCTGTACCTTTTTACCGTCTTACTTGCTTTCTTCCACTTGTGCTAGCAACGGATGAGGCAGGAGTCAGAGAACGAGGTCTAGGATTAAGGGAGGCAACCTTGGGTTTAAGGGAGGAGGTTTAAAAGGCGGATTTGACATTAAAACGATCTGTAGAGCTTTATGTTATTCTCATATCTTTTTATTTCTGACCTGCCATTTTCGTTTGATTTTCTTGTGTTGTCCTGGTGTCATATCTTTTTCTAGCCTTTTCCGGGCATAATATCTTTGTAAATCTTTACGTTTAACTTCCGCCACTTTTTCAGGGCATTTGTTCCGTTTTTCACGATAACGTCGTTGTCTTTCCGCCGCAGATAATGGTTTTTTTCTTATACCCCTGACGTTGATACCTTGAATTAATAAAACAAAAGATAATGTAATGACCGAAATATGAACAAAATATAATAAATTATTTTTATAATAATTGATATCAATGAAGACTCAAATTTCCATACAAAAATAACAACTCTGTCACTAATCATACCACTTCGTCACACTTTTCGTGACAGAGGTGTAAAATAGCAGTGTTCGAGATTCGTAGCCTTAACTTAATTATAAAGTGTACAACAAATTGGGCGGGTTGGATCTAGTATCGTTTGGCAGGAGTTGGGGGGTAAAACGGGTTAAAGCGGTAGGGGTTGGGTTTTATAACGGGATTATAACGCTACCACTCTTATTAAAACGTAATGCATATTTTTCTAGAAATTAATTTTAAAAATCTAATCCTGTCCTAGTATATTATCCGTGGTGTAAAATGTCGTGCAAAATCGATAAAACGAAACGTAAAAAAAATTATGAATGTTTTGTGGTTTTACTCGTTTTTATAAAAACCTAGAAATTCTGCTCAGAAGATAGTGTACCCCACTGATCGTATGTGTGTACAAAAGGCTCAGTCCGCACCGCACGGGCGCAGATACGCAAAGGAGAAAGGGAAGCGTGCGTAGACGGGCTGCATTTTTTCCACACAAAAGTATTCCCCCATTCTCTTCCTGGATAATGCCTCTAGAGTTATCATTTTTATTAATAAAAATCTAGGTCTATTGAAGGCATGCCCTTGTCATTTTTTTTTCCAAAAAATTATTACAAAATTAAATATGATTTTCCGAAAACCTAAAAAAAATGCCCTGTTTTTACCTACATAATCAGACGACTACCAAAGAAAATTGAAAAGTTTTTAAGATAAAAAAAAATAATAGGTGCATAGATCTATTCTTTCTTTAAATTTTGATACCAAAAATATTTTAATCGGCTTAGGTTTCGAGGAGAAAACGGGAATAAGAAACGTCGATCGGTCATGGTTTTTTCTAGGTAAAATCGTTCTGAGTTGCAGTTGTCCCTATCGCACTCTACGGGGGGAGACGAGAGAGAGAGCTCAGACGGCATTAGTTTCTTCAAATACCTATTTCTCAATTCTCGCGCAGCCCGTCTACGCTCTTAACACTCAAAGCCAAAACAGCTGCCGCAAATTATTTGTTTTGTAAAATGCGTGACCGAAAATAACAACAAAAAACATAATTTAAAGCGGGAGACATCCACTCAAAGTAATTTTTATTTAAAAATGTAACCCTTAAAATGTATTTTCTCTTTAATAAAATTTATTTACAACTTTTTTTAAGTTCGATTTCTTTTAAATTAAATGAAGTTATTACATATATGTTTTGCGTGACAGCATTTTGTACCATTAACCAGCGCACAGGAGCGCACTTTTTGAATGCTATGTAACGATAATTTTGTAAAAAATAGTTTATGTAAATAAAAATGCAATTCTTAGACATTACAACGGTCATCTTGTTTTATTAATGTTTTCGAAATAAAAAAATGAGGATCTGAATAGATATTTTGGATAATTACTCATTAATTTTTTCGAGGAGACAAGTCATTGTCGATGAAAAAAAGAACGTCTCAAATATGCCTCTTCAATTTACGTTAAAATATACGTAAAACGACGTAAAACTAACCAAAAACAAGAAGAAACTCATCAAAACCAAACACTTTTACACGTTTGCATCATTTACAAATGACGCTAACAACTTGACTGGCTTGCCAATATGGCCGACGTCACGTGATGACAGCTAATGTTATTTTGGTGATTTATTAAGTATGTCATTTTGCGCGTGTTTCCCGTTCTGGTAAATAAAAAGTAAATTAAGAATCGATGCATTTCGATATAAGATTTCATTTATTATTTAAGACACGAATTTCTACAGTGAAAAATAAATTTTGTCATAAATATTTATTTAAATAAGTTGGTACAGACGCCAGCACATAAAGCTACCCGAAACTGTAAAATTTTCCCAATCAATTTTGAACCTTATACCCTTTAGCGATAAAGTTGAAAATCTATTGAAGAAATTTGACAGATTGTACTAGCTTGATGTGCTGGCGTCTGTACCTAACATAGACTCATTAGGCTAAGAAACAACTATACAACCATATAATATAATAGAATACCTACAATTTATTATGCTACACCATATAAATAATGAATACATAGGTAATACAACGAACGTATTTATATTATTAACTAACACTGATAAGAACCTACCCCCTACATTTTAGTAACGATAATAATCTACCAAAATGTAAAAAAAAATCAACATCTAATTCCTAAATATAAATTACCCGCCTGCGTCCCTGCTCCGCGCGATTTTTACGACATAACAAACCATCGAGATTTCTTTATTATAAATAAGTAAGTTTAACATTAATACATATAAATCTTCCGGAATAAATTCTCTACAGCTACACCATGGTAGAAACCGCAGCAAAATCCTTTGCGTAATTCAGAAGAACAACGCGATCACACAGCACGTCACGGACGCGGGGGTTGCCAAAGCATACTTTTGTGCGACGCGATGGTGATACTGGCATACAAGGGCACAACTTGCATGCCAGTATTACTTGCAAATGTATCCGCCAGTTACTCGTACATGCCAGTAACTTTCATGCCAGTTACTTTCCCGATTTACTGGCATGTGAATCCCCGCTTAACATGTTATTGGCAAAATATTGTGGCCTTATTCGAACTCATTATTCCCATGGTTATGGGCATTAAGTTCCTTAATGATCTGATTTTGAATAAGAACGAGAGTCGCCTTGCATCCAGTGTTCTTCTTGCTGCATTTCCACCACGTCTTCTCGTTGTAAGTAATCTGCCGGTTGAATCGATATCCACCGTATACTGCAATAGGCCGACCTTGTCTGGACGTCTCAAATTGTATTTCTCCTGTAAAACATGGTTTTATGAGACCATTGAAATATATATTTTGAATTTATATCAACCATAGATTGTTATGCTAAAGTAATCTAGAAAAGAATTTGTCTAATGGTCACATTAGGTAGGGAAAAAGAAAAAAAAAATTGTTAATTTGAATAATTTATTACTTCAGTTAATTTTGGAATTTCTGGTACTAACAACCATCAGTGAAATCATAGGAAAAGCAAATATTATAAAATTAATTAACTTGAGTAACTCCTCAATTTACTGTATCATGATTACGTTTTTACCCGACTGCGCGACGCAAAGGAGTGGTAATGTGTTCATCAGCCTATGTATGTATGTTCCTTTGAAGCACTATACAGACCAAACGCCTGGGCCGATTTTTATGATTCACACGTCAATCGATTCCTCTTAGTCCGGCGAGTGTCACTAAAGACATGACGTTAGTGAAAATTCAATATGGCGACTACTATGTATGTATGTATGTCTTCAAAAAAAAATTTTTTTTCTCAAAGCCTATCGAGTGGGGTATCAAAATAAAGGGCTTTAAAAGATGATTACAAAAATATAAACAACTTATATGGTTAAAAGTAATTCGAAGTGACAAATCGTAAAAAACACGTACCAAGAACTAAATCGTCAGCGAAATCTTTCACATTTGTAAACTAAAAAGCTGGAAATAAAAAAAGTTATTAAAAAAAATAAAAACCCGACTGCGGTAAAAAAAATAAGTTAAAAGAACTGAAAACCTAAAAACAAGCCCATTTTAAATTAAATAAAAGTTGGAAGCAGGCGCGGGACCCATTTGAATTTGAAAATATAATAAAAATGGTATGGGTCCCGCCTGCTTCCAACTTTTATTTAATTTAAAATGGGCTTGTTTTTAGGTTTTCAGTTCTTTTAACTTATTTTTTTTACCGCAGTCGGGTTTTTATTTTTTTTAATAACTTTTTTTAGTTTGAGCTACCTATAAATTATAGCTGTAAACTACATAGCCATGTCAAACAAAATTAATGCGACATAGAACTTCCATAAATTTATGGTAAAACATTACAGCCTTTAGGCAAACTTTTGGGACATAGATAAAAAATACGTTAATGAACTGAAATATATGGGGCAATATGGGCATCATTTTTGACGACTAATAGACAAGTATGGAAGAAAAAGACATGTTGCGCCGACCCCATAAATATTGGGATAAAAGCAAGAGAATGATGACGATGAATGGGCGTAATTATTTCTTAACTTCTAGTAATGGGTGTGTTCTCTAGTTTTGACAACATCATTGTTGATGGTACCAACCATGCCGCGACAGCGATAGTTTGAAGACCATTTCACACAACGCCACACCTTCTTCGCACCGGCATTCGGGTTTGACAAGTTGTACTCTTGTCCTTTATAGACTAGCTTCGGTTTCCCGTATCTTGATGACGTCAGAAATAGAGCTGGAAAAGAAACTTGTGCACTTGAACCCTGATGTTACGTTTGTTTTAAATGTACTTTTATTTCAGGTTAGTCTATCTAAACCTATGTAAGTCTATGTTACTAATCATCACTTAACTTTATGCAACGTTTATAAATAAACCCTTGACTGTTTAGACATTCTAGCATTCTTCACCACAAAAATAAGTTAAGTACCAGAAATTAAACGTGATTTAAAACAATTAGTTAATTATTATTGGTCTTTAAAGATGTTATTGAAGAAAACTTAAATCATTTGACAAATATGTTAAATAAGAACACAGTGATTAATAAAATGTAAACTTTAATATAAGGCACTTAAACATTCGATAAAATAAGGCACTCTTATCTCTAACATATTAAAATAATATAGGTAGGTACCATTTAATCTATACTTAATATTATAAAGCTTGTTTGTTTGTTTGGTTGACCGCGCTAATCTCGGGAATTGCTGGTTCGAATTGAAAAAATATTTTTGCTTTGGATAGTCCATTTATCGAGGAAGGCTATAAGCTACATAACATCACCAATAGGAGCGGAGCATCAATGCAAAATGTTGCAAAAACGGCTTCCTAAAGTAATGTACTAAGTAGTAATTAATATATTTTAGTATGTTTTTTCCTCAAATTAACGCGGGTGGAACCGCGGGGCACAGCTAGTGGTTAATATGTTTAGCTTTAATAGAGTGCGGTTCTCCATAAACAGTGATGATCCTGGCCCTGCAGCCTTTACTCCATTTAATGCATCTCCATACTTGTCTGACGTCCGATCTCGCATCCTTCAAACTGAATCTATTATGTTTGAAGTACATCATTTTGTTCCCTCTCCGCGATAAAATGAAGACCGGCTCTGGAAATAACAGAAGAAAGTAAAACATAAGATTTTGGTGACAAGAAAAAATGAGGTATTCCACTCTTGGACGAACGGCACCTGAGCACTTCCACTAACCGCACTGAAACAAAATTTCATAACGTGCGGTTTGTGTACCTACTAATATTAAATTGGTTCTACTAGAGAAAGTAGGACCACGATTGCCTGTTTTAATACTGAACCGGATATACCTACCATGATCCTTTGTGCCCGTATAATTTTGCAACTAAGTAGGTACCTACCAATTTAATACGAGGCGGCGTCCAATGTAACCCGGTGCAGTTCAATACCGGTACTTTACATGGAGCGACTGACCACAACCCAATTACCGATACCGAATACACGATGTCACTCCATCTTTACCTATAGTGATGAAGGAAATAGCAAGGTTTTGAAAATTTTCAAGTAAAACTAATATTATAAAAGTTAGTAAAATGTATTATTTCATTATTAATTTCTGTTTACATGTGTAAGTATCATAATAATCAATTAAAAATCACATCGCTGTCTCGCATGACGGACTGGAGAAAGAAAAAAAAAAACAAATATCTTCACTTGGCACACGAGGTTGGACATATTTTGGGACGTGGACTCTGCAATCATTGTCGCGATACAATTGATACAGAAAATAGCCTAATAGCGGAGAGCCTCGATCAACACCTTAAGATGCTCTCATTACGTGGAGATTCCTCTCTCTAGTGCCCTGATCACCGATCCTGTCCCTGATGCCGATGCATGGGCCACTATTTTTTATATTTTTAAGTTTTTTATAAAAATATTTAAAATGTAAATAATATGTATGAAAATGTATAATGAAATAACCCTCTTTTTTATATACATGTACATATTATTATTTTAAGTCTGATACAAGGATTAAAACATTGATCAGGCAGGGGCCATAGTTCTTCCATAGTTCTTTGTTCTTATATAATAATATTATTATTGTGTTAATAAAATCTGCCTATAATACAAAACAAAATACAAACAACACACAATTAAAACATCTTAGAATGTTAGTTTTAAAAGTACCAGGTATAGTAGAAAAATACGTTTAAAACAAGAAAAACTTAAAAAATGTTTAATGATTATGAACATCCCTGATCTTGTCAATTTTCTTCTCTATGATGGTGATGAGGGCCCGGCAGCCACGACCCCAGTGGTTGCACCTAAACAAATTCTTCGCTTCACCCTTGCCTGTGCTCTTGCGCAAATATCTGTAACCGCCCAACTCGACCACTGGGTTGCCATGACAAGATGTTGTATAAACTGGAACTAAAGGAAGAAGTTTTTTAACATCGATTATTATCTTATCCTTCACGTCAGTTCTTTTTTTTTAATAAGGACATTATTAGGCACCTTTGAATGTAACATTTACAAGAAAATAGAATTGATTCTTGTTGCCCTTTCCTTAAAGTAGTTTCCTATGGAGAAAAAGGGCAAGAAACTCAAGCCTTGAAATATTTTACAATATTTTTTTATATACAATTATTTGCCCTCTATTTAAAAATACATACTTAAATAACACAGTTTCTTTGGACGTCATTGTAGAAGTTAGTAAAAAATCTTTAGATAAAAATTTCGTTACCATTTTGTGTAGGTATTAAAACAAAACAAAGAACTTGACTAGTAATTTTATTATTGTATTATTTTTTTTGCGTAATGTTGCTACATTAAGAAGAGTAAATATTAAAAAAAGAATACTGAGCTTGTTACGGAAATTACACCACAAAGCCATTTATGGCTTGGTATGCACTATCGTAAATTATCGTCCATGCATATGTGGCTTCGCATGCGTTTAGCGATTGATTGAAAGATTTCCATACAGTATAATAATTATACTGTATGGAAATCTTTGAAACAGTTTCGTCTGTCATTATAGCATAAATAAACTTCACATTTTTCGCACTTGGTGAAAGAACGGAATTTGTAGCAGTTTTGGCATAGCTGACGATTTCTCATCCACGTAGGGAAATGGTTGATATTATCATTTCGTACAGAATTCAGTGGCACCTCTTGATGTCTTTCGGGAGCTTTTCGAGACTTTTTAGTGGGTACCGGCGAATTGGGCAAGCTGTATGGAGTGTCGCCTCGGCTTGTCGGAGTACCAACTCGACTTGATGTCGGGGTTCCAGAAATATTAGCTGGACTGGTCAGTACTTTGCCTGCCTTACACATATGTTCTGAAACTGCGAGTTTGAAGTCAATTAGCGGCATGTACACATTTTCATTACTATGGCGCCACAACAACCAAGCGTTTAGCATGCACAGGTCCACCATGTGGAAAAAAAATATTTTATACCATCATTGGCAGAAAGGGGCAGAAAGGGGATTGAACGCGGAGAGCGCTGTACGATCTTCGCGTTATCTAGCCCACAGGCTGCACGTGTAAAAGCAGTACAAGTAGGCTCAAAAGAGTGATTTTAACAGGAAGAAAATATGCTATAAAATATATTAACTGAGTATTATAAAAATATTTAATTACCCAGGCAGTCAAAAACAGGCAGCAGACCTACGAGTAGGTACTGTAGTAACTGAGGTCAGTCCGGACGTACTCGTAGGTACGGTCAGCGACAAAAATCAATTAAGTAACATCATCTAAATTGACACAAAATTTATTAAATAGGTACATCGTATTTCAGTTTGTCATATACCAAATAGCTAAGAGTTAACATTTTTTTTTTTTTACTTCGTTCCGATTTAATTAAATATTTCGCTCATTATTCAAGATTAAAAAACTGAAGTGTGATTGTGTGTGTTTTTTTTTGTAAGTATTTTATGGTGTTACAATAAACTATAATAATATATAAATAATAAAGAAGTGTTAATCGACTTTTGTCGCTGTCTAGTTTGGAGCCATTTCGATGCACAATTTGATTTTTGTGTGTATTGTGGTCTTCAATGAGAATGTTCGTTTTTAGTCTTGACGATGTGGTTTTCGTAGGTAGTAATGGCGGCCCTGCATCCGTGTGCCCATCTCGTGCACACCCATCTCTTTCTCGGCTTGTCTCCTATAGTGGCCTTGTTGAAGCTAAAGTTGTGGTCATTGTACTGGATCATCTGGTTCCCTCGTTTCGATGTAATAAACACTAGCTTTTCTAAAAATGAAACGAAGATTTATTTTTTCTTAGTAAAAAAGCGTAATATTAGTTAATACTGTAGGTAACATAAACGAATGCACTGCCATGTCATCTCTCCACCACCCTTGGTTGACTGGTAAATAATTACCTAATAAATAAACTGACAACTGAAACTAAACATGTTGTTTTATTTGGTTTATTTTCATAGAATATTAATAAATGTGACTAGACTACATTTATATGTACATGATTCACTGTTACTGATAACAAGAATGAGTACCATTGACTTTTATTATAGTTTCTTCATACGTGATGATGGAGGCCCTGCAGCCAAACGACCATTTAGTGCACAGCCATCTTTGTTTCGGGGAGTTAGGATTACCCTTGTTGAGACTAAACCTTTTGTTTCTGTACAGGAGCATCCGGTTGCCTCGAGCTGAGATTATAAACTGACCATGATCTAAAACAGACTGATTCTGTGACTAATTCGTACTATTAATATAATTTCGAAACTTCAAAATAATTTAAAATAATTACTTCCAAACAATGTAACTATTTGTTTTTATTCATATAAGTGTGCACACACAAGAGCGACACGCGTCGAAACAACGACAAGAGAGGCAACTGCAAGCGTCGCCGCGTGTGGCTCGTGTGCTCGTATGCTCATGGGTATGTGTAACTTAAAAAAAAACACTGTTCGTATGCTCATGTGTATGTGTAACTTAAAAAAAAACACTGTTTCTTTGCCTTCCAATCAGGTATATATAACAAGAAAAACAAAAATGTTGCAAACTACCGTTTTTCCAGAACACTGCTGATTTAATTTGAGTTTTTTTCGAGCTTTTGTGATACCGTTAAACGCACATCAGTGGTAACAAATTGACCTTGACAGCGCCTTTATGTCACAGCAGGAAGGTCGATGTACAGTCACGAGCATAAGTATGTATACACTTGGCTTTATTCAAAGGCGATTTTCACCTTTATTTTTGAATGAAATTTTATGTTATTACGAACATTGTATTTTCGAACCTATAGGTTTAAGTAAAGTGTCGTATTTTAACTTTGCATTCGTTATTTCGTAAAAAAATCGCAATTGAAAGTTGCCAAGTGTTGACATATTAGTGCTCGTGACTGTACGTCATGCAAGTTTTACCAGTGATTTTCAGCGATTGGTCACAGTCTACCGACGTCCGTGACCAATCACTGAAAAGTCAGACATGAGTCGTATTGCAATTGACAAATCAATAACTGTTTCTTTGCAAAAAAAAAGAAGATGTCCTGCACCTTAATTGCGTAACACACTATCACTCTCCATTTGAATCATTTTCGAGAATATTGCTAATCCATTGCTCCATAAGTTCCAAAAATGTGTCTGCTCAACAACGTAAATAACGCAATGAATGTTGTTGAACTGTCAAAATGAAACCTATTGCTACTGATAGTGTGTTACGCAACCTTGCTGTATGGCTCCATTTCTTTCCTCCGCTGTCAAATCAGTCGTGGTTATGCCAGTTCTTATATGCAACGAAGTGGGTCCCCATGGTGAGGACCGTCGCCTTACATCCGTTTCCTCTTGTACAGGTCCATCGCGCCCTCAGACCTTTACAACGATGGTATTTATTGAAACGGTGATGACCAATGATCACCACTGGTTTCCCAAATCGCGACGTTGAGAAAACAAGTCCTGAAAAAAAAAACAATAAGTACTTACTTACACTTTACTTTTCTAGAATCGTTTTACTTCAACATCGTAATCGACTCTGTTCGAACTCAACAATTTCTGAACCTACTTGACAAACTGACCCCGGTGATAACATGCGCAATTAATAATACTACCTTTTGCACGCGGTTTCAACCGCGTCGTGGTTGGAAAATTCTATGTCCTAACATTGTCTACCTGTGTGACAAATTTCATCGAAACCAAAAAAAACTGACACAGTAAGAGTTACTTTAGCGTCTATAATAATAGTACAAATTATCTTCTGTAAAAATCTCACCGTCAAAACTTATGTGAAGTGAGCGTGGAGTGAGCTGTCAATAGTGTCAATTCCTAGCAAAAACAAACTCCACAAAATTCCGAGTAGATACTGCCAACCGCATGTTAGTGACACCTACCACTTTGGCCACCGTAGTACGGAGTTTCAATAGAATTCGAGGCCAGCTTATACTGGATTTCGTCGTTGCGACTTTAAGACCTCTTATGTGTCACTTTTGGCAAAATCACTTTTTTACGCCAGCCGATTCTACATTTTGAAGCTCTATCGAATACAAAAACTCTCATGTGTATACGACGTTTAAATCATAATTTATTTACGAAATTCAAGATCTCCAATGTGCTTGCTAATTAAAAGTTGGTGCTTAAAAAATCTTATGTGTCAACTAAAATCGTTTTAATATTTTTTAACAAGAAAGTACTTTTGTTAAAAGCACGAAAATCATGTGGCTGATATCTATATTTTTGTTGTTGTTGGTTTCATTATATTTTTTTCAGTAGACGGTTTTTATCGATTTTCTCATAAAATTGATTATTACACATAAGAGATCTTAAAGTCGCAACGACGATTTGTTACCTCTCACGTGCGAGTCGACTGTACCACAGAGCATGTAACTGTACTGTAAGGGACTTGAAGGGCCCCTTAAAGTAACGTAAACACCGTTAAGACCTCTTTAAATTTATATTGTTAGAACAACGTTACAAAATCCAATCTAAGCTAACATTGACTTATCTATACAAAAATACTTAACATAAAATATTTGACACTTGCTTGAATGTTCGAATGGAACCCACGCTAAATTATAGCCAGCCTGCAATATACAGGTTGGGCAAATAGGTAACAGGTATACACTTTATTTTTTAAATTTTATTCCATGAAATATAAAAAATATTAAGTTTTTTTTTTAATATGGTTTTTAGGGCCGGAAATTAAGTATGGAAAATAATGTCAGACAAATATCCACCTCTAGCAGCATGGCAGATGCCTTGCCCTTTTCATTGCGTTTTTCATGACATTTCCACACATTTCCTGCGTTATTTCAGTGACTGTGCCTCAGATATTTTGTTTTAATTGTTGAAGGTTCATTGGCCTGTTAACATAGACACGTCTCTTTACATAGCCCCACAGAAAAAGTCAGGAGCTGTTACATCCGGGGATCTTGGGGGCCAATCAATGTCAATGTTTCTCGAAATCATTCGACCCGGAACGGTTCTTTTCAATGTCTCGATTTTGACTCGTGCCGTACGACATGTGGCCCCCTCTTGTTTATACCAGATATTTCCTAAGCCCAACTGATTCACTTGATGTAAGAAAAAAATTGTTAATCACCACACGGTAGGACGGTAGGTACCGATCTACGTTCACTGTAACAGCATCACCCATAGCATCTTCAAAGGCATAAGGCCAAATTCCACACCAAACTGCATGATTGGATTGAGTAGAATGTTTTAACAATTAAAACACGTTGTTCAGTCGTAAAACGCTCCATAACAAATTTTCCGTATGTACAGTCAACAAAGGAGTTAAGTATACAGGAGCGTCGAATATTGTTGAAGTTTACTAAGAAACCGATGGATATTCTCGAATAAAATTTTAGTTAATAGGAAACAAACAGCTCATTTATTAAATTAAATTTCAGTCCAGAACATCCATCGGTTTCTTAGTAAACTTCAACTATATCCGACGCTCCTGTATACTTAACTCCTTTGTTGACTGTACACAAAATAATTTTCATGAAACAATTGTCATATTTGCCGCCAAAATAAAATGGCGGCAAAAAAAAGTTGTTTACCTCCACGTTGCTCACCCTGTATAAGGTTAGGCTAATAGATGGCCTCTACAGTACCTACACCATTTTACAATCTAAACAAATTCGTAGACATGTGATATTTAATATTGTTTCCTAAGAAACCTAAATAATACCTAAGTATTATTTAATATCAATACTGTACAATACTATCCGACCAAGTTAATAAGTCAATCAGTCGTGAAGTCATCCGTAAATATTTAACGGATTTAGCAGGCCCGAGTTCGTCTCAGTACAGTTCTGAGACGAACTCGGGCCTGCCACATATTACCCAGACGTCTAACTATATCAGTCGGCCATTATATATCTATACTTATTAAAAAAAAATAAAGTCGCTTTTCGCTTCTCTCTGTGTGACCGCGTTATTCTTCTGAACCATGCAACGGATTTTGATACGGTCTCCATCATTCAGATATTTTATTCCGGAAGATTTTTGTGTAATATTAAAGTAACAATTATATAGAAGTCGATGTTTCATCAAGTCGTCAAAACCGTGCGAAGTCGGGGCGGATCGCTAGTTTTATATACTTAATTCAATGTGTGTGGTAATTCTTAACTGCTACGATGACGTCATCAATGGTGACTAGGGACGCAGGACAGCCGCCAGACCTCGCCTTAACACAATACCATCGGGCTCTCGAGCCCATAGTCTTAGGGTGCTTGTTGTATCTATGTCGTCCCATATTAATAACTGGTTTCCCATACCTTGAAATGCCAAACTCTACCCGTTCTGAAAAAACAGAATTAAGTGAAAACTTATTGGAAAATAGGAAGGTATATTAATCATATAGTTATCCCATACGTATTAAAAAAAATGCGAAAGTAATTTCGAAGTAAATTGTCTTTATTGGCCGCGAAAACTTTTCCGCGTTATTTTAAAATCACCGAAAGTATGTGCTAAAATGTATGGATGGTGGTCAAAATGTTCTGAAGTCTAATAAACAATATTTTTGGCAAATTAACCACCAACTTACATGTATGGTATGTATCACCAAAGGAGATAAGTAACCAGGGTCATCGGATATAGTTGAATTTTAATAAGAAACGGAGAAACCGATGGACGTTTGCGAATAAAATGTAATTAAATTAATATAGAAAACAAACAGTTCATTTATTTAATTAAATTTCATTTGAAACAACATACGTACATTGGTTACTTGCTAAACTTCAACTACCTATATCCAACGATCCTTTTTAGGGTTCCGTACCCAAAGGGTAAAAACGGAACCCTATTACTAAGACTTCGCTGTCGGTACCCTTCGTGTGCGAGTCCGACTCGATATCCTCGTGGACTTCGTCCATCGTGCAGAGGGGCATGCCGGACTCTTACCGGTTAAAACCACCGCAGTGTTCCACCTCTGCCTATGGGTGGGTGGATTCGCGTAAGTATTCTTCGCTTCCATATTCACCGACCCTGGTTACTTATCTCTTTTGGTGACTGTACAGACGCCAGCACATCAAGCTACCCGAAATTGTCGAATTTTCCCAATCAACTTTGAACCTTATGATTTAGCAATAAAGTTGAAAATCTATTAAAGAAATTTGACTGACTGTAGTAGCTTATACAGAGTGGCAGGGTCATCGATGCGCAACCTGCCCCCAACATGATCTTTTTGTGTTTGTGTTCTTTCTCTGATTCATGTTTACCGCAAATAAACGTATTTTTAACCGACTTCAAAAAGGAGGAGGTTCTCAATTCGGATGTTTACTTTTTTTTCTTTCTTTCTGTTACCATGGATTCAGAACATTATGTTACAAATAGATGCTCCCACACCGGGAGCATTCGCCTGTAATGTAAAAGTCCAAGATTTGATTTGAGTATTACTTTACAATACTGCCTCACTGATTGAAGTTACTGAGCCTGCGCCGCGACACGGTCATTACAAATGGTGCACATTTATGTTACAAATTGTAACACGGGTGCTTCCACTCACTACAGTAATGTTATAGAATGTATCATTACAGGTTGCGCACTATAATGCGGTGTTCTTCTCACTCACTGATGTTATGCTGGACTTTGAACTGTTACATTACAGGAGAATGCTCCCGCTGAGTGTGCGCTTGTATACTTGATTGTCATGCTGATGTTGATTATTGTATATCACGATGACATCCCCAACGGTAGTGAGGGTTGCTTTGCACCCGTAACTCTTCCTGACGCATTTCCACCTTGACCTCATTCCTTTGCAGCGACTGTCCTTATTAAATCTATATTGCCCAAGAAGTAGAACTGGTCGTCCAGCCCTGGACGTGGTAAAAAGAGGACCTGTAACAAAATTATCAATTTAATTATTTTTAAGCCTTGCAAGAAATAAAAGGCATTTTTTTATTTATTTTTATATATAACTAGATGAACCGGCGAACTTCGTACCGCCATCTATCGAAATCAGACAACCCGTTCTCAAGATATCATCAAAAAAGCCGTCCCGTCCCATACAAAATGTATGAGAAAATGAATTATCTTTTTTTCGTGAAATTTTTCTCATGTTTTAAATAGTTGTTCTGCTATTCGGGGCGGAGACAAATCCAACAAATCAAAGATCATTAAAATCGGTCCAGCCGTTCTTGAGTTATAAATGGTGTAAAACCCGATTTTGTTTTTATATATACCTATGTATACATAAAACAAAATCTATCTATATAGAAGATAGATTTATGATATTTTTTGTGTGGTTTTGAGTGGGTTCCTGGATGGTTTAGATTCACAATAGGACGCGGTAGGTGGCGCTGCGATCGTGTTCTAGGAAACTGGACAACGTAATTTTTGTAATAATAACTAAATGTAAAGAATAAAAATATTTTAAATATCGTCTCCATCAATTTCGCTTCTTTATTAAATAGACAGCTCACAGTTTAAAATGTCAGATTAAACAAAATCTTATCTATCTTGAAATAGAAAAATTACTAGCAAACGAAGTATGTTTAACTAATATTTTGGCATGTTTTTGTATGTTCGAATGTCATGCTGATGTTGATTATTGTTTATCACGATAACATGCCCAACGGTAGTGATTTTTGCTCTGCAGCCGTAACTGCTTCTCACGCATTTCCACCTTGCCCTGACTCCTTTACAGCGACTGTCCTTGTTAAATCTGTACTCTCCTAGAAGCATAACTGGTCGTCCAGTCCTGGACGTGGTAAACACAGGACCTGAAACAAAATCATTATTTTTAAGCTTTGCAAGAAATAAAAGGCATTTTATTTCATGATATTATTATTGTAATAATAATTAAGAGATTTATTTATAAACGATGATTAAAGTTAAATGACGTTCAAACGTCAAAAATGTATGTTGAAGCAGTCACTAATCACTACTTAAGTTTAAGCAACGATTATGAATAAAGGGGTATATGTAAAGAATTAAACAATTGTAAAATAACGTAAAAGTAAAACTCATTTAATTTATTATAGTCTCTCTCAATTTCGCTTCTTTATAAACGAGTTCAAAAAAGGAGGAGGTTCTCCATTCGGATGTTTATAAAGTACGTCCCAACAAGAGTGTCGGATTTAATTTTAAAGAAAATCACATTTATTTTTGAATTAAGCAAATATTTTTATTTCAACATAAAATAGTTCCGAATGGCCACCACGAAACCTCTGGCACAGGGTTATTCTGTTGTTGAAATTTTGAATAACGTTTTCGCATAAATGTGGATGTATTTCACCAATAACGCGCCGTAGTTCCTCTTTAAGATGTTCAACTGTTTGTGTCGATCATAGATATATGAAAGAAGGAGATATGCCCGGTAGTTGAAAATGTATCAGAACCCGATGTCGCTAGGTTGACTCCACCACCGCGCCACTACTACACATGTATGTAGTTCAGTAAAAACAATAGATACAAAGTCGCGCACATACTTGCAATTCATAAATCAGAACGTACTACACAATCAATTATAAACCTTAACTCATCACACACAGCGTGCATTTACCATGCACCGTACAACTTACTCACACAAAAACATCTATAATAAAAAAAAATAGGGTCATGAAAATAAATAAAAAACGATAATTATGTCCAGAACATATTATATTTATTATAAATCAACAAAATGTAGCTAAAAAATATAATTGAAGTAAATAAAAAAAAATACATTATTTTACACCTTCTCAGGGGTCTACCAACCGGATTTAAACGTCATCTTTCAGGTCTTCTATAAACCGAGTTAAAACAGTTGAAAATTGAAAAATTAACTATAATAGCAATATATTCGTTAGGCAATCGACATAGTTGTCGATAGCCTACGTTAGTGGATCTTCCCAACGACATCACTATCTCGCCGCCAGACACACCGGCTGTACTATGCGACGCTCCACAAAAATAAAGTATCGTTTTGTAATTTTTACATTTCTTGTCCAGTCACTTAGCGACATACTTAGGTAGTGGTTAAGGAGCAATGTATTTGCTGCAAAAATAGTACAGCCGCTGCGATATTTGAAAACAAAAATAACTTAGTAAAAGCAACAAATATTTTACAATTTCTTGTTTTTCATGATTTTAAAGACAAATACAGTAAATACTTTTACTTATAATATATGGTCTCAAACATTTTTTCTTTTTTTTTAGGCCGCATAGTTTTCGACTTTTGATGAAAAGTGTAAAAAAACCGTACAACTCTTATTAACAAAATGGCGGCAAATTTAAATCGCCGCTTTTGTTGGGACACCCTATATATATTTTTTTTTATGTATGTTCGCGCATAACTCCGTCATAAAATATATAGACGGATATGCAAAATTATTACATTTTTTGTTCGAAATAGGTTTATTCCGAAATGGTCCCATTTAAATTTCGTAAAGATCTGATGATGAGTTTCGGAGACAGACAACGGAACTCTTCAATAAATGCCAGCAAATCAACTGCGATTGCTGCTATCACATAAGTATGAATTGTTTACGCAATCACACAACATAACATCACGCCTGTAAGTACCCTCTAAAGGGGTACGCAGATGTGTTCAGAATATCATGGTACACCCTCATTTTTCAAAGTTTTTGAGTTGGCTTCAGTAATACCAATTTTTTCCTCTTAGTTTATATTGATGATGTTTTAATAGCTTCCTGTCACTGTTATTCACATAGTAAGTAGTGTATGAATTTGTGTGGAGTAGGTACAACTAAAAAGTGCTAAATAAAAACTTTTTTACAGAAAAACAACCGACTTCCAAAAAAAACACTACAAAGTGAAAAATAACTTTAAATCCGGAAGTATACTTGATTGTCATGCTGATGTTGATTATTGAGTAGCACGATGACATCCCCAACGGTAGTGAGGTTTGCTCTGCACCCGTAAGTACTTCTCACGCATTTCCATCTTGCCCTGATTCCTTTGCAGCGACTGAGCTTGTTAAATCTATACTCTCCTAGCAGTATAACTGGTCGTCCAGTCCTGGACGTGGTAAATATAGGAACTGGAACAATATTTTTAATATTAAGACGGTATCAATTAATATTGGTGATTGTAATCCTGATGAACAATGTTGTTGAAATATAAAATAAAAGAGACACTAGGTAATTAAATAAAAATAACAGAAAACATAATGTAGCAGCCTACTTGCTCCAGTAATTTATTGTTTCAAATAATAAATAAATCATAATAAGTAATAACTAATGTAAAGATATTAGTAAAATAATTGGAAAATAAATTAAAATCAAAATTCATTTATCATACAACATATCAAGAAGTCTCTGCTTTAATCACACTAATATTATAAAGGCGAAAGTTTGTGAGTATGTGTATGTGTGCGTGTTTATATGTTTGTTACTTCTTTACGCTCAAACGGCTGGACCAATTTTGATAAAATTTGGTATGGAGGTAGCTGACAACCTGGATTAACATATAGGCCACGGAATCAAAACTTATGCGGGTGAAACCGCGGGGCACAGCTAGTAACTAGGTAAACCCCAATATAAAATTTCAGATTAGTAGGTACAAAATAGTAATAAATACGTCAAAAATTTTCTTAATATTATAAAATTGTTTGGTCCCAGATCTCACTTAAAGACGAAAAGGTTAGTTACTTATTGTCTTAGCGAAGCTGCAGAGAGATGATTTTTATCACACATAAGTACTTAATCTACATGATATTAAAAAGGCATCCAGATGGTGCAGTCTTTAAACTTGGTACAGCACCCGAGAGTTCGACAGCCACGACGAGCTTGCCTTGTACAGTTCGGCGCGTCGTGCTTACGCCCGGGTACTGTAGTTGTTTTTCGTTTGTTATCTTCATTTTCTGTCGTCAATGAACAATCGTACTGTCAGTCATGATTATGTGTATTGTTGGATCTAATAACGATGTTTTCCAGGGTATAGAGGGATGCTTTACACCCTTTCGTACTTTTGACGCATTTCCAAGATGCTGTAGGGCCTCTGCATTTACTGTACTTGTTAAACCTATGCTGCCCTATTTGGATGACAGGTCTGCCCTTCCTTGATGTTGAGTAAACATATCCTGAAATAGTGCAAGCACTATCTATGTACAAATATAATATTAATAAGCCAGTTTAATATAAGGAATGTCATTGCATTTTAAAAACACAACATTCATAAATAAAAAGTAACAAAATAGACTCCTTCACCTATAGTTTATTTACACCAGAAATATATTCGCCTTGATAACAACATTATTAAAAAAACTATAGTCAAAGTTAATATTGTTCATATTATTTATCAATTGTACTTAATAATAGTTAATAACTGAAAATTAACGTGACACGGGAAGATCAGTGATATACCTAACCCGGTCTCTTGCAATGTCCATAATATAAATAAAAACTCTCACGATCGTTCTTTACCAGCCAGCCTACGTTTAGGTTTCCACAAGAACGGTAACAACAGGGCTAGGACAGTCTTCAACGTTGATAACACTTTGATCATAGTTATTGTATTCTTCTTCAAGTAACAAGAAGAAGATCAGAAGACCAATTCTCGTACTTAAAAAACGTTAAAATTCAAGTCGCAATCTCATCTTAGCGACAACAAATGTCAAAAACTTGTCAAAAATGTAGGGAAATTAGAAGTATTTTGATAGATTGAGACTGACTTCAGACTGTGGACGTTCTTAAAATTACGGGTTTTGCCCCTCAGAGCTGATATTCTTCTCGTTCTATTTCTGCTCGTTTTTCCCTTTCTCTATTGCACTGTTTGATATTTGTCTGGTTTTCAATGCTGATGTAAATTATTGCTCTTAATGATACAATCCTCGTATGTCGTGATTCTGGCTCGGCAACCTACGCTTGCTTTTACACAAGACCAATGTGCCTTAGGTCCTTTACTTCGATAGTATTTGTTGAAGCGATACTGGCCGATTTGTAATACGGGGTTTCCGCAGCGCGACACAGTATACCGAGGAGCTGAAATTACATTTGATACAGGCTTTTGTATTGATACTTCATCAAATAAACGTATTACTAGATAAAGTTTTTTTTTTTTTTGATAATTATGGTTCAAATCAAAACATTACTCAATTTCATCATATTTATTATCACGATAAGAGTTGTTTTTTTGTCATTTATACAATGGATCACAACTTTCTAATAGATTTTTACATGAAATATACACAAGTATACATAAAATTGTAAAAGAAGCTAAAGCCTTTAAATTAACAGGTTTATAATGCTGCCTTCACCGCCTTTTGCTCAAGGCTAACCATTTTTAAAGGTTACTTACAGAAAGAAAGAAAGAAAAGGACGAACTTGTACTCGTAGATATTTATACTTAAAAACAATAAGTATAAATATCTACGAGTACAAGTTACTGATACCGTGTCCCGGTATTAAAAAATTCTTTAATGACCAATAATTGATCTTTGTCATCCAGCATTGCATCTAGATCTACTAATTATATATCAATATTTTAAAATAGTGTTTTACGATTACAACTTCTTTAAAGAGCTGAATGCCAAGCGTCTAACCCGAGTGTTCTAAATCGTTTCCTAAAAGTCCACTAGACTCATACCTCAAGATAATAATTATGTAGATCTTTGACGTACCTTGAAGATGACAGTTTCTTCCACACTTCAAGTAATAGGATCGGAGTCGATCTGTTCAAATTTCGTATAGTGGAGTATCATATCAGGATACAACTAAACAAAGTCACAGTCTAATGATTGTGAGGTGTCTGTTTTATGATAACATTCTGAATCGTGACCAGGGAAGCAGAACACTTCAAAGCGTTAACTTTGCCACAGATCCAGCGGGCGCGGTCTCCTTTGCTGCCTACCCACTTATTGTACCGGTACTTGCCCATAATTATTACTGGTTTACCACGCTGAGACGTTGAAAATTTTGGCTCTGAAACATGAAAAAGTATAAACAAACTAAATATAATTTTGTAACCAATATACTTACTGTTTACTTTTAATTAAATGATTCGCTGGGAACGTAAGAGTTTTATAAATTGAAACTTAATATAAAAGCAAATAAAATTATTAGTTAAGCGCAAAAAAAAACATAATTCTAATGGCAGCATTTTCACTCATATTGTAGTAAAATTTCTTCATACATTTATACAGCATGTATCAAAAAGGTATGTTCACGGGTTGTTCGAAAGAGTTACCGTGGCCCTGACACAGGCAACTGAAGGAACACGGGTGGGTTTTAGCCAATAAAAGTCTGACACGGGCTCCCGCTCCCCAGAGCGGGAGAAGAAATTTGATAATATCCCACCCAAAAAAAAAAGGGTGTGGTACAGAGCATCGAACCGAACAACTTTCTACATGATATCAATATTCTAATGGCCTTAAATATGACCATGATACAAGCTGCATACAGATACACTGAAAAATATCCTGTGTTAATTCAGAACATAATAAATATTTTCGGATCCAAGTCCGTTTAGCGGTTAGCCACACACTCGTTATGCGTGATTTAATAACAAACATATTACCAAAACGTTCACATTTATTATAAGGGATAGATCAATTGTTCTACATACCATATTTATATTTCAAATACCCTAAGGGCCATTCAAGTATTACGGAAGCACTATAGGGGGGCGGGGGGGGTCTTTGCTTTGC
Source organism: Oligia latruncula (assembly GCA_948474745.1). Taxonomy (NCBI): domain Eukaryota; kingdom Metazoa; phylum Arthropoda; class Insecta; order Lepidoptera; family Noctuidae; genus Oligia; species Oligia latruncula. The sequence goes on along the minus strand of OX419693.1, from coordinate 14,999,874 downwards.
TTATTTTTGATGACATGGGGGATGGAGGGTCTGGATGGTAATTACGTCAGCAGTATTTATTTTTTTACGTTTTCGGCTTTTCTACAAAATTTTGTCGATTTTGGTTTAAACACATACCTATGGCAACCCTACTTGTCTATGCTTGAAAACAAAACGCATTTTCAGGGATTCTACTGGGACTTATAACTGCTGCTCATGAATCAATAAAGAAACCAGAACACATCGAAAAATGTACCAATGTTTACGTAAGCATGGGTGCGGGTAAGAGCTTTTATTACTTTAGCTGATGAGGGGAGGGGGGGGGTTAATAACTGCAAGAAATCTGCTTACGTACCTAATACTTTAACGGCCCCATATCTACATATTCGCTTATTAACTTAACAGCTGCAGTATTAATTCTACTCTTTGTCTTAATAGCATTTTTGTTAATCTTAAGCTCTCATCATTACTTTTATATGCATGCATTAGTAGCAATTCGCCATGTAATCAAATTAATGATTATGAAAATATTTTTCGAGAACAATTTGATCATTAACAGTTAGAAGCGTAGCGGGGCACGCCAGCCGAGTTTTGACGCAAGCCCAACGCGCGCGGGCATTTGGCTGCTTACGAAACTTCAAATTGTAACGGTAACCTTTCCATTCGATAACGGGTTTCCCACATCGAGAGCTTGTAAACATAGGGCCTGAAACGTAGAAAAAAAAGTTATATAAATACATCCATACATAATATTAGTATTGATCAGCTGAGTATCAGGGGTTACCCGGATGCCCAGAAAATATTTTAAGTGTCGTCACAATACTTCAAGACTAGACACTATTGTACAAATGGACCAAATAAACACACAATACAATAAATCTGCGATTGCATCTATTTTCAATGATTATGCACATTATAACACTTGACGATCATTTCGTTGATGGTGATAATCTTCGCTCGACATCCGCTGTGATCTTTGACACAGATCCACCGAGCTTTAGGACCGCTACATCGACTCCATTTATTGAACCTATATGGACCTAATTGAATAACCGGGTTCCCACGGGCAGATATTGCGAAAATTGCATCTGAAATATTTATATCTCAGTGAATTCAAATATTTTCTTTTAGTCGTCAATAGTGAAGATATATCATGCCAGTTATCATATCCCTTATTGTCAATAAGAAATTCACGTAGTTTAAACTCGGGTATATTCAGCCAAATTAGATGTAAAGTTTCCTCATAAAATTCACATAAACATCTGATCGTGTTAAAATCTGAAACCACATTATAACCGAAACGTTTTTAATGTTGGCATCACCACAAACTTATTCAACACTTATTTAAAATTTAATATTTTGTTTACGTAACGAAGGGCTCGTGGCTAAGTAATAACAGCTGTACGGGTCCATCTTCAAGGTTAAGCAACGCTTGCAGAGGTCGTTCCGGGCATAGCTGCCCATTCATTACATACTGAGATCCTTCCGTGCTTCGGAAAGCAAGTTAAGCCGTTGGTCCTGGCTGTTATATTATGTGGATCTTTGGCAGTCGTTACGGGTACCTAGTCAGAATCCCCAAACTCTGACACCCAATCTTACCAAGGGCTATCGTGTTACCCAGTAGGTTCCCAGATTGTAGAGGTCAGATATGCAGTCCTTTCATATAAAATACTGGTATTCAGCTGCATCCGATTAAATGCAAGCAGACCCCAGCATAGTTGGGAAAAAGCTAGGCCTATGCGCATGTCAACTTTATATTCAGCGAAATTAGATGTAGGTTCCCTCTAAACTACTCTCATAGTTCTGACCATACTTTGATTTACTTCTGATCGTTCAAATTAAATAAAATCATAATTATCTGAAACCACTTTATTAGAAAAACTATCAAAAATGTACCTAAGCTATATATTTTCAATATTGGCAACATCACAAACTTATTCAATAACTATTTAAAACTATAATATTTCAATAACTAAATTGGCATGTCAACGCGGCGTTTAAACAAACTGTAATGAATAATAAATATTCCGACAATCAAGTAAAAAATGTAACCTTAGAATCAACATTAGGATACTTGACTGCGCTAAAGGTTTTCATCAGATGGTAATACCATGGCTGCTTACGTCAAAGTTGAACATACATCTACTCAAATATTTAAGACTTGTTGCTATGTTCCTTTGATCTCAAATAAATTACACATCAAACCATATTACATGAGCACTTCAGAATCTCAAAAATACAACAAATTAACATAGTAACATTGTTGATTTAACACTTTGTGGGACACTAAACGCCATGACGTGATAACAATAAAACTTCTATTGTCTCGTTCAGTGTTCTTCAATGGGTTAATGATTATGATCGTGACCATATTTGACAATTACATCATCCATGGTGTAGATGGTGGCTTTGCAGCCATAACAAGCTTTGACACAAGGCCATCTAGCGCGAGCACCCCTGCTGCCAGTCCATTTGTTGAAACGATATCTTCCTACCAATATAACTGGCTTCCCGAATCGAGATGTTGAAAAGACTGGGTTAGTGTCATCTGCAATAGGTATAGATATTTTTTAAATGACCTTTTCATTTCAATTAAAGAGAAACAAATGACAATTATAAATAAAAAGGTTTTATTTATTTCACGTAAAGTATGTAAAAACGTGTAAACAACTGAGGGACAACTTATTTAGTTTGAAATTATTACAAAATATTAAAATTACCATCATGTCTTTCGCTTATTATGTACATAGTCAATTAGTCATGTCCCTTCATTCTCTTGTATATCAATGATTGTGTTCTTGAGTACTCTTGACAATAATGTCATCACAAGTAGTTAGTTTTGCTCGACACTTTTTTTTATAATTTTGAGAACAATTCCAATAAGTTTTTCGTTTGTTTCGACTCTGTTTATGTCTATAAAAGCAATATTTTCCTATCTGGAGGCAGGGAAAACCTCGCCGTGTCGTTGTGAAAAATATTCCTATTAGAAAAAAGAACAACAGTAAGTTCGCCATTTTAAAATTACCAATGCTGTACTGTAAGCAGTCATTACGTATAGGTATACTTTAGTCACATATTTTGTGAGTGTATTTTGAAAGCGACTGAAATTCTTAGCTACTCTGGTGAGTTTTGATGTAGTAGAAGACTAGCTGATTATAATCAGCTAGTCTTCTACTACATCAAAACTATTTAAAAAAAAAAACGTTTTATCTAAACCACGAGTATTTAGAACAACACATATAAACGTGTATGTATATATTTAAGGCATCTAAAACGTATTCTAATAGGTGCTAACTAACTAAAATAACTTACTGAGAAAACAAATTTATATTCTTTAAATTTTTACAAGTATCATGTTAACAAACATATTTAACATAAAATATTTTTTATTGACGTAATAATTTCACACAGCCACATTGGCCAACATAATTTAATAATATAGGTATTTTCAATACATAACGTTCCCACTGCTGGGACACAAGCCTCCTCTCAGTGAGAGGGAGTGGGCTGTAATCCACCACGCGGGCCCAGTGCGGGTTGGTAGATGTCACATGTCTTCGAAGTTTTGGTTCTAGGACATGCCGGTTTCCTCACGATGTTTTCCTTCACCGTTTTGAGAGATTCATATACGTCTATAAAAATAATAATTATCGTTCAAACAAACTGGGGGCCTAAAAAGGCCACTTTTGCAGAATCATAAAAGGAATTCATCAAATCATTATAAATCATAATAGACAGTTAACTGTTAAGTTAATCGTATCAAATCCCATTGGTAAAGGATTTTTCAGTTATTTTTTTTTGTCTGTGCTTAAATACCAATCCAAATCCAATCCCAATCTCTTGCAACGAAAAAAAGCAAAATACGTTTATGATTCTGCCAAAGTGGCCTTTTTAGGCCCCCTGTTCTTCTTACAAATATTCCAATAGCATGAAAAAATTAAGTATTCCATTAACATAAAGAAATTAAAGACGGGCTATATTTTATAAAATGTTTACTTTTTTATGTTTGTTTATGATAGTGTTCTCTCTCTCTAATTTAATGATTGTGATTGTTCAAGATCTTGACAATTTCGTTGTTGATGGTAGTAGTTCTTGCCGGACACTTACTTGAAACATTGCGGATACAACGCCAATGAATCTTAGGTGGGTACTTGTTACCGCCCCCGGACGAACGATACCGATATCTTCCAATTTGAAGGCATGGAAAGCCGCGCCTTGTCTTTGTGAAGAACGCCTCTACAATCAAAATAAACACAATATGATGTATTTTCATATCGGTAATAATAGGTAAGACAGTTCCATGACTGACTGACAGATAACGCATAACCTGACCCACTGAATACTTAGACTAAATAAAAATAACAAAATCTGCCAAACGTGATGTGTGAAAGATATGTCAATTAGAATATGTAAAGGTGCACCGAAAAAGGATTATTCAAAAATCGACTTCCAGGGTTGACTAGGATGGGCACGCCACAATTGCGGCGATAAGTCCCCTCTTTGAGGAGTGGCTAGAGAGACGCCACGGCGTCCTCACCTTCCGCCTAACGCAGGTCCTCACCGGACACGGCTGCTTCGGGAGGTTCCTGTTCCGAATAAGGCGGGAGGAAACGCCCGGGTGTCACCATTGTGTGGATCGCCCGGAGGACACGGTGGAGCATACCGTGGAGATCTGCCCAGCTTGGGCAGAGCACCGCCGTGTCCTCACGGCGGCGATCGGCGGCGGCGATCTACGGCGGCCATGGTACGGAGCAAGAGTGCATGGGAGGCTATCGCCTCCTTCTGCGAAGCAGTGATGCTCGCGAAGGAGGAGGCGGAGCGCGTGAGGGAGCGGCAATCCTTGCGCCCTTACGCCCCCAGCCGCCGCAGGAGATACCCCGGGCGTCGGGAGTCGATAGCCGATTCCCGGCCACCGTAGGCGCGGGCTTGCGGGCGGCGAGCAATGGGCAGCTCGCCGTCCGGTAAGGACCAGGCCCGGGTCGACGGCGCGTTGTGTTCCACGCGCGCCTCAAGGACCTGTCAGCACCAACTGACGGGGTCCGCTAGGGCCGATGCCCGCCGGGGTCGCGGGGTTTTAGTCAGTAAGAGTCTGACACTCCCTTCCGCTCCGCCCAGAGCGGGAGGGGTCATTTGATGATTTACCACCCAAAAAAAAAAAAAGGCTTGACTAGGATGTTAATGTACTCGTTTATTAGAAAAATCGAATTTAAACAGAATTAATATGAAAGCCTTGAACGACAATGCTACAATCTTTCTTGCATGATTATGCACAACAATCAAAAAGCATTCACAAGCAGAAGAATTTAATTATTGTGACGGCAACATGACACGTACATACCATGACAGGAATCATTCAGGAGAGAGACACTTCGAAAAGACTTCCTCAGAAAGAGTGACGAGCGGTTCAGTCTGCGACAATAAATATAGCTACCTACTATAGATGATTATGTATTTAGAATCAGTCCGTTTTTTGTGTAAGTAGATTTGCATTGAATAAATAGCAAAAGAAAATAATTATAAGTATTTATTTCAGTGGCTTTATGGAGACGTTTTATACACACACATTCAATTAATGTACTTTCTGCCTTTTTCATTAGTCTCCACTATGCGTGTTCAGTGATTGTGTTCGATCATGGACTTCACAATTTGGTTGTTGATAGTGGTGACTTTTGCACGACACTTGTATCGGTGGCTCTTAGCACACACCCATCGAACTTTCATTCCTTTGCTTCCAGCCCATTTGTTAAACTGATAAGGACCTATAAGAATGCACGGGAATCCCTGTCGAGATTTCGCAAACCTTATATCTGTAAGCAAGTCATAATAATATTAAAAACTACAAATTTATATTAAATTATTTGGTGTTGGTTAGAAAAGTGTAGCTAAAGTACTATTAATAGCACTGTGTGACCTAAACCCGCACTTAATTCACGGTTTTCTGTGACTTAAGTAGTCCATTTTTACACAGAAAAGTGTGACTTAAGCGCGGGGTTAGGTCACACGAACTATAACATAGTATAAGTACGATACGTGTGATTTAATGGACCACTTAAGTCACACGTATCGTAATGTACTATTTAGAGTTTCCATTTATATGAGGTCTCCTTACAGACAGCTCAGTTCACTCCGAAGTCACTCTAAAAAACGACTAATTTTAGGCAATAAATAAAAATTTATGTAATTTTACACAATTTTTATTTGATAAAAACATTTAACCGTAATCTTTTTGGAAATTCTACTGACTAAATGTTTATTGATTGATTTTTTCTGACAGATTTTTTTATTTATTTTGCTTTTGTTTAAACCCGTCCATGAGCAGTGTTAAAACTATCGAGGCTTGACACAATATCAATTGTTGCGTTTACTCTCGGGAGTATAGCTAGGTTAATGATTGTGCTGGATCCTGGATCTAACAATTTTGTTGTTGATAGTGATAATTTTTGCTCGGCACTTTCCTTGAATGCTTTTAACACACACCCAATGGATTTTAGGCTTTTTGCTTCCAGACCATCGGTAAAACCGATGCGGACCTATTTGAAGGCAGAGGCCGCCTTTTTGATTTTTCGTGAACCTTATTTCTGTAAATAAAGTATTAGAATTATAAAAGTAAACAGCTTTAGGACATTAATATCATGTTAAGTATTAAATGTGTAAATTATTATCTGCCTAGCCTTCTCCAAAAATATTCATTTCCTTCTTAGCATAGTGGGAAAATGGCTAAAATATTAATTTCCTTCGTAGAATAGTGGAAAAATGGCTTTCTAACGGCCAGATAATAAAAAAGAATGCAGATTTATCACAATATTTATTCAATAAATTGTGGCTTCACAACAGTATTTAGTCGAGTTATTAGTATCTAACTAAGTATATCATACTTGTCTGACATTACTCGGTCATTTCACCGTCCTGCTCACTACACAAGCAGATGCCTGACCAGAACCCTCTCAGTGTGCTCTAAGCTATTTAGTGTGCCATCTGCAATTATTACTGTTCTCCCTTGTGTACTGTGCCCCTCGTGTCACATACATAAACTCATCATAGTGCATTTGTCATTGTGCCACACTGTCTTTATGCCTGTAAACCGTCGCGATGTGTGAGCTACCGCTTATTCTGCTTTCCACAACCGTTCCTTGGTCGCCAGGGGGCTATGAGGCTAGCACATCCCACGCAGTTGTTGTTTTCGCACCGCAATTAACATGCGCACCCTAATGTGTACTTTCAGGGATCTACAACCATGCTGGGGCTACGCTGTGTTGACCCGTATGGTGTACTGAATCACATGCTGTACTGAATCAAACGCTACCTGCGGTCCTACGGCCGGATCTACAATAACTACTCTGCGAAGACTGTGCTGACAAGCCGCCACGTCTGCCACGCGTTGCCAAGAACGGTAACTCTCTAATGCTATCCTAGTGTTTGGGAGTGCTCAGATGAGATAGATCAGTGACTTACCTACGACCTAACCGATAAGTATACATATAGAATTTATACGTATGTTTATCTAAGCTGCTAGTTTCCTTTACCTGACTGCAACTACCTATTAGTTAACGCTACAAAATACCAAATATTTATTGATGAAAATGTTGGTATTTTTAAGGGTTCTAATTCCTGTAGCGTTTTGTGGTTACGTGTTTAATGATTATGTTCGATCATGGACTTGACAATTTCGTTGTTGATTGTGGTGATTCTCGCTCGGCACTTTTGCCGGCGGTTTCGAGCACAAACCCAGTGAACCTTCGGCCACTTGCTGCCAGCCCATTTGTAGAACCGATGCGAACCTAGGAGAAGGCACGGGGAGCCCGATTGACTTTTCGTGAATATTATTTCTGTAAATAAAGTATTAAAATTATACAGGGATGACTAGAAAGGTGTGGTCAAATTAAAGGGTGTGGTACAAATCTTTAGACTGAACAACTTTGTCCATAGGACCAATATCGTAATCGCGAAAAATAATTCAGCCATCCCATCCATACCTTTACTTCGAGTAAGTATTGAAGTTTTGTATGGGACAGTTGACAATTTTTTCGCGATTACGATACTGGTTCCATGGAGAAAGTTGTTCAGTTTGATGGTCTGCATCACCATCCAGGGGGTGCGTATTAACAGCTTTAGGTCATATTCATTTTCTTTAGGTGGTTAGAATAGCGGTGGAAAACTTTTCTAACGCATTTCGGAGGAATCTGAAGCTGCTATTCAAAAACACATTTATTTTATTGGCAGAAAATAAAAATGAATGTAGGTTTATCACAATATTTATTGAATAAATTGTTACTTTAAAGCTTTCGCCTATCCTGCTTTCCACACCCTCCCTTGGTCGCAACCGGCTATGAGGCTACCACATCGCACGTAGTTGCCGTTTTCGCACCGCAACAAACATGCGCTCGCTAACGAGCGCTTCCAGGGTTCTACGACCCCGCTGACGGACGTCTGCACTCTACTCTGTTCCGTGCGCTGTTCTGAATCGCATGCGATGCTGAATCGCACACGGTGCTGAACCGCATGCTGTACTCATTCGCAAGCTGTACTCAACAGAACGCTACCTGCGCTGCGGTCCTACGGCCAGATCTACAAGACTTGCTCTGCGAAACCTGTGCTGACAGGCCACCACACGTTCTGCCAAGAACGGTACCTCTCTAATCCTATCCTAGTGTGTGCGAGTGGTCAGAGCAGTCATTTATTTCATTTTGTTTTATTTATTTTTTTAATTTTATTTAATAAAAATAAAAAAATCATTACAGTATTACGCAAAATTTGAGTTAGAGTGAGTAAATGTATTAACCCATTCGTCATTTCCCACAAATTATAAAACTAATGAGATTTGAGCTTACAATTTGATAGGTACAGACGCCAGCACATCAAGCTACCACAATCTGTCAAATTTCTATAATAGATTTTCAACTTTATCGCTAAAGCATAAGGTTCAAAGTTGATTGAGAAAATTTTACAGTTTCGGGTAGCTTGATGTGCTGGCGTCTGTACAATACAATTACATTATGTGTTAATGATAAAACTAAACATTAAACAGGCATGAAAAATAAATAATAAAAATAATAAAGATACAGTCTAAGAGTTACATGAATATTACGAAGCAATATCCAGAATAGTTTCACGAACTAGGCCTCTTTTACCAGTTGGGAAAGCGAATATGTCAATATTTTGAAACCCTAAATACCAAATAATTATTGATGAAAATGTTGGTATTTTTATGGGTTCTGATTCCTCTACCGTTCAGTGTTTAATGATTATGTTCGGTCATGGACTTGACAATTTCGTTGTTAATAGTGGTGATTCTCGCTCGGCACTTGTACCGGCCGCTTCGAGTACAAACCCAGTGAATCTTCGGCCCCTTGCTGCCAGCCCACTTGTTGAACCGATGCGAACCTAGGAGAAGGCACGGGCCGCCCGTTTGATTTTTCGTGAACCTTATTTCTGTAAATTAAGTATTATAAAATTATAAATTGTAAGTGTAAACAGCTTTAGGACATATTAATTTGTGGCTAGAATAGTGGAAGAAAATGTTTCCTAACGGGCAGTTCAGTTAAGCTGCCATTCAAAAAAACATTTATTGGTAATAAATAAAAAAAATAATTTAGGTATGGTTTTCACAATATTTATTTTTACCAATGCGCATCAATAACTAAGTTAATGATTGTGCTCGGTGCTAGCCATGAAAATTCGGTTGTTGATAGAGGTAACTTTTGCTCGGCACTTTTCCCGAACGCTTTTAACACATACCCAGTGGATTTTCGGCTCTTTACTTCTAGAACATCGGTAAAACCGATGCGGACCTATGACAAGGCACGAGCCACCCCTGATAGATGTTGTGAACCGTATTTCTGTAAATTAAGTATTAAAATTATAAATGGCAAGTGTAAACAGCTTCAGGACATATTCATTTAGTCTAAGTGGTTAGAATAGTGGAAGAAAAGGTTTCCTGACGGTCAGCTCGGAAACCATTATTCAAGAACGCATTTATTTTATTGGCAGGAAATAAAAATGAATGTAGACTTATCACAATATTTATTGGAGAAATACATTTTATCATATTATGTCAAGCGCTTCTAAATACCAAAATATATATATATTGATGAAAATGTTGGTATTTTTAGGGTTCCGTACCTCAAAAGGAAAAAAACGGAACCCCTATAGGAACTCGTGTCTCTGTCTGTCCGTCTGTCACAGCGAATATGCTCCGAATCTAATGGACCAATTTAGTTGAAATTTGGTACCCAAATACAGACGTGTAACGTAAATAAATGAATTTAGAATATGGGGGTCATTTTTGGGGGGCAAATAGAAAATTAAAAAAAAAAGTTTCGCAATCTGTACCGTGTGACATATGAAAGGACTTACTGTGAGGATCTCAAATACATTTTTTTATAATTTTAAAGTAAACTGTATTAAAGTTATTTAAGAAAATAGACGAAAATTGACCATTCAATTATCTCCGAAACTACAGAGCCTAAAATATTGAAAAAAATACAGGAAATATTCTACATCTATAGATTACAGGAAAACCTATAAGAAGTCTGTGGTTTTAAAACAACATGGTAAATCTCTCAATATTGTGCGTACAAACTTACATTTTCAGTTGGAATGTATGGAAGAACAATATGTTTTTCAATTACAATGATAAGTTTTTTTTAGTTACCACCAACAAGTTTTGGTCAGATTTAAAAAAAACATGGTAGTTAAAATATTCATCGTACGGAACCCTCTCCACGCGTGTTCAGCTCGCATTTGACCGGTTTTTATGGGTTCTAATTCCAATACCGGACAGTGTTTAATGATTATGTTCGGTCCTAGACTTGACAATTTGGTTTTCGAGAGTGGTGATTCTTGCGCGGCACTTGGTTCGGCTGCTACTACAACAAACCCAGGTGATCTTCGGCTCCTTGCTGCCAGCCCATTTGTTGAACCGATAAGGACCCATAACAAGGAGCGGGAAACCCCTTTGAGACTTCGTCAACCTAATTTCTGTAAGTCAGTAACTATAATAGTATATAAATTTATAAATTGCGCGTTTATACAGCACAATTTTTTAATATCAAAATCCATGTTCCATAATTAATGAAAAACTAATTTACAAAAAAAGCTGTCACAAAAATAAAACTACCATCTTCTGGCTGCTGATTAAAATACATTTTACTTATAAGTAGTTTACTTCAAAAGTCACTTCAAACCATAATATATTATAATACACAAAACTACTCGTATATTTGGGAAAAGGCTAGGCAGATTTTACAAAAATAGAAAAACGCGCGCAACGCTTTAACATTTACACACGTAATTACTTTTTAAATTACTCCTATATTACTTAAATAGCTACACACCGAACTCAGATATTCTTCCTACATGCCTAATACTACTACATACCACGCCAAACATACCAGCCTCATACAACCGAGATAAAACAAATACATTACAGCTTTTAATCAGCTTCGAAATAAATAATAAAAATATAAAAGCCTTTTATTTCCTACTAATTTACATTGTTTTTTTTTTGAGGTACTTAACTAATTTAATTAATAACTAATTTATAATACGCTTATCTAGTTTGTTTCCGTTTACTGCTTTACTTATTTTAACATAACATAACTTAATTTAGTTTGTTAAAGCAATATCTGTAGGAACCCCATATTGGGTGAAGGCCTCCTCCAAAGATACCCATTTGTCTCTGTCCTGTGCGTTCGGTTTCCAGTTTGGGCCGGCTGTCCTTGCAATCTCTTCTTCCCAACGTGTCAACGGTCTTCCTCTTCTCCTTTTACCTGGAGGGCCCTTCCAAAATGTCACTTTTATGGTCCATCTCTGATCTTTAAGCCTCGCGACATGCCCTGCCCATTTCCACTTGAGTTTTTGTGCATAATTCAATGCATTTGTTGCTTTGGTTATTGACCTTATTTTTGTGTGCCGTATTTTATATAATTTATTTATTTTAAGCATGCTGCGCTCTAGTCCTCGTTGACAAGTTGTAATTTTGTTTTTCAATTTTGAGGTGAATTTCCACGTCTGGCATCCGTACGTCAAGCATGGTAGGAGACTGGAGTTCATAACTTTCGTTTTGATGGTTATAGGGAAGTTACTTTTAAAGATTTCCTTTAAACTCCAGTATTTGTTCCATGTTTGTTGTACTCTTCTTTCGACTTCAAGTTCGTTATTTTTTCTGTCAAAACTAATTTGCCCCAGATAGATGTATTTATCTGTGTATTTTAGTGGCTCTCCATTAATTGTTATTAAACTTCTCCCCCTATTTGTCATTGCCATACCTAGTTTTAGTGAGATTTATTTGCAATCCCACCTTGACACTAGCTATATGTAATGTTTGATGTGGCTTAAGTAGTCGCCCTTTATACACAGTCCTGTCTTGCTCCAATCTAATTGGCTGATTATAGCCTCCAGGATGGCTATGAATATTTTTGGAGATAACGGGTCGCCGTTCGAAATACTTGAAGTTAATTCGACGAAATTTTCACATATTTTATCGAATTTACAAAACAGTGTTCAACTGTGATTATGTTCAGTCATGGCCTTGACAATCTGGTAGTCGATGGTGGTAACCTTTGCTCGGCACTTGTTTGGAATGCTCCGAGCACAAACCCAGTGGATCTTGGGTTCCTTACTTCCAGCCCATTTGTTAAACCGATGACCACCCATTAGGAGTAGCGGAAAACCGCGTTGAGAGGTCGCGAACCTTATTTCTGAAATTCAAAAACGATTATTAATTGGATTTATGTTTTAGGATATAATTGAAGTATGAATGACTCTTTAGTAGAGGCCACTAGGGCTTAGGGGTTTCTGTGAAGCTATTCTCATATCCCAATCCTTAATTCAGTGTTTGCAATAAAATTTAAACAAAATTTAAATAAATACATTATTATTAAGTCAGAAACGTACAGTCTTGAGTACAAATTCTGTCACAATCAAGGCAAAACTATAACTATTAATACTATTTAAAAAATAAGATCACATTTAAATACTGGGAACACTAAACACAAAAAAAAATAACATAAAGCTGCTCTCGAATACTCTCGATTAAATAAAATTGCACAAAACCCTACATCACATCACTAGAAAGATAAGTCAAGTCAAACAACCTAAGTAAGAAAAAATGCTCACAATACAAAGCGAAGTTTCTGGAAGAAGTTGCTTCAGTAATTATAACTAAGTAGGTATATTATATGTTTTTAATACTACTTTTTCTGTGTACCAAGTACATTGCATTTTAAAATTTACTTTGGCATTACAATCCTCGTTCACCAAGCTCTCCTAAGGTGGGTGGCACTGAATACCAGTACCTATCTAAAATTATTTTTACGACAATTCGATTCAGCACTATTTTAGTACCTTTTTAGGCTTCTGTCTGATATTTGTAGCTGTTTAAGCGTCCTGATTATAACTTATATGCTTGTTTGCTTTAAAAACACACAAAAAATCCATTGCTTCTTTTATAGGCACCTTGGCTAGCTGGTTACCTTACTCTTTGGGGTCCATTTAAATATGAGTGAAGGTTCCTAAATGTTCATCCGGCGTACTCTGAGCAGTCAGTACCACTACTGCCTAGCTGACTCTAAAAAAATTAACGACACAGTCAAGCTCTTTATGTTCATTGCGATACGATAGAAAAAGTCTTGGCTACTCTTTGAATGTCATCTGTGCTGAATACAGCGACCGTTGCTTTAAGCGAAAAACATTACAACCGCATACTTGATGACAATCGACGACTACAATAATTCCGATCCAACAGCTACATGTTTTACATGCTACAAATTCAAGTAGCAAAACCAAGATTTATACAGGGCTACCGGCTGACTTTTTTTACTGTCCAGACAAAAACAGGGTATATAAAAGGTGAAGAGTAGAAGTCTATGGCACAGAAATTTCTTTTTTTTTTGCCCAGGCGGCAAAACAAGTCGGCCGGTTTAATCGCTCATAATATGATGAGCAGACGAATGAACTCGGATTAACAATTGTCGAAAAAATTGCCGTAGATACGTCTTTCAGCTATCAAATCACAAATGTGTGTGACAGTTTTTAGTCCTAACTATAACGTTATCTATGGTTGTGATGGTTGCCCGGCAACCTTGCTGGTTCTTCACGCAGGTCCACCGGACCTGGGCACCTTTGCTGCCACTCCACTTATTGAATCGATATTTTCCCACCACTATCACAGGATTGCCGTAGCGTGTCCTCTCGAACTTGCAGTCTGTAAAATATACTTTAAGTTACCTTTGTTTTGTTTTCATAAATTAATAAAAACTAGCAACGATACCGGACAACAATAGGTATATTTCAGCAGTTAATTACAATACTCCAAATTCTACAAAGCAAGCGTATCAAACATTTTCTTTAATCATTTTATAAGAAATGCTCTCAACTCTATCTCTTTCTCTCTTCAGGGTCAAATTAAATTAGCTAGCGATACTCAGCAGACGTGATGGGTATCGATATCTTAATAAGATACGACTAATCTAGGATAGGTATATATAAAAGAAAGTCGTGTTAGTTACACTATTTATAACTCAAGAACGGCTAAACCGATTTGGCTGAAAATTGGTGGGGAGGTAGCTTAGAACCAGGAGACGGACATAGGATACTTTTTTTTTTTAGGTAGGAGTAGGGTAGGAGTAGTGTAGGAGAAGGGTAGGAGTAGGGTAGGAATTGGGTAGGGGTAGGGTAGGGTAAGGGGTAGGACACCACGCGAACGAAGTAGCACCGGGCAGCTATTTATACTTATGGCAAAACAACGTTTGCCGGGTCAGGTAGTTTTAAATAAAACAAAACTTGAACAACAATAACTTTTTATGCACAACAACCACTACAAATCATCTTATAAATATGCACACCGATGAAGAAACACGGTAAGTAATTAAACGCTCAAAGCAGTATGACCATGGTTATGTTTATTAGTAATTTTGATAATCTTGTTGTCGATTGTGAAGATCCTGGCCTTGCAGCCCTGGGAGACCTTCACACAAACCCAGCTTGCTTTTGGACCCTTGTTAATAGTACTTCGCTTGTTGTAGCGAAACCCACCGTACTCCATGACGGGATTCCCAAACCTTGATTGCAAAAACAATATACCTGAAAGTGACAAGGCCGATTAAAGTCATGAAGAACAGATATGGAATGAAAAAGTGGCAAGAAAGGGAGTGGAATACTCAGATGGCGTGATAGAACTGAAAGGAACATTGCTATTTTTTACCGACTTTACAAAAAGGAGGAGGTACTATGTTCGGGTGTTTGTATGTTTTTTTTTTTTTTTTTTGTATGTTTGTTCATCGAATACTCCGCCAATTGTCGACGGATTTTCTAAATTCTTTTTTTGCTCGAAAGTAGATAGTTCTGAGGTGGTCCCATTGTCACCAAGTTAGGATCTGATGATGGGATCTTAGAGAAATCGAGGGCAACCCTCAAATTTTATAGGCTCACTTATTGTTTTTCGCATATTTTATAAAGTATCTTGTGTATTTGTGTATGGTTGTCACCATCTCAGGTAGCTGGGCTGATGATGGAAGGTACAACTCCTTAACAGTAAGAAGTTACTCGAACAGGCAAGGACTGTTTTAGTAAATTGTTTTGATGTTTGATAGGGCATTTGCCACATTTGGTCTCATGATCATCAAGTCATGACCTGATGCTACCTAACTCCTCGACAACTAACAGCAGATATATCGTGTTTAGGCTCATTGAAAAGGGCTCGATGTGTGGATAAACGTACTGTTACTGAGGAACACCGAAGACCTGATGCTGAAGCCAGGAGCATCAGAAAAAGTACAAACCTTGAAATTACAGCACCGTAGTCGTGTTTGGGCTCATTTTAAACAGGACTAATTTTAAGTTCAATGCAATGTTGACATAAGTCTGGCCTGATGCTGCAGCCAGGATTATCAGCATCTAATCTAAAAACTAATAAAAGGAGAACTCCTCAACAATTAACGTCCCTGCATCGAGAAAAGGAATATTTTATAAAAAGGCGATGGGCAAGTTGACATTAGGCTATTGTAACTTAGATAAATTATAAACAGACCCACTAAGGGTCAGTTAACACCGAGACGCGACGCGACGCGACGCGACGTGACGATACTAGAAGAGGCCAGTGACGTCGCGCTGCGCCGCGCGCCGCCGCGAGACGCATCCCAACGTCGCGAGGTCGACGCCGCGCGGCGCAGCTAGACGCCGCCCGGTGCAGCTAGACGCCGCGCGGCGCAGCTAGACGCCGCGCGGCGCAGTGGAGACAAGTCGCCACGGCGGCCTCGGCTGCGCCGCGCGGCGTCGCGCTGCGCCTCGCGGCGTCGCGCTGCGCAGCGCCGCTCTCGCACGCCGCGCGCTGCCGCTCTACGCCGCGAGGTGCAGCGCGACGCCGCGCGGTGCAGCGCGACGCCGCGCGGTGCAGCGCGACGCCGCGCAACGTATTCTGAACTCTCACAATGCAATGTGTACCTTTTCGTGTAGAAAATAAAGTATATTTTGAGTCACTCTTTTAAAAGTGTGCGTGCAGCGTCGCGTCGCGTCGCGTCTCGGTGTGAACTGACCCTAAAAAGCGAGAAATAAAAACTTTTTAACAAAAAAAAAACCGACTTCCAAAAAAAACACTACAAACTGAAAAATAACTTTAATTTCGGAAGTCGGTGGCAAAAACTAAAATACTGATCCCTAAGACACCGACTTCCGAAATTAAAGTTATTTTTCAGTTTGTAGTGTTTTTTTTGGAAGTCGGTTTTTTTTTTTGTTAAAAAGTTTTTTACATAGGTAATGCAATTTCAGATTTCAAAGGATAGAAAGATATATTCAACATTTAATGCCAACTAAAATTAGAAAAACGAAATGATCAAATTCTAAAACCACACTTCCCCATACATTGAATAAATCAATGGTTGTGTTCGTGCAATATTCTATGTACCACGTTGTGCAACAGAACTATAGTAGTTTTACAACCTTGATAAGCTTTGATGCATATCCATCTGGACATGGGAGGCCTACTGCTACTATGCCTTCTGAATCTGTAGCCCTGGTAGCACAGCACTTTAGCTCCAAACCGTGATGTCCCAAAATAAAGACCTAGGTGAGGAAAAGTAAGAATATCGGATAAAAATACTGTTTTAATTAAATGGTGTTTTAATGGTTTTCATGAATATTCTAGTGACTTAGGGCCCAATCACACGTACCACAACCACACTACAACGGCAACACGTGGAGGGGAACTAATTTATATGTAAGTAGTTTATTCACACTGACCACATTTTGCCGTCATTATCGACCGCGTGTGTGATACCAACCACATCGCAGCCACGTCGCAACCACAACGCAACCACCAGTGACACCGCGAACTAGCGGCCGGCCACATCGCAAACACAACGTTAACACAACATTTTGTAGGGCACCACAATGCAACCGCAAGAAACCGCAGCGCCACTATTCACACGTAACCTCAGCTTGATCACATTTTGTCGCAGCGATGTGGTCTGGTTGTGGTACGTGTGCTTGGGCCCATATGGTCGTCAAAATCAACCATGTGGGCGATAGCGACCACATCAAGGCCACGTCGCAGCCACAACACAACCACAACGTTGCATCAACGTCCTCTACGAAAGCCGGAGTCGGTCTGTCTATCTGCAAACTGTCTGTATTTTGTCGCTGCGATGTGTTGTGGCTGTGGTACGAATGAACGCGCCATTACTCGTCATTGCTAACTATCTATTAGGTATCTAAGGTAAATTAATCTTTTCTCTTATAAAGACATTAATCTTCGCAGTACTGCGAAATTCTGATCTATAGTATGTGGGCCATTACAGTACTTATCCCAGTTTCTCTATTATTATTTGATTATGAGAATAAAACAACCTCGTTACAGTGATCGGCATTTTATTTTCTTACAAAAAAAAACAAGAGATATCTAAGACAACAAAATCAAAAAAGAAATAAAATAAGAAAGCTAAATATACGTACACATAATTATTTAAGTACCTAGTAAGTTAGTAACGAGTTCCCACGGCCCGTGACGAGCATTCCTCCGGCCCGTTAAGAGCGTAGACGGGCTGCGCGAGAATTGAGAAATAGGTATGTGAAGAAACTATTGCCGTCTCTCTCTCTCTTGTCTCCCCCCGTAGAGTGAGAAAGGGATAACTGCAGCTCAGAACGATTTTACCTAGAAAAAACCATGACCGATCGACGTTTCGTATTCGCCTGTTTTCTCCTCGAAACCTAAGCCGATTAAAATATTTTTGGTATCAAAATTTAAAGGAAGAATAGATCTATGCCCCTATCATTTGTTTTCATCTTAAAAACTTTTCAATTTCCTTTGGTAGTCGTCTAATTACGTAGGTGAAAACGGGGCATTTTTTTAGGTTTTCGGAAAATCATATTTATTTTTGTAATGATTTTTTTGAAAAAAAAAAAATTACAGGGGCATGCCTTCAATAGACCTAGATTTTTATAAATAAAAATAATTACAATAGAGGCATTATCCAGGAAGAGAATAGGGGAATACGTTTGTATGGAAAAAATGCAGCCCGTCTACGCTCTTAACTGACAGGCCGCGCCATGTGTTTCTACACCCATCGAGGCCTGTTGCGGCCCGTGCCGAGCATTTCCCTAAAAAAACAAAGCAAACAGAAACGCGCTACACGTCGTACAGGCCGCGACAAGAGCCACCGCGCGTCGCGCCACGCGCGCCTTTGAACCGACTCCCGCGACGGATCGGACGCGCGGGCGGCGAACGGGCCTCATCGGATCCGACGGTTCCAATGGCCTGTCGGCCTGACGCGGTGCGGCCTGTGAGAAAGTGTACCGTGGGAACGCGGCATTATACGTCATAAATTGAAAACTAAAAAAATGTACTGACTTGACAAAACCGTGTCACGCACAGATAAATGGTAGTCAATATGTCATCAAAACGTAGCATGAAAGCAATGAAGTTTAAAAAATTAAGTATGGTTATGCTCGTTTAAGATTCTTATAATTTCGTTTTCGATGACTACAAGGGTTTTCTTACATGTTAACATCGAGCAAACCCATCGGGTCTTAGGAGGTTTACTAGAACTGTGCTTCCTGTACTTATGTCCTCCATACCATATAACTGGTTTTCCTTGCAGAGACATCCCGTAGACGAGACCTTTGAAGACAGAAGCAAGAGATTTTTATACATTTTAGTTTTAACAACTACTGTAATTTCATATTGCTTATGTTAACTTTTGCAATGAATACAAACATTCTATATAATAATATTATTTATTGTTCATTGATGAATATAATGTTGATCGATAAAGAGGGGATTGTGTGAGGAATGATATGAAAGAAAAGGGAGTGATTGATAGCGTGACGGTTGACAAAGGAGAAAGGAAGAAGAAAACGTGTTGCGCCGACCGCAGTAACAGTATCAACTAAGTATGGTTATGCTCGTGTAAGTTTCTAATAATTTCATTCTCGAAAACTATAAGGGTCTTCTTACATCCTCCCTTACTCTTTAAGCAATTCCATCGGAACTGAGGAGGTTTACTAGAGCTGTGCTTCCTGTACCTATGTCCTTCATACCACAGCACTGGCTGCCCTTGCCGGGACAGCGTATACATAAGACCTTTAAAGACAAAGAAAAAAAAAAAATAGGATTTTAATATCCATTATATTTTAGTTCTTACTATCTAAGTATTGTAGTTTAATATTGCTTATCATAACTTTTGGAAGTAATACAAACATTTTAAATAAAAAATATTATTTATTGCTATGTTATTTTTCAGTTTCACAAATATTGCCAAAATTTTGTCATTCTTTGTATCTCATTGATATCGTAGCTACATATGATTATGGTGATGCAAGATCTTGATGACCTGATTAAAATAAAGGACGATGGTACACTTACACCCCGAAGGAGACCTTACACAGTACCACCTGGTCATCGGAGGCTTGCTGGACTTGTGTCTCGAGAAACGGTAGGACTTATAGCAGAGCAATGTCGCTCCCCGTTGGGACGTGGTAAAAGATACACCTTAGGAGACAAAAGCGAAATCAAAATCATAAATAACCAGTTGTAGTCGAGGTTTCACTCACATCATAGAACAATTCATTATTTATTACAGATTTATTATTATTATTACTTCATGGCACTACCTAGAAAAAAGTATTAATGGTGTCCGGGACATAGTCTACCTCAGTGCTCAGTTTCATTAATTTCATTCAAATCCATCCAACCCACAACAAACACTTACCTTTAAAATATTAGCAGGATATTAAGCACATACGTATTTCTTTAACACAAAATTAAACCCAAAATATAAGATGGTCATTCTACTTTTATTTCAGAGCACAAAACAGTTATTGAAAACAACCACCTAATTAGGTATAAGTATTACCAAATTCAATAAATTAATCAGTGGGTATGTTCATTAATAACCCTCGTAATTTCACCGTTTTCAAGGATGATGGTAGCCCTGCAGCGAACTGGATAGGGATATTTGATACAAATCCACCTAGTCTTTGGAGGGTTACTAGAACTATGCTTTGCATAGCGGTAACCACGCCAACAAAGAGTTTTTCCACCACGCTGAGACGTCTCGAAATGCAGATCTTAAAAGTTAAGTAAAAATAAAATTATATTACATAACAGATCGAAACTAATAAGGTACCGACAGTTAGCTGTTGTCCCACGTTTCACTTGCATCAGTATATGGATAAGTTGTCTATGTGTGATTAACACATAAGCAACATACATTTTTTTTTAACTAAATTAAATACTCAACAACAAGATACTCATTGTCCTTTTATTTGGAAGCACAAAACACGAAATAGAAACAACAATAGAAATAAGCCAATAATAAATTGATAAATCAGTGGTTATGTTCATTTAAAACCCTCACTACCTCGTCATCAATTAGGATTAACGTAGCCCTGCAGCCAGTTCGAAACTTGTCACAAATCCACCTAGTCATTGGAGGGTTGCTACCACTATGCTTTAAGTAGCGGTAACCACGCCAACAAAGAATTTTCCCACCGCGATTAGAGCTCCGGTAATGCAGTTCTTGAAAAAAATATGTAAAATAAAAAATATATTAACAAAGTGTTCGTGAATTTCTCTAACATTTAAAACCAGTTTATTCCTGTGTTGAATTAAAAAGAATTCAGCAACAACTTTAGTAGGTAGTTATTATACTTCTATATATATATATATACTTCTACTTCTTCGTGTCGCTGGCACGACAGAATTTTTTTTTTGCCCAATACTTGGCCACTTTTAAGCCATTGTCGGTGGCAGCACCGGGGTCACTTTGACTGCGTGTTTTTGGACACAGAATGATAGGAGGTAGGTACCAGGAATCTCGCCTCCGCTAAAATGGCCTCCGTTACAACCCTAGTAGGTACTATTCAAATAGAATCCTACTGATTAAAAAAAAACTAACTGTATTTCAATTGACCATGCGTTCACAATGACCATTTTATAAAATATACCCCATTCTCACCTTTGCATTGGTCGCTAATTTATTATATTTAAAGACATAATTAACGGCAGTAAGTAACGGATACTTACTAAAAATGTATTTAAATAGTCCCTACCTTTAGGTAGGTAAAAGTAAAGGGAGGCAAAAACAAAAAGGAAATTATGAACTAGAAAAATATAATAAATATTTGTCATAGAATAGGTTTTTAATGAAAAGCAAACAATGAAAAAATATGGGTATCTAAGAAAAAATATAAACAAGACAAAAAAAATGTAGACCTTCCTATTTTGAAGACAGTCGATATTAAGAGGCAAATAGAACATGGGTATACTAAAAATGCCTTACCAAGACGACAAAAGGGTTTGATGATTTTTATATGGAGCCTGGTATATCTAATGTCGCGCCATTTTGAAAATGGCGGCCACGCCTGAGATCTATATAGATATACATCGAGATATTAACGTTCCAAGTTGATGATTGAGTCACGTGATCTACTGTGAACGTTAATTTCTCGGAAACGGGACATTGCGGAGTTTGGTCTTATTACGTTTTTTGTTTGCATTGATATAATTTTATATGGGTTTCATGCGTGGCCGCCATTTTAAAAATGGCGCGACAGCTACAGTAAGTATGCCGCGGATCTTTAAAACCCTTTTCAAAAAGTTTTTCAGCTTAATACACCCCCCAGGCCCTTCATAGAAAATATGCCAAGCAAATTCACAGAACAGTCGGTCAACAACTATAACTAACGATGACATAAATTTATGTATAAACATAACTCAAAAGTAACGATATAGAAAACAAAATTACATCCTTATAACTAAAAATTATGTCACTTCTTAATCATACAAAACTTAAATTAGATTTAATGGCAACAATGAACGGGGGTATGTTTTTCAATTAAGTGCATGACACCCAGTTCGGGTTCAAGCCCGTGTCCACAGAGAGTGCCATCCTCAGCCTGAAACACACCGTCAAGTACTACACCGCGAGGAGAACGCCGATGTACGCGTGTTTCCTCGATTTGGCTTTTTTTAAAGCCTTCGATCTCGTCTCTTATGATGTGCTATGGGACAAGTTGAGAGGCACGGGTGTACCGTATGAAACCTATATTTACGAAACTTGTAAAATTGTATGACTTAGACGGTAAGTATCACGTAGTATTAGGCACCACAGTTTTTATAATTAATACTTTTTGGTCATGTAAACTTATTTTTATATTAAGCACCTAGGTATATACGTATATTAAGGCCACAACAGTCTATATTTCAGACAACTTAAAACCTAAACTTTAACAATAAAACAAACTAATATTTACTTAAGGGGCTTACATGACCTAAAGCGCGGTCACTGTCGGACTGCATAGAAAAGAAAGAGAAGCGCAATGACACAACGCTGATAATTTATTGCAAAATATGAAGCAATTATTTAATTACAAAAAAAATTATTCAAATCAAAATCAAATCGAAACGTTTATTTCGGACAATAATAATAATCCATATTTTATATTGTTTGGACTAAAAAATTAAAACACTAGTGCTTTAGTATGTTGCAATCATTTTGATTTTTTGTCAGATTATTCTACAATAATCTGACAAAAAATCAAAATGATTATGTATATTAGTATGGTTTTTATTGTAAAAAGAAAGTTTTTAGAGGTATCTTCATGACTTTTTTTCTATCGTATCAAATTAGTTGTATTATGTTTTCAATACACTATCTACCTAGCATATATCCCTAAGAATATCATATATTTTTCTGATTTTGTTTACTATAGTCGATCATATATTTTTATTGTTTCTAAAACTTGCGTTTAGGTTCTGTAAGCCCCTTAAATTATTGGAATGTCACAACATGAAATGGAAAAAAGTAATATAAAGCTGAAAGAAACAATAAATGTACTGCTAACACCATTATAATCATTCAACGTTTATAACACATTTATATAATTATAATATAGAATTGCTATATATTATAATTATTTAAAGTAATTATATTATAATTATTTAAAATAATTATTATAGGGACTATTATCAAAAGGCATTTCATAGTCACTAAGTTTAGTTTTGCCTGTTATTTTGAAATGTCTAAAATTCTAGGTACACCTAATTAACAAAGTTATTTTACGTTCCATTCTAAGTAGACAATGGCGCCGATTCTGTTGTTCACAAACTAAACTAAATTTAAGTTCATGCATCTTAGTTTAGTCCTGTCAAATTAAGATACTCCATAGACAATTTAGACGAGATTAAAAAAATGGCTATTAAAAATACGTCAATTTACGTCAGGCGCCGACTAATTTGACAGGACTAAACTAATATTTATCTTCTGTCCTTTTCTTAGTGAAATAGAAAGAAAAAGATGCCTGAACTTAAATTTAGTTTAGTTTGTGAACAACAGAATCGGCGCCAATATCGTACCTCTTTTATTTTTTTGTAGTTATATGTAGTATATATTTTAAGCTATACTGAGTTAACCTATGAATCTCTTAAATTTTACAGTAGGAAGTAAAAAACCTTGAATTAACAACAATATACAATAATATATTTACTTAAAAGATAAACACATCCTGCAACCAATGTAAACAAGTACCTATTTTACTATGATATATGAAAAATATGATGTATTTTTTGTGCGCTTGTGAACCATTTTATGTTACG
Source organism: Oligia latruncula (assembly GCA_948474745.1). Taxonomy (NCBI): domain Eukaryota; kingdom Metazoa; phylum Arthropoda; class Insecta; order Lepidoptera; family Noctuidae; genus Oligia; species Oligia latruncula. The sequence continues at coordinate 14,975,807 of OX419693.1, read as the reverse complement.
TAGGTGCCTATTGGTGAAATTCACTAAGTGATTAAGTCTGCAACAAGGTTTTTAGTAAAAGACATTACTTATCAATGTTATCTGAAATTCTGGAAAAAATTGGATTTGGTATGCTCGGTCCTAGCTTAATTAAACTAAAAATAACTAAATTTACTAATAAAAACGGCGCTGTTGTCAAGTATTAGTATGATGAAGATACGAAGACGGCATTACAATAACCGGGCATTAAAAAAACCCCCCGATAGTCTTAACGTAAAAAATACCGTCTGTGAAACATCAGGGATGACTATGTTCCCCTGCAGTTCTGACGATGATGTCGTTTGTGGTGAAGAGTGCTGCTTTGCATTTCTTCCAGCTACAGTACCAGCGCTGTTCATTTTTCCTGAATTTCCCGCGTGCCCAGAACTTATGTGTGCCCACCAGGATCACCGGCTTCCCACACCGGCTCATGCCAAACACCGGCACTGAAAGAAACGATAAGCAACCTCCAGTTAGGGGAGGAAAAACAAAAAAAATACGGATATGGAATGATGAAATGAGTGACGTTTAAAATTTCTAAAATACAATGGTGAGTCAAGAAAAGATAAGAATTTTGAAAGCGGTTTTTTTAAAAACTGGTTGATCAAACTATAGGTACATTCTACAGCAAAAAAAAACGGTATATAAGTAATATTAATTAAAAATTTAATGAAACTTCATACACAAAATCAAATTCTTGTGCTCTCTGACAAAGCAGCAAATTAAATTCAATGATATATTTGTGGTACGCATAAATTACTACTTTGAGGCGCATTTACATAACTGCATCGTACATATTATACGATCCTCTACGATAAGAATTAAAATTAAAACACCGAACATGCCATGCTGCCATGCTGCCATGCTATTGAACAAATAATAAAACATACCCAAACAATTTAATATTTATGTACTTTAGGGCTAATTTTTCAATGTGGAATGGAATAAAATTGACGTCTGACAGATTTTGTATGAACTGTCAAAAATTCAAAGTTTCTCGATCAAAATTATCTGGCGTTGGAAAAATCAGCCTTAAATCATGTTAAATAATAAACAAAAAACGTTCAATGTAGGATAATAGTTAAACAAAATACAATGATAGAATGCGCTTAAGAAATAAAATTTAAAATCAGAAAATTACATCTAATGCTGATGCTCATTGGTTGTCTTGACGATGACATCATCGAGAGTAATGATGGCGGCCTTACAACCCGATGATATTTTGTTAGAACACGTCCAGCGGCGACGACGGCCGCACATCGATACGGAGGATCGCGTAAATCGGTAAGGTCCCAGCTCTATGATAGGATTCCCAAATCGACTTTCACTGAATACAGGCACTGCGAATATAAATAACCTTGAGTCAATACCTATCTGAGTAGGTCTATTTAAATAAATAAAAGCTAAAAAAACGCATCCATTGTATGTTAGGATAACTTGGGATAGTTTTTATGAGTATCTGATATCTAATATATTATATTAATAGCATATTAAGAATGTAACCGAAGCAAGAGAAGTATGTAAGGATGGTAGAAGGTGGTGTTCTGCAGTTTCTGATTACTGCCATGGGAAGAAAACGTAAGTTTATGTACAGACGCCAGCACTACAAGCTACTACAATCTGTCAAATTTCTTTAATATATTTTCAACTTTAACGCTAAAGCATATGGTTCAAAGTTGATTGGAAAAATTTGACAGTTTCGGGTAGCTTGATGTGCTGGCGTCAGTACATGTAATAGCATATTGATTTCTTAGATCGAACTTTACTACTTTTTATTTGATCTTGATTTTTTGTTTTTTTCTTATGTATGTATCTGGTGTATTGTGTCTTTTAGTCTGTGCAAAATAAATGTATTTTCCTTCTTTTCTTTCTTTTGATTCTTTATATTGGAATAATTAGAATAAATTCGGTTGGAAAAATAAAATAGAGAATAGAAATGAGAATTTTAATGATTACAAAATTGCTGTAGTCATCAATGTCAACCATAGTATTTAACCACTAAACAATGCTTAAATTACATAATATCTTGATTACTGCAGCAGCATATACTTTATAAAGCAACATCATAATAAAATTGAATCGAATGAAATCGATCACTTGGATATTAAAACCGAATAGCATTGGTGAAATGGTGACATTCCTTTGTATCGTCGTTTCATTAATTGACATTTCTTCTTCGTCTATAGAATAGTGCTGGGGGTCGTGACCATTGGCAAGTCATTTTTAGAGTTCCGTACCCAAAAGTTCCGACTGAACACTATTACTAAGCCTACGCCGCTGGTTAAAAATGATAGCTAACTAGGCACTATCTAATAGAAAGCTTAAGATTAAAAACTAAAATCATAAAAACAGTTTGAGAAAAATAACTTTTACATTTTCAAAAAATTATCTAATCTGGTAAGTACGAACTATTATTTGAAAAAATACGCCTAAGTCAACCTAACACAAAATTGTACGGCTGATAGATTCACCTACACTTTACCCAACCTCTAAACCAACACTTGGCTAGTAAAAATGGTTATGGTCCAAATTAGACCTGACCATCATTTCCCCGAGGGTAGTGATCCGGGCTCTGCACTTGGTTCTCGTCTTCGTGGTGCACTGCCATCTGACATGGCCGTTCCGTCCAATGACTCCGGAGCGAGCAAAACGAAATCCGTTTACGACCAGGAGCTCTGATTTCCTATCAGTCAGTATCCTGTGGACTGACGAAATAAACGTAGAGTTAAAGCACAATTTCTTTATGAACTATATTTTATGTTAAAGGTTGGTAAGGAAATGAATAACGAGCATGATGAGGGTAGAAACATTATATTTGTGGTATATGTCTAATACCTACTTAATTATAAGTTGCGGGTAGGCCGCTAATAAACAGTTGGTTCGTTGACTTGGTGTTTCATTGAGTGCGCTCCCGTAAATATACATTAAACATTACTGGCGACGAGCAAAACTTAGTTAATTACCACTAATCGTTAGTGTACAGTGTTATTGTGAAGTGACAATAAAATGCCAATCGGAAAAATTGAACAATTCGATTTATCGAGCAAAAAATGGCTGGCTTACATTCGACGCGTGGAACAGTTTATGGCGCTCAACGAAATCAAACCAGCATTACAAGTGGCTACGTTAGTCACGTTAGTGGGCGAAGCTACTTATGATCTAATGTGTGATCTTTGTGCACCAGATAATCCGGAGACCAAAAGTTTTCAGGAGTTAGTTAACATAGTCGGCGACCATCTCGAACCAAAGCGCTCAGAGATAGCTGAGCGGCATATATTTAGAATGAGACGTCAAAATAGCGGCGAAAGTCTGAGCGATTATTTGCAAGTCCTCAAACATCTGGCTAGCACGTGCAACTTTAAAAGTGGTCTGGAAGAAAACCTAAGAGACCAATTCGTGTCTGGTCTTGTGAGCGATGACATGAGATCGCGGCTCTTTGCCGAGTCGACACTGACGTACAAGAGGGCGGTGGAGTTAGCCTTCGCACTAGAAGCGGCTGACCGGCACGCTCAAGCGAGCGGCACGAGCAGCGGAGCAGCGTCCGCGACGTCGACGAGTTCCGGGGCGCCCGAGCCGATGCACCGGCTCGCGACGGGACGACGTACGGCGCGCGCTGCGACCGGCAGCAGCGGCAGCAGCATCGAAGGAACGCGCGCTCCAGCCGCGCCTGCGAACGAGGCACAGCGCGCGCAACAACAGCCGTGTTGGCGGTGCGGAAAGAGTCATCGAGCAGTCGTGTGTCGTTTTAAGAATTATTCATGTGACGTGTGTGGGCAAAAAGGCCATCTTAAAGTTATGTGCAAACGAAATCCCCGTCAGGGCGAGGTGCGGTCGTCGCGAGATCAAAATTATATGGATAATAGTGATAGCGATTTGGACTCAGATATATATAATCTAAATGTGTGCAATAATAGTAATCGGCCATACAATGTGTGCGTAAAAGTTAACGGTAAGGCGATGACGTTTGAACTGGACACTGGCAGTAAGTTGTCTGCAATTAGTACTCATTCATTTGACGAGCATTTCAAGGCGTTGCCGCTTATTTCAAAGGAAGTTTGTTTACATTCTTATAATGGCACTCGGATTGAAGTGATCGGTTATATTGTGGTTGATGTGGAGATCGGGACACACTCGGCGAGAGATTTAAAACTATTTGTCATTAAGAATGGTGGACCACCTTTAATGGGTAGATCCTGGTTGAGTAAATTAAATATCGAGCGCATCCAAATTAACGAATTGATGTTGAACATATCAGATGACAAATTAGTAGATACTTTGCAAAAAGAATTTCCCACCGTGTTTGCCCCGGGTCTGGGCACATGTACCAAGCAACTTTCATTAAGATTAGGCGACATGACTCCTGTGTTTATCAAAGCGAGATCGTTACCACTAGCTTTACGTAAACCTGTAGAACTAGAGTTACAACGACTCGAGGCAGAGGGTACTATTCGTAAGGTAGATTACTCTGATTATGGTACACCTATTGTACCGGTTTTAAAGAAATCGGGTGAAATACGTATCTGCGGTGATTATAAAGTCACCATTAATCCAAAGCTGATTCGTGACCCGTACCCTATGCCACGGATCGAGGAGTTATTTGCTGCCTTAAGTGGCGGCGAACTGTATTCAAAAATCGACCTTACCAACGCGTACCAACAATTATTTTTAGATGAGAATTCACGGGCTTGTAGTGCGATAACAACGCATATAGGCACTTTTATTTACCTTCGTACTCCTTTTGGTTTGACGTGCATTCCCGAGAAATTCCAAAAGTTTATGGAAGAAACACTTAGGGGCTTGAAGGGCACTGCAGTGTTTTTGGATGACGTGGCGATCACAGGCGCCTCCAGATCAGAACATATTGCTAATTTACGGGCTGTGTTGACTCGCTTGAGTGAGGTCGGTTTGCGGATTAAATTAAAGAAGTGTAGTTTTATGAAAAAAAGTATTACATATTTAGGTTTTATTATTGATAAGCAGGGTTTGCATCCAGACCCAAACAAAATTAAAGCGATCGTGGATGCACCACCCCCAGAAGATTTGACTCAGCTCAGATCATTCCTTGGTATGATAAATTATTATGCCAAGTTCATACCACAGTTGAGTACTATTTTACATCCTTTACATAGTTTATTGCGTAAACAAAGTGTTTGGGTCTGGACAACCGATTGCGTAAAGGCTTTCCAGGATATAAAAGCGGCTATTCTTAGTAGCAAGGTGTTGGTACACTATAATCCAAAACTACCATTGGTACTTGCCGTGGATAGCAGTTCATATGGTATCGGCAGTGTGCTGTCACATCGTTTTCCCAACGGCGACGAACGTCCGATTTGTTTCGCGTCACGGACGTTAAATGCAGCTGAACGATCGTATAGCCAGCTGGACAAGGAGGCACTCGCGATTATCGCTGGCGTGATCAAGCACCACCAATATATTTATGGTCAACATTTTATTATTAAAACGGATCATAAACCCTTAACTTTTATTTTTGGATCGAAATTTGGGTTGCCGCAAACGGCCGCTAGTAGGCTGCAAAGATATGCCACCAGGCTGGCGTCATATGATTTCGAGATTGAGTTCGTCAAATCGAGAGATAACTGCAATGTCGATGCACTATCGCGACTGCCACTGCCATATGAACGGAAATATTGTGATGACTTGGGTTCGGTATCATATGTAAATTATGTTGAGGAATCAATCCCAATCAGTGCAAAAGAGGTGGCTTCATGGACTGAGAAAGACAGTGTTTTAAATAAAATTAAAAATTATCTTATCATTGGCTGGCCAACAAAAATAACCGCTGAGTCAGAAAAGCCTTATTACAATCGGAAAGATAATTTAGTGTTGGATCGTGGTTGTATTTTATATAATCACCGGGTAATTGTGCCGAAGCCACTGAGAAAACCAGTTCTATCCGAATTACATGCAGGGCATTTAGGGGTTGTTAAAATGAAAAATATAGCAAGAAGTTATGTTTATTGGCCATCATTAGATGTCGAAATTGAGACTCTCGCGAAAGATTGTAGTGCTTGTCGCCAGCAGCGTGATGCACCCCCGCGTTCCCTTCTACATCCGTGGGAGTTCCCCTCACGACCCTGGCAGAGACTACATATCGATTTCGGCGAATTTCAGGGTAAACATTATCTCGTCACCGTGGACGCTCATAGTAAGTGGATCGAGGTGCAGAAAATGTCGGGCACTACCGCCTCGGCGACGATAGGTAAACTTAGGGAATTGTTCGCTCGTTTCGGTCTGCCCTCACAGGTTGTGAGCGACGGCGGCCCGCCTTTTGGATCGGCAGAGCTAGCAAATTTTTTTACAAGAAATTTCATCACTCACACTATTACTAGTCCCTATAGGCCGGCGGGTAACGGAGCGGCCGAGAACGCGGTGAAGTTAGTCAAGCGTGCAATGAAGAAAGCCGCGCACGAGACGGTCGATGTTGATACGGCAGTCTCAAAATTTTTATTTCAATATCGCAATTCTGAACACACGACCACTGGTGTCGCGCCTGCTGATGCGATGCTGGGCAGGCGGCTCCGGGGTAGGTTGGACGTGCTGCGACCGAGCGCCGAGCGTGCCAGCGAGCAGGCGGCGGCACGCGCCGCGCGCCACAGCCCGGGCACCGAGCGTCACGCAGCGCCCGGCGACCACGTGCTAGCGCGAGACTACCGTGCGCGCGCTGACAAGTGGGCGCCGGCCGTAGTCACCGCGAGAGAGGCACCGTTAACCTATCGAGTGCGTTGTGCAGACGGTAAAGAGTGGAAAAGACACATTGATCAATTATTACCCGTTGGGACGTCTCGTACCACTAAACGGCATTCCTTGTTTATACCCGATCATTCAGACCGCGTCAATATCGAGGATAAGTTAGAGGACTCGATCGTGGACGATACCAATGGTCAGGATAGTAGTTCAACGGAACTAACAAAATCCCAGAAAGATATTTCTAATGCACTTCAAAGCTCAAATCAAGAAGTACAAATACCGAAGCCAGGTCAGCTATTAGGTAACAATGAGACTACTGAGAAATCTAGTATGCGCCAACAGCGCGCTTGTACATTAATTAAAAAGAAGTACAAATATTAATATTATTATATATACATTTTTGTCTATTTCTTGAACCATTAAGGTACTTATCACTGGATTTTGCTGATTTTTGTTTTTTATTTTTTTTTTCCTTTTATTAGGTTTAGGTACTGATATTACACTGTTTAATGAAAACTCAGAAACATTTTTTCTAGTTTTTTTTTTCAGTAATAAGTAGTTTGTTCGTTACAGAGTTTCACTCAGGGTTAACGCTTTTCAATTTATATGATTAAGACTATAAATTTGAAAAATGCATAAGTAGGTAATTACAAAACCAACGGCCTTGAGCGAATTAATGCTTTTGTTTATAACAAAGCAGAGATCAGTATTGTATACAAACTTACGTAACAGTTGTTTTACAACAGCTAAAGCAATTTGGTTTATGTAGATACCTACTGCCTATTGATAAGTGTTTGTTTTTTATTTAAAGAGGGGACGTGTGGTATATGTCTAATACCTACTTAATTATAAGTTGCGGGTAGGCCGCTAATAAACAGTTGGTTCGTTGACTTGGTGTTTCATTGAGTGCGCTCCCGTAAATATACATTAAACATTACTATATTTAATTCAATGATTATGCTTCAAATAACTTCTTACTACAAAATTGTCGACGGTCGTGACCGACGCTTTGCATCTAGTACGAGTCTTTCTGGAACATGCCCAACGAATCCTATTAATGCAAGTTTTAGACTTACTAAATTTATATTTTCCTATTTTTAACATTGGATAGCCTCTTCTGTTGTGTATCCATTCAACTGAAATGTAAAAAAAATCGTGTTAGTGTGTGCCAGATAATATTAGAAACTAAATCTTTCTTAAGGCGGAGATTTCTGGAAAATGGTCAAAAAGTTGTTTTTTTAAAACAGTGTATTTCTACCGTATATACCTATGTAATTTTGACCAAAAAAAAAAAGAAGATATTTTCAAGACTTATTTTAATACAGTGATGGAACTCAAATCATAATTACATCAAAAAAATCTTTAAATACACCTCTTGATTGTCTTTAAAAGCAGTTTATCCCTTCATTAACAATTTTAATTATAATTAAAAATATGCCATTAAATTTCTAATGCCAAACTGCATTCAATGATGGATTTTTTATTATTAAATAGTTTTTGTAAATAGATAATTGCTTCATAATTTGCAATAAATTATCAGTGTTGTGTCATCGCGCTTCTCTTTCTTTTCTATGCAGTCCGACAATGACCGCGCTTTAGTTCATGTAAGCCCCTTAAGGTAGGTAGTTACTGAAGAAAATATGGAGATGCAGGATTGTGAAGCGTTGATTGAATTGTAAGAGAGAACTAAAGTGACTATTCATACGTATTCAGCTATTTTTTTTTACCTATAGACATATTTATAAAGCATTACACGCATTGTATAAATAAACCTATAAAAAAACATTATTTTACGGAGACAGCTGCTTAAACAATAAGACAAAAGTAAATATTTTAATTATTTTAATACAAGATACAGTTCAGTCCCTTAATTCAATGACTGTGTTTCATATAACTCTTTACTACATAATTTTCAACGGTTGTGATGGACGCTTTGCATCTCGTTCGAGTCTTTCTAGAACATGCCCAGCGAATTTTATTGCTCCAGCTTTTAGCTTTACTAAACTTGTGATCACCCACTCTCAACATGTAACCCCGTCTCGTTCGAAGCCATTGGACTGAAAAATGAATACATATTGATCTGATTAGAGTTAAGAAAGTACAGATATACATTAAAGACGTCAGGATGAGTACCCTAGTATTCTTATTTCAAGGTATGACATACTGGATCGTAAAATACCAGCAACAGTCATGAACTCTGGAAGAGAAGAGAGAAGGAGTGGCCCTGCAATGAAACAATTGTGAACAAAGAATTGTGTAGCATAGCACGATAACACTATGGATTTTTAAAAAGGTCTGAAATAAAAAGTTTTTATTTTATTTTTTTATTTTATAAGCATAGCCGGAAGCCAATGCAGAACGAATGCCTTTTCTCATACAGAGAAGGCACGGCCATTGATTAGGTACCAAGTCCTGAAGTCTTATATAGGCCTAGTTCGCCTTAAGAACAATCTTCAGATAAGACATAACTTGTCCAGAACATGAGATTTTTATGACGGACAACTTTAATAAGACGATAATTTTCTTCGACATCGATGATGTTAATTGGTTATAAAAACATATTCAAGATTGCATCCTAACCGCCAGAAAATCACAACAATTTAGAGGATGTAGAGAAAATCGGCGTCAAATAATTTCAAAGGGGACCCGCCATTTCTAAATAAAACGTAACATTCATATTAATGTTTTATTTCGAAAAATATATTAACGTTACTTAATCTATATGATTGTGTATTAAATTGCTTCTTAAAATTATGCCCTCGAAGGTTATCAGAAACGCCGAGCATTTTGTACGGCTCCTTGTGGTACACTGCCATCTAATCTTCCTGCCATTCTTGTATGACTTGGAAAAACGAAAGCCATCCGCTATCAGCATCTGGGTCCCTCTATGCGTTACCGTTTCCATCACTGAAACTATTTAGGACAGGTTATAGATAGTGGAAAAGAAAGTCGTAGACATTATTGAATAACTTGAACGACTTTCTTAGTCGTCTTTTCGTCGGCAAGAAGTGGTGCAAAACCGGGACCGATGGAGAGAATGGAGGAGGCCTTTGCCCAGGACTGATACAGTTCAGGCAGCTATAATAATAATAAATTCTTGAGACCACTGCCAATATGTGCCATGTCATTTTACCCCTGTTTTCATTCAGCGTAAAAAATATGTAGTTCATGTTTCATACTGCTTGCTTGTAAAATATTCTTAAGCATATATTTTTAACTTCACATTAAAACAATTTATATTAAGTCTATGTTTAATTAAAACAATTATATTTCATTAAAATAATTATATTCAACTCAACAGTTCAAAATGTTTCGTTATGATTATGTTTTAGGCTGCTTTTCAATACGTGTTGTCCGTGGGTGGTGATGAAAGCTGTAGGTACATTTAGTGGTGGACTTTACAGAACACGCCACCAGACCGTGGCGTGGCGTGCTACGTGCTGGGAGTATCGGAACCCTCCCACTTGCAACTTTACCCTACCTCTGTCTTACAATATTTCCATAACTGTAATTCAGCATGGTTTTCATTTGTTTTTGCTTCGGAACATTAACGATGACTTTTGTTAACTTTAAAGATATAGAAATTGTCAGAATGAAAAACTAAATCTTCTTTAAACTACTTTTACCTCCTATTACTAGTGGACAAAAATATAGAAGAGGAAAGACAGTAGTTTCTAGTCCATTATACTTGTAGAAACATTATCAAAACTAGCCTTCTTATAACTGAAACCAGTCAAACCCTTCTGTATTGTGAAATAATCTCATGGTTATGTTCTAAGCTGCATCTTAAGATAAGTTTTCCGTGCGTAATAATGAAAGCTCTACATCTAGTTCTGGTCTTAATAGAACATTGCCACCTGACCTTGCCGTAGCCTAATACTTTCTTCTGCTGGGAAAATCGGCACCCTCCTACTTGTAACATTATTGTACCTCTGCTTGACCATACTTCTTGGACTGTAAAATAACATTGATTTATTTGCATCTTTTTTATCGTAATATGGCTGTTGAACTTTGAAACTACACAAATCATTTAAAGTATACAAGCTAATATGGTATTTTAAGTTCATAATGAAACAATCATCATGTGAGATCTATATTTACTTGAGAATTTGAAATACCTATTTTTGTTTTTTTTTTGTTTATCCTATACTGTCCGGTAGCGAGATGACCTGGACGCGTACCTCGAGGGCTGGTTTGAGGTGGCGCAGGAAAAGAGAGACTTGCCCAGCAGTGAAGGAAAGTTTATTAATTTATACATAAGCAGTTAAACATGATTCCGTATGGTTATGTTTTAAACTGCTTTTCAAGATTTGTTTGTTGTGGGTAGTGATGAAAAATTTTAAATTCATGGAAATACCTAGTTTGAAAGATATTATCCTACGACACACTATGACGCGCAAAATAATATTAACACTTACTTATTTTAAAACTAGTTTTAAAATTTTTGCTACTTCAATTTCATTGCCAATGTTCTAAAATTTTTCGATAAATTACACAAGCTTATAAAATGGCCTTCTCTAATATACAGTAGACCTAGTGTTCAAATAATATTCCTAGATATTAGATAGTCCGATAATTACTTAAAACAAAATGATTGCTCGTGAAATAATAATAAATTATATAGGTAAATGATCTAATTTTGCTAAAACAACATTTAAATTATCTGTAATCTTCATGCTATAGAATAGAATTTTTCTTTATTAGAGTGACCAAGAATCAAACAAGATTGTTAGTAAAACTTACGGCTATATTAGTAAGCACAGACATTAAACAAAAACACAAGAAATAACGGTTGGTCACCGTTGCGACATCCCATGAGAGACGGCACACCAGTGACCCACGTTAACACAGTCCAGGCGACTCGCAACCATGTTAAGACACTGTTGGAGCCGCCCCACACCCTGCGCACTAGGGAAGCGCACTATGAAGCCAGAGACAAAAACTTAAGTAAGTTGACAGAAGTGTTTTATGTCAAGAAAGAGTCTGTTTTCACTTTTCGAATCAGGTATTCCTATAAAAAGTCTTTTCATGGTTGTGATCGAGACAAGACTTGACGATGCCGTGGTCTTCTATCGTGATGACGTAGGCCTTGCAGTTGGTCCGGTACCTCACAGAGCACCGCCATCTTGTTTTGCAGCCAACAATCCTGTCTTTGGAGAAACGGAACCCGCCCAGAAACATCAACATCGTTCCCCTTTCCGTCTGAAACACTGAATTAAAACAAGATTTAAATGCATAATGTACTGAAGAAAATTATTGTTTACCCCTATTTCGAAAGCATGCTCATTGCTTAGGCAAGGTTAGCTGTTACGGATTCTGAAATGTATTATTTGAAGAAGTCTACGGATTAATAAACAGACCATAGACAAATAGGTAGGTACGTTTAAATGAACTTTGCTATTCTTAACGTACAGATGACGAAATGATTTACTAGATTTTTTCCTCCTCAGTGGCACAAGTGGTTCCGTATTTAAACAATGTTAAAGAAAACACAAATTTATGAAAACATTTTATTTCCTTCATTTACCTAAAAAATGCAAATGTCCATTTGCATTTTTGGTACAAAAATCAATGATTGCTTATACTAAACAATTTCATATTAAAATAAAAAACTATAACTTTCTTAGCCTAGTATTATCCTCTTACCATAAAAATATAATTTATTTAACTCATTCATTGTTCTTAAACTCATGGTCCTTTATTAATATCACGTTGGAATTAACTAGAGACAACGATACATTAACATTTGAATAGGTAGCCCATAAAGCGGGCATCAAATACTCTTGTATACATGCTAGAGTTAATAACTAATTACAACATTATATCCCTGAACTGGAACATTTCCATTGTGCGTCAACAGTCAACACACATAAAGGCACTTCTAAAAGGAGGAGGAGGAGTTTCTAGCCCGTTTCGTGGCGAGAAATTTAGTATTCATTGCTACATATGTTCGAAAAATTCGTCTGTTCAATAACGTAATTAACTCAATGAATATTATTGAATTTTCAAAATGAAAGGCATTGCCATTGTAAGCGTGTTACGCGATTAGGCAGCAGGTGATTCTCGCCAGGCGATTATTGCACTATAATCTATTTACATTTAGGGCCCATGTATACGGACATAGTTTCTCGCCTCTTATCATCGGGGCGAGAAACTAAATAAATCATAATAATGAACGTTGACAAGCACGACAGATTATCGGCATTGTCATTAATAAAAGTTGTCATCAAGAAATTGTCGTAATGTCAATGAACCTGAGTTATTACTACGAGTTATCACAAATATTGGCAACATTGGCGATACGAATCACCGTGGAAGGACGTTCTCGGACAGCCAATAGTTAGGCTTAGCTGATACATATAGAGAGCTAAGCCTATTGTGAGCCTCGTACTGAATGACTGTGCTGTCACGTAGGTACGTTTCTATACAGGCTGGATTTGAAACTCACTGACAATCTTTCAGGGAGTATAATACACATTTAAACAGTAACGTTGAAAAACTTCGAAAAAATATCTGCTCTTTGATACAAAAATGCGTTGCCCGAAACTGGAGCTTGGAAACTTTTTGGCTGTTTCGGTCCCATAGTTGTTCATATCACGAGTACCTCTTTCACCATTTGAAAGATTGATAATGATGTCTAAGTCAGTCTGCACTTTGTCGAACTGTAACTTCTGTCATTCATAATGATTGTGTTTCAAACAACTCTTCAGGATCTGATCGTCGATGGTGGTGAGGAATGCTTTACATTTCGTTCGGGATCGCACCGAACATTGCCATCTAATTTTCACACCCATGGTTTTTTCCTTTGAAAATCGGTACCCTCCAACCAGCAGCATAACTGTACCTCTACTTGTCCTGTACTTTGTTACTGAAAAGTAAGAAACCAAGAATAATTATAATTTAATACTAAGAAATGGCGACTTACACTTTCTCCTTTAAGCGTATATCCGCATCGTGTCATTCTGTCGGGGGGTGGGCAGAAATTACAACCCGTGTGCTACGATATCATAACTTTTTAATAAAAAATAGGTAATATTATTCATAAAACTCAAACTCAAAGAAATAGACCAGTTTTGAATTGTCAAGAAGTTGGTCAGTGAGAAAATATGAAGCTAGTTGCCCATTCCAAAGCGTCGTACGTACATAGGAGAAGAACGGGCAAGAAACTCCATGAACATAAAATCATTACAAAAACAAAATATTTTTCTTATTAAATCAAATAATGTAATATTAAAACGATACTTCAACATCACCTTCCACAAATGACAGATTCTACTTCAATCAATTACCATAGACAACAAAAATAAAAACTCAAAAACCTCAACCGAAACAGCTCGACTACATTTTCAAACCGATAAGGTCCACCACCACCCATTTCTTCCCTTAACCACATCAAGATTGACTCGCCGACTTTTTTTCAGCTATGGTTGTGATTATAATTAGCCTTGATCACAGTCCCATCGGCCGTAAAGATGAAAGATTTGCATTTTGTCTGTCTGTAGGTGGAACACGTCCATTTTGTTCTTAGGCCGCTTATGCTTTTCTTGTAAAAGTGAAAGCCCCCAACTTCTAGCATTACATTTCCTCTATTTGTCACTAACGTTGTTACTAAAATCATAAACAATTTAAGTCATTATTATTACTTAAATTGCAAATTAGTTTCCAATGGAAAAACATCATTGTAGGTACAGACGCCAGCACATCAAGCTACTACAATCTGTCAAATTTCTCTAATAGATTTTCAACTTTATCGCTATCTTATCGGTGGGTTTTAGTCAGTAAAAGTGTGACACTCCCTTCCGCTCCACCCAGAGCGGGAGGGGTCATTTGATGATTTCCCATCCGGAAAAAAAAAGCCATACCTCTTATGCCGATTGTTTCAAGTCTGTGCAGAAGGATGGGGGCAGAAACGGGCACGGAACACTAAATATATCCCTTGTGGGTAGGTATATTATGGTTATGTTCGAGAAAAGTCTTCACCGGGTGTCCTTCCACAGTTACGATGTAAGCTTTACATTTTGTTTGGTGTCTCGTGGAACACTGCCATCTTGTTTTACAGCCAACGACACAGTTCTTGTAAAAACGATATCCGCCAGCTTCCACTGCCAAAGTACCTCTTCTTGTTGTTTTCAGAATTACTGAAAGCAGAACTCATTTTTTTAACTGGTTTAATATTCCGTTTATGAATCCCATCAGTGGTTTGCATATTTTGTTTTCATGGTGGTTTCCATAAGTATTTTGTATTTTTGAGAATAAAAAATACTTTTTAAAAATCTGTCTTTTTATTATTTAGATAAGTAGACACATTGGACATACCAAAGAAATTATTTAATTTAACATTACATAAATGGAATTGTAAATTATTTCGTATTGTACCTCTATGTAATTAGGTATTATAAAATTAGATCAACTTTTATCTACTCTCATATCGTCAAGATGTAATTTTTATATAAAAAATAGTACCATAATGACATTAATGACACAATCTGTCCACATTTTAACAATAAAATTTAAAAGTTTTTATAACATACATTCCTTAAGCTAGGTAGGTACACATGCAGCGACACGAAGACGGTGATTTAAAAAAAAATCTATCGTCCATACACAGATTTCCGATTTCTCGATAGCGATGTCAACACCTGTGTGTGACGCCAGATTTTGAAATCGCCAGCGAACTTAATAGTGATAATATACCTGAATAATATGTAACAACAATTATGTAATAATTATAGGAATAAGATAGATAAAACAAAAACGATAACAACAATAAAAACATTTATTTCTGCATAGGTATGGTCAGCTCCTTAGTGAATAATGTGCATATTAGACTAGCCCAAACGTTGTTACATTATCTATGACGGACTGACGGCGGATCCCTATGTAAAATGGCGGCGCGTCATCGCAACTGGATCGGGTGGCGCGTACATACAATTGCGGTGGAATATTGGATTTGGGCGCCATATTTACGATATTTTTAATGAAATTGAATGGGGTTAGATTAAATAGTAGGTAGGTAGGTAAAAAATTCGCCTACAATGTGTAGTAGCTAAGAACGACACAATGATTTAATACGAAATTATTTATCTAATATTTGATACAGAAATACTGATACAAAAACAAGTATAAATTGATAACTCGATGCCTTATATATTTAAACACATACTTACGCCTTTATTTACAAACGTTGCTTAACGTTTATGAATCATTAAACGTCGAAAATATTATGGTTTTAATGATTACCTAATTAGCAACCACTATAAATAATTGCGATTTTGCTTATGCAAAAGATTTGTAACACACAATGAAAACTTAATCATAATAACCCGCACACAGTCATGAACACTAACATGTACCTACACATGTAACAGATTGATTTCAAAAACGATTTGATCATGAAATAATTATTGCATTAGATTTGACCTATTTGTTATTATTGTGTTAATTATTTTGAATGTGAGGACTACGTGGGTATTTTTTTTTTGGTATTGTTGTCGGGTCGTTGAGCTCCTCCAGTTCTGAGTTGAGCTGTACGATTACTGACATACCAGCGTATGTCAGTAATAGTACAGCTCAACTGAAAGAGGTCAGGACTCAAATCTGTGTGGTCTGAGGTCCACTCAAATCTGTGTGGTTCTTCCCTCAAAATACACTAATCTGCATGGTCCTCATATTATGGTCTGACCTCTGCGTTTGTTTCGGCCTTTCTTCTCAGAGTAGTCGGTTAGGAAACACCGAAGTCATCCAGTTTTTAAAACATAATTTACTGTTGACGTGTTTTTTTGCCTGTTTACAGAAATAAATTTATTTCATAACGGGTTCCTAACTTAATACTATGTTCGTAGTAACCACTTGGTATAATCAAAAAATTTGGAAATTCCAAAAGTGCACGACTCAAGTCATAATGCTCATTTGATCGTATAAAAAACCATAGATATAGATGTTATGTATATTAGTTATGAATGAAAATAATTTATTAAAAAAAAAAGATTCAATTAATTGATTTTTTTGCAAGCTACAATGTTTTCAGGTTTCACACTTGATTGACGGGAAAAAATTTAGAAATATTTTATGTTGTGTTCGTTTGAACTACTGCATTTAATCAATTTTTGAAAAGTACAGAATTAATCTCCATTAAATCTATATATATAAAATTCAAACTTCTGACTGACTGATATATCAACGCACAACCTAAACCGCTGGTCCTAGAGACATGAAATTCCGAGGGTGTGTTCTTTGTGAAGGGCAGGTATCCCTAAGAAAGTGTTTTTCGAAATTACACCCCTAAGAGGGTGAATGATAGGAGAGTGTTTCACGCGGACGAATTGTGTACTAGCAGGAGTATAACAATAGAAACAGTTGCAGAAAGGAGGCAAAAAACATTTTTCGATCGTAAAGCAGTCTCTAATGCTTCGCATTATGAGTCGTGCAATAGTAGAAGAAAATCGCTTTTAAATGTATGTGTACATATTAGTGCTCGGGACTATACAAAGACGATTATGATCAGCTACATATGCATATGATTATGACCTAAACTATTCTTAACAACTATTCCTTCGATAGTTGTCATGAAAGCCTTGCATTTGAATCGCTTCCTGTAACCACAATTCCATCTTATCTTTGCGCCGACAGCCTTTTCTTTGTGAAAACGGAAGCCATTCGCCACCAATATTGGGTTGCCTCTATTTGATATGTAACTTGATACTGGAAAGAATTAATAGGAATGTTATCATATAGCAAGTTAATGACATATAACATATCATAAAATCACGCCTGTATTCCCCGAAGGGTAAGGCAAATGTGTACCTATAGTACACAGTGTTGTTTAATCTCACGTAATAGGTAGCAAGCCTATTGCCATCATTGAAATACATACACTAGATTAGCAATTACCGCGCCAAGGCGTTGCCACTGGGATCAAGGCCACAGCCTCAATCGTAGCTAATGTCAGTTCAGTGCTCTGTGTGACGCCAACCGAAGTTCGCCGAGTGACAATTACCGCCAAAATGGGAAAATGCGTAGTGAAAGAGTGCGATTCGAGGTCACAAAAACACAATAAATTAACCGGAATTACTTTCCACGCGTAAGTTTATTGTTTCTGTGTTTATATCAACGTAAAAACGCAATAAAAATAAATAAAATGTAGAATTTTGTAAATTAGGTTCAATGTTGCCACTAAAAACTTAGTTTTAGTTTCCCACAATAAGTGGGAGTTTTTAATCTATAGAGTATGTGATTTAAAATATTTTATAAAACTAAATGTGTGACAATGTGTAACAAAAAAATAACATTGTAACATAAAAATAATTGTTTTTAAATATTTAAATACATAATTCAAAAATAACGTTCATAACGTTTAATGTTTTTTTTTTGCGCTTTTTATGGCTTAAAAAGTTGGGTAAAATTTCGCATGGCTAGGCAACACCCTCCCGCCATTGCATGTTTATATTGCGGTCTTTGTCTAATCTAAGCGACGGTATTATTCTTGCGACTTGTGTAAGTGAGACAGATATATGTTTACTTTTAAATGTGTAGTGGTTTCAAAGCTACTTCGTCGCGTTTAAATAGTGGTTACATTTTTTTGACACATTTTAATGAGGTTTGCTTCTCTAGTTATTTAGCTCAATGATTGCCATCAACCGGGCACGACTCTTGGCTCCGGGCTGCTACTGAGAAAGTCTTATAGATGGAAAAACCCAATCATGAGCCATAAACAGCATACATACCTACATACAGGCTGACTAGGAATTTATTATAGTCCGCGCGGAACTAGTTGGCCGCGCCTTAGGTGGGGGACAGGGGTGATGCCTAGTGTTTGCAAACGCACATGAGATAATGACAGCAAGCGCCCCCGCCCCTCCGTCCCGCCGCTCACATACCTAAGGCGCGTCCTAATAGTTCCGCGCGGACTACAGCATCGCTGTAGTAATATACCTGTCTTATACTTATTATTATAATTAAACTTACCCTTTCAAAATGTGTAAAACCGAGGCCTTTTAAGCTTTTTGAAAATTCAAAAAAAGTATTTTCAAAACTCTGTCTATTTATTACTTACATTAAGTATTTAAAAAGTAGACACATTGAACGTACAAAATTTATTTAATGTTTGTTACATATTTTTACTGACGTAGTTAAAACCTCCTAACTGTTAATGAAATTGTAAGTAAATCGATTTTGCCATCATATTAACAACCATATTATTTCATTTGAAATTTATTAACACATAAATCTTACATTTCAAACTGATACAAAAAAGAATACAAGCTTTTTGACAGCGTGATCAATCACCATTCACCACGGCATTTATGCAATTGTGATCTTTGCAATCATGTAATTAAATACAGTTTTCTCTGCACTCCTGACTTGATAAAGGAAATAATTTCAAAACTATAAAAAAACTTGACCGTACTGTATGCACGATATGATAAGTTATATTGAAGTATGATTATGACCAAAACTATTCTTAACAACTTTTCCGTCGATGGTTGTGATGAAGGCCTTACATTTGAAGCGCTTCCTGTAGCTACATTGCCATCTTATCTTTGCTCCATTAGTCTTCTCCTTGTGGAAACGGACGCCATCCGCCACCAATATTGGGTTGCCTCTGTTTGATATGTAACTTGTCACTGGAAGGAATGAAAATAATAATTATTATTTAGTTGGTAAGTAATTCATCAAGGTAGGAAGAAACCTGTATATCTTACCTCAAACAGCATGTAAACTTCGTAAACACCTACTTACAAGTTAACTTCAAATTAATGCGCAAATAAGCATCTTTCATGGGGGAAAAGTACTCAAGAATAAGAACAAATTTGATACAAAGGCGTGGTGAAATCTAAAGATGTGGTGCAGACCATCAAATTGAACAACTTTCTCTATGGGATCAACATCGTCGCGAAAAAAATTTCAACTGTCCCATACAATACAAAGTCAAAAAACACCATCTAAAACTAAGAACGGCTGGACCGATTTTAATGATATTTTATTTGTTGGATTTGTCTTCGCCCCGAATAGCAGAATAATTATTAAAACATGGGAAAAAATAACAAAAAAAAAAATGAGGCGGTACGAAGTTCGCCAGGTCTTTTTTTTATTTTGAATTTTTACAAATGTCAAACGCCCGACATCCTTTTTTGTCTCGTCTAAATTTATCTTGTCATTGAGATGCAAGTGATTGACATAAAAAATATCGATTATTTCTACAAGGAGTATTTAATACTCCTCTATTGAAAAAAAAACATTTAATGTATTTATATTTATTATACCTACAAGAATTGTGTCTCAGCTAGGATGGTCAATATGCTGTTGGAGCGGACAGAGCTCCGGCGGGATCTCATGGCGACATGGAGAGTGCGACTGTCGCAACCCAGTGCTGGGCACGCCACAATCGCGGCGATAAGTCCCCTCTTTGAGGAGTGGCTAGAGAGGCGCCACGGCGTCCTCACCTTCCGCCTAACGCAGGTCCTCACCGGACACGGCTGCTTCGGGAGGTTCCTGTTCCGAATAAGGCGGGAGGAAACGCCCGGGTGTCACCATTGTGTGGATCGCCCGGAGGACACGGTGGAGCATACGGTGGAGATCTGCCCAGCTTGGGCAGAGCACCGCCGTGTCCTCACGGCGGCGATCGGCGGCGGCGATCTCTCGCGTCCGGCCCTAGTCCGGGCCATGGTTCGGAGCGAGAGTGCATGGGAGGCTATCGCCTCCTTCTGCGAAGCAGTGATGCTCGCGAAGGAGGAGGCGGAGCGCGTGAGGGAGAGGCAATCCTTGCGCTCTCACGCCCCCAGCCGCCGCAGGAGACGCCCCGGGCGTCGGGAGTCGATAGCCGATTCCCGGCCACCGTAGGCGCGGGCTTGCGGGCGGCGAGCAATGGGCAGCTCGCCGCCCGGTAAGGACCAGGCCCGGGTCGACGGCGCGTTGTGTTCCACGCGCGCCTCAAGGAGATGTCAGCACCAACTGACGGGGTCCGCTAGGGCCGATGCCCGCCAGGGTCGCGGGTTGTTCGAAAGAGATACCGTGGCCCCTGGCACAGGCAACTGAAGGAACACGGGTGGGTTTTAGTCAGTAAGAGTCTGACACTCCCTTCCGCTCCGCCCAGAGCGGGAGGGGTCATTTGATGATTTCCCACCCAAAAAAAAAAAAAAAAAAAAAAAAAAAAAAAAAAAGCTAGCCTGCGTTCTTCTTCTTCCGTGCTACTTCATTAAGATGCGGTCTTTTTTTCCTTCTTAAATAATGACGTAGGTCTATAGATAATATGTCCTATATTTTAAAATATTATACTGCTATAACATTGAATTTGTTACGACTCATAACGAGTACTTTCAAAAAGATCACTGTTTGACGTGGATTCGAACAACGTATTGCCCTACGTCGCCATTCAATATCGAATGTCAAAAAGAAAACCTATTTTTGAGAACTGAAACTCCAATCACATCCGCTTCAAGCGATCTTATAACCTCCGAGTTAACTAGACGAAAACAATCATTACTTAAATGTTCTTGTATATCGATAGGTGTCGAAATACTACATTATATAAATTGTTTTTGCAAAAATAGAAATAGCTGCTATCTAGCTTTGTCAAATTTGAACTTGCAGGTCTTTTGCTGGGGAGGTACCTAGGGGGTTATTTCATTTATCAACCCCAAAAAATCAACTCAAAACGTCGTAACGTCGATAGGACAAAATATTAAAATTCACACTACTGCATCAATAAACCATAGACAATTTCGAGCGGCCATTGTTGTTTACATCTTTGGCAAATTTTGAAACCCTTTACCCTTGTTTTGATCTTACATGATTTAAAAAATCTTCTGTTTTCATGGGATGACTGGCGAAACAAACACCTTTTTGTCAACATGGCTGAACATAATATCGAAGGGATATCAACTAACATAGGCGTGTCGGTGTGCTAGCTAGAGAGCATTTTTAGCCTTCCTGTATTTTTGTAGTTTTTTATGTCCTATTTCATCACCTCTGAATAAGATTTGCTTAATTACGTTTTACAGGTTTATATAAAAAAAGTTATTTTTTTAATTATATATTATTGTTCTGCTTATCAAAAGAAATGATGATTTCTTAAAACTTTACCTAATTTGACTTGTGCTTGCAGGTAACGAATATCAAATATATAATAGATATAATATAATAATAGAAATAATATAATAATAGAAAGAACTAAAACGTCCAAAATTTACAAAAAAAGTAATTTATTACTACGATAATGGTTCGCGGTGATTATGTCCAAGATTGGAGCACACTACATGCCTGTCAATAGTTCTTATGAAAGCTTTGCACTTGTAAAGTTTTCTGTAGGCGCATTGCCATCTTACTTTTGGTCCGGAAGTCTTCTCCCTGTAGAAACGAATGCCACCAGCTACAAGCATAGGAGTGCCCCTCCTTGAGGTAATCATTTGCACTACAAACAAACAATATTGTTAGAAAATCAATTAAACTAACGAGTGCAGACAATATTTTTTTCATATATTCTTGTAATGCTCATATTTTACCGGAGTTACCGACATAGCAAATAGAGCATTATTATTCTACTCTTTGAAATAGAGTAAGCAAGCTGAAGTGGCAGAGGGCTGGCCATGTTTGACGAAGGACCGACTGCCGGTGTAGCAGACCAGTCCTGGAGTGAGTAGGACCTCAAAAAGGTGACTGGAAGAGACTGGTTGCGGTAAGCGGAGGACAGGGTGTTGTGGCGCAGCTTGAGTCTTATGACCAGCAGTGGACTGCGATAGGCGGAGTTGATTGAAGGAAGAAGTAACACTGATACCCACTTTATGCTGCAAACGCCGTTTCGTGACCAGCATTATCCTATGATCAACAATAGACATTTGTGAGTAAAATGCACAACGTTTGAATCTATTCAGCCAAGTTACTATTAAATGAAACCACATAAAACTAGTTAAATATTATTTTTATTTTATTTTGCTTTGAAAGGTTGTTTATTTATTTCATACTAGCTTTGTCCGAGGCTTCGCTCGCGTGGATGTCGGAATATATCGCACAGGAATGTACCACCGGGATCAAAATGACCCTACTTATGTCTTTATCCAGGTTATAAACTATCTGTGTGCCAAATTTCACCCAAATCCATTCACCTGTTTTGGCGCCAATCAGCCATACATCTGGGTGTATGGCTGTATTGGCGCCAAAACGGCCGAAAATAATCTTTATTTTCGGCTTCAGGCTCGTTCCCCATACCTCGTAGCAATTACTTTTTCTCAAAAATATTCGTTGTACAGTTTTGACTTCGTTACTATTTTATTATATTTACTTATAAATACATTAAAACTCTTATAAACAATATTTATAACACAACTAACTATTTACACTAGGTACCAAATTAAAAGCCTAACTAACATAACTATACAAATAAATACAAAAATAAAAGGACACTTAGGCGTCGAAGTACTCGTCCGCAAAGCTGTCACCCGGAAACGTGCCCAGAAGACTGACAGCATTGCCACGATGAATGACAATGCTTATTATTTAGCCAAAGAACGAGCCAGCCCTCTGGTCACGTGAAGGTACGACCAGTCATCGATGAATTTCCTTGTAAAGAAGACGCGCACTCGGGCCCCATGTCAAGAGCGTTTTAAAGATTCGGTAAAATATTCAATAATATCATATTACACCGGATTTCTGAATGTAGAATTCGAAGTTTAAACTTGTCAAACTGTACTTTACTTAAGGTGACTATTTCAATGTAACCTAAGAAATCGTTACGTTTTTTGCAAAGAAATTTTGTATTTTGAGTGCTTTGACCTTAAGTAATGCTGAAGTAAAGTTAGTCAAGCTGTCAACTTCAAATTCTTCAAGCTCTCGAAAACTACACACCACTCAGAAACTATATTGCGACGAAATTACATTTTATTTGTAGAATGTCTGACTGTGAATTTAACCGTTCCATATTAGTCAGTAGTCAGAATTCAAAATCTAATCATATGCTGCAAGGGACATTTTTGTACAACATCTTCGTCAAATTGATGGTGGTTGTGTTCGAGATAAGTTTTGACCACGGTGTCGCCCACAGTTGTGATCGCAGCTCTACACTTCAGGCGTTTCTTTTTGCCACAATTCCAACGTATCTTGGAGCCCCGCTGTTTATGCTTGTAGAAGTGTTCACCACCACTCGCCAAAATGGTGGCGCCTCTCTTCGTAAAGATCTTTTCCACTAAAACTGAAAATGTCACAGAATCACCACGGGAAGTCAGAACAAATACCGTAATGATATTCATATTCAATTTTATGTTATGTATTAGTTTTGCTAGCCTGCGCTATTCAACTCCTGGGCAAAGGCCTTAATTTAGGAAAAGAAAAACAAATTTTAAAACCAGAAATTAACTTCAGAGTCCTATAGACCGCGTATCGGCAAGGAAGGTTGCTGGGACAGACTGGATGCTGAAGACGGAGGACAGGTTATTGTGGCGCTGCCTGAGAGAGGCCTATGTCCAACAGTGGACTGAGATATGCTTAGTTGATTAACCTCAGTTGAACCATACAACTTTCGTCGTTAAGTTTGGCATAACTTCAAACCGGGTTTTCGATTGACAGTATTACCCATACTGTGTTTAATCGTGAATGTGTTTCAGATAATGGTTGATAATAGTGCTAAGTATAGCTTTGCCTTTTACTTTTAGTTTTGGCAGAACATTTCCACCTAATTTTCAGGCCGATTGTAAGGTACTTAGTGAATGTATGTACTTCACGTAGGAGCTCCCATGTGAAGTATTTCTGGGCTTCTCATAGTAGGGGAGACAAGGACTGATTGCCTTTAGACTAAATGCCAAAAACTAGTCAGCACTACGGGATAAGAGATGATAAAAAAGTACGTGGCTAAGCTATTTTTACTAAAGACATTGCAAAAGAAATTCGAGCGTTCTTAAAATCTCATGTTCAGCGGTTAAATATGAAAAATTTTCAACCAATTAATTTCTAACTAAAAAAGAAAAGCCTTTTATAAAAATATATAATTTATTTCTTTCAGAAGAGGAAACTGGCAGGTACAACAATAAAAGAAAATAAAGATTCCACGATTATCTTTTAGAAATTTCGGAACTATTTGTTGGTTTCCACGGTGCGTAATCAGTTACCGACTCCAAACTGATCGGACTCATTAGAACAAGACGTGCTGCGACCCCCGCCCTCCCGAAAAACATGCTTCCCACGGCGCGTAGGTACACATCAAGCTGTAAAGTTTTAGCTGACCTCGCATTGAAGTCAGCTTATACTAGTTGTGTATCGCTTGATGTACACAACTAGTAAGCTGTGTGTTGTATAGCCGTGCGTACAAGCACGCGCGGCGTGTCTCGAGATACCACGCGCCGTGGGAAGTCAGCTTAAGCCAAAATTCAATGGTTGTGCCCCAAATAAATTCTTGCAATTATATCCTCAACGGTGGTGATAGTAGCTTTGCATCTGGTCCTAGTTTTGGTAGCACATTGCCATCTAGTTTTGAGACCTGTGGTCATACCTCTAGTAAACCTGTAGTTGCCAACCTTGAGCATCATAGTACCTCTATTAGTGTACACCCTTCGAACTGAAACGCAAAATTAAACATTACAAAAGTATTTGTCGTCGATAATACAATAAGAGAAGGACGAATAAACAAATTATGTCATATTATGACACTAGGTGTTTTATGTTTTTCTTGATGATTTTTTTTAAACGGTTTCTTCTCAGGTATGTAAGGACCTTTATATCTGATTGAGAACTAAGTTTATTCAATCTTATTGACATCAATAATCATAAATCAGATTTAAATACCTGAATGACACAAGTCATTCAGGTATTTCTAGATTTCTGGTGGAAAGTTGGACCGAGGACTAAATAAAACGACAAAGTAAAAAATCATAAATTATACACGTGTAATCTTATCTTAAGTAGTAAAATATTGAAGATAAACATTACTCACGATTAAATACTGAATAAAAGATTCTCTATTTTATCCACCACCAAAACCTAAGTAATATTTATGTTAGTAACCGTACTGTGAGAGCTTATACTGATGAAGTTAGTTGATGCTACAATTTCATCTTAAAACTATATTGTAACACTTATCTTCTAGAACCCACCCTAAAACTTAATAAAAAATACTGCTTATAATATAACTTCAATCATAATTCATTTGATTTCATCCACCGAAAAAAAATGAAAAGCCTCAATATGTAAATTTTTGCAACAAGCAACATCTATTGGGAAGCACCTTTTAGTCATATATTTCCTTTGATTCGAGAAGTATTGCTGCTGATGCCACTTCTGAGAATGCAGGATAAGTCATGTCTCGACTTTGATCGTTAAAAGTCGATAAATTTACAAATGATTAACATACGCTAAGTTAGAAACCCCTCACCTTTTGGGGTAACAACTCTTAGTTAAGACCGATATCTTTATATTCAAATTTTGTCTGAGATCCAAGATCTAACTTTGTTCCCAGTTCATAGGAACGATTAACCCTTTATATGCCGAACGTGGATCCACGCGAGACACAGTGGCTTTTTAATTGATTCTGTAATTACGGCATTCAACCGGTTAATGCTAATTATAGCTTAGTTGGACTTAACAGACTGGCAGTCTTAGTGCGAGTGTTTTAAAAATAATACGATCTAAGTCTCAAACTATGCAGAATAACTAACTAGAACGTCTTGCGAGTCAATCGAGTAAAAAAAGCATTAAATAAATTTTGCTAAGTCACGGCCGATTTTTTCATTGTAGCTACCAAATCGTCAATTTTAATATCCGAAACTGGAATGTGCACAGTATCGGAATACGTAAAACGCCTATCACGGTGTCGTAGAGATGCCCTGCCGCTCTAAGAATTATTGCATATTTATTGCAAACACGAGACATGTCCTAATACTCTGGGGACGGTAGCCCAGGTAACGTTCAATTCAGACTCTCTTCAACGATTTAGAATCTATTTGCACTAGTGTGGGCTAGTGGGTCATGGAACCCCCATACTCGGACGATGGCGTTGTCCATGGTGTGCAGGGACGCTCTACAGCCAGCCTTAGCTTTGACGCACACCCATCGTGTTCTGCTGCCGTATTTATTAACTCGGTTAAATCGGTACTGACCGATCATGATGACCGGGTTACCTCGCTGAGATTGCGCAAAAACTGGGTTCAGATCTGAAAATAATTATTGTTTTAGTACCTGGTCGTAAATATATTGTGTATGTATTCGGTCGTAATTAAAACTTTTTACAAAAAATTACAGTTTGATAATAAAATCCAGTCTTCACATGTCATGCAAATGGAAAAACGCAGCCTTGGGCACGTCCTAGCCATGTTCACCGACTTGAAGACGGTAGCAGGAGTATAGGTACCTACTCGATGTCAAGAATTGACATATCTATTCCTATTAGACAAGAGATTGCGTTCGACAGCTGTCAAAAGCTAAGAAGACAGCTGACAGACAGTTATACTGTTGTCCATGATGAAATATCAGCTTGGCATCTGTATCTAAATTGACAAATGAATGAATGATTGAATTATGAATGAAATGACAAATGAAAATAGAATTATTAAATCACCTTTTGCAGTACTAATGTATCAAACCGCTAGACTAGAAAGATATCCCTTTTTAAGAAATATAGTAAAAAATTAGGAATGCCGTAAGAAAAAAAAACAAAACAATTTGAAAATGAAATATTTATTAGCATTACAATGATTTTTTATTATAAGTAATAAAGCGTAGACTCTATGATTATGTAAATCTCTACATAATAAGGCTCTAAATCTTACAGTACGTACTTATAATATTGAAGCCAAACAACAAAATAAGTGACCGAAAAAGCTTTGGTTTTTTTTTTATTTGATTTGGTTTTGTTCTTGAAATAATATGACATTACTGAAAGTATAAACGGAATCTATAGAGCTTAACGGAAAGGAAATTATTTATTTACTTATTATTCCCTGTTTTATTGTATTTATGTAAAACCGTTTTATTTCTTAACTTAATATTGCTCTGTAAGTACGAGCTATGTCACTGTTTTGCTTAAACTCAAATGAGAATTAATAATTATAAACACGAATCAGAACTTTACTAATAACACTAGATTTATAAATTAACGAAAAGATTACGAAATCATTAAACAGATTTTGTAAAGTGTGGTGGCAAAATGTCCGCCACACTAACAAAATTTAATCATTTTAGGAACTTTAGGGAAACTAATTCGCCGCTAGCAAACTACCAATTATAGGTAATACATTCAAGTTAAAAAATATTCAAGGAAATCTTAACACAATCTGAGATATACCTACTTAAAAATTATGTAACTACTAGTACACAACACTAATTAAAAAATACATTTAATATACCTAATCGCTGAAATTTGACAATACAATAATTATTATTTTATTTATTTATACGAATATATTGGCCCTAGAATTGCTACGTTGCAGTTTTAATACAGATCATCACCATACCATATTGGCTAAGCGCTGATTTTTCAATCGACAGATAATTTTTATTCGTGGAATAAAATTGACGTCTGACAGATTTTTGATGGAAGAACTGTCAAAAATTCAAAATTATTCCTCGGATAAAATTATCTGACGTTGAAAAAATCAACCTTAAGTCAATTAATTAACCAGTTAAGCTTTGGTTTTCTAAGAAAACGGTGACCGGTCACATAATAACGGATGTCCAGATACAGAGCGTTTTTTAACACCTTAATGTCAAGTACCGGTAATGTCGTGAGGAAAGTTTTAAGTAGATATGAATGTCGATGGCTTTAAGAGTAGGGGAAGACCAAAAAAACGATGGATGGACTGTGTGAATGATAATATGATTAGAAAGGGGGTGACTGTCGAGATGGCGGCTAATAAAGAAGCATGGAAGAAAAAGACATGTTGCGCCGACCGCTTAAAGTTGGGATAAGGGCAGGAGAATGATGATGAATATCAAGTAGTGGTGAAAATTACAGTTTTTCATGACGGTCGTTTTAAAATAACGGCCACCGCTCTTGTAGGAAACCGTAGCTTTAGTACCTTAAAAGTTTTAAAAGCACTTATTTTATTAGTAGCACGTTAACAATTTCGTCTCATACATAAATTGATCATGTGAAAAATTTGTCCATATTTTTATTGCTATATAAAACGTCTGTTTTGCTATTCTAACCGCAGTCTTGGTTTAAAAGGTTTTAGCTCCTATTTTGATCTTTACCGTAATCTGGCCCTAATTTGCTCCTAAGGTGGTAAAAATGCTCCACTTCCGTAAATTATTAAATCTGATTTTACATACTGATACACTAATATTTAGTAGAATCCAATATTTTTATCTGAAAATATTGTTCTTAATCTAGCAACACCAGAGTTGACAGATGTCAAAGTCAGCCATTATTTTTTTCTGTGTGTGATAGAAATGCATCGCTCTTCGAGGTGAAAATTTTGGAGCAAATAAAAATGACTAAGTATAACTATGCTCCATTGAAAAATAAATGACAAACCTGTGAAGAGAACTTACGGTGCAAAGTCACCCCCTGCATAAGAACTACTTTGCTCCAAAAGAAATAAAAACAATAAAAAACTTGGTCACTAAATACAATAATGTATTTAATGTCAGGTTAAACTTTAATAGTGCTATTATATACACAATACATCACATTACTGATTTAGGCAAGATTTAAAAAGATGTGGAAAAAAAAAAAAAGTTGGAGCAAATTTTGGTGCAAAGTAGGACTAGTTTACGGTACAGCGAACACAGATCATCAAGACAACGCAACGCATTTTTCTTTCTTTTAAGAAGAACACATTCTAATGATAATAATTCTTCATATTTCTAAGAAATTTAAATATTTATGAGTTTCAAAAGAAGTAAAAAATCCTCAAGTTCTACCGTACCTACTTAACAACTTCTATATATTATTAAACTATTAACTAGTATCATAATTATATCATTTTGTAGACAGGTTACATTCCCCTTTTTGAGATTATAGAATAAATAAGCCATTACTTGCTTTCTAATTATTGTACTCTACGTCATGGAAACTATTCCATACCGTTAAGGTTTTAATAAGATTGAAGGGTTTACTGTTGAAGGACGACGTGGAAATGGAAGCAACTGTCTTAACAATGGATGAAATTAACAACAAAATAAAATAAGCAGCCTATAATGTTCCTACTGCTGCGACGCAGGCCCCCCCTTGTTGAGGAGTGGGCCGTAATCCACCACGCGGACCCAGTGCGGATTGGTAGATGTCACATGTGTTAATTTTTTTTTACTAGGACACGCCAGTTTCCTCGCAATGTTTTTCTTCACCGTTTTGAGAGCAGTGGTGATGAAATAATTTACACAAAGTAAAGCGCCTGTCTAGGTTTGAACCTACGACCTACACCCCCACAATTTTTAAACAAAAACTCACAAAATAAAATGCCTCAGTCGAAACTAACATACCTACAGTTTAAAAATGTAAAAGTGAAAGAAAGACAGTTTAAAAGTCAAAGAAAGCTTGTTACAATCTTAAAATTAAAACTTAATGATTATGTTTGCCAAGAGTTTTGACGATAACATTGTCGACAGTAGTAATGGCTGCAGTGCATCCATTCTTCTTCTTGATACAAGTCCAGCGAACCTTGGACCCCCAGCAAGCATGTTTGTTAAACCGCCACGGTCCTATTTGTACCACAAGATTTCCGCGTTGTGATAAGTCAAATTTTGGCTCTGAAATATACAAAAAAAACATGGTTTACCATCTTTCATAACATTTTAAGTAATCTTCATGCAAAAGAAAGTTTTAAATACTTAGAGACCTTTATCCTTAAAGCATTAGGTACTGCCTGCACTATGCATACAACAACACAGGGATTATAAGAGAAAAATGCAATGCAAACTTGTCTACATAACTTTAATAATAAGGATTACAACTTAAACATGCTTTTTTTTTTTTTCTTTAACCTAAAATACAGATCACAAAATTATATTAAATAAAACTTTGATTTTTATATCTAGCCAATATAATTTTCCTCAAAATACAGGGTGGTCAAAAAGTCGTGGATCAAACGAAATAGGGAGATAAACGAGGTCATTGCCAACGCTTTTAAAGTGAGAAATAATTTTATGTAACGCTTTAAATTTTTTGGAAAAAAAATAATTGCTCTTGAAATTTGGTACCCAGACCCGCAATAGAACTTTTGTAGTGCTGATACATTATCTAGTAATAATACAACACCGTTTGTTTTATTGTTTTATAACACATATTTTTTTAATTAGTCTAATTGTAAAAGATCTCAGTAGGTATACAAAAATATTCATAACATTTAGGACAATTGAATTATGGCCATGCTTTAAAGTGATTTTTTGTTGGAAACTCCTTTATCTCCCTATTTCGTTTAATCCACGACTTTTTGACCACTCTATACAACGCTATTTTTAGTATATGCGAAACCTGAATATAGTTTGTTCAGAATAAGTAACTGAAACGATTCCAATAATTTTTACTCCATGTTAAGTATATTTTGTCCCAAAAATATTAAAAAAAAGGTTAAAAGTTGGACACCGAGCGACACTAAGTAAGTTATCCAATCTCCGCGCCGAACAGTTAGGTACCTAGGTATTATCAATGAGCGAAAAGACGGCGCGGCGCGGGTGAGCATGTTTTTGTACTTACGGACAAACATGTAACTTAACAAACTTATAACTTTGTGATTTTTCATGATACAGTTTTCAAATTTTGTACATAGATTCTTTACATAAAAATACTAGACACGTGTTTCGGGTTTCGCAAATACTAAAAATAATGTTGTATACATATTTATGGTTTTAAAAGAAAACTTTGCAAACTTTACAATGACCAGCTAATGTTAACAAAACCATTTTCAATTGTACATTATTATTTGTTTGAAATTTGTACCTACTTCATTGCATTGACCGGTCAATGTTTCCGTAGAGCAGAGAAGTAAAATAAAGGCTCCTATAGATAGGCGACGCGACGATGCGACGCGGTTCTGGTAGAACAATTTCCATGAAGTTTTTGTGACGCAGCGCCTATCTGCAGGGAGCCTTAAATCAATCACCGTAAATTTTAAAATTACTCAAATCACAATTATTTTAAAATTAATTATAAACCTCCTATGTACTACTCTATTTTTTATTTACTACCACACCTTTGACATATACATACATAAACTCACCCCTTCTTCCCAAAGGTGTAGGCAGGAACTACAGAACGCCACCTGCTACGATCTACGATCCTTACCTACTCCTTTGACCACAGATACAGATAGACCTAAATAACGCAAGTATCACGATCTATGTGAAAACCAAGCATGCCATTTTTTGAATAACTACTATGACGTCACAAGCACTATTTAGTGATGGGAACATCAAATCGATCCAAAGACGCTGCCGCGTGCGGCACCTGTGGCGGCACCCGTCTCGTCCCACCCCCGGGGCCTAGCGCCAGCGCTGACGCTCACCCGCCAGCAGTACTACAGGGCTGAGCGCGAAAGTAGAGGCTTACGAATTTTGTACGTCCCTAAGCTGGGCACGCGAAGTAGTTGCTCTTGCATTATCTAGGTGTATCTATATCTGTGCCTTTGACATATAAACATCATGATAAGTAGTTAAGGTCGCAGTAAGTTCAACAATACTGAGAAGACCCTAAATTAGTTAAAACTTAGCTATCTTACAGCGACATTTATCTAAAGATATAAATGATTATGCCATTTTTTTATATTAAGAAAACATATGTATGTTTATAGATTTATCAAACTCTGATAAAATATAATTTTAACATTTTATCGATTATTACTAAACATTTTACATGAATGTTACTTAACAATTATTTACTATCCCTACAACTAAATATGTAGGTACTATGCGCATAGGCATGTTAGTTTTTTTAGATATAGGTATCTGTAATAGTTTAACAATTAAACTACTTACTACAAACCGCGTTATTTGACTAGTGGTAGCAACTATGAGAAAAAACTAAAAATCAAGGAACTTTCTATTTAAAAAAATATTCCAATTCGGCCATAACCGTGAAGGCTTAGAACCTACTACTAGACAAAAAAGGAGGCTTGTCAATCCCGGTGTCCAAACAACAATATCAAAATGGTCCTCTAAGTGCTGATAGACACGAGCGACACGCGGCAACGGCAGAGACAACTGCAGCCGCCGACGCCCGTTGACGTCCGCAGCCGACGCGACGTTGGATGCCGCCGACGCGACGCGACGTCCGATTCCGCCGACGCGACGTCGAATGCCGCCGACGCGACGTCGGATGCCGCCGACGCGACATCGACTACCGTCGACAACGTGCCGCTCGTGAGTACGAGCACTTAAGCTTTTGAGGAAATGATCTATGAAAGACATTGTTTGGCCACCAAAGACCTTTCTATACGAGAGTTATAATAAACTATTACAATAGGAAACAATAATATCAAACGTCAATTTTGTACCCAATACCCATCATGATATCATTCAAGTTTAAACCATAATCTGCCGGTCTATCCTGCAATAATCTCACTGTGGAAACTTTAGTTGAAGTGAACTGTCAATAGTGTCAATCCCTAGCGATCCCTAGCATCAGGTGAATGACAGCTCACTTCAGCTATGTTTCCCGGTAAGATTTTTACAGAATAGACCAGCAGGGTAATTGCGTAATACACTATCAGTAGCAATGGGTTTCATTTTAACGCAATGAATGTTGTTCAACTGTGAACAACATTCATTGCGTTATTTACGTTGTTGAACTAACACATTTTTCGAACACATGGAGCAGTAGATCAGCATCAAAATGATTCAAATTGAGAGTGATAGTGTGTTACGCAATTAGGGTGCAACTGTTCTACGACTTTTATCTATTCGCACTGTCCGATGTTCACTTCACACTAGTGGTTGTGCCAACCGTTGAGCTTGACCAGTCGGTCGTTGACTGTGACAGCGACGCATCGGCAGCCGCTGCTCTTCCTCGCAGTACACTCCCACCAAGTCTTCACACGTCGAGCCAGCTTCTTAATGAACCGATAGTTGCCCCAAGTTATGATAGGGTTGCCAAACTTCGTAATCCCGAACACGAGAGGATTCACGGATGCCGCTGTAACATAGAAAGTATAGTTTAGTCTATGTTTAGGGTGAGCATGTGCCTAATATTAATGAATGACTAAAATTACACAGTATAACTGAAACAATATGGAACTATGAAAATCTCCACACAATAGGATAGGGTGGGAAAAGTGTCATCCGTCATTATTTTGGTTTATTTCTGTTTACTAAATACTAATTAATACAAAATCATAAATGGAAAACGCACTAAAACAACAAAATATTATAAAAACAATTTATTTCTTGAAAACAATTTACTATATAAACAAACAACCATATTTGTAACAAACTACTTTAAATATAGTTTGCTATCAACTCGATAGCATACCTAATTACAAATGGTAAAGTATTTTTCTAGCATCCTCGGCGAGCGAGTCCGACTCGCACTTTGCCAGTTTCTTTTTTAAATCATGAGTATGTCGAATATTCATTTTAATAATGTTTTCATCCTCAGTGACTATGAATGAGTTACATCGCTCCCGGGTTTTGATACAAATCCATCGTTTATATTTTCCCCTGTCCTTCATCAGTTTAAATCGGTGGCCAGATAACACCAGTATTGGATTCCCACGTGTGCTTGTGCCAAAATAATATTCTTCGGTTTCTGCATCTGAATCTGAACCTAAAAAATTGGTGGAGCGTCAAACACTTTGGTTTCAGGCAAATGGAGTTACTTATTTCAAAACATAACTGTATTCCCCATACAATCGTGAAGTTCCAAAGTATTTTGCGGAGTTACAAAGTACGCCCATATTACACCAGTTACAAGTCCCAATGAAACAGGGGGTGAGCCTTTTGTCATAAACCAGCCACAAACCTAAACAGCATTGCTGCTAACCTTAATATTAGCAAACAAACCTGTGGACCCAGGGAATCACGCTCAGCAGGCACGCTTGCTACGAGTAACTCTAGATAATTTTAAGTAAACTTTTCATGATCGTCTTAACGGCTGAACGGATTTCGATGAAATTTGACACAGGTAGACATGACCTGGGTTAGGACATAATACTTTTTATTTCGGTAGTACGTTCCTATGGAATAGTTTCGAGCTCCAAACGGGCGGAGCGGCGGCTCAATAAAACTTCTAGAAGACAAAATAAATGAAGTCTTTATTAATTCACAGAATTTGAACACGTCACCGTTGACACGTCACGTCACGATATTACTTTCTCAATATCAAAAATAAATTCTATGAATGGTTGTGGTCTTTGAAAACTTTAACGATTTCGTCATTAATGGTGGTGACGGAAGCCCGACATCCCCTATGGACCCTACTGCAAATCCATCTTGTTTTCCCACCTTGATGTCTTACCCGTTTAAAACGGTTTCGTCCTATTGTAAGTATTTGATTACTTTGGCTACCACGACCAGACCAGTGGTATTCTGCCTTACGACCTACAACAAACGAATGATTTATTCCAACAATTACAAATCTGTCTTTTGAGACGCCACTATTTATAATAAAATATTTACAGTGAACCTAAAACTCTATTAAGTTCTTTATTGCTACTCAGACTTGACTAGATTGAATTATTATACAATTATTAATGTTTCATATAAAAATAAATTAATATCTATGTATTTCTTATTTTTTTGTACAGACAATTTGGGTGACTTATAATACAAATAAGGCTTGTTTTAATAAAGACTAGAGACCATGATTTAAGCTGGGTACGCACATTGAAATGCGTCAAGGAATTAACTTATAGTTAGAGAATGTAGAAATAACTAATGGAGTGTCTGCTACTCTAATGATTATGTACATTCAGGTGCCAGATGATGACTTTATCGGAGGTGGTGAGCTTAGCCCTGCAACCGCGTGGTTGCCTCGTGCACCTCCACTTGGTCACAGCCCCTTTCACGCAAGTCCTGCAGTACCGGTAAGATCCGACACACAGCTGAGGTCTCCCCAGCCTTGAGAGACAGAACACTGGAGTTCTACCTGTAAACAAAAACACGATATTAATAATACTGAAAAATATTTTTATAGAATCTTTCATTTTTCTAGTTCGGATACTTACGTAATACTTTGTTGTTACTCGTAATTAGTTAAATGGAGAATGCAAATCAACTACAAAAGTAAAAAGTCTTATTAGTATTTATAGAGATTTTATCGAATGATATTTTAATAGACCTACATTATTAAATTGTAAAAATACTTTCATTATATCTAAATAACCTAATATACTTTGGCTATACATCGAGGTAGAGAATCTTATACACACAGAAAATATTAATCAATCCAGACTTCACCAAAATGAACGCAGCATACTTATTGCATTACATTATTATTGTTATAGGCATGGTGGGATACAATAAATTGGAAACAAGGAGGGACACAGCTCTTGCTATCTATATTTTTAAATTATTACGTGGCAAGACTTCAAACCCAGGTATATTAAAAGAAATAAACCTGTGTGTGCCCGACAATTATGTATAACTATGTATAAGGTATTCTACTATGTATTATAATTATCGCTCTATATTTTGTATGGGATATTGTTTAATATTTTCTCACAAACGAGTTTGACTTACACGTGAAAATCTATTAAGATTTTAAGTAGGTACCTTGTTATAACCACAAATCTCTAAGGTGATTCACACAGTCGTACTTACCTAACTGCAAAATATGGTATCCTGACACAGGATGCTGCCATCTTCAGCCACTAAGTTATATTATGATGAAAAATACAAGGTAAACAGAAAATACAAAGGTACACAGATATGGTACACAGGCATTATTTGTTCGCATTACAGGAACACGGCGAAAGGCAATGAAGTAATATCTCCTTTACTGTCTTTACTTTGACATGATTGTCTCTCCGAAATTGTGCCAAGCAAAACTTATAATTGGTATATGTATTAGCGCAATTTAGGAGAGATATGTCAAGTACAAACAGTTGCATTACCCCTTCTTCACCGTCCAAACTTGTGTGATTTAATCCGTATGATTATGTTCATTCTTCACCATAACGATCTCATTTTCGACGGTGCTGATGCGGGCTAAGCAGCCTACCTTGTTGCATCGATAGGACACCTTGCCGCTGGCTTGGTGCTGATAGTTCCTTGAGAAACGCACCCCGTTGTACACAAGCATGGTTGTCCCTTTTGTTGTCTTTATAAATGAAGCTGAAAATATATTTATAAAATAGACTTAGAATATGTATCAGTTGTGTGGTTGTCTGAAGATAGACCATGCCCGACCTACACGAGGTCTGTGACTGTTTTATGCCGTACATGTTAAAGCTTTCATAATTGCCGGATGGACACCGACTACCAGGAGCTCGTTGAAAACCTCATTCTTTCATGATTATGTTAAGCGATTATAGCAAAGAAATATCTTAATAGCGGGAGTCACGTAAAATCATGCCGCATGAGGCAATGACTGGGAAAAAGAAAATGACAATTTGTTATATCTCCAATTGAAAAATTATCATGATTGAAATGCCAAGAGTCAAAATATGAATCCAAACAGCAAAAGTCTTCATAATATATCTGAACACAAGTTTATTTGAAATCACATTCAATCAATTAGATTAGGCAGGCGTGAACTCCTACGACTTCAAATAAGTATCTACTTAGTTACTACTACTGATATAAATGCCACAAATCACACACAATACAATCGTTGTATTGAAGAAAAAAAAAAACAAAATTATCTAGCCAGTATTTGGGATTTGGACTAGTAACTAGTAATTGACTAGGTATCCACCTATACTAAAAATAAATGCAACGATATAACTGCATAAGTAATACCATATCACTTGAGCAAAAATATGGGCACGCGTTGTAAAATACTGATTTTTTATTGCATATATAGGTTGTTAGGAAACTGGATGCAAAGCCTTAAGGTACACCACCTTAAGGTGCCCACCCTGTATAGAGCAATGCTTTTTTAGTAATAGATTTATAAAAGTCTAGACGTAACACAATGTCTGAATTTCTACTCTTTTGATACTTTTTTTTCGTTATTTTTGCACACATAAGCATTCACTTTGCAGGCAAATCAGATCAGGAATTTATCACACCATTCACACCACATAAGTAAATCTCTCTTCTTCATTCACTCCCCAGACATTCTTCTGTGTGTTCCTTCTGCGAGACTTCGATGACGTAGTGTCCCCGCGTCCTGATCCTACGGTTGCAGGTCTTGAACTGACAGATCCAGGAGACCACGTCGCTCTTCCCCTGGTAGTTCTTGTGAAACCTTTTACCCTCAAACTCGGCCCCAGTCTGCCCCTTGTTCGTCGTGAAGAAATTAACGACACCTAAAACTTTAATTCATGGTAAAATTTTAGTAAGCTGCTGCACAATACTGTTGTTATAATTAAGTTTTTTTGTGTTCTTATAAGGTGCAGAAGGCTAAAAGTCACACAACCAGTCTTACCAAGGAGTATCGTGTTACCCAGTATCTGGGTTGGGAACTTCGGAAGGGAAGATAGGCAGTGGCTCCATGTAAAATACTGGTATTCAGGTGCATCAGGTAGACTGGACGCCGATCCAGAGATAGTTGGGAAAAGGCGGCAGACAGATTGACTGATATTGTGTGCCTTAATCTGGGTCGAATTTTCTTTTCTATCATTCTACTTTGTTGTCTAGGGTTGATAAAGGTGTGAATTTGCTAAATAATATTAAGCCTAATTTGTTTATTTTATTTATTTCGGTTTTTACATAAATATTCCTCTATAACGTAACACAGATATTATTTATAAACTATATCACACAAACAACACATTAATAATTTAATTACAATTACAGTTTTTTATTTAATTTGCAGTCCATAAATTATACGTTCTGCAATCCGAGAGTTGAATATTAAAACTAGATACAATGGCTAAACAGATCTGGTTACAATTGAATATATTTTATTAATTAGGTATTATATAGATTTTTTTTCAAGTAAGAAGGTATTAACATTCCTCTATAACGTAACACAGATATTATTTATAAACTATATCACACAAACAACACATTAATAATTTAATTACAATTACAGTATTTTATTTAATTTGCAGTCCATAAATTATACGTTCTGCAATCTGAGAGTTGAATATTAAAACTAGATACAATGGCTAAACAGATCTGGTTACAATTAAATATCTTTTATTTATTACCTTGCCCAAAGATTTTTTCTTAATGGTTAGGTACCTATGGTGCATAAAAATACAATTACAATGGTTTAAAGTATGATGAACTCTCTACCGACGAATTTAATTAATCAAGCAAAAGGAATTTGATCACGTAAATCGACTTAAGTTTTTTTACATTAAGTAATTTGCACATTCCTATAAAATACTTAACTAACAAGATTTTAAAAATATCTTTAAGGAATATATGATTGTAGAAGGGCCGGCGGGGTAATTGCGTAACACCACAGACCTATAATAAGTCTGTGCGTAACACACTCTCAGTAGCAATGGCTTTCATTTTGACAGATCAACAACATTCATTGCGTTAATTACGTTGTTGAGCAGAAAAAATATCGAACATAAGAAGCAATGGATTAGCAATATCCTTCAAAATTATTCAAATTGAGATTGATAGTATGTTACGCAATTAGGGTGCAGGTCGGGCCTTGTGTTGATTAGGTTTGTCAATAGCTAGATAGTTGAAATAGTATTGAGTACCTATATGCTTAACATACGAATATACCTACATAATAATATGGCCAATGCAACGACGACGCCCAAAAAAAAAATTTGATTACGATAGTACTTATCTAAATTTTTTTTCATCATCAATTTTTTTTTTCATTTCAACATGGATGTTCGGGGAGGTTCAAAAAATATTTAGAACCTCGTTCCATGGACCATCCTGTATATTCCTACAACACAGAACAAAACAACACTGAAATTACCAGTATATGAGTGAGCAACCATATCCTACTGTGGAAGTTACACCTCACGTTGAATCTCCTCATAGGCTTCTAAATCCAACTCAATACATTCAAGGGAATGCGCTTTATCAGACATGGAGATAATATTACATCCCTGGGTTTTGATCCGACGGTTACAAACATGCTTGTTGTGGCAAATCCATGACACCGTCCCGTCACTCCCCTGGTAGTTCTTGTAGAATTTCTGGCCATTAAACACGACACCAATTTTACCCCGACCCGTTTTGTAAAACTCCACCGTTTCTAAAAACACAACAATTTAAAAAAATCAGTATCATTACC
Source organism: Oligia latruncula (assembly GCA_948474745.1). Taxonomy (NCBI): domain Eukaryota; kingdom Metazoa; phylum Arthropoda; class Insecta; order Lepidoptera; family Noctuidae; genus Oligia; species Oligia latruncula. The sequence continues at coordinate 14,935,849 of OX419693.1, read as the reverse complement.
ATCCATCCATCATTAAGACTAAATTAAAGAAGGCTGAGATACAGATGAATTGCAAAGGTCAACAACAATAAAACGCCCGTAATAATACTGACAAAAATATAGTATTTATTAAATTAATAGGTATATAACATCATTGTACAATTCAGTAATCATAATAGTAAAAAATATCAATCTTTATTGATTTCACGATTAAACTTCATAGTTAGGAAACAGAAAATGGACAAGAGCATCCTTCTTTCTGAGTGTGTTCCTCATTTCATACAACCTTCAAATCATCCATTCCAATTTAGATTACGGGACTTGACCCACTACGCAGTCAGTGGCCACAGCGACCAGATTAAAATGCGCATAGCGCACTTGGCCGCACCGACCAAAATTCGCACGACTGGCCGTCTGACCAGTTGCGACTAAACTTCAAACGGCCATGACTACGACCAGTCGTAGTGTTCGATGATCCTAAGTCGTCAATTAGTAACCAGTTAGGAGGATTTTTCCGGACCCCACAGCCGTTCAGTGTCCGGAAATATCCTCGTAATTTCGGGACACTGAACAGCTATAGCCGTAATAAAACAAACTTCCATTCAGTCCCCACGTAAGTCAGTGCTTGTGCCAGTATCTGGTGCACAGCAGTTCATTGTTGAGAGTGACCGCGGTCGCTGGGCAGCCTCTCTTGGAACACCTCCAAGACACCCTGGCTCCAGAGGAGTACTCCTTCCTGAAGCTGTAGCCCTCGACGAGCAAGTTCTTTGAACCCAGTCGGTTCGTAGAGAATCGTACACCTATGGCATAAACGTATATGTATTTTGATGGTAATGTTAATACGGTGCAGTAGTCTTCTCCGAAGGGTGACCATCAACGGCATCGGTGTTAGACCTTCGACTTGCAGTAACCATTGTGATGTGTGCCGACAGTCGCCTGCTATTGTCTCAAAATCGACTGATGATAAGTTGATGACCAAGTCTTCTTCATTTTTGTCATTCGTAGGATCTTAAATATTGTGAGTAAGAAGCTATTGCTTACCAGAACTCGAATGGGTAGGCATTTGTAATATTTTAAGAACCTAATTTTACTTTACAAATCTCGATGATAAGCTGCTTCTTCAGAAAGCTTCTAGCAAGTTCAGTGGACTAATGAAATGAGTTTCTAAAGAAATCCTTTTTCACTGGTCACTCACTTTCTTAGTTTTATATTTTCTCTATTGTTAAGTGTTTACCCTTGCTAGGTGGACCGACGACCTCAAAAAGATGGCTGAGACAGACTGGATGCGGAAGGCGAAGGACAGGGTGTGTGGCGCAGCCTGCAAGAGGCCTATGTTCAACTGTACAGTGGACTGTAAAAGCCGAGTTGAAGTGTTTACCCACTCCAATTAGCCGCGTACCTATAATATTAATCTAGCGCGAAAATAACAAACACTATAGCTATGTTCCATGTAGGATTACAAATAAAAATGCCAAAATTATTCAAGCACAATATAATAATTCATAAAGGAGCAGTCTATATTTAAAAAATAAGATTTTATATACAAACGAAATATTAAGTATTAACATGTAGATAACTATAAGTAGAATTAACGTAGATATAATAAGGCTCTTAAAACTATAATAATTATTACTCAGAAAATATCACCGAATTACGTATCGCGTTGAATTATCACTGAAAGCGAAGCTTAGGTTATAACATTAAATTTTCGAAATATACATAAATTTTAGAGATCAACAAATTCAAGAAACATTCGATTTCTATAACGATCTAGTCTAGTATTAAGTAAACGTCATTGTGCACTGATGCGTATCGTTGCAATATAAATAATTCACAGCTCATTCTAAGGCCTAATTTCATAATGTGAGAGATAATTAATACCTACCCTAAGCTACATGTACTCGTGCTTTTACAAACTGATGTGAGTACCGTAAAAACACAAAAAAAAATCTTAAAATTTAAAATAAAAACAGGATTTTGAATAAAATATACCTACTATACAAAAAAAAATAAAAAATATTCGAGGACTATCATAGTGGAAGAAACCAGACAACGTATAATTTAAGACAAAAAAAAATTGCTGCACAATATTCATCACATTTTAAGGCCTTAGCGTCTTCAACATTAAAGCAACTTTCATAAAAGTTCCTAAACAATCGTATCTTCAATAACAATGTATAACAATCCGGCGGCAATCAGTGCACATCAACACTATGTCATACATTTATTGCTCAATAAATTTCTTCTTAGCCTATTAAGGATCCTTTTTATCTTCAGGATTAGGTGGTCGCGACCACAGATCTGTTTTGGGAAGTATTCTGGGGAAGTTCAGGGCATGAAGGGCTAGAGCTGCTACAGTTGGGGAAGAAATAGGGGAAGGGAGGATAGCTGAGGTTAGTCCCGAGAAGTTGGACAGGCCTCTGGGACGGAGTTGCACGAAGGCGCCGTTACCACAGCGCGCGTGAGACGGGGGCGCGTGGTTGTGTTCGTCAGCAGACGCCACGAGTTTCCCCGACAGCAGCCGAACCCGTGCTCGGCACCCCATGTGCTTCGACGAACAGTAGAAGAACCGTCCCCCAACTTGTGAGTACGTGTAGCCGCGAAGCACGAGGATATATTTCCCCTTCTCCGTAGGTATGAACTGGACGTCTGTAACAGGGCTACATTTAGAAACTAATTCCGGGAGACCTCAACTGTGTCAGAATTAATTTGCATTAGATAAGCCTAGTAGGCGGTTAGTATTGCAAATATAATCCGACAAAACTCTTGAACCAGAACCACATCATGCAATAAAAACTATGTAGGTTAGGTTAGTTAGAATCTTTATGAATCTCTGAAATATTATGTCTGCATGACCGAACGAGTTCGACTTAAAACGAAAATTGGCGTTGGTACTCATACAAAACCATTGGAACTGAAATTAGGCATACCTACATACTTAATAATACATTTAAAAGTTATGCTTGGTATCGAAATAAAAATTATTATTACTTAAATTCTCATATTTATTATGACAATTGTGATTTCATTGAATCTTCATCTCTAGAGAGGAGATCACAAAACCTAGACTAAATGGCCTGAAGTCACCAACAAGGGCGTGACCGTGCAGTCCTTGGTAAAACTAATTCCTTCTCTTCGTGAAAATACTCTTTTTATAGGGCTTGCCAACTGTATCTTGCAAACAGTTTCTAGAGTCAAATGTAAAGATTTGTGCCAAGTTTGCAACTTGCTTGACTACTAGCTTGACGTGTGGTTTATTCGAATGCTATTTGTTTTACTAACTGTGCCGTTTAGGCTTCAATATACGATTCAGTTACGTACGACGATGATTAATTGATGCATGCCAACATTACTGAGCATAAAAGGTGAGACTGTCCACCATTCATCATCATACATTTAAAGTCGGTAGGTATATAGCTCCACTGCTCTAAAATACCAATGATCTCTGTTCCATAGATTTATGAAAAAGTTTTTTCTTACTATCTTTGTCTCTTTCCCTTTACCGCACTGCCAACAGTAGGTATTGGGACGCAGGCAGACGCTCATGACTCAGATTTACATTCTTTTCTTATCTGATACATTTTCTGTTATGAGAATCGAACTCAACCAATGTTATAGCAGTAGCCTGGGACCAGTAACAATACTTTGGTCCAAGTCTTGTACTGAAAACAATAAAATGTGGGGTGCAGAAAACAAAATGTTTTATGGCAAGTTTTTATTAAAATCACACAACAAGAGGTAAAAACATAAATAAATAATACAATTATACGAATAGACAGGAACAACGTTTTATATCACTAAAGGTGTATAACTAGGTTCACTAAGCACTCGTACAAATTAGTATAATTTCTTTCTTTCTTGTATAATTAATGGAAGCACGTTTCCTATCTCTATGAAGCAATGACCATACATAAACCTACCTATACCTACTGAAACTACCTACGTCACTACAGCCCGATTCAAACTTTATGGCGGCTCTGAAGTGCGCCACTCGCTGCGCAGTACCTCACCCCTCACCCCCACTGACACGTGAATTTGTTACTGCGCAGCTACTTGTTCCGCGCTGCCATATATAGGGTGCTTGGAAGCTGGATACAAAGCCTCAAGAGGGTGGTAGTTGACACGATTTAGAGCATTTTGAGCCATACATGTCTACGTATGTATGTTATGTTACTATATATATATTTTATTTTTTGTATAGTTACTATCACTGACAAGAACCGTATATTTAATACCTAACTGAGGCATATCAATGGCATTTTAAAATGTACTAATTTTATAATATGTCATAAGTACTTAATTAACAATTATACAATTAAAGGTTTACTCACAACCATAATAGGAAATAATGATTTCAACAATATTTAAATTATAATGCAATAATATTTCTGAAACCATAATTAATATTATACTTGATTAAGATTCTGCTACTTAATAAATATTTTAGTGAACATATAAATCTACCAAAGACTTAAATTATTTCTGTTAAATAATAATATATTTTAGTCACAATATTATAATGAGTAAGTAATTATTTATCAAACCAGCATTATATTTGAAAAATCAAAAATACCTATAAATTGCGATACGACTAGATAAAAAACCGGTCAAGTGCGAGTCGGAGTCGCGCACGGAGGGTTCCGTACAAAGTAGGTATGTAACTACAAATTTCCGGTTTTCGGATTTTTTCCTTTACTTGTGCTACATAACATTGCTTCTTGCCAAATTTCATGATCCTAGGTCAACGGGAAGTACCCTATCATCATCATCATTTCAGCCAAAAGACGTCCACTGCTGGATATAGGCCTCCCCCAAGCACTTCCACTTCGACCGGTTCTGTGCTTCTCGCATCCAACGGGTCCCTGCGGCCTTCACAAAAAGTACCCTATAATATATTTTGATTCCCTTGAGAGTGTCGATATATCCTACGTTTTTTGCGGCATAAACGGCTGTATCTTTTTTTTACGTTAACTTAGAAGTTTTTATTTTTCACAGCTTCAAGGGACTGTAGACCTTCAACTCAATACCTCCACGCGTTCACGAGATAAAGGGTCTTGACAGACAGACGGACAACAAAGTGATCCTATAAGGGTTCCGTTTTTCCTTTTGAGGTACGGAACCCTAAAAATATAGAACAAAATATTATGGTGTAATACTGTCTTTTTAATGATTTATTTCAAAAAACGATTAAATAGCTTTATAAGCTTAAAAGCGTAAATTACTTGAATGTGATGACACTAGGTTTATAAATATCTATTAATTAAAACTAATTATAATACTTAACTATCTTTTTATGGCCATTGGCAAGGATTAGTACTAATGTATGGATATTTTTTAGCTCAAAAATACAAAAGTACTCTGGGTACTGTTCCAGACAAGACAAAACTACAGTTTAACTCTAATTTAAAGTTTACTTTAGATTAAGGTTATTTTTGAATTTCGAATATTCTTAAGATCCAATTAAAAAAACTAACGTCAAACAGACATGAAATGAAATTTTATATCATGAACTTTAGCGTGCTCTGAATAAAGTTTATAACACATTATCGAGCTCGAAAGCACCATAATATACCTATTGAAACATTGAATTTGTTTTATTGAAAGGGTTTGTCTATATTTCTTTGGGTTTATCATCAGGAGTTTGTTACGCGATCAGAATTCGAGTGCTTGAGCGCATTTACTTGACCGGTAGTTAATAAAGATTACCTACATTTCAAATTCATACATACATTGAATAAGTAGGTATACGAGTACTTAACCTTACCTCCAAATATATCTTAGCAAAAACTTTGTTATTAACACAACAATCCTTAGTTCATAATATCGATTACTAGTTAATTCATCAGTAACAAATTCATTACTATTCGTACTAACTACCCTAGTGTTGTCGAGCAATTTTCTTTGGAACGCTAAATTAAAACTAATATCTACCTTATTGTAGGTAAGTATTGCTTACCCAAAATAACTTTTATAATCCAAAAATACCATACTTTTCATACATTAATAAATGCTTTTTGTTGACTAATTTTAGGACTTCCAGGATGCTTTAAAGTTATCAAAAGTGTAAGCCGCAATCCAATGCAAAATAAGCAGTGTTTCTGCGAGTTTCTTGGACGTAAGCTGCATATTTCAAGTATCTTGCAGTCAGGCAAGGCACAATATAGTATAATATAATGGTATCTTGCATGCAAGTTAACATTTTCACTAGGCAAGATACTTGCAACCTGCTATGACTTCGTCCAAGATCTCACTGCTAGTCATTTGAACAGTGGTGTAAAGCAATTTCTAGATCATAGAAAGAGTATAATCTGCCACGAAATGGTCCCCTATGGCCCCCTTCAAATTCATCTGTAAGAAAAATAAATAAAAACAATTTCTACATTCGAAAAAAGCTTCAACCACTGAAGTTCTTATAAATAAAAAAAAACAACAAAGTTTTCAATAATTATTATTTACGTATATTTTTTACAACATTAGGTAAGTATATTATTTCCCAATTAAATTAAAACAATAACAAATTAAAATAATATTTTTTCCCCTTTCCGTGAAGCGTTCAACGTTCAGGAAAACACGAGATTATTTCGCAAAATTAATATTCAGCAACTTTTAATAGCGAAAATTTAATACAATATTAGCTATGGTAAGCCTATGTCCAGCAGAGGACTGAGATAGGCAGAGTTGAAAGTGAGTTATGATAATATAGAAGAAATTTATATACAAACTTCTATAAAATTCAGATATTTTCAGGGCGTCCTGAAGAGATTTTACAGGTTATTCGGGTATTACAACTAAGCCAGAACATTTTTTTTTTGACAAGGAAACAAGTAATCATTTTAAACTTTAGAAATAAACTTTAACACTATTTGAGTATTACAATAAAATATACATTTTGTTCTAAACATAACAAACTCGGAAGGTTTTATTTTTTAACAAGTAGATAAATCATTTGTACGGCTTTATTAAAAGTAATTCTTCTTATTTTTACATAAAAAATATTAAAAACTCTAGGTACTCTTAAAAAATAATTTATTCAGTTAATTAAAAAAAATTACTGAGCAATTTATTAACAGATTTTTCTCTTTTACAGTAGTAATTCCCATAGACATTTTCTGTAAATTATACTGGTTCTCAAACCACCCTTTATTTAATTCGCAACAAACAAGTGACAATTATCAAGCTCTATTGATAAATCAGTTGGTTTGTATTTGCCTACTATTGTTACTACGTACCTAAGCGCCATATTTGGAGCGATGAAAAAGCAAATACATACCTAAAAACTTTTGATGATTTGAATACTAAAATAACAGGTAACTAACGAAAGGTGGGCGTAACCCTTTGTAAATACAATACGTGATGATATGTTGTTTCCAAAATAATTTTATGATATTTTGGTGAAACACATACATATTTTAAAAAAGTATAGGACGCCAGCACATCAAGCTACTACAATCTGTAAAATTTCTTTAATGGATTTTCAACTTTATCGCTAAAGTATAAGGTTCAAAGTTGATTGGGAAACTTTGACAGTTTCGGGTAGCTTGATGTGCAGGGTCTGTGCAATGCATAAACACACAGACAATTTTGTCTAAAGTAATAAAATGTTAAAGTTCGTTCTATGTTCAGTCTTTAGTGCCAACAACAGGTTGGTTTTCAAATTATGTATCTACAAACTGTCTAAAGACAGGTAACTGGACCGAAAAGTCAAGCCTAATTGACTTGTTTTCTTGCAATTCTAATTCCTATTAAGTATACATAATTATATATTACGTATGTATAAGCATAATCTGCCTTCCGCTCGTCATTTGATGATTTCATATCCACAAAAAAAAAAGCATAATCTGCCTATAGATAATGTTCCCACAGCTCCTGTGAGAGAGACTGGCCTGTATTCCACCACGCTGGCCCAGTGCGGGCTGGTGGACGTCACATGTCTTCGAATGTTTAGTACTAGGACATGCTGGTTTCTTCAGGATGTTTTCCTTCACCCCAGTGGTGATGAAATAAATTACATACACAAAGTAAAACGATGGGTTCGAAACCACGACCTACAACTCGTAAGTTCAAGCCGTCACCACTGGGCTACTACTCGCACTTTTCGGGCAATCCTTCAAAAAGCACCCGACCTCCGGGGAGGGAAAATATTCAGACCTATTAATAAAATTAATCCAGACTTTATATTCTGCATGATAGCTGACTAAATGGAATAAATTATTCTTTTTAACAACAATCGGTAAATATTTATCATTTCATGCGATTTCATTAAGAAATAAGTAAATGTCTCATATGCAGTTGTAACTTACATTCTGCAAAACACTACTATTACTTACCTACATAGGCTACTTACAGAATGAAGCTTTGGCTGAGCTCATATTATTTTATAGAGCTATCATCGGTCGGAAGTTTTTCGTTTTAAGGCACTTTGATGCATAAATTATTACGTTCACTTTAAATAACCATAGACTAATGTAATAAATAACTAAACCAGACTACCCTAGTTAAGCTGGAAGAGTAAGTACTTAAGAGCGTTTACGACGTGCAGCATTTCATACAAACTTTCAAGCCCTTGGTTTTCGAAATGAATAAACCGATTTTTTTATGAAACTTCATACGTATAAGCAGGATACAAAGGTCTAAAAAGTTATTTAATAACATTTTCGAAACATAGTGTTACAGCCAAATTAGACCGATTTTAAATTTTCCATAGGAACAGATTTCCATGTATCTTTTTTTAAATAAGATATTTCGAAAATGTTCATGTAACTTTTTAGACCTTTGTATTCTGCCTATGCGTATGAAGTTTCATTAAAATCGGTTCATTCATTTCGAAAAACAAGGGCTTGAAATGCCGTACGTCGTCGTACTTAAGCTCTCGTACTTAAGCTAGTCAATTGTGCAGTTTCCAATTAGATACCTAATAATTTGATACTTCCCGTTTTAATTGTGTCTAATAAAGTATTAAATGACTCAAAAACTGCAGCCACGGACATAGTTGAATGTGTGAATGGACATACAAGCACTAAGTACTTGCTTAGTATTGTGCATAGGGATACCTTCAGTCAATCAGTTCATAGGTGGACTAAGGTCTCCTCCGAATCGTTTCCTTCATACAATCAATTTTAGTTCAGATTTTTTTTTAAACAAAATGAAAATTACATCAATCATCATCAATCTAGAGATAGCAACAGTAACTTAAAAGTTAGAATTTTATAAACCGGATTAGGTATATAACACATAGGTTATTAACATTTAAATATTCAAAGTAGGTAATAAACATGTTTACGCGAGTAAGGACTATTAATATGGTAATCAAAAATAATAGGGAGGGCCTGTAGGCCTGTTTTAAACTTAAACAAGTTTTTTTATGGAGCCGTCTTGAAGGATGTGTGAATGTGAAATCATACATACACACATACAAAAAAACTAGTTTTGATACCTAAGCGCTATTAAATCAGTGGGTCAGTGGATTAATTAAATAATATAGTTAAATTATGATAGTTATTTATCATGTTCAACTTATATAAAAAGGATATTTAAGGATAAAGAGACATATTAACAAAAACTAGACCTCTTGACCATCTTGATTACCTATTCTAGATTGCACAGATATAAGACTAATAAGGACGGGTTTAGATACCTACAGTTATCATAGGAATGCGAATAAATTTGACTGGCCTTTAATAATTTTTTTTTTTAAGAAGAGTAAGATTTTATTTTGACAAATCTTAATCTAAATAGAAAAGATTTGATTTTTTGTAGGCATGTTTGATTGTTACGCTTTCACGCTAAAACGGCTGAACGGATTTGGTTGAAATTTGGCACATGGGTAGACCATGACCTGGATTAGTAGTAGACCATGGCCTTATGTAACAAGCTATATAAAAAAGGGAAGAGCTCATTGGGCATCAAAAATACCTAATCTCAGGCTTTAATATTGTACCTACTTAAAAAAAAGCACAAAATATTGTACAATCTCAAAACCGAATCTATATTTTAGATTGGTTCCTGACTAATCGTAGCTAGCTAGGTATTTATTATATTTAAAATACTATCTACCAGGACTATCAGAAAGTATTGCGAAATAAAAACTTTTTACAAAAAAAAACCGACTTCCAAAAAAGACTACAAATTGAAAAATAACTTTAATTTCGGAAGTCGGTGTCGTTGGTTCCGCATTTTCGTTTTTTGACACCGACTCAACAACCACTCACCATACGCATTGTGACGAGCATAAATTGCTTAGCAACCATATTAAAGTAATCGAATTGCAACCCGTGAAATATTTGTCATAGAGTAGTTCCGATGGCCATCTATGGTCTTCATCATCAGCTCCACTTTACCAAATGACGATTTCCGAGAGCAAATGCTCAAGTTACTTTAAAAAATACCCAAATCGCTATAGGTTTGCCTATAAAATTTGAGGGTTTCCCTCGATGTCCATGGGATCCTCTCATCAGATTTCAACTTGATGATAATGGGACCACTTCAGAAGTATCTCCTTTCGAACAAAAAAAGAATTTTGAAAATCGATCCACAATTGGCGGAGTAATCGCGTAACAAACACACAAAAAAAACATACCGTCGAATTGAGAACCTCCTCCTTTTTTGAAGTCGGTTAAAAATAGGTACGTTCCAATTTCAAAATTTCCCTCGACATTGTTTGCGAGCTAATTTAAATTATCGTGTCTCATTAAAAAATGGATCTGCGCCGGGAACATTTTCGCGCTATGATTATTTACGATTTCAAGAGTCGTCTGAAACCGGACGAATCGTACGATAGACTTCAAATGGCATTCATGGATGAAGGCCCTTCTATGGCCATTGGGTATCGTTGGTATAACAAATTCAAGATTTCAAGCGCGGTCGACTAACTTTGGGGGATGAAGAAAGAAGTGGTCGCCCTTTGAGGGCTGTTACGAAATAAAACGTACTAGCAGTGAAAATTTTAACCCAAGACAATAGGCAAGTTACGTATCAAGAGATTCAGCACATACTGCAGGTTGGATCGGGAAGCCTTCACGAAATTCTACACGCGCATCTTCCCGCGACAAGGATAGTTTCACGCTTGGTGCCGCACAACCTCACTGATGCTTAGAAGCAGGCCCGGGATGATGATATGATAAACAAATTTGAAGCAGGGTCGTCTCGGCGCGTTTACGACATCATTACAGATGATGTGTCTTAGATTTACGAGTATCAATACGATCCAGAAACGAAGCGCCATTCGACGGTTTGGGTGTTTCATAACGAATCAACGCCTAAAAAAGTGAAGCGATTAAAATCATCCCCCGCGATGATTTTGATCGCGAGCTTTTTCAATTTGACTGGCTACTTGGTGTCAACTCCTTTACGGAACCAAAGAAGCATCAATGCTGAATAGTATGCTACCAAATGCTTGGCAGAAGTTTTCTCTGTTGTCACAAGCGACCAAACAGGGCTCCGCGGGTTACTGCTCCACCACGACAACGCGCCTTCGCACACCACGCTCAAAACGAGGGACTTCCTGGACAGCACGCCGGCCAAACTCCTGGGTCACCCTCCTTACAGCCCTGACCTAGCACCGTGTGACTTCTTTTTATTCCCGAATATAAAAAATCTGCTTAAAGGGATACAATTTTCGGCGCCAGAAGATGCGCTGTTAGCGTTCGAGTAGGCTGTAGGTAAACGAAGTGTCTGCGGCGGACTGGAAAAAGTGTTTCGAAAACTGGTTCAGACGCATGAAACTTTGTATAGAGGCTAGTGGAGAGTACTTTGAAAGATTTAATAAAAAAATATTTACCTTAAAACATTTTTTTATTTTCGCAAAACTTTCTGAGTGTCCCACGTAAATTAACATTGCATCAATTAACAATAGAGTCTATTTGCGTACCTACCTAACTATGAAAGTATTTATGTTTTAGGTTCTTCATTAAAATAAGTCTGTACTTTCCTTAATAATGAGAGAAGATCAAGCACCATCAGAAATTAATAGATAAAACTAATTTTAGAAACACTAACTTGGACCGAAGTAGGTATATTTACAAAATAAGACACTTAATTCTAATTATTAATATCAACCTTCTATCAGAAAAAGGAGGCATCCATACTAATATTATAAATTCGAAAGTAACTCTGTCTGTCAGTATGTTACCTTTTCACGCCTAAACCACAGAACGGATTTCGATAAAAATTTGGCTGAGAGATAGATTGCATCCCCGGGAAGGACATAGGATAGTTTTTATCCCGATATTCCCACGGGATCGACCCTAATGCGGGTGAAACCGCGGGGCGCTGCTAGTATTCTATAGGTTTTATACCAACTGTATAACTTATTTGTTTTATAATTGACCACATTCCTATAATTATCAAACTTTTGGAGGTTACATCCTCATCCTATAACCATTAATTGTTTTTTTCCTTAATCTCTTAATAAAACAGGCACCAATTTTAGTGTAAAATTATCCCTATGTTAGTCATGAGCTGATGATGAAGAACAATAAGTACTACACATTTTAACCAGTTTTGAATAATACAATTCTTATAGAATTAACAGCATTTACAATGTATAGCGTATTGTAAACAATATGTGTTATATTTCTTTTCTTACCTACCTAAGTACAACACTGTCACCTGAAGGCTCTCACTTCATATATTTTCAGTAAGTATACCTAAATTCATAGAAAAATACTGCCACTAATTAACATTTCTCTACCCTAATATCCAGAGATTTTAACACCCGGTCCCTGAACGGCTTATCGACACAACTTGCCAAATGATTTGATTAGCTGTTGTTATTTCAGTCGGCCAATCACAACAACTAACATGAATTTGAAAGTCTGTCTGTTATATTTTGTATTGCTTTTCAGAAACCAGGTGTGACACATATAGCTGCACAAGGATCTTTTGGGCGCATGGCCAGAATCGGAACTAACGCCGCCATAACGTTTTTCAATATTAATGTTTACCAGCGCCCCCTTATCAGCGTCATTCGTAAATCGTGCGCCATTAAATCCTTGTAGCATTGTAGTAGCTGCTAACTGTGGTTATGGTAACCATACTCCTTTATGACGGCTCCGTCGAAGGTCGTCAGTGTCGCTATGCACTGCAGGCGCCGTTTCTTGCCGCATACCCACCGCGTGCGCAGGCCCCGCGACCTCTCCCTGATGAAGTTCTTACCCTCGTAAATGATCATGGGGTTACCTCGACGGGACATGACGAAGAGTGTACCTGCAATGGTGAGGGGAATGGAGAGTTTATGTGTTGTAATCATAATGTAGCATCACGTCCAGTAACATTTTGCCCTACTCGGGCATCGAACTCCGTCCCCAAATACCTAGTCGTGCTTGCGACTGTAGACTAAAGAGGCAGTCATCATAATATTTATTGTAATAGTGATTAATCACGTTTTGTTTTTTTTTTTTATTGTTTTAAACGTTTCTACTAGTTATTACATTACCAAAAATATATACCTATATATCAATGTAACCATATCATCCAAAATGAAAACCATTAAGCTAAAAATTTTTTATTAAAATCACTATCATTTTCGGACGACTTAAACGCGGCCATTCTGGCGCACTTATTCTGTGACGTAAGATTACACGACTTCGATGTCAACAACGAAGAGTTCGGTTCACAAAGTTACTGAAAGTTAGAAAAGTGAGTGATAAAATCAGTTTATTACCATGGAAAAGCACACAAAACCTTATTATAAATATTGTGTCGTTCCTATGTGCCAAAATAATATCAAAACTGCACCTGACAAAGTATACATATTTCCTTATGCCGAAAGATGCAGGTATAAAGAAAAAGTGGTGCAAGGCGATGAGAAGAGACAATGTAGTGTTTAAGTTGTTTAAACTGTTGTGAAGATCATTTTAACGTAAGTACGTCAAAAAAGTGACAAAATACATATAAGAATCATGACGGACATTATGCTCTGGTGTTATTCTAGCCTTTACGATCCTTGCATCCAATGGCTGAACTCCTTACGATTGTCGTTCAGATCTGTCACAAAAATAATAAAATTAGCTGCATATTTTAGGTTATGTTTATGTTATACCTATTTGCAAAACCATGACAACGATGATTTATTAAATATGATTTACCTCGCAGCTTTTACTCCTCTGAGTTCAGCAGACGTAAAATCTGAATTAGATTCGCAATACGTGATCATCATAAACGTCTATTTTTTAGCAAGATTATCCGACTGTGCTTTTGCCAAACCAGTTTCAGTTATTGTGTTAAGCCTTTCTTCACAAGGATTTAATACTTTAACACAGAAAACTAATAACTTAATATGAAACAACCGCGAAACAATACAAATAACCACTAGAAACCATACAAACCACTCGTTAACAGAAGACGTCGAGTGTAAATTGACGTCACGTTTTGTTCCACCAATAGCGATGCGTTTTGGAAATTTGCGAGGGAATTTAAAAACAGCCACTTTTTGATGATTAAACACTATTAAATTAAGTATGATAAATTTTAAAAATAATTGTATAAGTATGTTTTTGTAACAATAAAGATAAAAAAAAAAGTATTTTGTCCATTTTGACGTGCATAATTCCCTATAACATCATTTTCAAATAAGTTTCCTATTCCGTGCTGGACTCGACTGTACGGTCTAAAGAGAAAAACCTTATTTCTCCTAATTGTCACTGTTTATATAAATTATGACATAGGCATCACCCAACAGACCTGCTTCCATAAAGTCTTCCAGCAGCCAACGAAGATTGACCGATGTTTTTTTATGTAGAAAGTACCAGTTTATTTATTCAATACACACCTTAAGATTAATTAGAGTTGTTCCTTATTTTTTTACGTCAACACTTCTCATCTTACATCTATTTGCTGCATATATTATCTACTGTACCTACTTATTTTAAAAGAAACCAAGTCATTTCAGAACTAGTACTGCCATCTATCGACGCTTTTAGCTAAGAAGTACAATTGTACACCTACTTTCATTTTAAGTTTTCTTTTCCACCTCTTTTCTATCTTCATTATTAATATTGTAATAATTGAATCAACATTGTTTACTTGCACTTAAATATCCATACCAATATTTGATAAGAACAATATTCGCTCATACAAAAAAGCGGTTGTAAAGCAGCGCCGAAATCTCGGCACGCATCTTCAAAAAGTCTTTGGAAACTTGAAACGTCTTGACGCACGGAGGAGGACACCCAACGCCATCTACACTGAAACCTTGAGAAATACTAAGACACTCAGAAGACTATTTCGTTCAGTTTCGAAGCAATAACACCGCAGCGTCTGAGGGCGCCAGTGTCGTAAATTCTTTAATATTCCAACTATGTCCTATATCGGTATCTGTATTTAATATCAAGATTTCCTATTCATATTGAATGTAACATGCCTGCATGACAGTGTATTTATAATTACTTGGATTACGTGACCGGCATGCGGATTGTAGTAAACGAGAAACAAGTTGAAAAAATGCAGTTTTACCGTTAGAGATTACCATCATACCTTAATGCTTCACTTAACGACCGTCACAGATGCAGCTCTTTAGTTTCTTTAATGGAATTTGGTGAACCGCGTCTTTACTCTTTAGTTGACCTGTTTTTTTTTAGTTCTTAGCTTGAGGCAAAAATGTTTTCGTTTGTGAAATCGACGTTTTAGGTTAAGTTAATACATTGCACTGTGATGCGGTGTGGTAAATGCCGGCCGGTGTACTTGCCAAAACGTTTGCAAAGATTGGTGGTCAAGAAACGTTTTACACTTTTGTCCTAAAAAATCCCCGGAATAAGTATTTGAAATGAGTTGAGTCATCATATCTGTCGTACAAGACGTTCGAACGAAAAATTAAGACCATTAACAGAATCATTATTCCATTTTTCTCCCCTCACCCCAACTTAAGCGTATCTCTTTGAACTTTTAAACAAAACAAGAGCATATTGTTCGAACCAACCAATTTAGCTTTGAATCCGACGGCAAAAAAACCCTACTTCAACGGCCAAGTACCTAGCTCAGCCACGCAATTATGAAAGACAATGTAGGCAAGCACTATTAGATGATACCCAGGCAGAACAATAAGTAACGGGGCGGCTACCTGGCTTTAATGGCACACGACCATTCTCACGGAACGGTACACACGTCTTCACTGTTTCCATGATAAATATTTATTGTTTTCTTCTGTCTGTACTATGTCAGAATAATAGGAGACATGATTCTGTTATCCGTTACATCGGGACCAGGAAAGCGGCCATTTCTGCACATAGAATAATACAGATCATTAGCTTTATAGAAATCTGTCATTACTGTATTATTTAATTGTGACCAAACGACAAATCATGCGGCAGTTAAAGGTTTTCTGTTATTGAAGGAAAAATATATTTTTCCATTGCTTTCGATCTTAGGAAATCTCTGAGTCAATATGGAATTGACTGAGATTTCCTGATTTGATGTTGTAAAGTTTTATTAATATAGCAGTATATAGTATTTTTTATACATAAATAAATAGTTATTTCATGGTTCCTGTAGGTACTTGTACATCATTCCATGTGAGACACAACACACTTCAGCATCTCTTGTTCCATGGTAGGTACATCTATGTTCCGTAAAGACTATCAAACTACAAAGAATCCAACCATCAATTAACGTTGGGGCAACATCAGTCATTGTGCACGGGAGCCATTAAATAAAGACGAAGAAAGCGAACTTTGATGGGATACAATACAATGGGAAAGGCCGGATATTGATTATCAGAAGCCTATCTCCGCAGTAGAGCTACCAGATAAAGAATAAAAATATATTTTAAAAGTAGTTTTTCTACATAAAAGGTCGTTAGCACTTGGAAACCTAACGTTACTTCATTGACGTCAATGCAATTAGCCTTTCTGTATATTAACTAGCCAGCACAGCAACCTACAATTAAGGCTAGTGTCAAAAAACACAAGGCAAAAAATAAACTAAATAAATACAAATAGTCAAATCACATCCGTTTTAACTCCAAATTAGGTACCTACATTGGCTTGTAAAACAGAATAATTAGGGGCCACAACATCTCCAAAATGGAGCTCTAGAGTAATCTTTTCGAAGATTATAACTATGTAAATCATTTCCATCAAAACTTCCGCTGTAGTTAAGAAAGGGTTTTAAGAGCAATATTGTGATTGTGTAACTTTAAAGTTCAAGGGCAAAAAGGGCACATTTCAAAATTCTTGCTTAAGAAACAAATAAATTCTCATGGTTATAAAATGTTTAAAATTGCCTGCGAAATAAACCAACAGTTATTTAGCCACCTTTTTACTCTAACGTTTTTCTTTAGTATTCATTCATCATCAATTCTGAACCAGGAATCCTTTTAAAGCTCGCTACCATTTGTATTTATGACGTATAGCATTATTAAATGCAGACGGTTGGCATGGTGCCCCCACGCTCCCTAATGTGAACAAAAATATTAGGGCGGAGGCATGCCTAGCAACCAACGCCACCCGAATAACTGTAGGTGTATCTACATCCGTATAATATCGATACGCACATCTGCTCCCCCCTAGACCTAGAAGAAACAACGATGCTATCAGAGACAATCCGCATAAAGGCTCTTAAATATTTTATGATCAACTTTCAAGACGGTCTTACATTTATTAGCGCAGTAATAAGCAAAACTTATTCACATATCTCAAGTACTTACCAATTTATATCGCTTGCGGCCGCCCACGCTTTCGCCGTCCTTTTACGCTGAAGATAATTCAAGGAAAACATTCACCTTTCGTCTCATCTAAAAAATTACGATATATTTACTGTAGGTACTCTCATCCGTCCACAGTAAACAGAAGTAGGTACTTCATACGTACCTGCTTATGTACATCACCAGACCATTTCGTTACAAAACACAATACAAGCTCGTTAAAATTGAAAGGACTAAAAAATCGACATACGAAATAGTCATTCGGAAAAAAAATCAATCTGCTAAAGTATCGAAAATCATTAAGGTCATTGCTACACTTACTCAGGCAAACGCGCGTGGTTAGTAGAAAACCCATGATTCGGCCGTACGATGACTCTAGATATACCTATACCTTAGTAAACAACTTTTAGTACATTAAACTCGAATCGGCCAGCTAAAAATATGTTTGTGGAGGCGTATAGGCGGTAACACTCTTTACATAGAGATCAAATTCGAACTTTTCCTTGGTAGCAAGTCCAGTGTTGCCGTTGAGAAAAAAATGTAATCAAGTTAACATTTCAATTGAACTAAACAAGAGGTCGGCTGTCCAGTTTGTTCACCGTAACGGTACGGAGAATGCCTGTGGTACTTCAGGTGTTTACTAGTTGGACGGGCAATAGGGTCATGACGGAATCGTTCTGAGGCACTTCACGACTACATCGAGAAGCTACGCTATTTAGATTCACAACTGTACTTATAATTGAATACTGCCTGCCCTTATCACAATAATACTCTTCTAGTACATTGCGGAGCGCTTTCTAAAAATTCCCAGTGAGTAGTGATTGTCTTGTTGTTTGAATGTAAGTTTTTACTTACATTCTCATATTGTGTTCAAACATGAAGATAATCGCATCATAGAATGCATCAGCTGCTTACTATCTCAAATAGTTTTATTGTGTGGGAGAACAGATGTTACATAGGTACAGTCAACAGCAAAAGTAGATGATCAAAATCAGAAATCAGGAGTTCGCGTCAGAACTGTGTGGCGTCGAAGTACTACTACTTAGAATACTTACTACGTTGAATACTTTGAATTACTTCGACGCCATACAGTTCTGACGCGAACTCCGTTAATTAGTATTGAATTTCTGACTTTGATCATCTACTTTTGCTGTTGACTGTACTTCCTTGAATTACAAACTGACTGCAAACAGATTTGGATTAAAACAAGGCGAGTGAATTTTAGCAAGACTGTGTTTATAATGAAATATTGAACCATTCTTAACTCTATTATTATCGAATGCTCTTCTCACTTCAAGCAAGTAATCACTTGCACTAATCAAACCGTAAACAGTTCGTTCATGATTGTTTGCGTCGCTAGAAGCACTGCTGGGTCGGGGAGGAAAACTGCGGAACATACTATATCTTCTTCAATAACAAACTGTTAGCTAGACAAAATATGTTTAACTTCCGTTACTTAAGAACACAATTTTCTTATTATGTTGTGCGCGGTGCATTGTTATTTCTTTGTGTGTTGACAGATCTATACGCTTTTATTTTATTTTAAATCACCCAGGGCTTATGAATATAATATACCATTTGCAATATGCTAATCATATTGTTAAATTGGTGTGGTACCCCTCACTGTGAACAATACACTAACTTAAAATTCTCTATCTAAATATTCTGTCCGTTGAATTCTTACAATACGAAAGCAAGGGACTGGTTTAAGGACTAGCATAAAAAATGACGCTTTAGAATTCTTTAGGCACGTGAAACTAACGAAAGATATCTTTACATCCAAATAAAAGCGTTGGAAGCCGGTTTCTCTACCTGCACCTGGCGCTAGAACATTGAAAGAAATCAAAGTATTCCATAAAAACATGTTTTAAATAGAAAAAGCATCAAAAGGCAGGACGTCTAGACGTTCTTTTTTTTTAGTTCTCAGAACGGGGCAGGTAGAGATCTGTACAAAGACGTACGGATCGATGCGTCGAGATAGTATTATTACGGACTAGAAATGCAGCTCGGGTTTAAAACTTTTATTGGTATATTTTACAGTTACAAATATGGCACAATACATTTTGGTTCACTAAAGTAAACTTGACTAGTTCATTGAGCTATCACGCTTTCATTACATAGTGCATAGTGCGAGTTGTTACAAGTAGAATTCGATAGGCGATTACTTTTGTGCGTAGCAGTCGGTACACATACTCTCAGACTAATTTAAGTGCATGTTATTGGGCTACATATTTTTATGAGTTAGAATTAACATTATAATTGTCACTATGTGACTGATTATACTTATCTTGCATTTTATCGTTGAAGCAGGTTATCGCCTGACCTAAGGAGACAAGCCGAGAGAATCAATAATATTAAGTCCCTAAATAAATAAATCCCTTAAATCTAAATTGATAATTTTAACGACAAAATGTATTTGATATAAACGTTGGCACAAGAGACTAATAATTTTATCTACCTATCAGAGCAATATTGATATTCATTTATTTACAGAATGTCCTCGACTTATTCCTCCCCTAATGAGAGGTAATTGGTAAAAAGATTTGGCATAAGAAGATATTGATGACGGCGGGGTACGGGGGTATATCAGGGTATATATCAGGGTATATCGCTTAAATTTTATCACATTCTCCCGACGTGACATGCCCATAAAATGTCTTTATCAAACAGTTTAAGTATATTATTTGATATTCAAACGCTCTAGGAAAAACAAGCTACGAGACATTTGTTGTAAATAATACAAACATGCTCGCATATGCTGATCATAAAATACTGTAGCTTTACTATAATGGTAAGTGAACCACTTTCGGTGGATGTGTGTGTATGGGTGGCTGTACAACGACTCTGTCGTTGAATGTCAACAATGAGGCGAAACAGTTCTTGGACTTTCTACTCGAGCAGTACCACAGGATACGGGGCTTATGTTGGCTTTTTTTACAATTTACGAAGTACGTATGCCCCATGTGGTACAACAGGCGGCCTCCTCTCGACGTTATCCAGTATCGTCATATCGTGTTCCTTACAATAACAAATTAGTCGTTAGACTACAGTTGAACGGCGAGGACACAAATGGTGAAATAAAAGTCAACTTAGTTCAACAAAATTTGTTTAATCTTCTACCACACTTTATGAGTCACGGTGCGAAAAACTTCGTGTGAAAATAAAATTGTTTTGATTGGAAGCAACTCTATAAAAACTTTAGATTGTCGATATCTGGTGAATCACCTGCTGCTACAGAATCAAGTACCTATGATTGTTTTTTGGTAACAGTAATAATCTATAGTCTTTTTAGTTTCCTATAGCAAACAAGCTTATCCATACTTTAATATTATAAATTCGAAAGTAACTCTGTCTGTTTGTTTGTCTGTATAATACCTTTTCACGCCTAAACCACTGAACGGATTTCGATAAAATTTGGCCGAGAGATAGATTGCATCCCGGTGAAGGACATAGGATAATTTTTATGGACATACCTCGCGGGCGAAGCCGGGCGGAAGCTAGTATTCTATAATATAGTAATGATGTGTGTTTAGGCACTAACATCGTGTTTGCCTGTTATTTATATATGAAAACATCGCTTGTGCCTAGAACATAAATTAAGAATATTCATTGTCACCCTGTTTTCCTATAACGACAAAGCAGAATTTATACCTATGATATAGGTACACATTTTGAAAGTTGATATGATTGTTTTCAAATATATTTTTTTAAACTAAGCAAGTAGGTAAGTATGCACCTACCTAATATCGAAATTCTAGAAACATAACTGAGGAATGTGATTAGAGTAATGTCATGGCTTTATCAAACCTACAAGTTAAACCGAGATCCGGTTTGATAGAACTCCAACCTAAGGTTATAATAAAAATATGTTTAAATATTACAAAACACATCTGTATAAGTAGTAGGTAACAAATAAGCTAGTCATGGAACTCATGGATTACGTAATGTACCTATCGAAAAACAGGTCCAGCCCTGCGTAGTACTATAAAAAATGTTCAGAAATAATTTCATTGATAGCGAAACATGCGCAGTGCGTAGGTAGGTACTCAGTCGGTTGTACGACTGTGTACGTCCTCAGTTGTACTAAAAATAGAACGTTGAACTAAGGGCGTGTAGGGACTGAGCTGTGACCTCTCGCCGTATCTTTCTTGTGATTAGCGCGCCTGCTTGCCCAAATATTTTATGTTATGAATGATGAGCTTACTCTCGGAGTTCGACTTTTAAATACACAACAGCGGTATTGGTACTAAATTAAACTTAAGTATTTATTATTTTAATTTGAACTTATATTTGTGGCAGATTCTTTACTTAATAAATTTAAAAAACTTTAAATACTACCTATAAAGAACAACAAAAATCTATATTTAACAACTAAATACATATTAATTAAACATTTACACAATTCAATTGTTATTAACCTTTTATGGGCGGCATCGTAGAATCTACTAGGTTACCGGCATGTCCCGGTAGTCGTTAACTCAGTACCGATCGTGGGCTACGTAGTAGGCATAAAAACAACGTGGCGAACTCGGTCGTCTTATTAATATTATAAACCTGACAATTTTTGATACTTTTACACTGTGAGGTTTGTTTAAAATATTTGTATGTGAAACAATTCGATACATATTTTTAATTAATTTATATATCTATTGGTACCTACTTACATAAATAGATATGAAATAAATAAGAGTCATTTAAAAATCTACGATTTCGGAGAAACAAATTAAAAATACATCACATGTAACAAAATTTTTGAACACTTCCTTCCTATTAACATATACATGGGGAATTCCTAAATGCGGAAACTTGTACTATAAAATAACGTAGT
Organism: Oligia latruncula; assembly: GCA_948474745.1. Classification (NCBI taxonomy): domain Eukaryota; kingdom Metazoa; phylum Arthropoda; class Insecta; order Lepidoptera; family Noctuidae; genus Oligia; species Oligia latruncula. Next base: position 14,913,407 of record OX419693.1, on the reverse strand, counting down.
AGGTTCGGGTTCCTAAATTTTTGATGTGAAAACAACAAAAACTCGTATTTTACTTAGTAGGTGCGTTGTTTCAATTAAAAACGAGCTAATCATGAAATGTAGGTACCTACGTACCTACACCACCTTCATTAATCTAATGTGCGTGCGTGTTCGATTACTCGTGTTTTCCTTGTAATAGGTTCCTACCTCCCTTAAACATAAGTAGATATACTGTCAAATAATTGTACTTACTATAAAAAGTTGCAAATAAACTTTTTTCTTTTCCAATAATGTAAACAAAAAAATAATTTAACATCAAGATGGAAGATTTTTTTCCAATATTGATTCAAATTGCTCACATTATTAGTAAAAAAGAAGCATGTTTACAATGAGGATCAAAATTGTCGCAGGAGACAATCGCACAGGTGTCTGTTGTGGACTGTGACGTAGCAGGAGGGCGCGTGCAAGATGGACACGCTCCGGTGCCGCCACGCCGGCACCCGGACCCGCACGCACCACGACGAGGACTCCCACGCTAGAATCCAACCAATACAACTCCACTAAACGCTTAACACCAACAATCATCGTGCCTTAGTGCAATAGGCGAAAATATACAAGGAAAAACAAAAATAACTCCGATCCAAAACTTATAATTCTGCATTATACAGTCACAAACTCAACATTTCCTTTGAAAATCTACAAAGTAAACATTACATTAATAATTCATACGCACATATGAAACGAACATAGGCCGTTTTCTATTCTAAGAATACTGAAACACAGAAACAACGTTTTCTTCAAAAAGTTCTTTATAGCTACTATTAACCATAACGGAAACATTAGCGGAAGAGGGGATGTAAAAACGACCTTATTACTACAATAGGATGTTATAATTTGACGGGTATGGTGAGCTAGGGCTGGGAGAGGAGCGGGAAGGGGCATTCGGAGTAAGATTCTGGGGCATTATCGATTGGAGCACCATCACCAGGATGCAAGTGGCGCCGCGCGCATGTCTGGCCCGTGGCGCGACACCGCGTGGTGGCGCGGGGCCGCGTGGGGCGCTGCGAGCTCCCGGGACCTAGCCGCAGATCTAACACTACCTACATTCCTCACCCAGCGCACGCACACACACACCTTGCACGTTTAGAGCGGTTTCGCACTACATCCGATCCGAATCCGAATTAAAGATCCGACTTCAATCCGAATTGGGAATGCTCTAAATTCGGACGGATAGAGTTCGGATCTAGTGCGCAACCCTTCATACAAATAGGACTATGGCCACTTCAGACCGGCATTTCTCGGATTTGGATCGGATGTAGTGCAGAACCGCTCTTACTCATTATTCAACCAAGCTAGGGGCCCAACTTCTGTTGTTGCCTTTGGCTGCGTGCCAGGCTACGAAACGTAGCAAATCAAATCTGCATAGCCAGTAATTTGTGAGGTACCCAGCGACCCCAGCCCCTACTGTGTGTGCCGCTACCCTACTTACCGCGCCACGAACGCACCCATGCCATGACTACTTAGCATTAATGTAAATAACTAAAATAAATTCGATAACCCGCTCACGTAACCAGATAAACCTAAAACTCGTAGGCCGGACGAATGCAGTCCGGAAAGGTCGCAGCACCGTTACATGCTATTAGAATGATTCATTAATTGAGAATAAGCTGTTACGTTCCCACAACAGAACCAATAAGCGTACACATCAGTTGGTAGTAGAGAGCGGCAATCTATAAATAAATCATAGTAGCATTATGTATCAAAACACGCTACGTCACGAGTTACTACGCAGCGCTGTTCACTCACGCACCCCGCGCCGCACGAGGTAGGCGCGCTCGTGGAGTGGGCGAGGGGTAGTACGTCAAATTAGGGCATACAGGGCGTAACTAGGCTATAGCGCGGGAGATGGAGGGCACGCCCATGCGATTCCCCGAGCCCTGCGGAACTTTCTTCTTTCATAACTTTGTAGGTATTGATCCGTCACAACTGCGCAATTCATGTCCTCTCGAACATATCCGATATTGCAACGATAGTAACGGCCCGCGCGTATCCTATTATACAACTTGTTTTAAGGTTTTATTTGTGAAGATAATGGGGTACACAAAATACAATTAAGTACGCTTATTTGGATTTGATAGGTTCATAGTTATTAGTTAATACTAATGAATTTAAAAGTAATGGGCACTGACTATTAAAACATTTTAAACCTTTTTTTTCGAGAACGAGCTTGTTTTTAAATTTAACATATTTAAAGAAAACTTATTCTAAAATAATTGCAAAATATAAGAAAAAAGGACAATTAAAGCAACATGTAAACCCCCACTGATCACCGTGCTTTATTACCCATCTTTATCTAAGTTCACCTGAAAAGTTACATAAAACATTTCCCAATTTCCGAGCATTGTATACAAACAAAACGAGCCATGTTTCTTGCGTAATACGCAGTCGTAGGGCCTTACTACGTCAGCCGCCCTCGCCACCCCCGATCACGTTCCATTGCGTGGGCCTAAGGGAAACACTGTTCATTCATTCATACCCTTTAATAAAACTTCCTAGTCTATTACAGAGTATTTCGTCGTTACTTATGAATAATAACTTTAGTAAATTATATTGTCAAAACACAAATGAATAGGCATTTTAATGTGAGCTCCGCTCCATATGCTCGACTCTACATATCGTTGTCTCTCGCTACTTTCAATAACTGAAATATTGTTGCGCTCAAAGGTTTAGCTACTCCACTATATTTTTGTCGTTCTAAAAACAGCAACAAAAATAAAGAATAAGCATAAGTTTAGATAACCTTTGACATTTTAACAAAATATTAAAGGTCATACTTAATGGATTAGTTCAAAAATAATATGCTTATTTATAATGTAGGTGGTGAAACCCTTCCTTTATCAACATAGATAACCATGAAGGTTTAATGTTTTTCAAGCTACCAATTTCATAAATATTTCATGAAATTCCATGCCAAATGTAGGAAATGAGATCATAATTGACTAATGACAAGCTGTGAACCGAATTATTAACGTTTGGGTAAACATTAAATGAGTCATCAGGTTATCTCTTACATGCTAAGCTGCCACATGTTTACATATGCCTAAATAATATAAAATAGTTACGCAAAAAAACTACCATTTGACGTCGGTCATATAGAGTGGCGCTCAGTCACAGTAATATTGCATTGAAACAAGTAAATACAAGCCTGGCTTCCCCAGGATAACGAACATTGTTAGACAAGTTAACACTGCAAAAAATACCCAACTACGGGCTTATAGACTGCACAATAAGTACGTTTACATAGTCTGAATACATTGAAGAACGGCTGCTAATGGTTGTGTATCACCATTTTGGATTTCGTATTAAGGCTCCCGCAGATAGGCGCGATGTGATTCTGGTAGAACAATTTCCATGAAGTTTTCATACAATTTGTTCTACAAGAGTCGCGTCGCGGCTGTCTCAGGGAGCCTTTATTTCATAAAAAATGTTCTTCACAGCACAAGAACATAATGTCATAACTCGACACTGATGTAAACCTACTTCTTGGACATTCGCTACAACAAACTTAGCATACTGTCAATATAGATAGTACTATGCGAGCCAAATAAGAATAGTACTAGCTATCGTGTGAAGTTGGCAGCAAGCGCGATCCTATTCTTAGTTGGCTCGCATAGTATGTACAAACCAAGATAAAATATTTTTTTTTGTAAAATATTATGATCCAGTCTTCGTTTAATATTTAAGAAAATAAAACCTAGACGACTGTAAGTACTCATCGCGTAAAAAAATGCTTTAGAATAAATCATTTAATATTTGTTTCCATTAATTTAATTTTATAATTGACTTGTTAAATTCAATTTACGGGTGAATCAACTTTTTCTGTAATGGCGGGCCAAATGTTCTTATAAAAATATCATTATATTACTTACCACACTTTTATACAAATAATGTATACGTCGCACCTACATCATAATTAAGTTAATTTATTCATTTCTCGTGTTCTGTTTTATTTGATTTTTAATTTTGCTCTACGCGTTAGATATATTTAAATATTTTATGTTGTACACGTATATCTTAAATAAAAAATATTATAAATTAAAGTCGCTTTTCGTGTCGTCTGTGTGCGTTGTCCTTCTTAATTAAATTAAGGATTTTGATGCAGTTTTTACTATCATTTAGATAATTTATTCCGGAAGGTTTATGTGTATAATATACATTTATATTAAACATACTTATAATAAAGCAGGGGTGGGTCGCTAGTAAATTATAAGGCGGTGACACGATCATTTTAACCCAAAGCATTTCATGACAAATAATCTGCTCTTGGGACAATGGCTCATAACTCCAGATTATGAAAAATGAATTACGACCAAGAGCAGAAAAAGTTGATTCACCCTTATATTATGAGTACAACGACAACGAAACAATCGCTATGCTAGCAAAGTTTAACATGTACGATATAAATACAAAAAATACAGATTAAAAAAAATCTCGTGTCATCTAAACTTTAGGAACTTCAATTTACAAAATTTTCACAAACTATACAAAAAGCTTACCATAATTTTATTGTAGAAAAATAAAAGGAAAATACAAAATAAAAGATTAAAAAAAAGATTTGACAAAAAAAAAAGAATAAACAGTGATTTCGTAAAAAAATAAACAGAACTTATTTAAATCATATCGCGTATAAGCGCTACCTATACCTGTGGTAGACGTCCTTCTTTCTTACATACTTGCCGTCTGGCGTGAAGTAGTAGCTGGGGGGGGCGTGTATGTGGCGCCCGCGCACCAAGAACAGCACGTCCCCGGTGGCGGTACGCGCGGGCGCCGTGATGACGTCAGCACGGCAGCCGGCCATGTCTCTTGAAGAGCAGTACCACTGCTTCCTGCCGTGCGCTTGCAAGTTCTTCAGATAGAACGTGTAGCCGTCGTGCAGCAGCAGCGACTTGCCCGTCCGCGAAGGCACGTACACTGCTGGCACTGCGTCAAAACCCAATATGTCACCACCGACATTCGGTTGACGGCGTTCAGAACACCGTCAACAGAATGTACCGATGAACTTCCGACTGAACATACCGCAACCCGTGCTGCATGAACGTTCGAAGGCTCACACATACATGGCGATTCTAATTGCTCATAAAACTTTATTTGACTAATTCAAGTGTTAATCTACTTTGTTAATCATACATTACAATCCTGCTAGAGTTGAATAATACTCACAAATATGTATAAGATTTAATCAATATTCGCACATAAACGTTACTTAAAAAGAGTAAAGCTGTAGAAAATAGAAAAGTAATCATTTTGATTTGATTATCTAGAATTCTAACAGGGAAAAATACCTCAAAACCTATCTTAGTATTAATATGATTAATTATTTTGTATTCTATCATTTTGTTACTGTGACATTATATTCTACGAGTACATTCATATTACTTACTAGATACATTTAAAATATGAAATAGAATTATTTTGATTAGTTCATTCCTTTCAGGAATTATTCAAAATTGCTTTTAGCTCTATTGACAAATTACTAAGATCACATACACAAGATACACTATAAATTAGATTTAGCAGACTGCCTCTACGGAAAAACTTTACCTGTTAACATAATACGAGTTAAACATAACGTGTAAATAATAAAAATGTCTATTATTATATCTTAATATTATGCCTATATTTATTGCTTTCAGCGAGGCAGCCTCGAGCTTGAAGAGGCGATGGCACGGGCGTTGCATGGCAACATGGCAACTCAACACCTTACATTATTATTAGTTCTAAGACTGCCTCATAAACAGCAACTAATTAACATACATAATATTTAACGTGACAAGACATAACATGGCGTTTAGGAACATACTCTTTATATGACCTAAAATTAAGACCCTAGGTACCTACAGATGTAGTGTTTTAACTTCATTCAAAAAACTTGTTAGGTATAAATATGTAATAGGCTTATATATGTAGGTATGTACCTACTTCTGAAAAACAGAAGTATTGTTTATTCGATTTCAAAATTAGAATTTAAAAAAATCTTACGACTGAAGGTATAATCCCGAGACCTAAACTGATTTTATTTCTTTATTATTTCCACTTATCATGATCATTATATCCTACTCATATTATAAATGTGAAAGTTTGTGAAGATGTTTGGATGTTTGTTACTCAATCACGCGTAAAACAGATTTGGATGAAAATTGGCACATAGATAGACCATTTCCTGGATTAACACATATTTATTCCGATATTCCCACGGGAACGAAAATTACGCGGGTGAAGCCGCGGGGCGCTGCTAGTAACGATATAAATTAAATAAATCACTATCTACTGTCATTATAAGCTTTTTCTAATCTTAACTTTTCTCTTTCACAATAATGCTAGCTGTAGTCTACTTGCCTAATCATTAGTAACATTTTATGTAAGAAAAAGTAACAAAAACATTAAAAAGATAAATCATAATTATAAGTAGAACCGATGCTTCTCAGAAATTCATACGACATAGGGATAGTATGGACTAGTAACACGCCCGAGGCGCGATCCCAGCAGGGTGCGTTTCAGGCGCTCCGTAAAAATAATATAAGGGTTCCGTTTTTACCATTTTGGCACGGAACCCTAATAAATTGTCATATAAAGAATTGCATCAAGGGCGGGCGTCATACGCAGCTTACTGGGCGGGCGCGCCGCTCAGGCGCTTGTTATACGTTTATTACTAGTCCAATTAGCTGTACAATGTGTGTTCTATGCAGTGTTTTGATTGCTACTTAAGCCGAGACGTTCGCCGTACAGTCTGAAGATCCTGCGCAGGTGCGCAGTGACATCGTGCATGCGCGGACGTCTCGGCGCCCGCGCGAGCTGCTGTCAGCGCTCGTGGTTGTGCATTCCGGACACGGCGATCACCTCGTTGTTGTACGTCCGCAGGATGGCCGGACATTGGAACTTGTTCCTGGCTGCGCAGTACCACAGCACCCTCGGCTGGTTCCTATACGCGTTATGCGGACGGTACACGTAACCATCCAACGACAGTTTCGGGTAACCAGTGTGCGTGTGTATGACTTTCACTGGAATATGGTAATATTGTTAGTTAACTCGACAACCATACTAATGACATTTCTTTTAAGTTAGAAACAATTACCTTAAAATCAGCTTACACCAAAGATATGTAAAAAATAAAACGAAGTATTTAACCTTTAACGTTTTTCTTAAAATTCTACACTAAAATATAATAATATGACAGTTACTTCGGTGGGTGATGTAAGTGCTTTTTCCATAACTTTTAATAATAAACATAATTTAATATCTTAGGGCTAATATAAATCGTTTTATTTGATCGCAACATTGATGCAAATATTAGAGGTGAAAAATATTGAGCAGTGTTATTTTAGTTCCTAAATCCGTCAGTCCAGATGTTACATAGCAAGTACTTCAAATGGTGTAGTTATTGGTCCTGCAGAAATGTCTAAGTTCTGTGAACACAACTCTCTTGCCGCTGGTATGCAGGCGGGCGCCGCAGCCGCGCGCGCACATCCAGCGCCGCTTGCTCCTGTAGCAACCATCTAACTTGTACCAGTACCCGCCCATCTTCAGTAACTCTGCCTCTGTGTCCTCCGACATCCGCGTCGACGGTAAAACTGCCCAAGAATTTATACACAAGTTACAGAGTCAAACTTTCGATTCTACAAGGTGTATTGAAGTAACATTCACATTACCTAACTTGGCAACCATATTCCAATATATACAATCCCAAGCACGCATTGGCGTCGATTCAAATACGGAGCCGCTACCTATAAGCGCTGATAACAAAATCGATTCTTATACCCTGAATAGATGCGAGTAACGTGGCACTAAGGAACTTCTAGAGAGCAGAAATAAAAAAACGTATTGATTAGTGTAAGTCTTTTATAAATATGAACAAAAACTAAATAATTTCACAATAATTAACTGAGATAATAAATAAATGTATAATCAGTACAATAATACTCTAAATTCAACAAAAAAAAAAATAACAACTAATAAGTCTAACATACTTTGGCATAGGAAATAAGATCTTTGAAAGGTACTGAGTATTAATTAATAAATTCCAGTCGAGTATTTAAATAATAATACATTCTTACCTAATTATGTCTCGTAAATACAATATAGGTACGTACGTTACTACGGAAAACCTGTTACAGTGCCCTACGATTCCCCACCCTACTATACATATCTACAATAATATATGGTCGTATAAGTTTCTAATATAAAAACTATGCTCGTATTACTTTGTTCATAAGCTGGTATAATTATTACGTCTACACAGTCTACCTCTACGGCTAAATACAATACAAATCATAAATATTGGAGTATTTCGTAACATCGTCTATCAGTCGTTCCGCACACTACATGGCGGTCAATAAATAGAATTTTTATAAAAAAGCATCAACAAGACGGCTACGCTATCATTAAAGCTATACAGTTTGTATACATAATTTCTAAACATTTTGGTAAGAGAATATTGCACATTCACGTTATACATTGTTTTAATATACTACTATCGTGTAGTTTCCTAATAAATAGCCGCTAAGGCATAACAAGGCGACGATAAAGCGTCTACAGCCACCTGTTTTATTGATTCCAATAGTTTCCAAATAGTAAGGTATAGGTAAATACGCTCCAAAATCTATATCAACGTTTAGTTTGATATCACACAACGTACTGTCTATGTATAATGGAAGATTGATGGAATTCAAGAGACATCTCGACGAATGTATTGCGACGCGACGCGACGACGGTGCGGTATATTCGCGATCCATTCTGAGCTAATTGTTGAAAGAGCGAGAACGACCCACTCTAATTATTTCGAACTCAATCATCCGGCGAAGTATAATAAAAGTACCGAACTAAATCTAGAACATTTATAGTATACATATCTAGATAAAGGAATTACATTGACCTTTGGCATAACTACGTAAAAATAATAAGGCTTCCGAAATTACAAAGAAACAAAACTCAGCTTCAATTCCTTATACTAGTAGCGTATGAGCCAATTTTGTTCCTTCATAACACAAGAACACTAGATAACAAATGGTGGTCACTAATGTGACGCACGTGTAGGTGGTGCGACGCTCCAGGTGCGCGTCAGTGCCTGCCGTCCAGCAGGCCGCGCACGAGGAGGTCGCGCCAGGCCTAGAGCAGCAGCGCGGCGTGCGGCGCCGGCGGCACCAGCGGCGCCGGCGCCGCCACCGCGGCCATCACGCGCGGCGGCGGGCTAGCTACTATCTTGTACTTGCCCATCGGATCCACTTGGAAACGCCTCGACTCATGCTTAGCAGGATTGTACGTCGCCGGATGATTGTGTGAGCCCCGAAAGTATACCAAACGTCCGTCTCTCAAACATAAGGCAACTTGACAACGTTCTGCTTTCTGGTAGGACCTCGCACACCTCCAGGTGACCCGGCGAGGGTGCGACCCTCCGTCCTCGTAGAATATGTGTCCGTCGGCGACTAAATGCAGTCCTCCGCGCGCTGAGCGGATGTAGAACCATCCTGAAACGACGGCACGGTTAGACCTTGTTGCGTCAAACCCACATTCACGACTTATTTTTACCATATTAGTGTGGGGTGCGGGAAAAATCAATACAGCGTAATAATTCATTTAACAAGAAATACCTTGAATTGACGCCAGTTTTCCTTCTCCGCAATCGTAGAAAATTTTCTTTCTGATTGTGGAATCTCAAGTACCTATACGCAGCCTTGGAATTTTCTAATTGACATTCTTTTATTTGTAATCTAGATGGCTCAGCATAAAATGGTAGCCGGTTCTAGATGGCTGTTGATTGCGTTATAGTCCTCTTATCTGTTTAGTTGATAGTCGGTAGGGTGAACTCACCTAACTTCGTGACAAAATTACCAATAAGTACATTCATTTTTAATTTTGTATTAAGACTTAGCTTAAGTTTTGACCAGTCTTGTGAGGAACATAAGCACAAAGAATCACAGCTTTTTCATCTGCTTAGAATAGAATATTCTTTATTATGTACAGTCAACAAAAGAGATAGGTATGCAGGATCGTCAGATATAGTTGAAGTTTAGTAAGAAACCGAAGGATGTTGTAGACTGAAATTTAATTTGTTATATAAGCTGTTTGTTTAAATTAAATTTTAAATTTTATTCGAGAACATCCATCGGTTTCTTACTAAACTTCAACTATATCCGACGATCCTGCATACTTATCTCTTTTGTTGACTGTACACCATAAATATTATAAATGGTGCTAAATCATATTAAGAGTTAAGCCGTTTTACAAAAGCAAGTCAACTTGTAATTCCGAGGTCACCTCACTACAACTTCGAAACATTACAAGTAGGTAATCAAAATAATATAAACATAAAATTATCAATTCAAATCATTTTTATATTTATTAGTAGCAAAATTCATTTTTCTTCTTTAATGTCAGAATATTATTTTCGTCTCTCCTTGCTTTTCTTACAACTTTAAAAATATTTGTCTTTTATAGTATTTTTTAGTTTAATTACATTTTTCAATTACAATAGCAATTTAATGGAACTAGAACAAAACGAAAAGTTAAAAAATATAAATAGTGGGACATCAGGATTTTGCTAAGTAGTCCTCTTTTGTGAAAAGCACCCAAGTATAACATTTTTTTTATACTGGCGTGACGACTTGGAAGACGTATTAAATCTAAAATCAGTATCATTTGTCTTCTTCGAAGCCAAACTTAATAATATCAACATTTGGTGGCATTATGGCTCCTACAAACAGGCGCGACACGCGATGTAATCGCGCGCGACACAAAGGCACCGCTCGTTGCGCAACTTGCGGTGCTTTTGTGTCGCGCGCGATTACATCGCGTGTCGCGCCTGTTTGTAGGAGCCATAATGCCACCATTACCAAATTAATTGTTAGAACCTTTAGCCATTACCAAATGTTTGAAAGAGCCTTTAGCCTCAAATTATTGTCTTTCTGGACAGTCATTTTCAAACAACGGGTCTGTGATTTTCTGGGAAACTGGTGCTGTATTCGATATATACCTATGTACAATATACGTCCTCCTTTTAAAAAATTGTTTACAAGATCTGCTATTTTACTCAATTAGTTCTTCTTCATGAAATAAGACCTCTTCTGTCCTTGTTAGAAAACGTTTGTCCGTTAACTTTGAGGGTGCACGAGGATTTACAGCTGTTCTGTTCAGTGTATAAATACCCGAATTTTTAAAACCTGCACGTATCTTGGATGGTGTGAAAGTTTTATCAAAAGCACGAGTAAAAAAATTGCAAATCATAAAGTGTGGAAGCGGAGCAAGGATTCTTAATTTCGAATGTTTCTATTTCAGTTATACAGGCTACTTTTAGTGGTCGTTGAATGATGACATCAAGTGGCTGAAGAATAGCGCTCGTGTGTGAAGGGATTGGGGATAGTATTATTTGTTGTGATCGAGCGTATTCCAGCAGAGGTGGCACAATGTAACTGGCAATCCACGAATAGATCACCAATGATCCATCCTTTTGGAGAAAATTTCAAATTCAGTGTTTGGCATGAATCCCCGTGTACCTAAGTTCTGGTATGAGCTCTACACCTTTGGATATAATAAACGGCGGGCCGAAACATCCTTCCGCATTTATGCACGCCAATAACGTTGTTGCGGAACCTTTTTCTGCGTGTGTTCTATTGTAGACAATGTTTAGGGTTCCGTACCCAAGGGTAAAAACGGAACCCTATTACTAAGACTTCGCTGTTTGTTCGTCTATCTGTCATCAGGCTGTATCTCAAGAACCGCGATAGCTAGACAGTTGAAATTTTCACAAATTATGTATTTCTGTTGCCGCTATAACAACAAATACTAAAAATAAAATAAATATTTAAGGGGGGCTCCCATACAACAAACGTGTTTTTATCGGCGTTTTTGACTTGTGGTACGGAACCCTTCGTGTGCGAGTCCGACTCGCACTTGGCCAATTTTTTTCCAACGTTTGTCACTATTTTGCTGCGTTTGTTGACAAACGTCAGACCGGTTTCATCACAGTTCCATATTCTATCTGTAGAAACGTTTTGTTTCGATAACGATTTTTCTATTTTTCGTAAAAATCTTCCTTAACAACCGGGTTTGAATAAACCCGTTTTGTTTTGCCATCTGATATTTTTTCCGGTATTTGTAAAGTCAATCCGTATAAATTTATTTATACTTTACCGACCAGTTCCAGCCTGTAGATCCCTTTTTCATCATGGAATGAGCAGGTTATACTCGCAGCTTTTGCCAAAGATAATGCAATTTGCTTTATTTCGAGTTACTGATAGAACAAAACCAATTTCTTGCATCTTAATAATGTTGGCCAACAACTTTTGTTCTAAGTAAATTAGGTAACGCAAACGGCCGTCCCATCATGGGCAACACAATCTGTGCATCTGCATTGCTCTCTCGTAGAGTTGCCTTGCTTATATTCTGTTTTAATGTGGTCCATGGAATTTAATACACATTAGAAGCTTTGTAAACCGTCATTGACGAACTCAAAACACTTTCAACGGTCCTTTTGAGATCAAACTACGAGTCCTTTCTGTACCTTCTTTTCTGGTCGTCTTGATATCTGAAAGCAAACCAGCAAATGACAGCAATAAAAACGTTAATTGTAAGCTGTGTACCTACCTCTCAATTCACGTGTCCAACATCAAATAGCGCCAGTTTTTTTTTAATAATAGCATCTCGCTGTTCAACCAATGAGGTTACAGTCTGCTTAACCGGGCTTGCATGTGGATGCCTCAATAAATAAAGGCCTCCAGCCAGGGCTTCAGCGCAAGATTTCAAAGCTTTTCACTTAAATACGTGACAAAGTTTCACCTAATAAATCAGTGATAGCAAAGAATTACAACCTCAAAGTCAGCTTTTATAGATAAGTAGATATAGAATGTGGTTTATTCAACATACAACAAAAATATATTAAAGCTCATTTGTATAAAACCACGTAACCACTATAGCATGTGCTTTTATTTACATTAGGAATGTTTGGTATTTGAATACTGTCGTGCAGGGCTCGGAAACCGGTTGAAATTATTAACCGGTTACGGTCATTGACCCCAAACCGAAATCGATTTAGGTTAAGGTTTGCACTTTACCGGTTTTTACCGGTTTATGAGGGAAACCGGGTTTTCATGCATTTTGGTTTTGATAGTGGAAATTAACCGGTTAAAACCAAGTTTGAACCCCCCCCCGGCCCCCGCCACTCTCGCGAGCACGGTCTGGACGTTGCGATATCATTTAGTTACAAAATTTTATTACGGAATTACGGAATTAACCGGTTAATTTGGGTGTCACAACCGTTTGTGCTTAAGTAACCGGTAACCTTTATCATTTGGGTTTCATAAGAACAGTTCACTTGTTTAACCAGTTAATTAAGGAACGATATATTTACCGGTACTTAATCGAAATTAACCGCTCTTTTTAAACCGGTTCAGAGCCCTGCTGTCGTGTTTTAAGCATAAATATCATTCAAGCTCCAGAATGCTAATTATTCCAAAAAAATGATTTAATTTTACCATAAAAAAAAGAAAAGAAGAAATCACCATTACCACTGGCCTAATTAAATCTTAATGTTGTTGAAAAGACGGTGAACTAAAGAAAGTCTTTGGACGTCTTGAGTACGACGCCTGCTGGATACACAAAATATAATGAAAGATAGGTGTCGAAATGAAAGTCCAATGTTACTTCAGCGCAATATAATCGTTTCTTTGTACCTATACACAAGAGACGCGTCTCTACTACCAGCTACACAGCATAAACATTCTCAGATCGACAACCGCCGCTTATAGCTACCATAATTCCATAATACTTTCACGACTAAACATAATAATAGCAATAAAATATCTTATCACAATAAAAATAATACTTTAAAAATAATACTTCGAGGTTAACATATAATCGTATACATTTCGTATGGTACTTAACATAACTGGTGTGGTTAACTTTTAGGTTAACTAATTGTTGTGACAACACTCCCGTAAGTACAACCAACGGTTGAATAAACGCTTAAGTACTCAAAAAAAATAATATAAAAAAGTGTAAAATAAAAAAATGTAAAATAAATCTTAAAATATTTAGATCTCACTAAAGAACAAACTTACAACTACAACGTATACATGAGTATTATTATTTAGTCAATTGTTCAATAAATGCAGTTCCTACTTTAACAAGTTGTTATACATTACTTTCCTAATCGTATACATGACATGACTTCGTAACATTCCCTCTATGACCTAAGCGCCCGCTGACAACATAACCTGACATACGTATAGTCAAACCGAAACCAACCTCTTCGGAGACCACGCTCCGATGCCAACAACCGTAAATTTTATGTACAAATTCACGAATAAAATTGTAAAAAAATAAATGTAAAAAATAATGTATAAAAATACTTAGGATATCATAAGAGAACTATCACTTTGTACAGTACACTACAACAAGACCGTCTGGTTCGGAAGAGCGGAGCGGAGGCAGACGGGCTCTGCTAGGCAGTGCTGGCTTCCCAGCAAGCAACTGTGAGAGAGCATCTTGCGGTTAGAGGCGGTGGAAACTTCCCAAGTCTTGTTTTTATTTGACTCACTAAAAGCTTCCTTTGTTTGTACAGGCCACAAACACCAAGACAAAAAATCAGTCTCAAATAATTTGAACCCAGACGGTCTTCACTAGGACTTATTATATATTCGTATACTTTACACAGCGCAAAAATATTATCTACCAATTAAATGGATCTACTGAATACAGTATAATATAGGTTATACATCATAATGATCTCTTTGGAGAATAAGATAAGAGGATAAACGTGCAAACTATAGTTTGCAAAATCTCAATTGCGTATACATGTAGGTACCTATGTAATCAACCAAAGGCGTATACAATGTTCAAGTCTAGACCACCGGCGGAAAGGCACAAGAGCAATTTGACTTTCCACTCGAAACAATAGTTAAGTCCATCTAAATGACATTCAATATTTCAAACTCCTGATCAAATATATCAATAATTACTCCTAACCTACATTATCCGTTCATACTAGCGTTGAGATCAAAATCAGTGCCGTATCCTACCTCGTTTAATTCGCCGGTGGTCGTATCGTTGACAGACAAATTGACTAATCCTGCCCGTCGTTTTCCTAAGCAGAGGTGCTCAGAACATGGGCGTGAGCGGCGTGGCGCGCACGCCGCACGTGTGCGCACTGTTCATCTGCACGACGCGCAGTCCGAACGTGTGCACGGCGGCGCGGCAGCGCGGGTTGCGCGAGCAGCGCCACCACACCTTGCCGCTCGCTGCGCGACCGTTAAAGCAGAACCTGTGCGCTCCCACTTCGATGGCAGGTTTGCCCCTCTTGCTCAAGCAGTAGCGGAACTGTCCAGGGAAGCAGGGAAATGGGAACGGCAGACCCAGCGTCGGAGGCGCCTCCGGGGCGGGTGGTGTGCCTGCAACTAATCACCTTACTGTTAATGTCTGCCTGTGTTCAAACAGCTTCGAACTACGTTTTGTAAAAAATTATCACATCTGTTTCATACCTACTATTTCGACAAACTAAACTAAGGACGCAGCGTGGCATCAAGTATAACGTCAAATAAAACAAAACGATAAAATTAACGAGTCGTCTTTATAAAAAAATATTTCATTTATTTATAAAAGATCACAAGCACTAAATAATTTTACTTTTTGTAATTCAAATCATAATTCAATATTACACGATAAATATTGCCTATAGCAACATCTAGTTTCTCAAAGTTAATTTTGTAATTTCAACTAACGCCAAACTGGAAATACAAACATTAGAAATACATAAGTTTTAATGACTAGCTTATCACGTAAAGTAAGATTTCAGTTTGACTTGAACGGTGGAACTACGTTTGTTTTTGATGTGTTTAACGCGCTTGCGCTTCTTGATGGTGTCGTGTTCGTGCTGGTAGCCCATGGCGATGATGCGGTCGTTGTTGGTGACGGCGTAGCATTTGCAGCCATGGTCGGACTTGATACAGAGCCAGGAGGTTCTGCCGGCGAAGACTTTCCCGTTCCTCCTGAACCGCCAGCCATCCACCACCAACACTGGGTTCCCATATCGAGACACACTCCATTGCGCTGAAAGCATATTTTCCCTACCACTCTAATCGGATCTTATCGAGATGGTAGGATTCCTCCCTCAAATAAAACGACCGGGTACAAAAATATCTTATATTTACTTACTCCACAATGTTGAAAATATTGTTACCATCTAATTCTTTACAACTATATGAGTATAATTTATAATTATTGTATCGTAAACACACACTTTTAAAAATACTGCTTGAGATCTACTATTATATCTTGAACGGTTTTCCCGAATCGAACTAAATTCTACAATAATAACAACAATTATTCAAATTACATGTCATAATTAATCATGTCTTCTCGTAAGATCCTATTTCAATACCACGAGGGCAAATCTATAGGAAATAGATATATGAAATAGTAAATGCCCATATTCTACTGGCCACCAAAGTATCTACCTAATTGTTTGATTTGAAACAAGTATTTGATTGAATACTCCCGAGATGGGTGATTTTTTAAACCTAATTATTCAGACTAGTAAAGGTTAAAATATAAATGAAAGGTGCATTAATAGTTTTAAATACAATAGAAACGATTAAAGTAATAGACAAAATAGTGCAGTGTTGTAAAATTCATGTTTTAAATAATCTTTTGCAGATGCATAATAGATTTAATTTTTTTTGCCATTATAATTCAGTGACATACATAACGTCTAAGACTACGATTCACACAAGAAATCAAAACCATTTTGGATCATATTGCGATGTTCAATCGGCTATTTTTCAATTTCTCGTTTTTTTATCCATTCAAATAACCACTAAGTCTAAACCTTATCACATCGTTTCCCAACCTGTGGTCCGCGGACCCCTGGGGGTCCGCAAGTATATGTATGGGGGTCCGCGGTGTCATCTCTGGACCATACATAACCACTCACGCGCCAATTGCTAAAAACATTTACTGCTTTTTTCAACCACATAGAATAGAATACTCTTTATTAACCACATACCTCTGTGAAAAGGCATTCTCTACTCTTGTATATACAAAAAACAGATTACAAGTAAGAATCTGATTTGAGATTACTACTTAGTAGAAACATCAACCCGAATGTCACTGATTTAGTTGCAAAAAAGCAACACCAACCTTCACATTAAATTTTTTCATATTTTTCATAACAAACAGTTATGAGTATCTATTTTGTATCTGTAATAACTAAAATAAATACCTAATCCGAATTTTTTTGCTGTTTATTTTATTAAGGGGGTCCGTGAAAACTGTGCTTGATTTCCTAGGGGTCCGTGGCTGAAAAAGGTTGGGAAACGCTGCCTTATAAGATTCTTAAAATCTAAATCGGCAAAAAAATGAGCAGTGTCTATAAACGGTGCATTATGAGACAGATTTCGAGCGAGTGTGTTGAAAAGTTATATCTTTTCGCTTACTTTTCTACAATAGATACTATATTATTACAAATCATATGATCTGTCAAAAATATTATGTAGGTAATTACTTTACCTATCCTACAAACATCAGTCTGTGACTTAACTACTAAATGGTTCCTAAAATTCTTCTCCATAGCAGTTAGGATTATTATAATAATAAGCTAAGACAAAACACATATTTATAAAGGAATGCATTTTGTAAATATCACGATTACTACGTCATGGTTTTTCACAGCCACTGAAGCCACTGGGTGAACAAATATGGCCAAATATACCACATAACCGCATACAGGGATGGGTCTTCCAATGCCCTTTCTTTGTAGACATTTAGGGATCAACGGTGCTTATATAAAACATCTTCAAAAACTTATGGAACTTTATTATCCTATCGTTAATTCTCTTAACTTGATATAAAAATTCTTGGATGCTTTCAATCAGTTACGGCTTCGTCATTCGTAAGCGTGCAGGTTGTGGCGAACCTTGCTCGTCAAAGGAGCACTCCATTCCTTAAACTTACTTTCGACTAGACCAGAGGCATTAAAATTATCAGGGGTAAAATTTGGTGTGTGTGTATGGTGACCCTTCACGCGAATGAAACGGCCTTCCATTGTAGTCTGGACCCTGCAGAGACAAGCCTTGGAGTCCTTATCACGGCAAGCCCAGTTCAGCTTGTCACGATATTGATTATTTACCCAAAATTTATTGTTTCGAAATATCAGAACCATTTTCCCAGCTCTGGACGGTAAGAAGAAGGCCTCTGCAAAAAATAAAGTAACATTAATATAGAAATCAGATTGAAGAAGTTACCTTGAAATAGCAAGTTTGCCACAATTACCTAGTGACATTTTATGAAAACAGAACTACACACACGAATAGGTACCTAAATTATTTTACACCTTATGTTTTGTACTAGTATTCGTACTACCGACAAAAAAGACAAAACACCCTTAGGATCGGTGTTACAGTTCAAAAATACATCCCAGGTTAAAGGTATCTGGAGAAATAAAAAATAAGTTTTCACCAAAAAAAATGTGCAGTGCATGGAGGTAAAATAATTAGTAGCAATACCGGCCTATAATGCTCCCACTGACGTAACACAGCCCCCTCTGTGCTGAATGGTAGATGTAACCTGTCCTCGAATTTTTGGTCCTAGGACTTATAAAAACTTCACTCGCAAAGTTTTGTCGCTCAAGGTTTAACCTTTAGTATGCCGCCGCTACTAGCGAAGTGACATTACCGTTTTTATTAGTGCATAATTTAGTAGAATATGACCAGACGTCTATTTACTACAACTCATTTTCTCTTATGATTCGGAAAACTTGATCTTTCTTTAGAAAAACAAAAATAATATAAAGCTACCTTTACTTAGCTAGCTAACATTACTTTGACTTTTTCATGTTTTATATTATACTCGGATATTTTATGAACCCCATTATATAAATAGAATAGTTTACCCTAGTGAAACAATGTGAAACAACACAAGTTTGATTATTGAAAACATTTTATAGCATTTCCAAGCGCGGATCCGCGTTCCGGCACGGACTGGTCTATTCGTATACAAAATGGTATGGGTTTAGAAAAAATTCTTTGTAAGTTTTTGATCGATGTTTATTATAAGTACCTACGCAAGAAGAAGATTAAATAATGATTGAATGTGCTAACTACTCAATAGGTGGGGTGTGGTATTTGCGCCAGCACTGATCCACACAAAGAAAAACGTTGCACCCAGTGCAAACTATGTTGGTCTCTACGTATTTTATTTCACGCACAGTAACTAAGCGTTTAAGCGTTTATTTGGCCGATCACTTATATCTGTATCATCAGAGAAATGAGCCGGGAAATGATTGCCGCTATAGCGATCGTAGCCTGAAATAAAGGAAATAATAACGATATATTGGGCACCAACATTGAATTAGACAAATTATCATGACTATGTTTAATACCTTTGAAAAATGTAATATCAATAACTGTTCTACTTCTTCTTCTTCGTGTCGCTGGCACGACTGTATTTTATTTAAATCTTGTTTTCCCAAAACTTCCTCGGCGTTGTCGGAATAAACAACTACTTACTAAGTTTGAAACAATTTTAAAACATCATCAAATCGGTCGCTCAAATCGGTTTGAAGTTGAAGTTATATTTTTTCGAAATCTCCATAAACACACAAAACTATATATAAAACGCATTCATTGTAAAAAATAATACCAAGATATACATTAAGTATATACCGTACGCAAAATACGCGCATTGACGTGGAGTTGCGGAAACCAGCCCGTATTACCTATTACCTCATTAAGATTTAGTATTCAAAATAACAGTTGTTGGGGCTTACGGTCAATGTCGAAGTTTACATCGATTTTTAGATGGCTTTATGTACTTCATCGTATTATTTTCATTGATATACTGATCTAGTTAAAGAAAAACATTATTTTACTTACTTTTTTCTGAATATAAACTTCACAAAAACTTCTATACCAGGGAAAATAGAAAAGCACTTAATGTTTCGAACACTTCACACGAGTAAAGGCTCCTACAAACAGGCGCGACACGCGATATAATCGCGCGCGACACAAAGGCACCGCTCGTTGCGCGACTTGCGGTGCCTTTGTGTCGCGCGCGATTTTATCGCGTGTCGCGCCTGTTTGAAGGAGCCTTAATGAACGAAAATGAATGGTTTGATTCGATTGGAAGATAACTTCACGCAATATTAATATGTTTAAGCGATTCTCGATATAATTCATCTCTGTATATAAAAAAAATCGCGTGGGGTCATTTCATCGTGGATCCGCGTTCCGGCAGTATAACGGAATTGCGAGGATCCACGTTCTATTCACCACGTTCAAATTCACGAGACTAAATTCCACGAAATTGTAAAGTACTTAGGTTAAAATCATCATCACAAATTAAACACAAAAATATGAAGATATTATATTAAAATAACACAATGATACAAAAGAGTTTTGAGAAATTATTATTGCCACTGCACTAACATTTTTTTTAACCAAAATATTTACGAGCAAAATCAAAAATGCAATGACACCGAAAAATTAAATAATCTAATTTTTCTTCTTAAAAACATGAACAACATATTAATCATAATTAAAGAGTGATCATTTTCTTAGCAGTTTTACTGTAGAACTTGGGTTTCGGGTGGTTATGCGTGTTGTCGAACCGGATGACTTCCCCACGCTTGTTGGTACGGGCCGTCGCCCGACACTTCAGGTTCTTCCTACGAGCGCACACCCAGTAACCAGGAGGCGACTCAGTAAATGAGAACCCGTCGAGAACCAAGTTCTTCTTACCCCGTCCCGTCGGTATGTATGCTGCGTTTACCTTGCCTACAATAACAACGGAATTAAGAAGCAACCAGTTTCTTATTTAACATGTACGTGCTGAAAGGCAAAGTAATAAATACAATGTGATGGATTCATATCAGTAAGTTTTTTTATTTATCTTAGAATATAAAAGATCTTTTTAAAAATAACTAAGCTCTAAGCATCTAAACAAAAGATATGTAAATACAAAAATAGATTCAATTCTTGCTACTAAAGTGTAGCTATGAAGAATAAACACATTATTTGGTAAGGCAAGCCTACTTCTAGTCAGGGCCCCGTTGTGAACGTCATCCCACCTGTTTAACAACCGGGATGACGTCGGAACGCCAAATCTATTTAACGAATTCATAGACAATTCATCAAAAAAACGTTACACATAATATTCCCCCCTAATTAATAAATGCGAGGTAAAGTTACAACCAATACATATTACCTTTAGATTCAGATCATACATGTTTCGAGGTTTGTTTCACATAGGTAACTTTACAAATCAGTAGAAGATGGCACCTATTATTATTTAGTATATTTGGGAGACTAGTAGTGTGCAATGTCCATAATTATATAGGTTAGGTATGGCTAAGGCTGGTTTACCACCAGAGATGAGCGAGGATGCGTGGCGAGGGATGTGTGTGAAGCCAACCAATAACATCGCTTTATTTTTATAGTTTAAACTAAGTTAGTGTTGGTATTGGTTAGTTTGAAACACATCTCTCGCTACGCATCCTCGCTCATCTCTGGTAGTAAACTAGCCTAAAGGCACGAGTTCGTAGCCGACTGCAGACAGCAGCAGACGACGTGACGTTGAGACATGTCGCAGCGTCATGTCGCTGCAGTCATGATTCCAAACCCAACTGCAGATGACAGCGCTGTATTCCAGTTAGTTCTGAATGTTCCGTGAGACAAGATGTCTGACCTGTTTGGAATTAGCGATCGCGATTTACTTTTGTTACTATTAGAAGAAGAAGAAGACGACGATAACTTGTTTTTAACAAGTATAGAGATTCAACGTGTTGTCGCTTCAGCGTCGGTGGCACTACTGATCTGCGGTCGGGCGACACGTCGTCTGCGATCGTGCGACGTGTATGGGCGACGTGTCGCTAGCTGCGGAAAGTATTTCATAAAATTCATATGCAGTCGGCTACGAACTCGCACCTTTACAAGGACGTTTGTTTTGGGACCAGTCAGTATAAGCGCAGAAAAGTAATCAATCAACTTTAATTAAAAGTTGACCTTGAAGCCCTCGTCAGGTTAATCATGATCATGCTTATCATAGAACAGTACCACGTCAGCATCAATAGTATAAATATTAGCTGCACACTTTCCAGAATGAGAACACTTCCATCTAGTCTTTCCATTAGGGAATTGTTTATCCTTCACGAACGTGAATTTTCCTGTAGAAATCACTGGAGCTTGTCGTCGTGATGTCCTCCCAAATTTGAACTGCGCTTCCGATTTGGGACCTGACAAAGGGCTCCATTAACAACATGACACGACACAACAACATGTTTCTTTTAACTGTCAGCTGACTCATGAACGATAGGAAGCACGAAATTGCTGTTGCATGGCTTACTCGGCCGGCTGAGTAGCATATGACATGGACATTGTGAACATGGTGCATAAAATAGAAGAAAATTTAAAAGAATATCTAACATTACTATAAAGATAGCTCTATTTATTTGAATCTTTGTAATTAATGACCGCATAAATAAGGGTTATTGTTAAAATAAACAAAACGATGTATGTATAAATATAAACTTTAATTATTTAAATGTTAAGGAGTAATACTCTCGATAAAAGTAACGATGTCTTTCAAATCGATATTTATAAACATAATATCAAAATTACAGTATAATAATAAAGCACAGCAAAAATGTTCAATAGGGAATGTTCAGTACATCAATTATTGTAATTGACAATATGGTCCCGTTGTTACACAAGGCACTTTTACTTAAATTTAGGGTTCAACATACGCCAAATATCAACGTGTAATAAATACCTATTTGAGTTTATAACCTTACCATAAGTACATAAAAATTTAATTAATATAAAAACTAATTCTAGCTAATGATCGTATCTTATCACAAGTTGGCATTGACAGTGCATGTAAAGTACCTATTTAATGTCTTTTAACGTTTCATGAGAACTTTATAACAGCGTCGATGGAATCATCACTCGATTGCATGATCTACTTTTTACCGCTCGACTCGAAGAGCATCTGAACGTTTCAATTAAAACGATAGTGCATAACTAAATATCTATACATTCCATTTAAAAATTAACGGTGAAATAGAATACAATAGTTCAGTTCATTTTTATAAATCACATTAAATAATCTATGAATTCCAAAGCACCAGAGTAAGCCATCGAGGCGGCAGTGTATGATATGATATGGAATGGAATCATCGCGGAAATCGACGTTTCCTAAACAGTAGTCAACAATGTTTACCTCTTAAACTTACGTAACTCATATCAATACATTAAGAGCTATGTAAATTATTGTCTAAAATTGCTTGAATATACTTAAACATAGTTTACGCTCAGTACGATAGCAGTAAGGAAAATTAATGCTGTCTCTTTTATTTACGCCAGTTAACAAAAGAGGTTATTCAATTTCTGGGGACTGCAGCGCGAGGGCGTCGAGGGTTGTCACTGGAGTAGCTACAGCAACAGGAGCTGAGATGGTGTCAATGCCTTTGCGCGCGTTTGGCCGCCGAGAAGGCAGGCAGAGGGCGCGCGGCGGGTGGTTGTGCATCCCCTTCACGGCGACCACGTTGGACCCCAGCATGTGTATCCTCGCCTTACAGTTAGTCTTCTTGGAAGTACACCGCCATATGACCTTGTCTCTCAACTTGGACTCCTCACAGAAGGGAAACGTGTTCACCATCATGATCACTTTGCCGCGCCGCGACTTCAGAAACTTAATACCTGTGGGAGAAGCACACGTCAGATAACTGAAGTACTTAAACCAACATTGTGATGTGACCCGAAACCAAACAGACCGTAACGGATACCCAGGATAAGGAAAGTTTAGGGTAAAATAAAACTAGCGGTTATTTATAAGTACAATTTAATATGATTTCACAAAAACATACCCCGTACACGAACTAAAATTCCTATGATATAATGGTATAAGTATAAAATTACACTAATAATTATATAAGACTTGTATATGAGTAGTTAACACTTTAGAGTTTTTGAGGTAGATAGTTAAAAAAAATAGAAGCAGAGTGTTCGATCGATGTGCGGTACATAAGACGAAGCCGTGGCGGTAGGTCAACAATCAACACACGGTTATCATGCACTACCTACGAGATTCTAACATATAATATTAACAACATGAGCAAACATAGAAACAGCACGTGACTCCATACTCGAGACACACAAACATTGAAAAATTCGCAATAGTAAAGGAGAGACAATAAATGCGAGGTAAATATTGCATGAATATAATAAACAATATTTACAGCAAAAAATGTAGAACTCCTCATGATAGCGATTATACAAATACATATCAACTCATAAATCGTATCTTATATAATTGACGTATATTGTCATTGCTCTAAAATATATTATACATATTAAACTTACAATTATTACATTTACATTTACCTACTAACTATCGCCACGGTTTCATAATAACGTATATCGCCCATATTATTTGGCTTAGTGACAGTAATCAGGTACGATAGAGCGTGACAAACGATCAACACTGACCGACTGTATACGATGACAATATTGATGACAACTGACAAGAAAGCTTCAGACAAAACGGGCACAGCAGCAACTCCATTCACAAGACCACACAGATACAGCGGTGCTATTCTGTAAAAATCTCACCGTGAAAACTTGGGTGAAGTGGGCGTGGAGTGAGGTGTCAATAGAGTGTCAATTCCTAGCAAAAACAAACTCACTTCACCTAAGTTTTCACGGTGAGATTTTTACAGAATCGACCGGCAGTACACACTGGGACATCGTTGTATCTGAAGCCACTCTTAGGCCCGGTATCCACCAAAGCGGAGAGGAGAGATGTCTCATTTTTCTATAGAATTTCGTGCGAGCAAGCGGGCAAGCGGCACGAAATTCTATAGAAAAATGAGACATCTGCTCTCCTCTCCGCTTTGGTGGATACCGGCACCTCAATTGCGTAACACACTATCAATAGGAATCTGAACCATTTTGAAGCAAATTGCTAATCCATTGCTTCATAAGTTCGAAATTTTTTTCTGCTCAACACGTAAATAACGCAATGAATGTTGTTGAACTGTCAAAATGAAACCGATTCCGATTGATAATGTGTTACGCTATTGCCCCGCGGGCCTGAGAGCTTAAGCACGCACTGCAAAATTTCGCCGCGTCATTTATCTCGCTCGGAAATAAATCCGAGTTTATTTATTTCATCACTGTTAAAAATTTGACACGGTCTATAATAACGCTTATATAAAATGGTCAATATTAAGTAAATTCACACACATTAGACCCCCGTAGAACTAAGTCATCTAAATAACAATTATAATTAGTAAAAATTTGTACTTAAATCAGAGTCATACATACAAAGCGGATCCTCGTTCTCATCGCCTTTGTTCTTGAATTTGTTATCTTTCGACAAGCAACAAAGTAGTTAAAAAACAATTCATAAAATATATTCAGACAAATCTCAAAAAGAGCCTATTAAATTTTAATTAATTTAAAAGTCGTTAACAGTAAACGATCGTGTAAACTAAGTAAAGAGGTAGTTGAGTTTCGATATAATAACTAGAGGTAGTGAGGCGCACCGGACCCTGCGCGGCGGACCGCCCCGGCGCGCCTGTTCCTAGTCTAACGCTAACCTAATCTTACGTTACGACACCTTACTCGAGTAAAGCTTCTGAGTATTCATTCTTGTATAAAATTGTATAATTTAAAATTTAAACTAACATGTAAAACCCGTATAAAAGTGAAGAGGTAGATGATTGAGCTTAAGTACTTTTTAAATCAATCCTAAAGAGCAACACGCTGATTGCTCAAGACCTTTCGAATATCTACTGTAAAATTCTTATAGATTAAAGAGGCGGACATCTAAATGTCTAAGTAGCAAAATAAGTATCTGAAAAGAGTAAATTTTATAATTCTCAAAATAAATTAAGTAATTCTAAGTACAGTCCAGGGGACGTCATATTGCTTAATTTCGAACGAGTTTTCTCTAAATCAGTCACCGACGCGTCGTCAGCGACCGCAGCACGCGGTCGCCGACCTTACCTTACACTCGTGTCGACAGCTGACTCGGCTGCGTTCGCATGGCGCACCAACCTGTCCTGCCTGACATAACCAGCTGTGAATATCGCGCAATGTCCGCCTAGCGCTACTGGATGATACTGCATACTGCACGGGTCGTAAACATTAAATCAAACGCTAAAGCGATCGTGTTCTGGATAATAACCACCTGCCTAAACTGGACATTAATACGAGCTGACACCGTTATACATTAAGAAGTTCTTACATATATAACATCCTTACTAGCCCTATTTGATTCGATAAATAGCCCACACCTATAGGATAACTTTATGGATCTCGACGAGACCGCCTAACCTATTACGACACGACGTGTTCACTCGTATTACTGGTTGTCTCCTGTGTTCCCTTCACTGGTCGTTGCAACATCAAATACATCACAACACCTACTTACATGCTGACATACATTCACATTACCGATACTGAATAACCAACAATAGCCTTCGCTGAATCCTAAATAAACGACACCTTATCCCCTCATAACTTACCTAATCATATTTAAATCTACATCCATTATGCTACATTCGCCAAAAGGCGGTTAGAAAAAATCGAGTACTCGATTATCATTGTCAAATCGCTTATAAATTAATCGTGAACTCGTATTAAAATCGGTCGATATTCGTGTGATGCCTCTTTGTATTATCTAATCCTCCTCTTTGCACGGGGTGTCGACGAGGAGCGGTTTCGCAGAGTTGTTGTGCTGCGCAGACGGCGGCAGAGCATTTGGTGAGGACTGCGCAGGCGGGCCGCCGGGTGCCGCGGTCCCGGCGGCTGTCGCGTTGGCGGTGGCGGTGGCATGCGCAGTGGCGGCGTACAGCGCCAGCGCGTGCTGCAGCTGCAGCAGTTGGTGGTGCGGATCGAGCGGGGCGGGCGCGCGGTGACCCGACTGGTGCGGCGTGCGCACCACGTAACGCCCGTCCGCGAAGCGACGTACGTTCGGCGGAGCGTGGTTATGCGCATAACGAGAACGTACAATGCGCTCGTGACCTTCTGGGCCCTCGGTGTTAACATCAGCTAGGCAGCGAGATGTGAGCCGCGATGAGCAGTACCATTGCTTCCTTCCATGGGCCAAGTTGTTCTTCAGACGGAAAGTGTAACCGCGGTGGAGAAGTAGACGACCCTTGCCTGCGCGGATGAAGCGCGCTATACAAAAAAAAAAAACACAACTGTTAGTAATTAATTCGAATAACACCACCGAATCCTTATTCTTATTAGCTATCACACGTAAAATGTTTGTCTATAGAAAAAATTGCTATTAAAAACAGCACACATTTCATTTCACGTGGAATAACACATATTATAAAACTAAGCATGCATTTACTTATAGATACATCGTTTACCAAAGATTGAGAAGTGTTCATACTCGTCAAACCTTTTTGCAGTTAAGCCACAGAACAATAGGAGATCGCAATAAAACCAAAGTCAAGGTGTTTGTTAGTTTATTCTGCAAAAATGAAAAACCTGATTGTGTGAATATTTTTATTTAGCACATTTACACATAGGTACTATATATAACATTACACAGCTCTTGAATTATTGTTGTATATATTTTTACAATAAACCATTGTTCAGGAATAAATTACTGGTTTTAAATATTTCTCTTGGAGAAACGATAATTTCATGAGCAAGAAAATTTGGCACAGAGATCTTTGGCATTAGTTCTGTTTACGGTGAGCAAATTTCGTAAGACCGAAACGTTTATAAACAATAACACCAAAAAAGTTAAAACTGGGAAGACTAGAATTTAACTTTCTTTAACCTTCTAATTCTTATCTAAACTTATTATAATATTTTCTATGAGGTAATTGATACTTTAAAAAGAATCCTTTTTATTTTTTGAATAACGACCTACATATAATAAAAGTCAACATAGCCTATCCTAACAACAAACCGAGATCATAGTATAAGTAGTTGTATGAGCTTATTATCACAATTTTTGGTAAGTAAATCATTGTACTTGTTTTCACTAGAATTACTTCTATGGCACATTCGAACACAAATAAAGAGATCACATTTACTATTTAAGACCACTACATATCAATACTATTGAATTGAGTCTTGTCCTACATTTTCCTTTACGTAGAAGTAAAATCTTATAAAAAAACATAATTTCTCTAACACCAGAATGCAAATGAAAGCTAATACGGGTTCCACGAGTCGGAACTGATTGCTACTTTTTTGATATGAGGCTACCAACGATTTTCTAATAGATAGTACTAATAACGTACTAGCCAAGCGTTGGGGTCAAAATTTGGCAGA
Source organism: Oligia latruncula (assembly GCA_948474745.1). Classification (NCBI taxonomy): domain Eukaryota; kingdom Metazoa; phylum Arthropoda; class Insecta; order Lepidoptera; family Noctuidae; genus Oligia; species Oligia latruncula. The sequence goes on along the minus strand of OX419693.1, from coordinate 14,885,088 downwards.
CGAGGGACTAGCAAGGGAGTAGGGGGTGAAGAGGAGCCTGATGCTGTTGCTGAAATAGAGGTCATCAGCGTAGATTGAGGATTGATGTTCGGTGGTCGTCGTCCACAGCGACCAACGTGGTTGTGTTCGCCGACCAGTTTGTGTAGGGTTCCTTTTTGGGTGTAGGCCTTGCAGCCGCAGCCGCCCATTGTGCAACGCCAGCGCACGACGCCGGAGCGCATCGTGTGCGCCGCGTAGAAGCTGCGCCCGCGCACCCACAGCCGCGGCCGTCCACCCGGGCCCACGCACAACCGCACGTACTTGTTGTCGTCTAGTAAAACAACCACACGACATTTCATCAATTTTGTGTACAACCCATTGAAGGTGATACTGCAAGCAACATGCAACAAGCTAGTGTTACTTTCCCTCGTAAGCATTAATAAAAACATTAACAGTGAAAAATGTGAAAATTTTATATTGTAATTTTTTAGAGCACAAAATTAACGTTCATTGTGTATGGTGAAACATGATATTAAATAAACTGAAATAATGGCTATATACATACTCAACGTCGGTTTAGTAATATGATCATCCCTAGGGCAGCCAAGCTTAGTAATAAAAAACTATTTGTGTTACAATAAAATTATAAGCTCACTTATTGCATAGTTATTTGTAAAGTAACAAAATTATTGCTATCGGTCACAACTTTACTTTAAAATTTATTTAAAATGTATTACTTAATATCAATTGAATTATATTTGTACAGTCATGCACAATGAGATCATTATAACATTTCAGTGACTAGATTGATTCCTACTTACAACAGATGAAAATTAGATCATTTCACAATGGCCCATTTGTGCACATCGCTCGAATATATTACAAGCAAACTTCTTAAACACTATCAGTCCAAGATAACACCCGCCTTCATGCGCATTACTTTCAACATGCCCTGTACTGGCATACCTACTTAAGATTAGTAATGATCGAATCTAATAATTAATACAAAACTTGTTAGACTCGATCATGAGTTAATCAAACACCAAATTATCGTGTTATATACAATACAAAGTTAAGTATTTACTACCAATTGGTTAGACTCGTTAGTGGTAGATAAATGAGTATTACTCGTCGAGTATAGCCTTGGCTTGAGCGGCGAGGTTAGCGTTCGTGAAGCCTCTGCTCTGGCCCCTCTCAGAAGCGGGGACCCCGCCCTGGCCTGGAGGTTCATGCGAATGTACATTGCTGATAGCGAAAATTTTGTCGTGCAGCGTGTGCGCGTACGCACGACAGGTCCGTCGAGTACACCGCCATCGCACCTTATTCTTCTCCGGAAAGACTTTCTCCGCATAAAAGGAGAAGCCATCAAGCCGCATATGACGCCGCCCGCGGTTTGATATGACGAATTCAACTGTAAAACACCACCACCATGACTATCCATAACCCCATAACACTTAAATCATGCATGCAAGTACACGTACACGTACAAGTGATACCATTGCACATTTATGTCACTTCAATAAAACTGATTATTATTATTCAACAGCTACAATTTAAATTATATATTGCATATATTAGGCTAGCTGCCCACTAGTTAGTACTAGAGCTAGGTAAGCAGATCAGTGGTGCGAGAAAGTATGATCACGATGCTAGAGTTGGCGAGCTAGTAAGTACCAGAGATGGGTCTCTAGCATCTAGCTAACTCGCCATTATCTAGGACCTAGATGAAGAACACGAAGTGAGTTTGGAATTCACCTAGATTCTAGGTGAATTCCAAATTCACTTCGTGTTCCCGCTTGCCGATGTAATGTGATAACACCACAACATGTGTATACCAAAGCTGGCGGATTATTTTTTTAGTTTTCGAGTCATCTTTCATAGCACATCATCTTCACACAGCTCTAGCTGTCTAGTGGATAGCTAGCTCTGATAGTTGCCAGAGGAAACTAGTGATAGGAGTACGGGACCTATGCAATTGCGTTTTGATCAGTTTTGAATTAGAAACACAAGCTTACATCTTATTAATGACAGAAAATAAAAACATTATAACATCATTTATTTCAGTTATTAGTTGGTCATGTTAATTGTTCGCAGCGATAGTTTCAATGAGACTCTCGATGCGCGCATGTTCGTCGATGACCGGAGCGTGTCGCGCATGCGTGTGGCTGCCGGCGCGCGCGACGAGAGCTCCGTGCGCGGTGAGTGCCCGCGCGGGGCAGCCCTGCGCGCGGCTGCGGCACGTCCAGTAGACGCGCGGCCCACGACGCTTGCGCGCCACATACCCGAAGCCGTCCACCAGCAGCGAAGGAGCCCCGCGCCGCGTCACCGTGTAGCACACCTGTGCCTCGCCAGACCCTGTCGCATCCATCATTACCAACAGCCTAAATCAGCGATCTTCAATCGGTATTTAAGTTTTTATTAAGGTGCAATGCCTTTGTTATTTACTACGCCCTTTTAAAGGTTGAGTAAGTAAGTACCGCTGTCTTTGCCCACATTTGAAAGAAAGGAACCAAAGATCAAATCTGAAATATTTATTGAAATCTTAAACTCTAGCGCACTTACAATATTTGATCACAATGTTCAGACAAAACTAGATAATTGATAATATCGATATTACAATACTAGATGGCGATTTCATCAACGCTAACTAGAATCACATTCGCCCATGCATTTACGATCGAACTTCGTACTACTGCAAATATTAAAATCATAGACTTAAGTTATTACAACAAAAAAACTGTATGGAAAACTTAAAAGGAAATATTTTGTAATTGGTTGTTACTTAAAATACATACATGATTGACATTTTACATTAAGTATGTGTAAAAATTCGGTACAGGTAATTTCAGCAAAGGATAAAACGCCAACATGAATAAATAAAGTTACGCCAACATGAAACTGCGTAAGTTGTAACTATTTTTGTGGTGTTTATATGACATTACATTATTTATTTTTTATTTAATTCTTTATTGTACTTTCACCAGAAAATACAAAACAAAAAAAAATCTACAAAACATACAATGGGTGGCCTCGCTTTACTTCGAGTTTAATTAAAAAGCTATTTTGTATCTAACGCAGTCACAAAATAAATTTAAGGCTACGTCGACCGCCTAGTGGCGCCCTCATCGTTTGTTTGGTTATTTCTTTTATTATTATAATCACTAAAACGGAAAATAGTGGCTACTATTATTCGTTTTAGTGATTATAATAAAACTAAACAATGTAAAACTACCGTTTATAATAATATTAACGTATAATCTTGTGGAGCACCACTTAACGTGCTTATTTTCTGCATTTTCATTCTAAATAAGAAATAACCAAACAAACGATTAGGGCGCCACTGCGCGGTCGGCGTTTGGTCGGCGCCCTTAATAAAATAGAAAATTATGAAATATGGCAGTGAGTCCAAATTAGGTCTAAAATACTAACGCACGCGCAAAATTACACAATAAGTAATAATAAAAAAATTGCTTGTTTTTTTTAAACTGCTGAAAATTCCTTAAACTGTAGGACAGGTAACTACTTCGCCTAACTCATATTTTCGCGATATTTTCGACATGTGATTTTCTACATGGTTGTGTACTGGGTTAGTTATTCTTAGAACATTATTTTTAGACGTTATTCTGGCTCGACAGCGTTTTCCGTAATCAATACACCTCCAAAAAGTCCGACCACTACGTACACTGTCTGTCACAAATATGTAAGGTTCATAGATCAACTGCAGATGACCACTTTTCGTTTGAATAAAATGTAGATCACTCTTTATGTTGCTGTGTAATGCACCCATTACTGAAAAAAAATTGTTTTGTTAGTTTAAGGCTGTAGTATTTTTTTTTTTGTTTATTTTCGTGTAGGTGTATTACAGGGTAGTAAAATTCAGTTTCATGATATTTTTTTATTGAATTTATGACATTTTTCATTCACAAAAAAATAATTAACAAAATAATAGTAAGTATTCAATTATAATGTCATGAAGATAAGTTACGATGGTAAGTCAGTCATAAAAAAGGGTTCTTCAAGTTTGAACACTATTTGTCTGTAGGTTCAGACTCAATGCTCAATAATTTTGTTTATTGTTGGTGAACAGAATGTACCATCATTATCATCAGTACCATCCCTTAATAGTTAACACCCAAAAGCTACAGTTAAGTACTTGGTGCGAAAACTTTCGCGTTACATAAACTTGCCCAGATTCACAGATAGCACTTTGACTTAGCTCAGTAAAGCAAGTTTCATACTTGAAATATGAATCTTATTCTCATACGGATAATGTACATATTCGTATAAGCCAGTGTGAGCAAACGTTTCGTACGAATATCAACATAAGGATCACATTCGAACGAGACGCTTATTTTTCTTGGAAAACTCAAACCAAAGTGAGATCTATGAATATAATATTCTCTTAAGCTCAATTTACATTACCTCAGATCGGAACGAAATGGTACAATACAAAGCATAATAAACTTGGTAGATGTCACATGTCTTCGAATTTTTGCTTCTAGGACATGCCGGTTTCCTCACGATGTTTTCCTTCACCGTTTTGAGAGAAGTGGCGATGAAATAATTTACACCGCACTGGGCCCGCATGGTGGAGTACAGCCCACTCTCTCACCAAGAAAGGAAGCCTGTGTCCCAACAGTGGGAACATTAGGTATATGCTCATCATGTATGTGTATGTCTATATGTACTAATAAAAGCTGAAGAGTTTGTTTGTTTGGTTGAACGCGCTAATCTCAGAAACTCCAGATTAGAATTGAAAAAATATTTTTGTGTTGCATAGTCCATTTATCGAGGAAGGCTATAGGCTATATAATACCACGCTACGACCAACAGGAGCGGAACATCAATGAAAAATGTTACAAAAACGGGGTAAATCATTCCTTTTGAGAGCTTCCATTGCGTTAGGCAAAAGTCATGTACAATACACGATTTTTAAATATGTCATGACGGGATTGTTCCCCTTTAAAGTTCAAAAAAAAAGTCCGCGACAGCTTAAAGGCTCCTTCAAACAGGCGCGACACGCGATAAAACCGACCGCGACCCAAAAGCCACCGCAAGTCGCTCAACGAGCGCGGTGCCGTTGTGTCGCGCGCGATTATATCGCGTGTCGCGCCTGTTTGTAGGAGCATTAAAACATGAAGATACCTCTAAAAACTTTCTTTTTACAATAAAAACCATACTACTATACAAACAATCATTCTGATTTTTGTTAGATTATTCTACAAGCAACATACTAAAATACTAGTGTTTTAATTGTTTCGTCCAAACCATAGATTTTTTGTAATTAAATAATTACTTCATATTTTGCGACAAATTACCAGCGTTGTGTCATCGCACTTCTCTTTCTTTTCTATGCAGTCCGACAGTGATCGCGCTTTAGGTCATGTAAGCCCCTTAAGTCTATCTTATAAGTTTGACTCACTATAACCTTTTTTATGCTAATCAAATTTGTTCTAAAATAATGCATTATTTGCGAAGGCGTTTTTATAACATGAAACTAAATAAATACGTTATTCATCACAAGTATTTAATTTTGAACAAAATTGCCCTTGACATCATTTGATTTCTATAAATATCTTAGGAGATATCATAGTTTTAAAATAATGGAATATGTTTTAGTAGATTTTTTCCAACGCGGGAGAGACCGCGGGGCACCGCTAGTGTATAATAAACTTCACGTCAATTATGTAACGTAGACGCCAGCACATCAAGCTACTACAATCTGTAATTTTTTTTTAATAGATATTCAACTTTATTGCCAAAGCATAAGGTTCAAGGTTGATTGGAGAAATTTGACAGTTTCGGGTAGCTTGATGTGCTGGCGTCTGTACATAGATCTAGATACTTTACAAAACTTCCTTTCCATTTTACTGTAGTTAATGTTAGTAAAAATGTAATTTAAAACACCAAAAATTTGCAATTAAGTACCAATTTGATTTCAGATTTGGAAAAGTGAAGTAGCAGTTTGTTATAATTAACATTAGGTAATATTGCAGCCCTTTAGTAGACGGCTCATGGCATACCAGGCCTACTTCCCAGTAGTTATGCCAATGCTAGTTCTATTAGTCAATCTAGAGAAAATGAAACATACACAAAGTTTGCTACAGCGGCCCACATTTTTATCAATCCAGGTATGAAAAATATTAGTCCCAAAGCAAAATTAATAAAAGAGTGACAATGCTTAAAATATAATGAAGGTGAAATTATAATGCATTTACTACAATGTGGGCTATATAATATATCTTTAATTTGGGGGAGGCCTATGTTTGGGGTGGACTTCTTTCGGCTGAAATGATGATGGTGATGATGGGCTATAATATCGTCTTAAGTAATATAGGGTGACTGACTTGGAAGTCGGCCGGTCGGTTGGTTACAAACAGAAATTACCAGATATTTTTCCATAATTATATTATTCAGACTTGGCAATTTTAAGAAGTTCTGCCATATCTACACTTTTTTGTTAGGTACTTAAAAATACGATTGTGTTACATTGTTTTTCATAATTTTTTTGCATACTTTATTATTATTACATCCCCCATTAACAAAGTCATGAATGCTTTGAGTATTCAAGATTGACCACAATACGTCCCGTAAGGTAACCCCAAGAAAAAAGTCAGGATGTGTCAAATCCGCAGTATTAATGAAAATGGTATTTGTATCTCATAATGATGTGTTAGAAAAATGAGGCTGTTTTTTAATCTGTTTAAGAACTTCAGGATACAGTTACTGAATGTATAGCAGTGGTCTTGGTATTATAGAGTGTGCTTAACGAATTTGCCACATTTTAAATAAATAATAGATATCAAACCTATTACCTATTACCTATTATTAGATATCAAACAACTGCAAAATTTGGCACCAAATCAGAAAAATGGCAAAAAAAAGTTGCATACATCCAAGCTTGTACAGTGCATTGTGCAGTGTTGTGAAACTAAGATAATGTAAATATCATGTTTTTTAATGGTTATGCGTTTTTTAACAAACATCAATTTTTAAATCAGGGTTTTTAAAAATAGACTGCATGTTTGTGGGCCAGGGTCGTCAGGCCTTTGGGCTTTCCAAGTTTAGCATGTATGATGTTAGTCAGAGCATGCTCCGTAACACAACCCTCACGATAGCCTGGAGCCCAGATATGTGTGAAAGTTCATACAAAAAGGAATCCTGTTTTTTTTTTTGACAGGATGTCTCTTAGCTCAGAATTTCTAAAAAAATTTTTCTTGATCTAGTTATTATTTGTCTGAAGATTTACAAATAGCTCATTTTTATATATTTTTTCTGTCTTCTGCTCATAAGTCTGACACTTGCAGGATGTTATTTTATTCATAAGGCAAGGATAATATGCTAAGCCCAGTATAATTTAATGATTTTATATAGACTGCTTAAATAATGCAAATGACAGCAAAATGGAAGTAAATCTAGGTCAATGCCAAGTATATTTATTGTACAAAAATTAATTTAAATAACAACAATGAAGTTATAATAAGAACAATAATTTTTTGTGTTGCTGTAAGAGAATTTGTAACCTAAAGATTACCATAATATGATGTATCAGTTATGTTAAATCGTAACTTAAAATTCTATTTTTAAGTTTTTGAATTGAATGAGGAAATTTGAAAAAGTCACATTTAGCATGGGCAACAAGACTTGATCAATTGTTGGCAAATTCTATACAATATTGGTGGTTGGTGTACTGTCTTGAGGCAATTTTTGAGTAAGTATGTGTGTGGCTAGAAGATTAGAGGAAGGTTAATGATGATATGGTTAGAAAGGGGGTGCGTACCAAGATTATGACTAATAGTGGAGTATGGAAGAGAAAAAAATTTGCGCCAACCCCGAATAAATTTGGATAAGGGCAGGAGAATGATGATGATGATTGGCGGTTGGTGTAGCCGCGAAGTCATAGTTAACAAGAATTGCCAAGAAGCGAAAAATTTGTTACCAGTGTATGTGTATCTTTAACCCCTGGGCCATCACAACACCTATCAAAATAAATAATGCTAAAAAAGACCCTAATAATAATACAATATTTTGATTGTTTGTGAAATTCTTGTGACATTTATTTCAGGTCTAGTACCTATGAAGTTTTATGATGGCATTTAATTAGTAGAACTTGTGTACCTTTACATTGCTCTGTGAGTTGTTTAACACTTTCTGGCGTGGACAAAAATTTTTTTTATACAAAATCGCAATACTGTCACAACTGTACCAACAATATCATGGAAAATTAAATTGTTTACCTAGGGCGGTAGACGGCTCCACCCGCTTCCGTATAGGGCGTTGTGTATGAAATCTGTTTACGGGTATGGCACACATTGAGAGCACATACATTTGTTTTTTAAAGTTAATCAACATGATGTCAGCCTTATTGCTTTAAGCATAAAGTCTATACAATAAGCAAAAAAGTTTACACTGGGGTAGCCATGTTTGACGTAAAGGAAGTACCAAATTATACTGTTGTCGCTGTACTGTCATTCCATGAACTTTTAGACTGGTTAAAGCCGCTACCACACGGGAAGGTGTTGAATTTATTTCAGTTTTGTCCTTGTTAAGAACACGAAGTAATAAATGATTGAGCATATGTGCAATTGTGCACCGCCAACATTCATAAAATAAAGTTCCATGAACAACATACTAACTACATGAACAACTACAATTTAAAACCACTTAGTACTTCCTAGTTTCAATATATTGTTTTAATAAATTTCCAAAAGGAGAAATTTGTGCTTTGTTGAAAACATGTAGGTATTTTTTTTTGTTATTTATACAAGTTTTAATTTAAATAACACTTGATTATTTCACTGTGACTATTTTAATAATGCATGAAGTGCTTGTGGGTAGGTGATTCTTCACATACTAAATTATAATGACTGACATATTCTTGTTAGGGAAAGGGAACTCATAAATTTATCTAAGTAATTTCTATTGAATGACATACTGTAATGTTCAAAGGTAATGTTTTATGTTTTCAATTGGTTCCTATAGAAATGAAAGAAGTAACATAATACAATCATGCTCATGATTAATGAACGAAATTAGATTAACATTTATTTTCACTACATGCATATTACTTACCTCAATGACAAGTTTTGAAGTTGTACATGCTTACTTTCCTGGTGAGATACATAAAGACACACAATTTACAGAAACATTCTAGAATAGTTTTAATAAATCTTTTCAATATTTTAAATCATTGATGCCTCTTACCTATGTATTAACCAATGTTTAATCATGAAACAAGCACAATTAGTTTGATCTAAACATTGGATTCAATTTGTAGGTTATGTTTACAAGCTGCCAAATAGTGCGTGGAAAACATGTTTATTTTTGTTAAAGCTATATTAGAAACGTATTAATTGCTATTTTCATACAAAAAAGCAGCCATTTATTTGAATTTATTTCACTTAGTTAAGAACGTAATACCATAAACCCTAGTTGACAACCTGCATTCGTTTACATGTCGTGTTACTTTCCCTAGTGCTCGGATATCGGAATAATAAATTTGTACATACCACATTAATATTCAGCATATAAATCACTATTTATCACATATTCACTATATTTTACAACTTTTAATCGCACCAAACATTTTGTATCATCACGTAAACACCTCCTGATGCGATACTATAACATGTGATCCAATAACGCGCGATTATAATCCAGAACATTAACACTGCAGTCCACGGGTAGTAGTCCGTTGATAATACACCTGTATAATTAATAGAAAACACAACAAACTTTTATTATTTCCCAAAATAGTAAACAATCCTCGAGTGACACAATTGCAACCATAGATTCCACGGCGTTCAGACGGACAACCACAAATAACGGAATCGCGTTTCAAGATACGCAAAAATTACAACATTAGCAACTCGATATTTTTATGTGCTTTTGGGCACAATCTATAGTAATTATAGCACATTATTGGATTGAGATTGGATCAGTGTTCTTTTATCAAAAATATGTTATGATGCTCTAAGTTGATTAATTGATTTTTTTCAAACATTTTGTTTATCAATACGAAGTTTTAACTGATTCATAGATTTGATAAACCTTCTTAAAATGACTATTAAAGTCATTGAGCTAAATAACTAGAGAAGCAAACCTCATTAAAATGTGTCAAAAAAATGTAACCACTATTTAAACGCGACGACGTAGCTTTGAAACCACTCGTATTTAAAAGTAAACATATATCTGTCTCACTTACACAAGTCGCAAGAATAATACCGTCGCTTAGATTAGACAAAGACCGCAATATAAACATGCAATGGCGGGAGGGTGTTGCCTAGCCATGCGAAATTTTACCCAACTTTTTAAGCCGTATAAAACGCAAAAAAAAACATTAAACGTTATGAACGTTATTTTTGAATTACGTATTTAAATATTTAAAAACAATTATTTTTATGTTACAATGTTATTTTTTTGTTACACATTGTCACACATTTAGTTTTATAAAATATTTTAAATCACATACTCTATAAATTAAAAACTCCCACATAATGTGGGAAACTAAAACTAAGTTTTTAGTGGCAACATTGAACCTAATTTACAAAATTCTACATTTTATTTATTTTTATTGCGTTTTTACGTTGATATAAACACAGAAACAATAAACTTACGCGTGGAAAGTAATTCCGGTTAATTTATTGTGTTTTTGTGACCTCGAATCGCACTCTTTCACTACGCATTTTCCCATTTTGGCGGTAATTTTCACTCGGCTAACTTCGGTTGGCGTCATACAGAGCACTGAACTGACACAGTGTTGCCAACTTTGGGGTTTTTCCCCTAAATTTAGGGGGAAGAAGTCTTAAAAGGGGTATTTTTAGGGACAGATTTTTTTTGGGGTTATTTTTAGGGGCTTGCTAAAAGTTTGCTGTGGCGTTATTGACGCTGCTCGTATCTATGGGTATGAATATGGGTCTTGCGTTAAGTTTGAACCTACGGCAAATATGTATGTTAAAAGCCTTTAGCGTACGAATGTATGATTTAAAAAATACATGGACCTTGAACAGTAGCACCGCTGGCGATGATGATGATGCCGTTCTGGAACTGATTAACAATATTACAATTTAGTTAGTAGTTTAGCAATAGGTATTTAGGTACCTAGTCTTTTTTTTTACAAACTATGTACCTATGCGTTTTATTTGGTGAGTTACGAACGACTTAGGGAGTTGGGAACTGCATCAAAGAAATTTACCCTATGTGAACCTATACTTAGGGTTTTTTTAGGGGGATTTTTAAAAAATCTTGGGGGCAAATTTAGTTATGGGTTGGTAACACTGAACTGACATTAGCTACGATTGAGACTGTGGTCTCAAGCCCAGTGGCAACGCCTTGGCGCGGTAATTGCTAATCTAGTGTATGTATATCAATGATTAAAGTGGCTATTTATGTAAAGGTTTACATGTAGGTATTTAAACGCTTTAGCGTTGCATTATCAAAAGTTTTAAAAACTTGCCTGTGATTTAGAACGTAATTTTACTTCGTGAGAAATAAGTCTTTTTTAATCTACCTCTGCCATTTTCTTAAAATTATTCTCATCCTCAAATCAAAATTAAATCGTGTTTAAATGTTCCACTAAATAAAAGTGAAATATTATTAATTGCTGCTCGTCGTATTGCCTAGTGTAAAAATAAACGGTCTTGTTGATTACGTCAATGTGCCGTTAGAGTGCGCTGGTTCTAATTATACCATATTTTTTTATTTAAAAATTTCAAATTAATTTGTTATTTAGCCTGCATAATATTCATCTTGTTATGTAAGTAATTTTATGTCTTTGTAGTCACCTATTATATTCTCGTGGAGTACCTACTTTTTGTTTGATTATCTACTAGAAGGTACCAAAGACCTAGTAGCTATTAGCAATAGATCTTAAAAAATGGATAGTAAGTATTAGTTAAAGTAGTAACAGATTTTGACTAAGGATTGTTAGATTTTTTCGTTTAAATTATACAAACAACTAGAACAAAACAATATAGGTACCTAATTGACTAAGAGTAGACTTAGAAATCCTGTGATAGCCCCTCAAGCGACATCTAGTAGTGAACTAGGAACTAGTAGTAACCTATTTACACAACCTCGAGATAATCTGTATCGCGAATTTGTAGACAAATATTAGGTAATTATGCATACGGTTGAGTAATTACTTTGAATTAATTATTTCTGTTATAAATTTTACTGCGAATACAGCTAATACTAGTAACTATTCTTGTAACATAAATTAGGTAGGTACCAGTTGTTATCAGTAGCGCCCTCTCTCTAGCAAGCAATGGAATACCATTGGTATATTTTTTTCTTAATAATATAATATTGGATACGTTACTTTGGCACACTTACAGTTCATAAAACTCTGTCCATTTATGTTTTTGTGTCTGTTCTTCAAAAAATGCCTCGTAAAGCCACAACAAAGTATCTATAAAATGGTGATGAATGCAGAAGGCTTCGTACGACATCTAGGGGCTGTTGTCGGTATCAATTTTACCCAAAATAATTTTTAGCTCGATATTTTATATATTAGAAATCTTCTAACTACACTACAATTAGTTACTGTATCCGTCTGCAGATTAACCCATTGAAGAATACTGAACAAGACACAATTGTAAGTTTTTTAATTGTGGATTTTTGTTGTGAATTAGCATTCTTGGCTATTCTAACAGCCCCAACACTAAACAATGTACAACCTATGTTGTACCTACGCCTACGCTATTATCGTCTTTTCACTTCTTAACCATCCATGTAATGATGTAGGTACCTACTTACCTAAGTAGGTAGGTACTTAAAAATGTAAAATAACTACTAGCAGTAGGTAGCCAGGGCCGTCTTTTACCTATTGGAGGCCCTGGGTACATAAGGGTCGTGGGGTCCCTGTGTAGATCAAGTGATAATTCATTTTCATTATGAACAATTTTCAAATATTTTGCTACAAAATCAATAAAAAATAATACTAATATTTTTCATATGTTTGGGACTAGAAACTTACTGTAAATCGCAATGAAAATCAATTATTTTGAATGGAACGGCGCGGCGGCTGCAAATATTGATATTTTTGAGAGCAGGCCCGGCCCCCGTCGATCGCGGGGTCCTGGGCAATTGCCCAGAGAGCCCAATGGATAAGAGAGGGGCCTGGCAGTAGCAATCTTAGCTAACAGTGTGCTAAAAGTTTCGCTAGTATTATGGTGGAGTATAGGTAATAGTAGATTGTTATGCAAGGGTCGAAAGGAATCAATTCCCATACAAGGTATTTAGACCCGAGCGTAGCGAGGGCGGCTATAGTCCGAGTGGGAATTGATGTCTTTCACCCGCGTTAAACACTATACTTTTCATTTCGAATATAAGGAAAGTAAAAAAAAGTAGTTTTTCAAAAATATTTATTGATGACATGAACATGAATACTACTTATTTAATAGTCTCTTTTAAATTTGAAATATGGAACACACCGCGTCACAGCCACATAAGTAGGTAGATCCTGTTCACCGCCTTGGCGGGCCGTCCCACTCATCTATTCCGTGGTCCCACTTACTAAGTTTAAAAAAAAATTAACACTGGCTGTTTATAAACTCAGAAGACTGCTGCAATTTTCTTAATTATTAAAAAAAAAACGTAGCTGACTACCTAAGCAAATTTAGTTCTATTTTTAAAATTCATTCCCGCCCTAGAGATGGATGCAATTACCACAATTACTATGAGTCGTTCCCGCCCTAAGGTGGGAAGCAGCGTCTTCCACCCGCTATTCGGATCAAACAAACACTACTTTCCGAGCATGAGAAATGAAAACTAAGTAAGTAGGTGTCATGAAGAGTCACCCATACCTGCGGGGTAGGTACCTACTTATCTAATTGCGTAGGTCCTTTTATTTTGGCAGTTCAACAACATTCATTGCGTTATTTAGTACGTCTTCGAGCAGACGAATTTTTCAAAGAATATGAACCAACGGATTAGGAATTTCCTTCAAAATCCTTCTACTTAGGGTTTGAATTGTTTTTTAATTGAATAGCTCAGCTGCCCCTTATCAAAACCCAGTAAGGTACAACCCAGTTAAGACACCTATGTTTAAATCTTTGCTTCTTCTTCATCTTTTCGTGTCGATGATACTCTTCTTCGATATTTTATATTGTTTGAGCCTAGTAGGTGGCCACGTTGATCGCGTCATCAGTGGCATTCATGATATCATCCAAGGTGCAGGTGAATGGGTCGCTGATAAGGATCGAATTCTGGGAAGTAATGACATACGGGAAACTAAAGAAAAGAGCTCATTTTTAACAAAATACTTTTTTTATTTTTCTTATGTTACCTACCTTACCTTATGTTATCGAGCAGTGGTGGCCAAGTGGTAACGGCCGCGACTTACGAGTTGTAGGTCGTAGGTTCGAACCCAGACAGGCGCTTTACTTTGTGTACATTATTTCATCACCACTGCTCTCAAAACGGTGAAGGCAAACATCGTGAGGAAACCGGCATGTCCTAGAACCAAAAATTCGAAGACATGTGACACCTGCCAACCCGCACGGGGCCCGCGTGGTGGATTACGGCCCACTCCCTCTCACCGAGAGGAGGCTTGCGTCCCAGCAGTGGTAATATTATAGGCTGATTATGTATGTAATTATGTTATGTTACCTACCTATTAATAATAGAGACCCTATGGTCCCGAGATATCGCCGGGTTAATTAAAAAACCAACTAACTCGGGTGATTATGGGATATTAAGTAAAGAGAATAAAATAAAGTATAATAAAGAGAATAAAATTTTGAATCCGTGGGTATATTTAATACCCACCGATTCAAAATTTTAATCTCTTTCTACTGGTAAAACATACTAAGCTGTGCGATGCTTTGTTTTGAAGATACTGAATGGTGAAACCAACTATCTAACCATACCGTTTATATGAAAAACCAATATTCCTTGTTGATCAACAAAATTATGTTTTGTATCGAAGTCAATCAAGATCATCATCATCATTTCAGCCGAAAGACGTCCACTGCTGGACATAGGCCTCCCCCAAGCACTTCCACTTCGACCGGTTCTGTGCTTCTCGCATCCAACGGGTTCCTGCGGCCTTCACAAGATACTTAAATTTAATCAGTTTTCAAAAACCTACAAAATATACGGAATTTTGGGAAAGAAAAACATAATAATAATTCTTTTATTTCGGGTAACTAGGCCCATAGAAGACAGTTTACAAAACATTTCACACTAATAATATAATATAATAGAATAAAATAATAATAAAATTCATAATAAATGTCAAAAAAAAAAAGATAGCATGAAAATTATACAATTACGATACTTTAACACATACAAAAATACACTAGGATTAATAAACTAAACGGCCTCGCCTGAACATGCCTGCTGCAGCAATGCAGCATATATGGGCAGTCCAGCCCGTCAGCAATCATCGCCAGGATTGCGTTGAAGCTGGCCCATACTCTGCGCACCAGAGAGATGCTCCGCCTGCGCATAGTTGCGTAAAAACAGGCGGTGCGCTCCTTCGCGAACATGCCCGAGGCGCTGCAGAACCGAGGCAGCTCCACCACAATCCTAAACGCGTTATTGTAGAGAACGCGGAGGTCGCTATAGCACTTCTTTGTGTAACGAGCCCACAAGCTGCAGGTGTAAAGGGATGTACAAATCGCTCTAAATAGTGTGACTTTTACCTTCCTTGAACAACTAGCAAACCTGCGGGCTATCATGTTGGCTCGTATTGAGAGCGACCTCCGCTCTCTCCCAATAAAAAAAATTTATTCACCCTCTCCAGAGGTGTCCCGTTAAGTCTAACAGACGGAACATTCATTCTGGCTACTTACTCACCAACTCCAAAAACCATGAACTGGCTTTTTGCCACATTATATCACAAACCATAATCACGAGCATAATCTTCACATACATTTAACAACCTGCTCAGACCACATACCGACGCACTCAGCAACACCATGTCGTAAGCATAACTAAGATTATTCACAGACAATCAATCAATATGGCATCCTACATGGCAGTTGCTGAGCGCGACGATCAGGTCATTCGTGTATACGTTGAATAGCGTAGGAGATGTCAACCCGCCCTGCCTGACTCCACATTTAAGTTCTGCTCTGACATCACTCCCCCACCATTTCACACAATTCTTTTGATGCCCATACCAGAACCGAAATAGGCTGGTAATTTCATTCGGTAAGTTAATCTGGTCTAACTTGCTCCACAGAACATCGTATTGGACTAAATCGAAAGCCGCATGCATATACCGGTGTTTCTCTTCGTATAATAGTTGACAGTGTGTGTGTTTATGAAAACCGTGGTACTGCCGGTAGTTTAAAATAAGACGGGTGACTTAGCTGATACCAATAACTACAGGCCTATCTCTCTAGCAACCACAGCGTCTGCTTAATGTACAGCTGAACAATTACGTAACTCTCCACGACAACCAGTTCGGGTTTCGTCCGCAGCTATCAACGGAGAGCGCGATACTGTGCAGTGCTAACAATTGATTACTCTCATTCATGTATTTCACAAACTACTCGCCACTTCGTTGATCCCAAATCACATTTTTGTCCGATTCTATCGTTTGAGATACCTCCTACCTTAGCTTAGGTGTCAATAAATTTAAGTTACACTCAATTAAACCTTAACTGGTTCTTAATTGTTCAAAATGATGACCATTGTTTTCAATACATAGCTGGATTCGATGTCTCAACTCTCAAGGATTGTACTGCATTCAAAATTTGAATTTAGATCATAATGTGAAGGTGACTAGGTGGTGATAGATATAATCTGTTATGGAAATATAAATTTATTATATTACTTATCCTGGTTTCATTAATACGAGTTTATTATGGTCACCCTACACACTGAATTTACAAGAAAATAGTTAAGTATTGTTTTTTCAGAATCCAAAATATATACATTGCTGAACTGTGCAGATATATTTAGCAGACATTTCTGCTAAATATTCGTATCTCTGGCTTTAGATTCCGTTGAGATCTCAGGTGGCTACAGTCAAACATATATAATTACAACGTCAGGATTGAGGAGCCAAAGAAAATGCGTTCATATACAAAATTTATTCTGTTTTACTATTTTACTCCTATACTGCAAAAACAAACACAACACCTGCTAAATGATCAATATGTCGAATATATTAATTGATCGCTCACATCCAATGAGTTAAGATTGAGGAGCCATATTAAAAGTATTGTATTTTCTTTCATTTTAGCACTACAGATCCAAAATTTTTAGACGGTAATATGCAAAATTGCTACTAAATGATGCAAACTTTTCATAAAAAGGGCAAAAAAATCGCGTTTGTTGTATGGGAGCCCCCCTTAAATATTTATTTTATTTTGTTTTTAGTATTTGTTGTTATACCGGCAACAGAAATACATAATTTGTGAAAATTTCAACTGTCTAGCTACCGCGGTTCTTGAGATACAGCCTGGCGACAGACAGACGGACGGACGGACGGACGGACAGCGAAGTCTTAGTAATAGGGTTCCATTTTTACCCTTTGGGTACGGAACCCTAAAAATGGGCAAGTAAACAAATTTTTATTATGTTGGTCTTGTCCCGAGGCATTGGTGTTCAACCTTTTTAGGAAATTCATAAAAAATATTTATTTATTTTTACAGCGACCAAACGTTCAATATCTCCTAGTGTGCTTGACACTGAAGACTCGAATGACTCACAGTCTTTGTTAAGGCCGAAGAATAATAATAAACCTAATAAGAAAATGAGAAAATCTATTGAAGTAAATAAAAATATATGTAACAATTGCGACATTATCGAAAAAGCGGCTACAGAAGAAAATGATAAGAGAAATTAATATTTTACACGATTGGTATTTGAAGAGCTAAAGCATGTCAAACCATGTTTAAGGACGCATAAAAATTGCATGCATGGAAAAAAAATGGTTGCCTGTAAAGTCGGTTTTACGGGCGAAGATTTTACGTGACAACGTCTTTTTCTCGGTAGAATAGTTGAGTGGGAGAGAGACGCAAGGCATTCGGCGGGCCTCTCTCTCGTTCGGTGACACATCGTAACGTTACCGAGCGTTACACTTTTTCATAAGTGACTCCCAGCCGCAACCTAATTTAAGACGTTGTCACGTCAAAAATGTTTTCGATCCCTATATTACGACCCACGACGTGGGTCCTCAGCACCTAGGATGAGGTTCAAAATAATTTATAGAAAAATATCCTTCAATCTTTAAACCAACGCATACCCTAAAAGGTGACTTTTAAATATAAACTGCTATATTTTTTTCAAAATTTATTACAATTTATTTGAGAAGAACAATTTAGTTTTTAATAGAGCCCACTACGTGGGTTCCCGGGTTCATGAATGTAGCAAAAGGGAGCCCTCGACGTGGGTCCTTGGCATGGAATGTGTTAATTTTAAGGCTATCGGCTGAGGAGAGGTGGTCAGGTTATATCGCACCTCCTCTACATGGATGACCTAAAACTCTTTGCCCCCAACAATTTGCAACTGATGGAGCTACTGAAAGTAACTCAAACTTTCAGTAGCGCCATCAGGATGGATTTTGGTGTGGACAAATGTGCGGTCATGCATGCAAAGCGAGGGGAGATTGTTGAATCCGTGGGAACCCAACTCTCGGATTCCACAAACCTTAGAACCCTCTCCTCATCCGAAACCTATAAGTATTTGGGTATGTCGGAAGCGTTAGGCATCAATGTTACTGACATGAAGCAATCGTTGAAGGAGCGCTTCTTTGGCCGCCTGAAAAAAGTACTTAATAGTTTTCTATCAGGCGGAAACAAGGTGCGCGCCTTCAACGGTTGGGTCATGCCGGTTTTGATGTACTCTTTTGGCATACTCAAATGGACTCAGACCGAACTCGACGCCCTGGATAGGAGGGTCCGTACGTTGCTGACTTCAAATCGAATGCATCACCCACGGTCATCGGTAATGAGGCTGTATATCCCGCGAAAGTGTGGAGGTCGAGGGTTTTTAAACGCTAAGACCCTCCACAATCGCGAGATATGCAGTCTCAGGGAATATTTTCTAGAAACCGACGTGGGGATGCATCGAGATGTAGTCGCCGTGGACAAGGGCCTCATCCCGCTCTCCTTGGCTAAAGAGAACTGGCGCAAGCCAGTAGTGCTTGACACTAATGATCGCATGGAGGTATGGCAGAGTAAGGAGCTTCACGGACGCTTTTTCCGGGCCCTACATGGACCCGATGTTGATCTACAAGCGTCCGTAGCCTGGCTGCGTTTCGGTGACCTCTTTGGGGAAACCGAAGGTTTTGTCTGTGCAATTATGGACGAAGTTATGATGACGAACAATTACCGGAGATTTATTGTGAAAGACGGCACGTTTGACATCTGTCGGGCATGCCACCGGCCGGGAGAATCAATCAGGCATATTATCTCCGGGTGTTCTCGTCTAGCTAACGAAGAGTACTTGCATAGACACAACCTTGTAGCCAGGATAATCCAACTTGCTCTGAAATACAACCTTGTGGAATCGGAGGTGCCGTACTACAGGTATGTACCCGACCCAGTTCTCGAAAATGGTGATATCACATTATATTGGGATCGATCCATCATCACTGACAGGACTGTTGTTGCCAATAAGCCTGATATAGTGGTGGTGGATCGATCAGAGCGGCGCGCAATGATTGTTGACATAACCGTCCCGCATGATGGGAACCTCGTGAAAGCCGAGAAAGATAAACAAATCAAGTATCTTGACTTGGCTCACGAGGTTGTCGGCATGTGGGATGTGGACTCAGCGATCATTGTGCCGATAGTCGTGACAGCCAATGGTCTAATAGCCAAGAGCCTCGACCAACACCTGAGGAGGCTCTCGTTGGGCAGCTGGATCAAGGGCTTGATCCAGAGAGCGGTACTTCTGGACACAGCCCGAATAGTTAGGACTTAGGAGGTTCCTCTCTCTGGAGCCCTGACCGCCGGTAGCTTGGACCCTGTTCCCGATACCGGTGGGCTACTATTTTTTATATTTTTAAATGTTTTTATATTTCTTTATACTAATATTTAAAAATATAATTTATAAGAATTTAATTGAATACTCCTTTATTCAATTAATAATAATATTATTGTCATCACAACAAACCCAATTATCGTTGATCAAGCAGTGACTCTTGTAGTGACCGATATTACCTACATACGGAGGAACATATTCCAACGCGCCTAATAACTTAAATGTTTTACGTCCTGTTTTTATCTACCGTGGTATTTCACTGAGTATTATATTTTGAGTTCCATTTAAATCAAATAAAGCAATATTAGTTACTTCATATTTGTATTGAATGCTTTTATTTTTGCATTCTGAACAAGGTTTTAATTCGGAATTATCGACAACGATGGCGTCTTTCAGGGTTTTGATTCCAAACATGTTAATCTATATATACTAATATTATAAAGCTGAAGAGTTTGTTTGTTTGAACGCGCTAATCTCAGGAACTGCTGGTTCGAATTGAAAAAATATTTTTGTGTTGGATAGGTAGTCCATTTATCGAGGAAGGCTATAGGCTAATAACATCACGCTACGACCCTTAGGAGCCAATACATTAGTACTACATTCTTTGGTTCGTTTAACACTATACAAGAAATCAATTAGAATATGCTCAAACACAAAAGCCATATTACTATTTCATTCGTAATAATTGTTATTTTTGTCGTAAAAGTGTGAAATTATTTCTTCTCTTAGTTTGTATGCTTCGTTTTCATTTTGATTTTTGGCTAAAATATTAATAAAATCAAGGATTAAATTATTTTTGCATGTGTTGAAGAGTTCGCGAATATACCTAAATGTTTGTTTGGGATCCATATGCCAACATAAAAAACACGTCTTCCCATGCACTTTCGCTCCGCTTTCACTAAATCGTATGTAGTTTTTTTCTCTCTTTCTTCAAGGTACTTACCTATCTATCATAATATAATTGAAAATGTCCGATTGACGCACCATACATCTTGGTCACCGTTCTTCTGACTTGCATTATAGGTTTTAAGTTCTGTAGTTCGTGAAGTTCAAACATTAGGACTTCATCCATACCACAGCCTATACATCATACAGTCGTTCGACGAAGCCGTCTAGACAGGACAATCGTGCGGGGTGTGAGGGTCGAGACGCGGGAGGTGCGAGACCGAACTGCATACTGCCACCGTGTTAGTAGTTCGGGACATAACTTTCAGGGTTAATGATTTCGACTTTTCGGTATTGATTTTATTAATGGGATACTATTTTCAAAAATGTAATGGTACACATTTTATTTTATTTTTAATTTATGAAGACAAATACAGAGATACGACGTAACATTTGAGTGCTGGCTTATTTGTTAAGTTTTTTTTTCTAATTATTTTACTTATTATTTTTCTTTTCAGTTTATTTTTTTTTTACTTGACATTTCCATGGCTTTCGAGGACGCTAAAGCCGATAGTGCAGTCAAAACGAAAATCCAAAATGGCGGCTGCAAAAATTTTCAAATTTTTCATCATGGGTGTCGTTTCCAAGAATTTCAAGGGTGCTGACAACGAACATGAGGTCATAATCAAAATTCAAGATGGCGGCTGCGAAAATTTTCAAATTTCGTCATGGGTGTCGTTTCCAAAGATTGCGAGGGTGCTGACAGCGAATATGAGGTCAAAATCAAAATTCAAGATGGCGGCTGCGAAACAATGTAATTTTTCATCATAGATGTCGTTTGGCCTGTTGTTTGAAAATGGGACTGTGACACTATCTGATGTAGAAAAACGTATGTTAAGTAGAATAATTCCATTCGTAACAATGGTCAAACTCAGCGGTCGTAGGTACCAGTCATCACTCCAGTTTCCTCATCAGTCTAGGAAAAAAATAATTTTCAAGTTTTACTTAATATTCCTCATTCCCTTTCAATATAGTGTACATTATTCTACTAGTCAAGCCCTTTTATTTGATACACATATTGAGGGAGTTGTGAAAAATTATGTAATCCGCCATTTTGTGGTGGGGGCCATCTTGAACCGATTTTCATCAAACATACCTAGCTAAGAACACTTCCGACTAATTCACCATCGGTTCAAAATCGGTTCATCCGTTCGGGAGCTACGATGCCACAGACAGACACACAACACACAGACACGTCAAACTTGTAACACCCCGTCGTTTTTGCGTGGGGGGTTAAAAAGACTATATTTTGATCATTGTTAATTATTGTTTATGATAATAGTAATGTTGATGACGATGTTGATCTCAAATAAATTAATTAATAAATTAATATTGTTTACTTGAGACAAGTGACAACCCTAGCTGTCGCGATAATGTCTAGACGTTGTCGGCATTTAGTGAACGTCTGATTCGCAGGTCAACAGTCGCATTTAGCTTTGAAATTATGCCTAAAAATTACTTATTAATTACTTATATTTGCTTACCATGATGAGAGAATTGCTTATTTCATAACTAAAAAGAATTAAAACAATTAAGGTTGACCAGCCATTCTGACATCAGAATGGCTGGTCAATCTCTGTAGAGTAGTAACTATGAGGAATTGCTGAAATTTTCATGGGCCAAAGATTGCTTATCAATTGCTTATTTCACAATTTATAAGCCTAGACCCTGTTTATCCTCTCTTTATGCTAGCCACGAGTTAAAAAGCCTCTGCGCCTGTTAAAATATGTGAGCAAACTGACGTATGTTCGTACTTGTTGCTTTATTTTCTGTAATAACCAAACGGTGCCTAGTTCTAGATTGTTTGTAATCATATCATCTTCCTGCCCTTGTCAAATGTTACTTGGGGTCGGCGCAACACGCTTTTTTCTTCCATTCTACCCTGTCAGTCGTCACGCTATCGCTATCATTTACTCTTTTTTCCTTCATAATATCATTCCTCACACAATCCATCCATCGTTTCCTTTGTCTTCCTCTCTCTTCATCCATTAACATTTATATTCATATTCTCACCAGACTCAGTAATTGAAAAAATATGAGCTATAATATATATTGTTGTGGCGTATTGTGTTCTACGCACATATCTACTTAGTTATAGTTATGCATGTACTAAAGAAACATTTAATAGGCAGGTCTTCGACCAATGACTAGTCGCTCAATACACTTGTGGCACAACACACGTCTTTTCTTACTAAAATCCTATACAACCCAAAGTGAACCTTATTACATTCAACATATGGTCGTATTCGAGCCGAACGTAGCAACTACGGAGCGATAAACATCTGGCCGATTGAACAAAAGAACCGCATTCCAAAGCGATAAGGATTCATAGAAAAAACACCTCGTTCTAGTCAGTTATGAATATGTTTGCAACTAAGTAATTAGCGCAACTACGGAAGAATAGCAAGTTTTACGAACAATTTGATTGAAGATTTGTTTAAAGTGGAATAACAATGAGTACAACCAAAGAACAACAGCAATATCTCGCTGTCTTGGAAGAAGGTGCTAATTTATTACAAAAAACGCAAACAAATTTGAAAAAGTGTCCAAAAGGAAGACTGACAAAGGGTTATATAGAAGCACGTGTGAAAATTATTGATGAGTATTGGATGTCATTCAAGAACGCACATGACGGGTTAGTAAAGATAACACCCAAAGAACAAAAGGGAACTTTGCCATACTTTTTGAACGAAGAATTCTTTGTTTATGAAGAATTATATAGCTCATTACAAGGTGATTTGAAAGATATGCTTACGTCGTTAGCGGAATCGGCATCGATGGATTCGAGAAATTCAAGCATGAACGTAACATATGCATCGCAACATATAGTGCATTTACCGAAAATTGAGTTACCTAAATTTAATGGAAATTATGAAGGATGGCCGACTTTCAAAGATTTGTTTAGTTCTTTGGTGCACGAAAATAATAACCTCAGTGATGTACAGAGATTACATTATTTAAAAACAAGTGTGAGTGGAGAAGCTGAGGCGTTATTGACCCATATACAAGTGACATCCAGTAATTACGCAACTGCATGGAATGTTTTAAATAAGAGGTATGGTAACAGACGTATAATATTAAACTGTATTATGAAAAGATTATTTTACCAGAAAAAAATGACTTCGCAATCAGCCGTCCAATTAAAGGGCTTGTTAGATACAACTATAGAATGCCTAAATAATATGGAAAATTTAAAAATAACTACAGGCTCTTGGGATCATTTAATAATATTTCTGCTCGTTCAGAAGTTTGACCCAGAGACACATAAAGGCTGGGAAGAGTATGCCTATAAGGAAGACAGCGAAGCATTGCCTACTTGGAGTGAACTAAAGAACTTCATGGAGTCCAAGTTCCGCACCTTGGAGTTAGTTACAGGCGTTACAGCTAACAATAATACAAGAGAAAAACAAGCTAAAGAACGTTCTTATCATGTTGCCACACCGACTACAGAGAAGACATGCATCATGTGCAATGAAAACCACACGTTGTGTCACTGCAAGAAATTTGTTGATATGAAACAAGATGAGCGAACCGAATATGTCAAGAACAAACATTTATGTTTTAACTGTCTAGCACTTGGACACTCTGTGAAGAGATGTAGACTACCAGTGTCCTGTCAGAAATGTCACCGACGTCATCATTCTTTACTACATGAGACTAAGAACACAGAACCAGCGGCTACACCGAGCACTTCACAACCGTTGGCTTCACAGCATGTAGTAGAAGAAAAAGAACCAGTTCAAGTGAACACAATGATCGCGTCGCATCATACAACTAGACATGGAATAGCACTGTTAGCGACTGCTGTAGTGGAAGCAACAAATACAGAGGGTCAAATCATTTCACTACGCGCGCTGATAGACCAGGGTTCTCAAGCTACATTCATAAGCGAGAAAGCGACTCAACTATTGAAACTGAAGCGACAACCATTCAAGGGAAGTGTTGTAGGAGTGGGATCTTCGAAAACAGAGATCAAACACGTGGTACAGCTTAATATAAGATCACAGTGGGACCATAGATATAGTTTACCGATCCAAGCCTACGTGATGTCAAAACAACTGACCACTAAGATACCCACCAAAACAATTGTCAAACAATCATGGCCTCACATTGAAGGGCTTAACTTGGCTGATCCGAGTTACTTAACACCTGGTTCTGTAGATCTGCTATTAGGAGTCAAGGAATATGCACAGATTATACAGCCAGATTTAATAAAGGGTCCACCAGGCACTCCAACTGCACAAAAAACAAACCTGGGTTGGATTATTTTCGGAGATATCAATGAAAAACCGCAAAACGATACCTACCTTGTGATGCATCACCAAATTGACGTAGACGAAATCTTGAAATCGATATGGGAAATAGAGATTGACAAGGACAGATGTTTAACAAAGGAAGATAAGATGTGTGAAGATATTTACGAGAAAACAACAACTAGAAATGAGGAAGGAAGGTACATAGTGAAATTACCTTTCAAAACTTACAGTCCACAACTAAATGAAATGAGCACGAGTACAAAACTACAAACACCGGAAGGAAACACAAAGGAGATAGCCAAACAAAGATTCTTACAACTTGAGCGGAAGTTTAAGAAGTCATCAGACCTGAAAAAAGAATACACAAAGGTTATAAATGATTACATAAATCAAGGACACATGGAGAAGATACCTGAAAAAGAAAGGGAAACAAAATCAGTTTACTTACCTCACCACGCTGTCGTTCGTACCGACAAGGAGACCTCTCGAACACGCGTTGTCTTCGATGCTTCCTGCAAAGGCACAAATAATATTTCACTAAATGAAGAATTATTGGTAGGTCCGCAACTGCAAGATGATTTGAGAATCCTTCTTATTAAATGGAGAATGAAGCGTATCTGCTTCATGGCCGATATCAAACAAATGTATCGCCAAATATTGGTGACTCGTGAAGACGCAGACTTCCAGCGAGTTATCTGGAGACCCAACGAGGATGATGATTTACACGAATACCGTTTGCTGAGGGTCACATTCGGTACAGCATCTGCACCATATTTAGCTGTTAGAACACTCCACCAAACAGCTGATGATGAAGGAAGAGATCAACCACTTGCTGTACAATCCATCAAGGATAATTTTTACATGGATGACTGGCTTGATGGAGCTGATGAAACCGAAACTGCTATTTTTCTAGCCAAAACTGTCACAAACATACTACAAAAGGGCGGGTTTCAACTCACGAAATGGTCATCAAACGATATTAATTTTATGAAATCTATAGATGAAGCAAAAAGATCCACCAACGCACATATAGACATGAATCTTGATGGAACAATAAAGGCATTGGGTATTGTGTGGAACCTGAAAACAGACACATTTCAATACAACCTGACTTTACCAACATCTGAAAGTACTTATGTAACAAAAAGAAGTATTTTATCTGACATACAAAGGCTTTTCGATCCACTTGGTTGGATTGCACCGAGTACAGTAATGGCAAAAATACTGTTACAAAAACTATGGCTCGAAAAGGTGAATTGGGATCAGAACGTTAGTGAAACGTTATGTGATGAATGGAATCAGATAAGATCAGATTTTACTAGTGTGAACGATGTACAAGTAAACAGATGGCTTGGTACAACGGAAACAAACAAAACAAATATACAAATACATGGATTCAGTGACGCTTCGATAAGAGCTTACGCTGCAGCAGTATACATAAGAACTGAAACAAATGACAAGGTTGAAATAAAACTCATTGCTGCAAAAACCAGAGTAGCACCCCTGAAAACAATATCCTTACCAAAACTAGAGTTGTGTGGTGCATTACTTCTCTCAAAGCTTATGAAACAAATTGGACTAGCAATGAAAATTACAACTTCAGATATGTATGCATGGACAGATTCCTCTATAGTTATAGCATGGCTATGTGGTGATCCCAAACGATGGAAAACGTTTGTTGCCAACCGCGTCGTTGAAATTGTAGAAAACGTAAATAACAAGCGCTGGTATCATGTACAGTCGAGTGATAATCCCGCAGACTTAGCCTCTCGAGGAATGTTGCTGTCCGAACTAAAGAAATGTGACTTGTGGTGGAGAGGCCCAAGTTGGTTATCTGAAAAGGAAATAAAGATTAGTAAACAGGAAGTTATGACAACAGATATGGAAATTAAAACAACGAAGGTTATTACTCACCTCAGCACAGAAGAACAAGAGAAATCTATAACTACAAAATTTGAGAATTTTAACAACTTATCGGAATTACTTAAAGTTGTTTGTTACTGCAAAATATTCTTGAACTACAAGGTCAATGTGAACATTAATAAACAAATAACAACACAAGAATTAGAAGATGCACTGACAATTTGTATAAAAAGAGTTCAAGAAGAAGAATACACGGAGGAAATAGAAAGATTAAAGATAAATAAACAAGTAAAAAGGAGAAGTCCGTTGCGATCCCTCAACCCTTTTCTTGATGATAAACATATCCTCAGGGTGGGCGGTCGCCTCAGACACGCAAACTTACCTGATGAAAGAAAACATCCAATTATTCTCGGAAATAAAAACACATTGACACCTCTTATTATAGCCGACGCGCACTTAAAGACGCTTCACGGAGGAATTCAATTGATGTTATGTTATCTACGGTCAAAATACTGGATTTTAAGGGCAAAATCAATGGCTAAGAAACATGTTCACAAATGCCTCATTTGCGCTAGACTTAGTGCTACTACTAGAGCTCAGATTATGGGAGACTTACCCGATGAGAGAGTGACTCCATCCAGACCATTCTTGAATAGTGGGGTAGACTTCGCGGGGCCCTTTCAGATTTTGTTATCTAAAGGCCGAGGTAACAGGACAACAAAGGCCTACGTTTCTATATTCATCTGTATGTCCACGAAGGCAATCCATATTGAACTTGTAAGTGATCTTACTTCAGAAGCGTTTATCGGCGCTTTTAGACGTTTTATTGCCAGGAGAGGCAAATGTAATCACCTGTGGAGCGATCAAGGGCGTAACTTCGTGGGAGCTGACAAAGAACTCCGAGATATGTGGAACGATGCAAGCTTACAGTTTACTGGAGAAATTGCACAAACACTAGCCACAGAGGGTACTCAATGGCATTTCATTCCCGCTTACAGTCCCTCTTTCGGTGGATTATGGGAGGCTGGTGTTAAATCGATAAAATTCCACCTGAAAAGAATTGTAACAACCCACCTAACATACGAAGAGATGACGACGATACTCTGCCAAGTGGAAGCTTGCTTGAATTCCCGTCCGTTATGTCCCATGAACGACGCTGATCCTGACAACATGGACCCACTAACGCCAGGACATTTCTTAATTGGAGAGGCACCTATTGTTGTCCCATCACCCGATATGAAAGACATAAGGCTGTCCAGCTTATCTCGCTGGCAACACACACAGAAACTTGTTCACGACTTCTGGCGGCGATGGCAGGATGAGTATTTATCCAGATTGCAACAGCGTCCTAAGTGGCATAAAAAAGAAGAAGAATTTAAGATCGGAGATGTCGTCTTGATAAAAACTGATAACTTGCCACCTGGAAAATGGTCATTAGGACGAATCGTCGATAAGCACCCTGGTCCGGATGGTCTAACGAGGGTGTATAGTGTCAAAAGTGGTAGTTCCGTAACAAAAAGAACTGTAACAAAATTATGTCCATTGCCTCTCAATGGAACCTAATCTGTGTCCCATTATTGTTTTATAAAATTATGTTTTGTTATGGTTTGCTGATTTACACTGTTTAAAATGCTCTTTGGAAATGCAGTATTAATTTTGTTGGTAATTGTTTAATGCATGTTAAATATTAATATCACTGACCCCCACCAACAGATTTATATAACGTTGTTTAGTGATAATCTCATACTTATGTAAATTTTTAAATAATTGTTTCTTAAAAGACCTACAGGCCTTTTGGTGGGCGGTATGTTGTGGCGTATTGTGTTCTACGCACATATCTACTTAGTTATAGTTATGCATGTACTAAAGAAACATTTAATAGGCAGGTCTTCGACCAATGACTAGTCGCTCAATACACTTGTGGCACAACACACGTCTTTTCTTACTAAAATCCTATACAACCCAAAGTGAACCTTATTACATTCAACATATATATACAGGGTGGAATTTTTGCATGTCACCTGGAGGGAAAGTAAGTACTGGAGATAGCAAATTTTACTCAAAGGAAACATTCCTTTATTTTTAAAAAGAAACAAATCTGCATTCACCGATTTTCAAAAATTCGCTAGCCACACTCGGGAATCGAACCGACTAAAGTTCTAAAAAATAACATCCTTTACTCACATACATCCTTTTGACTGTATACAGGGTGTCCCGTAACTCAACGTCAAGCCGGAATCGGGTGATAGGACAAATCATAATAGTTAACAGAAAAACATAAAAAACAAGTGCGAGGTGCGAGTCGGACTCGCACACGAAGGGTTCCGTACCACAAGGCAAAAACGCCGAAAAAAACACGTTTGTTGTATGGAAGCCCCCCTTAAATATTTATTTTATTTTGTTTTTAGTATTTGTTGTTATAGCGGCAACAGAAATACATAATTTGTCAAAATTTCAACTGTCTGGCTACCGCGGTTCTTGAGATACAGCCTGGTGACAGACAGACGGACGGACAGCAAAGTCTTAGTAATAGGGTTCCGTTTTTACCCTTTGGGTACGGAACCCTAAAAATCTTAGTCATGAAGTTTTAAATTACATTAATTTCTTTTTTTTTTCGAAAAGTGTTGTGATGGTTTTTTAGCTCCTTTAGCTACAAATCTTTACTTTTTTTATATTTTCTTTTTTTTTTGTGTAATCTTGAGTAGTGCTTGTGTAATCTGTTGTTTTAAAATTTTAGCTAACTGCTCCAACTTAGAAGAAAATGTCATATTTATCCGAACCAAAAATGAAAAATTAATACTTTGCCCAACTTTAACATACCTACAGTATGTTAAAGTTATTTTTATATATTACAGTATGTTAAAGTCATTTTAGAATCCTTATTAAATGCGTCAACTTTTAAGGTTACTTACCAAACTGGCGTAATACATTTTTTCGGTATGTGATAGCAGATTCATATTTTAGTTCCTCTGACATTTCAACGCGTTTTGCTGGTGATAATTTAATCTTTTTATCGAAATTTATTATAGTACACATACAGCAAGCTATTTTATCGACAGGCCAGAAAATCACAATATTTATCAATGCTTTGCATTGCTTACATAGGTACACCTTTGCAAGTAATTCGGTCCTCATTTTTAATGGAATATTGTTGGAAGATCCAAGAACAAGGAATTTTCATTGCTTTCCATATTTCCTCACGCAATACATGAGCCCACATATGTTTTGGCAAACGGTATTTTTGTGCAATAAGAGGTTTTGAATTTTGATTAACTTTAAATTGCTTACTTATCGGCTGAATTCTCTCCCATTGGTATAAATCTATAAAAAAATCAAAGTTTATCGATGGACTTGATGAACATGCTTTTTTATTTTGTGTAGTACCACTGCTGTAACTGAAACTCTCATTTTCTCTTATTTGGGGCACATCAAAGAAATAGTTAAAATTCTTCTTTGCAGAAAGATATAGTCCTTGTTCAGTAATCGGACTAGGTAGGTAGGTAGGTTTATGAGAAGGATATGACACAACGTTTGACAGCTGACGTTTTTAGTCTGGAACCACATCCGAAAAAGTACTCTGTGACATCCGCTATGTAAAGATCACACCCTTTTACTTTTTCTAATGTACTTGTACGCCAACCAACGCCATTTTTTGTAAAATCTTTAAAATTGGAATTAAAACCGGCATCTCAACCTGAAAACTGTATTTATTAAAACCACCCCGTGCTCCAGCAACTACAGTATGTTAAAGTATTATTTTTCATTTTTGGTTCGGATAAATATGACATTTTCTTCTAAGTTGGAGCAGTTAGCTAAAATTTTAAAACAACAGATTACACAAGCACTACTCAAGATTACACAAGAAAAAAGAAAATATAAAAAAAGTAAAGATTTGTAGGTAAAGGAGCTGAAAAACCATCACAGGGTGTACACTTTTCGAAAAAAAAAAGGAAATTACTGTAATTTAAAACTTCATGACTAAGATTTTTAGGGTTCCGTACCCAAAGGGTAAAAACGGAACCCTATTACTAAGACTTCGCTGTCCGTCCGTCCGTCCGTCTGTCTGTCACCAGGCTGTATCTCAAGAACCGCGGTAGCCAGACAGTTGAATTTTTTACAAATTATGTATTTCTGTTGCCGCTATAACAACAAATACTAAAAACAAAATAAAATTAATATTTAAGGGGGGCTCCCATACAACAAACGTGTTTTTTTCGGCGTTTTTGCCTTGTGGTACGGAACCCTTCGTGTGCGAGTCCGACTCGCACCTCGCACTTGTTTTTTATGTTTTTCTGTTAACTATTATGATTTGTCCTATCACCCGATTCCGGCTTGACGTTGAGTTACGGGACACCCTGTATACAGTCAAAAGGATGTATGTGAGTAAAGGATGTTATTTTTTAGAACTTTAGTCGGTCCGATTCCCGAGTGTGGCTAGCGAATTTTTGAAAATCGGTGAATGCAGATTTGTTTCTTTTTGAAAATAAAGGAATGTTTCCTTTGAGTAAAATTTGCTATCTCCAGTACTTACTTTCCCTCCAGGTGACATGCAAAAATTCCACCCTGTATATATATATTATAGCTCATATTTTTTCAATTACTGAGTCTGGTGAGAATATGAATATAAATGTTAATGGATGAAGAGAGAGGAAGACAAAGGAAACGATGGATGGATTGTGTGAGGAATGATATTATGAAGGAAAAAAGAGTAAATGATAGCGATAGCGTGACGACTGACAGGGGAGAATGGAAGAAAAAAGCGTGTTGCGCCGACCCCAAGTAACATTTGACAAGGGCAGGAAGATGATATGATTACAAACAATCTAGAACTAGGCACCGTTTGGTTATTACAGAAAATAAAGCAACAAGTACGAACATACGTCAGTTTGCTCACATATTTTAACAGGCGCAGAGGCTTTTTAACTCGTGGCTAGCATAAAGAGAGGATAAACAGGGTCTAGGCTTATAAATTGTGAAATAAGCAATTGATAAGCAATCTTTGGCCCATGAAAATTTCAGCAATTCCTCATAGTTACTACTCTACAGAGATTGACCAGCCATTCTGATGTCAGAATGGCTGGTCAACCTTAATTGTTTTAATTCTTTTTAGTTATGAAATAAGCAATTCTCTCATCATGGTAAGCAAATATAAGTAATTAATAAGTAATTTTTAGGCATAATTTCAAAGCTACATGAGACTGTTGACCTGCGAATCAGACGTTCACGGCATTTACCACGAGATCAAAGGCGTCGACCTACTGTATGGTTTTTATACTGTGTCCATACTGTCTACATATTCTTCGAAATCGTATCAGTGATTAGCAAAAAGAATGGGACCTCTACTAAGCTTCGTTTAAGAGAACTGCGTGGCGGCGCGGTTCTCCATGTTTCGACCGCGCGGCCATAGCATTTAAGGTCTGTAGGTCGTGAAGTTCAAACATTAGGACTTCATTCATGCTGTCTACATATTCTTCGAAATCGTATCAGTGGTTAACAAAAAGAATCGAGACCTCTACTAAGCTCCGTTTAAGAGAACTGTGTGGCCGCGCGGTTCTCCACGTTTCGACCGCGCGGCCATGGTTAACCTTTACAACTTTCTGAATATTGGATCTACGAATTTGCGAGTTTCATTGTGTGTTTTACAAATTCCTTCGTAATGTTGACGTAGTCGTTTTTCTTCTACGACACTGTGGCCGAGCAGTCGAAACGGACACGTGAAATGTACGGCGGCATAGCGTATGAGGTACACGAGAAGTGTAGGAG
Organism: Oligia latruncula; assembly: GCA_948474745.1. Lineage (NCBI taxonomy): Eukaryota > Metazoa > Arthropoda > Insecta > Lepidoptera > Noctuidae > Oligia > Oligia latruncula. Next base: position 14,852,338 of record OX419693.1, on the reverse strand, counting down.
GCGAATGTGTAAAAATTGTATTACACATTCGCCTCCTCTACCATAACCATAACCATAATCAGCCTATAATGTTCCCACTGCTGGGACACAGGCCTCCTCTCGGTGAGAGGGAGTGGGCCGTAATCCACCACGCGGGCCCAGTGCGGATTGGCAGATGTCACATGTCTTCGAATTTTTGGTTCTAGGTAATAATTTTATTGTATTGTAAATATTGGCAAAGGTAGAATAAATATTGTTCTATCACATAATAATATGAGGAAGCTGGAGTTATGTACATTGGGGACGAGGCTTGGACTCTCGCCAACCTACCGTGTAATGGGCGTTACCACCTCCTGCGCGTAGCATACCATCACACACAGGAGGTCCACAGTTTTAAACCGTGTAGATCGTGCTTTAGAAATCGTAGTCCTGTCACCGCTAGAAAGTATGATACCGCATTTACACAATCGTGCTCGCTATTCGCCTCATGGCTCGACGAACGATTCTATGAACCATGGGCCTTCGCGAACTACTGTTCACACATTCGCGGTGTGATACCGCATTTACACAATCGTGCTCGCTATTCGCCTCGTGGCTCGACGAACGATTCGACGAACCATGGGCCTTCTCGAACTACTGTTCACACATTCGCGGGGTGAAGTATTTTCACAACGCGAGCCACGAGGTGAATAGCGAGCCCACTGTTTACACATGCGGGTTCGTTATTCGGCTCGTGGTTCGCCTCGCGGTTCGCGCGATTGTGTAAATGCGGCATGAAGTATTTTCACAACGCGAGCACGCGAATCGCGAGGCGAGCCGCGAGGCGAGCCACGAGGCGAATAGCGAGCCCACTGTTTACACATGCGGGTTCGTGATTCGGCTCGTGGTTCGCGCGATTGTGTAAATGCCATCTTGACTCTCGCCAACCTAGTGTATAATGGGCGTTACCACCTCCTGCGCGTAGCATACCATCACACACAGGAGGTCCAGAGGGACGACCCACTGCACGTCGCATACTATGACGCACAATGGTTTAGTAGTGAACACAGCAGCACCACAGCTTCGACGCGTGAAGGCTACTACAAACGGGCGCAGTCGCAACGAGCGATGCCAGTGTCGCGCCTGTCTGTAGGAGCCTTAAATAGGGCCGTATTATACCTATGAAACGACAGCGCTAGTATATAGTACCAACAGTAGATACCAGATACCTGGCTACCGCAAAACAATAATTACCATCGATCAATTCTTCGTACAGTATTAACATTTACCATGGTAATAGGCTTTCGCTAGCGAAGGGCCTTACCGCTTACCCACACCCGTAAAGCCCATTACCATTTCTTCATATACCGTATACCTTTCAAGTTTACCTTCCAAATTCCACCCAGGCAGCCAATTTTTACCGACCATACCTTACCAATTACCTTATTGAACTTTTACCTTTGATGTACATTTTACCAATTACCTTTGATGAATATACCATTACCAGTAGAACAATTACCTTAACCTTCGATGTACATTTTTACAAATTACCATTACCTTATTAGAACAGTTACCGAACCTTAAACCAACCAGGACCTTTTAATACCTTCAATAACCAACCTTGTTACCTGTAACATCTTAATACACAATACTAATCTAACTACTTAAACTAACTTACAAATTTCATTCTACGACTAAGCGACTTATGTAATCATTGCTATAGAATCTTAATCACATAAGCCGTATTTACGAGACAGCTTGTCCAAGAGTAGAACTTGGACGAACTGTCTTTACAAAAGGAAGTTGCAAACCTACCTTGTGCATCTCCAACTGCTCCACCTTCACCGCCTCCAGTTATATTGCCATCACCAGTCGTTGAGCCATCAAAGCCTATAAAGAACACATTATTAGTATTGCACTGACACGAGACTTAATAAATTTTGTTCAGAGGAATATTTACCAGTCATTTCCATATTCGAGTCATCTTCGCCGAAATTTGTTTCCTCATTGTTAGCGCCATCATCGTCATCGTCCCACATACTTTCGTTAACGAATTCAGGTTCCATTTTGGGTGCCACGGCGTTGTTTTCGTCCTCATCAGGTATCGTCACAAATTCCTCTTTCGCCGATCCTGACGGTCCGGCTTCTAATGGGTCCACACATTTTCGTTTCGCAGGTCCACTTTGTGAAGACGACGAATTATTTGACGCTATTGATGGCCTATTTGGTCGTTTAACCGCTACTGGAGTGGTGGAGGGCTTAGAATCTAAATCAGTCTCTAACTTAGTCATAACGGATGATTGCCTTTGTTGTGACGACCTCGGGCCTGGCCTAGAGGTCGGCTTTGGTTTGGATGGCGTGGAACTTTCTTCATTTTGATTTCCGGTTAGACCTTTCACTTGAAGCTGTTCCGCGGTACTAATAAACGATGCTAACTCTTCTTGCTTAACATTAACTTCACCTTGGTACATAAACTGTAATAAGTCTCTTAATGCTGAATGACTAACATCTTTTAAAAATACTGAAACAAAGAAAAACACGTCAGTAGACCGAAAACACGAAAACAAAATGTACAAACATGTATAATTTAAATAGAAATTTATCTTACCTATGGGATGTTGTGTGGGATTCATTTTGAACATCTCTTGGAAAAAAGGAGAACATACTGATAAAACTAATTTGTGTGCCTGTAATAATCGGCCTTCGGCAGCCAGCGTAACATCTACTAGATCTCCACGCGACAGCAGGCCGTGAAAGCCTGCTGACATGTTTGCATGGAAATTGTTCCAACATAGTGAAAATTGTTCGTCCGACGCCATGATGGCGGCGACCCCGAAAGGAACCTGAAAACAACAAAATGCAAGTATAAATATATCGTTACCACAATGATATTCACTATATAACAATAATTTTAACGATCAATATTTACCTATCCTAAGCTTTGTACTTTATAAATCCGATATTAGAAACATTTGAACAAAATAATAAAACAATGTTTCTAATGTAGCACTGCACGCACTGTCAGTTTCATCCCACGTCCTCCCCGTTTGAGCGTTGTTCACGATGTGATGACGCAAAATCGACGTATACTGTGTCGTCACAACGGGCGAATTGCACGAAGAATTGCACGAAATGTATTTCAGCCAATTATTAAGAAAAAAATAATAATTACTTGATTTGGTATACTACAGTCAATCGTTTTTTTGTTTGCACATTTGCTGATATAAAATATTTGATTAAATTGGGCTTATTTCGACATACACAAATTCTGGTAGCGGGGCACAGTACGTTTTGGTGTTGTAACCAGACGACGTGATGTCCTACATTAACCAACTGCGTAAAAAAGAGAAATACATTGTTTAAGATTGTAAATAAAAAAAAGTAAAACCTTATGTTCAAGAGAATAAGTTATTAGATTACAAGTATGGACATGTTACTAACAATATTATTTGTAAAACCGTAAGTTACTTTAAAATTAAATTATGATACCCAGATCAAAACTCATAGTTTACCGTTGGTTAATTAGCAGAGAACAGAGATTAACAAAAATATAAAAATTGATGTAAGCAGGTAGTAGGTAGGAAGTTTTCTCATATCCGATACATTTTTGATGTTTTTTTAACAGATTAGATAGGTTAGTAAATATAGATAGATAGGTTAGGTTAGTAAGTACCTACCGTGTCACGTACTTTATTAGAAATAGGTATCTACTTACCTACTTAGGCTACGTATTTAGCTTAGGTGTCAAAATTAGGATTACAAACCGAAAAAAAAATAAAAAGTGATAAGCACCTTTAAAAAAAAAACAAAGATAAATCGTTAGAATGAAGGAAGAAAGATTTTAAATCTTAAAAAAAAAACATTTTCGTTCGGTAGTAATTTAAGTGTGTTACCGAAAAAAGTGAGTTTTTTTCAATTACTGAAATACTAAAATAAGTAGGTACCTACCTAAGTAATATTAAATGGCTGATAAAAAAATCATAAACTTATAAAATACAGCTATAATAAAGTTGTTCCACAAGCCTTACCACGGCGTAGAAAGAGAGAGGAATATTACTATCTCCAAAAGAAATACTGCAGATCAAAATAGACCTTAACGCAATGTGGTTTGGTTTATTTGTGCACGGCGATCAGGCTTTTATTAACTTAATGTTACCAGCTCATAGAACTTTGAAGCATTTCGTGCATTTTGTTATTTTTCCACAACATTCCGGTACCGTGGTACCGCGCTGTTTTTTCGGCACATGTACGGGGTCCACTAGTCTTGATATATTTTAACTCTATGAAAGGAGATTGTTGATTTTTGTTGTTGATTATTGTTGTTTGTGCGAGGCATTATTTATGAAATCATGTTGGTTCATTGGTTGATTTGGTAATTTAAGCAACCCGTTGTTATGAAGTGCATACAATTTTTTTTATTTTTAGGAAGATCCTGGTGGTATTCTACATAATTATGCGACTGGCCTGTTGGTCTAGTGGTCAGTGACTATGACTGCTATGCCGGAGGTCGTGGGTTCGATTCCCACCCAGGACAAATGTTTGTGTGATGAGCATGATCATTTGTTCTGTGTCTGGGTGTAATTTATCTATATATGTATGTATTTAGAAATATATAAGTATGTTTATCAGTTGTCTAGTACTCATAACACAAGCTCTGCTTAGCTTGAGACTAGACGGCGTTGTGTGATAGTTGAAAAAAAAAAAAAAAAAAAAAAAAAAAAAAAAAAAAAAAAAAAAAAAAATTTGGAAATTCTTGACGAGTAGAATATTATGAATATACCTATAGACTATAGGTATATTCATAATATTCTACTCATACACACTATAGGCTATAGTGTGTATGTATATCAATGCCTATAGTAGTCCAGTCCAGACTACAGACCTGGTGAAAGACTGAGAACCTGGTGAAAGTCGCGGTTATTCGGTGTACGCGAGTATATGATACGTTAAGATTTTTGTACACCCGTGATTAAACATTATTAAAAATAACTTCTTTATTTAATAGTACCTATCCACATTTTAAAATACCTTATGCGGGGGCGTCGCGTCGCAGCTCTTCTAGAACCTAACCTCGCAATATAGGAAGAGCAATACTGTAGACACTTGGACTAGAATAATGAAATTGTGTGTTGTGTTTTGTCTTATTTTTGATTATTTTTCTATATTTTATTTTATTTTTATTTAATGTATCTACCTAATACTATTGTATTGTATGATCCAATGTTGATCGAAATAAAGGAATTTAATTGAATTAGACAGTGGACTTTATTTTTTGGTACAGGGCATCATGTATTAAACGGCATTCTCCTATCAACTTTGAAGTTTCGCACTAGAATAATATGACGCACGCTTTATATGGTTATTTGAGCTATTCTTCTAGACGTCTTCTTGTCTATTTGTTTTTTTTTTGGTTTATTTAAATGATTGAAAGCTTGAGAGTTAATTGGTCTCCGACTCAGATCTAATCTATGCTATGGTATAAAGTAGTATTTATTCTACTTAGACTGCAACAAAGTTGTCCCTTTTTTTTTATTAAAGAAATTATTTATTTGTTAAAAAAGACTATAAAATTATTTTCTAGGAAAAATGGAGATTAGAAACATTTAGTCTCGCGATGCATTTAGGTCGAAACCATACTACGCAATCGGATGTCGGATGTCCGGGGCGACTCTGGGCCGGATGGTATTGCCATTATGCACACTCCTTAATAAATTGCACGACAGAACGACGAAGCGAGGGGAGGTATAGTATGGAGGGAGGGGAATAATGATGTGCTGGCCAGGGACTTGAAACGTTACTCAAAATAACGTTACGCGTAGTTCCAGTACCGATAATTTGTACCGTTCCACCAGGATCGTAACAAAGTTAATTCCTTGGCTATAACGATACTGACAAACGGAACGAAATCTTAAACTGTTCACTAACGATATGATCAATATATCGTTATTGGTATAACGATATAATAACGTTATTCATTTCGATACTCAACTTTGCAAGCTTCGTGACATAAAAGATGACGAAAAAGTATGAAGAATAACGTTATAAATGAATTTGTAACGTTTCACCTGTACCGTTATTCTTATTACAAGCAGATATAAGCTTAACCTATAACGTTACTTATAATATTGTTCTACTAAATTATATTCTATAACGTTATTCTTTGTAACGTTATTGATATTTTTAGGTTTTAGTATCGTTACCAATTTTGGAACGTTATACGATAACATTAGTGGTAACGGAACGAAATTCATTTCGTTTTCAAGTTCCTGGTGCTGGCCAATTCAGATTCGATAAAATTTTATAATTTCAAATCATAAAATATGTTAAGAGCGTTTACGCCGAACGTCATTTCATACAAACTTTCAAGCCCTTGTTTCCCGAAATGAACGAACCGATTTTAATAAAACTTCATACGTATAAGTAGGATACAAAGGTCTAAAATGTTAGCAGAGAACATTTTCGAAAAATAGGGTTACAGCCAAATTAGACCGATTTTAAACTTTTCATAGAAACAGAGATTTCCAGTTATCTTTTTTTAAATAAGATATTTTGAAAATGTTCTCTGCTCCAAATGCCAAGATGCCAAATGCCAAATGTCGAGATTTCATGAAATAGTCATTCTTGGGCATTACTTGGTCTTAGAACTCTTAGAGAGTTGTGTTGATGACTTTAATGATTATAATTCTGTAAATACATATTTGTTACGGCCGCGAATCATATTGACGTGACAACGTCTTAAATTAGGTTGCGGCTGGGAGTCACTTATGAAAAAGTGTAACGCTCGGTAACGTTACGATGAGTCACCGAACGAGAGAGAGAAAGACGTTGTCACGTAAAATCTTCGCCCGTAAAACCGACTTTACAGGCAACCATTTTTTTTTAATCAACGTACAACTTAATACTGACCAGCAAATAGCAAAAAACGTAAAAAAATGAATTTCGCGGGCTACCCTGGCGCTTTCGCCTAGGGACTGTACCTATGCTTCTGAAAAAATAATTGCCTAAAAGCGATAACGGTATGTACAGACGCCAGCACTGCCGTCCTTTAACTAAAAAGCCGTTAACCCTCAAATGGTCAATTTTCACTTTTTAATAGAATGTGACAGAGTTCAAAATTCTCTATCTTTCTGTCTAAGAAACATTCTTAGAATATAAATAGTTCCAAAGATATGAAAATCTTTTAGGCCGTTAAGTAACATAATTTTTGATGATTCCATCACTTGAAAGCGTCTAACCCACACTTCTTCGCTTAATGTACTTTAAAATACCTTAACTGCCCGATATGATGATTATTTTCTAGCCTTCTACTTACCTAAAAGTACGTTATCTGATATTTCTTGACTATAAAGACGCCAAAGAACTATAACTAATTTATAGTTAAGCATTTAAAGAACAGTTTAAATGAAAAACTTAACTTATTTGCAGTTACCCGCCCTTAACGCTATTTTAGTTAAGCATTTAAATCCCACAATACTTTTTTTGAAAATAAGGCTTGCGTGTTTGATGATAACGGTAAAAAAAAAAATAATGTTGCTTAGCTACAAAGCACCTAAGCCTCATTATTTAGCTAAAAGGCAGTTATCCGACTCTCGCGCTGCGTTCACTCCGGGGTGAGCGAAGTGCGGGTGCCCCGCTGAAGCCTTCCGCCGCCCCGTCAGACTTAATCTTTCCTCCTGGATGGCTGTCTACCACTGACACTGACTCTGTCAAAGATAAGAACTACCAGATCTAACTCAGATCGAATAAGTGACGATACAGATGAAGATATTGAAACAGAAAAACCCAAAAGTACAAGTAAACGATCCAAAAAAATAAATACAATAAAATCAAAGGTCTAGCGAGTCTCTTTAATTCCGTCATCTAAAAGGTGACAAATCCTCGCTGAAGAACTATAGTTCTCAAGAAGAAAGAAGAAGCTGCTCGCTGCTGCTGCTCTCGAGGGTTGTCACGAACTGTCTCGCCAAGAGAGTTGTCGAGTTCCAGTCGCCAGATCGAGGCGGTTTTCGAAAAGGCTTTAGTACCATATGATAAACCACATCTAATGTTCGGCAAATTGTACAGAATACCGCGGAGTACCTACAATTACTGTGCATTTTTAGGGCTACGAGAAAGCCTTCGACTCCATCAAAATATGGGCAGTTCTAGGCTTTCTGTAACGATGTCGAATTAACTGGTGCTACATCGAAGAGAGACGAGAGAGAGAGATAGAGAGTCAGCGCGCATGTGCGTGCATTGAGATTTTTGTACGACGCTGCCACAATGACTGTTCAGATCCAGGATCAGAAAAACACCCCATCCAACTGCTCAGAGGGATGACATAGGGAGATGTAATATCCACAAAATTGTTCACCCATGCGTTAGAGGACGTCTTCAAGACGCTGCTGCGCTGGACTGGACTGGACAGGGTAACAACGTGTACATTTCACATCTTCGATTTGCCGATGACATCGTCATAGTGGCAGAGACGCTGAAACAGTTAGACCAGATGCTGCACAGCCTAAATGGAGCCTCCATTTAGGCTGTGCAACATCTGGTCTAACTGTTTCAGCGTCTGTGCATCTTGTTCGATTTGCTGATGACATCGTCATATTGGCCGAGTCTCTCCAGCCGAAATGGAACCTCTCGGCGGGTTGGCTTCAGCATAGACAAGACAAAATTCATATACAATTCGCACATCTTAACGAATCCAATCCACATAGCAGGGCCGCTTCTCGAAGTTCTGGAAGGATTATGTCTATAACAAGTCATCCAGCTCAGTAGACACAACTTTGAGAAAGAAACCGACAGAAGGCTCCAGTTGGGTTGGGCAGCATTCGGAAAACTTCGTCAAGTCTTCTCGTCGCCTATCCCGCAGTGTTTGAAGACTAAGGTCTTCAACCAGTGCGTCCTGCCCGTCATGACATGCAGTGTCGAAACAAGGACACTGACGGTCGGGCTGGTCCACAAATTCAAGGCCGCTCAGCGCGCTATTAATGGAGCTAGCTACGTAACGCTCAGAGTCTCTTTGAAGGATAAAATCAGGAATGAAAGTATCCGGAAAAGAACCGGAGTTACAGATGTAGCTTGCAGAGAAAGCAAACTGAAGTGGCAGTGGGCTGGCCATGTTTGTCGAAGCCAATGACCGGTGGAGCAGACGAGTCCTGGAGTGGAGACCGCGTATCGGCAAATGTCGTGTGGGTCGACCCCCAGCTAGATGAAGTGAGGGCCTAAAGAAGGTGGCTGGGACAGACTGGCCGGGGGAGGTCTTTGTCCAGCAGTGGACTGCGATAGGCTGAGTTGATTGATGACTGTGTTTAATTTAGATAATGTTCGTTTCCCAAATACTTAAAACTACAAGCTTTTGAAGCGTTTCGAATAATTAATCCACGGGAATGAACTACCAGGATAAAAAGTATTCAATGTCTTATTCCAGGTCGTGGTCTACCAGTGGGCCAAATTTGTTCGCCTCAGCGAACAAACATCAAACTTACAGACTTTCAAATCCATACTTAAGTAGTATATTACGAGTATGTATCTAAGAAATACTATAATGCGAAATTGAGTATGTTATCTTGAGCGTTTATATCTAGCGCGGGACGAGCTGTACAGATTTAGATGAAATTTGGCACAGATGTAGATCATGATCACGGTTAGGATGTATGATGTTTTTGACCCCGGTAGTACTTTCCCTTAGGATAATTTCCAACCTCAACGCGGACGAAGCTAAGCGAAAGCTAGTTTATAATATTAGTAGGATTAAGATTTGATACATTTAATTTGTACACTTGAAAGTGCTGTTTATGTTTTATTAAATTATTTATTCAGTGTGCAATTTTACTACATATTTTATTACTTTTATTTGTAAAAAAATTAAGACTGAAGTTGCCTCATGGCTGATATTATAGGTAATGTCATAATAATATAATAATATATGCCTTAGTTTATTAAAATAATTGGGTTAGAAGTTTTCTATTAATTCAATGGATGGATTAAGTATATTGACCATGCCAAATAATGAACTCATGATCTGTTAGATCATAATTAGTAATTAGTTGATTATTGCCTATCTTATAAGTACTGATTTTACCTTATAAACGTTGAATTATTATACTTTTGATTTTTAAAAGAACAGTTATTTGATTAATTACTCACATATTTCCATATGAATGCTAAACTATAAAGAAGTTAACCACAAGCGAAATATTTTTAGCCACCTTTTAGTTAAGTAAAGTAGTTAAGAGTTTACAAAAGTTCCCTAAAACATTGGCAACAATTAGCTAAAAAGCATCTAAAGCCCCGTAACCGCTCATTAGGAAAGTTATTGAAATTGAAATCTAAGGAATGTCATGACTATAAAGCAGTTATATCACTTAACAACTTTTTAGTTAAGTATTTATAAACAAAATATACCAAACATTATGAAGCTTAACATTTTAAATAAATTACTTCACTAAAAAGCCGCTAAGGTATGGTTAACGGCCTTTTAATACAGTAATAAGATGCGATAACTAGGTTACATGCTTAACAAAATAAGAAAAATGAATTTTAAAAGCAATTAATAATAGTTATTGGACAGAAAGTGTTATTTAGGATAAACAGAAAGAAATATCAATTGATGTGTCCAACAATCATTAACATAAGTATCATAGTTTTTAAGAAATAACGATTCCCGCGTTTTTTGCCATTTTCTCCGAAACAACTTTTTGGGCCTAACGGCCTTCTAGTTAAAGGACGGCAGAGCAGGTCAACCTACCCGAAACTGTCAGATTTTCCCAATCAACCTTGAACCTTATGCTTTAGCAATAAAGTCGAAAATCTATTAAAGAAATCTGACAGATTGTAGTAACTTGATGTGCTGGCGTCTGTACCTACTTAAAATTCTTTTGATTATTAATAATCGAGAACGCACATTTTATCTGTACTTAGGTACATCACTATTCAGTAGCAGGATGGTCCACGGGTAGGGTTGCCAACTTTTTTTGAGAAAAATAACGTACCAATAAAATTCTTTGAATAGGAAAGAAAAAGTACCTATTTGGAAGAAAATAAAAGTATTTTTCAATTTTAAGTACCTATCCTATGTTACTATCCCGGATCCCCTTAAAACACATATTTTTGGGTGCTTTTATCAAGAGCTAACAACTTTTTGTTGTCTTTGAAATTCTCAAAGCTAGTTTTAGAATCGAAATTTAGATGTAGGTAAGTACTTAAGTAAATAAATAAATAACTCAGTAATATATAAGTATGTCAATGAATAACTCATTTTTTATTAAATTTATGGACGATCTGTTTCTCTCCACTGCCACTGCCATTGATTGACATATATATTACTTTTGAAATCATTGGCCACTGCAGATTCATTACCGAAAAAACTCAGTGAAAGCTGAAGTGGCGGGAACAGAGAGTAAATAAGAAATATATTTTTTTTACATTTGGTAGATGCATTTTTGCCATTTATTTACCTATGCATAAAGTATTTTTCTCTGAAAATTCTTTATCTTTACTTTTTTGACCTATCGATAAATAGTTCAGTAATTACCCTTCTTTCGTTTTACGCATCACAAAAGATTACAAGTAAAGTATTTTCGCATACTTTATTTTTATGCAAAAGTATAGTATATTTTATCGAAAATAAAGTAGGATACGTTATTATAAAGTATGGTTGGCAACCCTCTCCACGGGTGAATTAAAAAACCTCTGACCTGAGTTTTTTAGAGAGATTTCATCCTTATAAGTGATCGTAACGATCGATGCAATAAAAGTACAGGTTGTAATTTTTACAGATTTTAGTCGGTTCGATTCCCGGGTGTGGCAAGCGAATTTTCTAAAATCTTTGAATGCAGTTTTCTTTCTATTCAAAAATAAAGGAATGTTTTCTTTCAGTAAAATTTTCTGTCTACAGTATTAAGAGTACTTTCCCTTCAGGTGGCATTACAAAATTCCACCCTGTATATGAGGCTGCCCCGCCCACGTCCGATAAAAGTAGTTCTTGAGATATCCAGCTGTGACAGACAGACAGACAGACTTAGTCTCACCATAAGGGCTCCGTTTTTACCATTTTTGTACGAAACCCTAAAAAAACAGTCGAATTGAGTAAGTAACTAAGTACCTACCTCCTCCTTTTTTGAAGTCGGTTAAAAAGAGAACATTCTATAGGTACCTAAGTAATAAGTATATCCCAATGGAACTGAATGTTAGGTAGGTACTGGTGGTGATTAGGCTTTACCACAGGATCTTTATACTGTGGCTTTACTGTTACTAATTAGGCGACTCAAAAAAAAAAAAGGCGGTCAAGTGCGAGTCGGACTCGCGCACCGAGGGTTTCGTACAAATAATGGATATGACTTGTAGGTATTTGTTGAATTGTGTTCCTAAGCCCTAACCTTTTATTAACTTTTTCTTAATCTAAATAAAATTTTGAACTAGTAGGTATGGTTTTATACGGAATACCTAAAAGACGGGAAGAATACACATGTCGATGAGCCTGCGTTTCAGTGCCATACATGTGCCATAAGCAACTCACCCAAATAGTTCCTTAATAATTGGACCTGTAGCTTTTCCTGTATTTATGAGCTTTAAATAAAGTAACGGCGCCCCCGTAAAGAGATTTCGACCTTCTAGGGGTCGCCCACACGTTGAAAAACCCTGATCAAAGGGACCTTCGGTCATACATAGTAGGATGTTTGATCAAAGAAAGTGGAAAAAAGGATTGTCACAAACAGGTGAGGCCTCAGCAGTTGCGACTGGAGACTTTTTAGGGACTAATTGCTTTGTGGTCCTTAGGCGTGAATTATACAGAGACGGCGGCGTAAGGTGAAGGCGCGGCGCAGCCATGATGCCGCTTCAAAATGTACGAAGGCGCCCGCCCGCCGCCGCGCCGCCGCCGACTTCACAACACGTCGCCTTCGTACATTTTGTATGAAAACGTTTTGAAGCGGCATCATGCCTGCGCCGCGCCTTCACCTTACACCGTCTCTGCGGCGATAATTCACGCCTTAGTGTCTAAACACACTATGCCGAAGGTACGCGACCGAAGTTCGGCATGATTACGCCGCAATGCTATTTGAATTACTGACGACACATTATGCCGAAATTACGGTGCGTTAAATAGCATTGCAGGCGTAATCATGCCGAACTTCGGTCTCGTACCTTCGGCATAGAGTGTTTAGACACTTAGGCGTGAATTATACACAGACGGCGTAAGGTGTACCTTACGACGGCGTAATACGCCGTCTCTGTACAATTCATGCCTTCGACACACCACCACACTTAAATATAATAAATATGAAGCTCCGCTGTAATAGCCTTGACAGTATGATTAAGCAATACTACATGGATTTTAAGCATTCGGGAATCATTTCCTATCAGTAAACAGAATCACAGACAGGATTCAACAAAAATTATCATCGGCTGGTAGGTATTTAGCAACACGGATGACGATTACCACAAGTCGTGGGTTGTCTAGTTCCGACTGCGAGTGTCACTGTCACAGGAGTTAGTGATGTATCGGCTTTGGATGTGGTTTGTTGCGCTTGCGCTGGTAGCGCTATGGTATACGCCAGCGCAAGCTGTAGTTGGAGGCGCTCCTGCTTCACCCCCCGAGCCTGATGCTGCGGTGATCTTCGCCCAGCGGCATGGATTCAGCGCCCGTATCGAAGGAATCAAAGATGACAAAGTTGGATATTACAGCTTCTTTGGGATAAGGTATAGTTTTAATTAACTTATGTAAGTCTTAAGTGTCATAAAGCCGTAGCTAGGTCGTATATTGTCATCAATGATTGAGAATTTGGCGATCATAGGATCGCTACCTTCAAGGATCTAAGGAGCAATGGTTATGCAGACAAAGCAGAGTGTAAGTTATTCCTTGAACTCTGTATTTATTAGGTATACGAAGCATTATAGGTTTTAACCGACTTCAAAAAAGGAGGTTCTGCATTATATAAATGCGGTGTAGTACAATGCATTATGAATCCTACGATCGATGGGTGGATATGATTTGATGATAGCACCATATAGCACTTAACTTTGTCATGGTTCCTAACTTGTGAGTTGTGACTTTGTAACCAGCCCAGCCAGCAGCTTGTGTTCCTTTCTTAGGGTCAGTTCACACCGAGACGCGACGCGACGCGCAGTTTTCAAGATAGAAATACAATTACAGACCTTATCTACTACAATAAAAGGTACACAATTCAGTGTCTACCTATTACGTCGAATTACGCAGCGCGGCGCCGCGCCGCCGCCGCGCGGCGTAGCTCACTGAATCGTGTACCTTTTAGTGTAGTAGATAAGGTCTGTAATTGTATTCCTATCTTGAAAACTGCGCGTCGCGTCGCGTCTCGGTGTGAACTGACCCTTATTGCATTTATTAGGACGAGCAGGTACACATGTGTACCACAAGCTGTACAAAGTTTTACCAGCTCGTCCTTGAGAAGTATGAATGTACCTTTACCATTGATACGAAAAGAGTAAGAAGGTCCATTGGTTATGAAACGTAGTACAGCTGCTGAGAATGATTCTATGGATTCTTATAGCCAAATTGCAATTAGTAAAACCTTAGTTATTTCTTCAGTAGATAAATGTTTAGTAGTAGCTCAAGGTGTCATTGTCATGTGTAATACACACGGCTACACTAAACTTCAAGCTATATATTTCCAGTTTTAGCTGACCTCGCATTGTATAGTTTTTTCGTATATAATCAGTCAGCTTATACTGGTTATGTGCTTGTACATATAATATATAGCAAGGCAACCTCAAGCTATGCATGACAAGACCACTGTTTGAAACTGTGACTTCCAGAAGAGGGAGATAATAGTAAGAATGGGGAAGCAACTACCTACCTAACTAACATCTTTTTCTGCCTATTCGCCTTCTACTCTAAAGAAAAAGTAGGTAGTTGAATCCATAATCATTTTGGGACAATTTTTTTTTTAATATGTCCAGTAATAAGTACCTAAGTAATAAATAGTTACGCCCTTTGATTGTATAAGTTACGCCCTAAGTAAAATCGAATAATAATGTCAAATCTAATTGTAAGTGAACAAACAGTTGGGCGGATGCTGATAGTGGTTTCCGCTGTTTTCGTGGCCGGCAGATTATCCATGTACTTAGTAAGTAGGTAGGTACATTCATGTTATTGATATCAAGTTTTTATTGGGTATCGAGTAAAATAAAATTATTCACTTTTATAAGCATTTTTGGTAACTTGTTCAAAAGCTGTCCTGCAGGGTGAAAAGCAAGGAGTAAAATGAAAGGCATTGCGTTCGATTGCGAATTTGCGATTGTATGACGTGTGGTGTGTTACGCAGGGGTACACTACATAAAATCGAAAAACTTTATTCCGACAGTCACAAATACGAATTTCAAAATACCGATTTTCATAATTCCGAATGGTTCAAAATTCCTATTAAAACGACTCCGATTTATCATTCATCCTATCTTTATAATTCCGTAATTTCAATATTCCTAACGTTTACAATTACTATTCTCAAAATACCGAGTTTCAATAGATCGAATAAAAAAAAGTCCGAATTAATGTTAATTCGAAACATCAAAAATACGAATTCCGGTTAATTAGAATTCCGAAATAAAAACGCCTTGTAAAACTGAATAGCAAGACAAATATACGAGTAGAATACAGAATTTCGACGCACAAACTATCGATAAATGCTAATACGATGCTACAAAATTGCGATGCACATTACTGCGAAAGACCGTTTCTGCCAATTTCCGTTAGTAAGTTTCCGTTTCTAACCTAACCTAACCTCGGGGTGCCCTTCGCTCGCTCTTGCATCCTATGTCACCTATTGCGTTCGTTGAATTCGGGTGCGGTAACGGTAACGTATATAGCGTAAGAAGAGAAGAAAATTCAGAAATAATTCAGAAAGAATGTCGTTTTTCGGACCGAGAGAGAACCCATCGAGCATTTGATTCTTCGAACATATGAAAATCGGAAAACAAACAAATCGCATTAATGATGTTCGGTAAAATTAATTTCTTGATTTTTATTATTAGACATTATAATTCTTAGGTATTATGAAATCGGACTTTTGAAAATCCATACCATACCATACCATAATCAGCCTATAATGTTCCCACTGCTGGGACACAGGCCTCCTCTCGGTGAGAGGGAGTGGGCCGTAATCCACCTCGCGGGCCCAGTGCGGATTGGCAGATGTCACATGTCTTCGAAATTTTGTTTCTAGGACATGCCGGTTTCCTCACGATGTTTCCTTCACCGTTTCGAGAGCAGTGGTGAAAATCGGAACATCGAAATTCGGAATAAAATATTTCGGAATATTTGGGTGTTCCCGTTACGCAGTAACCCCGCTGTTCCTCACGGGTGCGCCAAAGTTCACCTAAATTTTCAACTCCGATAATTGGAAGTCCGAAAATGTTCTTCCTAACATTTTTCATCCTAACAATCACAATTCCTAACTACTCTGTCTCTAATCTGGAGGCACGGGAGTGCCCCCGCCAAGACGAGCCAAGCGAAGCGCAAGGGCACTACCTACCTTTTCTCGAAGCACTTCGTCGTATTTTTGAACCTTCCTATCTTGGGTTTGGATTATACCAGATAAACAAAATTTTCGCACGCCCTAACTTCACAAACTCTACACCTGCTCATGAACTTTATCAACAGATATGCAGAACCACCGGTGGGTCCCCAAAGGTTTCAGCGGCCCATCCGCCGCTACCTAGCTGGGGAGATGATGGCCAACCAACAGTGCCTTCCATGTCCCCAACCAGACCCTTACCAGCCAAGACGGATCATAGGCCATGAAGACTGCTTGTGCCTTAACGTGTACGCCCCTAAAATGCCTGCTACGGAGGAAGGTGGGGATATCAGACAACATCAATAGCTGTTCCGTTGTTAAAGAAGAATTTTGTTGACATTGAATTGAATGTTTCTGACATTATATATCTATGCATTGCAGGAAGCCCAGTTGTCTTTTTCATCCATGGTGGCAACTACAGGTCTGGATCGACAGCCTCGTATGGTGTAAGTATTTTTTCTTGCAATGTCTTAAATCATGAATCTTTTTTCTTACCTAAATATGCGTGCTCGGTGTGCTGGTATGTTACTAATTATAAATTTGTTTCAAGGGACAACATTTGGTTCAGAAGGACACGATATTAGTAACTGCCCAATATCGCCTAGGATCACTTGGGTATCTCAGCACAGGACAAAGAGATGCTGGAGGAAATGTTGGTCTTTTTGACCTGCATGCTGCTATGATCTGGGTAAGGGTAAAACTATGTGCCTACTAAAGTTATCGTTAAATACGAATTCCTTCATAATATATTCTAGTCCCCTTACTAATAAACGTATTATATCCGATGAATAGTTGCACACCGATTTCTCTCTATCAGTCGTCAGTAATTTGACTTTCGAAAGAAGAAGACAAAGCGTTGTGTAACTATACAGACGCTATACAACGTTTATTAGTAAGGGGGTATATGTACACATATACAGATACAGTATACCCTAGCTAGTGGTTCAAGACAAAATCTGTATTCCGCTTTCATATCCGTCCGAAGGATTAAATTATTACTGTTCCTTTGTTTTTTTCAGAGCAATTAATTACGTGTTCGAAATATGGAATAGTTCCAGTAACTTTAACTTTATAAATTTTTATTGATAAATCTAGACAGAAATATAATGTAAGAACCTGTGGTTATATATTTACAGGTCCAAGACTATATTCAATTTTTCGGTGGTGACGCAAAACGGGTGGTTGTGATGGGTCAAGGATCTGGTGGCAGTGCTGCGTCTCTCCTAGCAATGTCTCCTGAAGGTCGCACGGCTACGGGAGTGGCTGCCCTGTCCGGTGCGCCTTTATCTCCGGGGGCCGTGAGACCTGACCCAGCTAAACACGCTGACGCACTTGCTGATCGTACAAAGTGCCCGAAAAAACCAGCTGAAAGTCTCCTCATATGCTTAAGGCAACTGCCTGTAGAAGAACTCGTGCAGGTACTGAATACTTACTTAAATAATTAATAATATGTAGTTTAATTTTATTATGTATTAAGTAACATTGAGTTTGCCAAAGAGCTATGGAACGCAGCATTCTGGGTGTAAAACAAAATTTGGAACATCACGCTGCGTTCCAAAACTGTATAATACACGTAGGCAAGAAGGGTGCCAGGCTCAAATGGGATTGGGCGGGTCATATCAGCCGCATGGAAGATGACCGCTGGGTAAAAGTCTACACACAGTGGGTGCCTGAAGATGGACGGCATCACCGAGGTCAGCCTAGAAAGCGATGCGATGGCGAGATGACGGACGCGTACTGCGACGGCTCATTCGAGGAGGCGCGGGAAAAGAGTTCCTGGAAGGACTTGGGGGAGACCTTGGCTTAGCAGTGGGACAGTATACTTAGGCTAAACAAAAAAAATCATTGTTAGTATCTTAATAAAATAATTTAGTTTAAAAATTATTCAATTTTAATGTTTACAGGCGGATGAGGATTTGAATATGGACATGGTAGATACGCAAAGATTTTTGGAAGAGATCTCAGGACGTTCAGGTAAGTTATGACAGAGCTTGAGAAGAGCAGCATACCAGTAATGATGTTTCAGTTCAATATTATAACTAACCTACATAAAAAAACCTGGCAAGAGCTAGTCGGACTCGCGCACCGAGGGTTCCGTTTTCCGTACCATCATGTTTTTAAATCATGATCGGCAAGGCCTATATTCGTTAGAGAATTATAACTCTGTGCACTGCGGTGTAGAATATAGCAGTTTTATGTCAGCGCCATCTCTTGCTTGACCGATAGTGGAACTATGTAACTTTTGCTGATGATTTCTGAAAAAGTGTGCTATTTAGAGACTTCGTCTTATTTTTCCTATAATCTTTACATAAACTTCTATCACATAGAATACTTTCAGATTTTCCTCTTTGCAATCTTCGGAGATAATAAGGGGGGAACGGTATGTTTTTTTGCATTTTTCATCAAAAGTCGAAAACTATGTGTGACCTAAAAAAATAAAAAATGTTTAAGAATGTGCAAACTGCGCTCTTTCATATATTACCCCACATGCCCTGTAGCTCTACTTGGAATTTTCAGACCCCCTTTCAGTCCCTGTTGCAAAAAATATACATTTTATTTCTTTCTTATTTGTAAAATAGTTGGGCAAACGTCATCTAAAACTATTACAAATTTCAAGTACATAATGCTATCAACTTGTTTGTTTGCACATTCTCAAATTATCTTATCTCCAAAGTTTGCAAAGAGAAAAATCTGAAATTATTCTATGTGATAGAAGTTTATGTAAAGATTACAGGAAAAATAAAAAGAAGACTCTAAATAGCACACTTTTTCAGAAATCATCAACAAAAGTTACATTAGTTCCACTATCGATCAAGAGACGGCGCTGAGCTGACCTAAAACTGCAATATTCTACACCGCAGTGCGCAGTGTTAAAATTCTCTAAAGAATATAGGCCTCGCCGATGAAAATTTAAAAACATATGTTGGTACGGAACCCTCGGTGCGCGAGTCCGACTCGCTCTTGTTTTAAGTAGGAATTATGTTGACCAGGTGCTGGTGCCAGAGTGGAAGGTGAAGACGACCTCCGAGGTCTGCCACCAATAGTCGCTGAAGCTCCCGCCGAGTCACTCAGTAAAAAGAAGAAACGTGTACCACTTCTCACTGGTGTTACCTCTGCCGAGACCTCCAGAGCTGTATTTGGTAAGGCTTTTTGTCAAAACTTTCAGCTCATTATACCTTTGCTTGACGCAGTTATTGAAGAAGCAGCCAGCATTTAAATAGGTTAAAAAAATATATTTTAGTATGTTTTTTTGTCGACAGGCAAATACAACCAATTCTTGACGAACCAACTTCAAACCGTGAAGGACTTCTTAAAGAAAGACTTGATTGGTGGTCTTCAGAATGTGGTGCAAGGAGTCGAGGGTCTGATCCCTCTGGCTGCTAATGTGCAAGCCGTGCTGCCTATATCTGACTACTACCAGGGCTTGTTCGAACAGGCCTCTAATATCGTTGATGGACTCTCCGAAGTTGCTGAAGCCACAGGTAACATAGATCGACGTTTTAGAGTATTTCTTCAAACATCCAAATGTTATTTTGTTAAACTAAATATTGATCCTTTGGGTTATGATAATTGGAACAAAAAAAAAATCATCATCATTTCAGCCAAAAGACGTCCACTGCTGAACATAGGCCTCCCCCAAGCACCTCCACTTCGACCAGTTCCAACAAAAATACTTAATATTAAAAAAAAACTGGTTAGTAGGTACTATCCTAGGAACAGTCAACAGCAAAAGTAGATGATCAAAATCAGAAATTCAATACTAATGAACTGAGTTCGCGTCAGAACTGTGTGGCGTCGAAGTGATTCAAAAGTATGTGATTGTAAATCATACCAAACATTTACTACTAGTACAGCTGCCTTAAATTCGTGATCAGTTTTGGCTCCTATTGAATTTCTGATTTTAATCATCTACTTTTGCTGTTGACTGTACCTAGTTAAATTCAATCTACTTAAATATCAACTTACGTGAAACGATAAACTGGTATTTTGAATTTTAGAGTCACGTTCAGTATAGAAGCGATTGCCAAATAGCAATTATTGCTATCATACCAAATAAGTAAGAAAAACTTATAATACCTATTTAAAAAAATTGTGTATTTTAAAAGCACAGACGCCAGCTGCAATTCAAATAACGCACCATTTGGACCCCAATAGCCAGCCCCTAACTGAAGGGTCGAACCCTTTTTATCCTTTGTAGGTAAGGATTTTTTGTTGGGATCGGGCTTCTAGCAACCAAATCGATATTTTGTAACACAGTTCCAAGAAGGAACTGAATTTTGATTTTAAAATGAATGAATGCAGAAATTATACATTTTGCTAAGATGTGCATCAGACAGTCCTTTCCAATATGTCTTTTGTTTTGAATATAAAATCTCAGAACTCCTATGTTTGAATGATTGGCAAATATGATGTAAGTATTAAAATTACCTATTAAAATCATGCGTTTCTTAGAAGTGAAATCATTAAATTGAATAGAGGTGCACTCTAGATAAATAAATAAATCATATTAATGAGTGTCTTGTCGCTAATAGCGAACTCATAAAACCCATTGAGAAAACAATTGGAAAGATAATAAAATCGTGAGAAATATGATAGTGGGGATTACCAATACAATAATTAATGATCAAATATGAATCATAGGAAACAAATAAGTAGAGTATTAAAAAAAAACTACTCAATACATAAAATATTAAAGGAGAGAACATTAATTGAACATGATGCAGTCAAAAAAGGGGACAAAGGCAAAATGTAAAAAAAGAAACAACAGTACTACATAATGATACCTAAGCAAAACTGCATTCTACCCAATTTACGAATTTATGACATGATGGTTTTCTGGTAAACACCGTTTGGCTCGGCAAGATTTTAAAATGAGGTATACCATAAGTAATGTAGTACTTTAGCTTAATGATAATAATCGATATACGTGATAATAATTAACTAACTGTTATTAACAACGTACTCCGTAGGTGATGCTCTGTTCAATTTTCCGGCGTTCGAGAGTGTCCAGCAATGGAGAAATGGCGGTGAAGCCTTCCTCTACAGTTTTGAACACGTTGGAAACCTATCTAAAGGATGGCATTTCTTACCTGGAGTAGCTTTAGCTGGTCAGTATTACCTAAAACTATTCTAATATATACCTACATGTTTTCCTCTACAACTGGTGTGAAACTTTTTGCAAGGCAAAAAGAAAATGCCTGGAGGACGTAATTTTGTCTTATCTTCGAAACTCGTCTGGCTTAATACCTATGACTTTTGTACCTAATAAAAAAAAAGTATCACGGATGTACCCACAGCGTATTATATGCTTGAGAAATTGAAGACGCGCTGAAGAACGCAGCTGCAAACTTGTAAACCTTAAAAACTTTTACAGAGAAACCCGGCGAAGAGCCGATAGTTACGCCCAAGAAAAAGCAAGGTCCCTCCCACGGTGACGAACTGGCGTACATCTTTGAGCCTTTAGGTCCTGACGGTCAGCCAATGGGTGGCGAAGTCTCGAGCACGGATGCTCGAGTACGCGATAATTTTGTGGGTCTGATCGCCAAGTTTGCACATGGACCGGAAGTAACCAAAGGGACGAACACTTCGAACGGTTTTGGTGGTCTGTTCCCTAAGAGTGCCGATCAATTTTTGAAGATCGGTGAATCTTTGACTATTGACAAGGATTTCAGGTGGGTTCAATAACTATTATTTAAGTTACCTCTTTTTTTTATTTTGATACCTGAATTACAAAGTTCAAAAAGTAATGTATCTAGGAAAAAACACGTAAAACCTGTAAATGCCTTTTTACCGACTTCAAAAAAAAGAGGTTATCAATTCGATACGTATGTATGTAATATTATTGGAATTGCATTATATTCACATATGATGATCTATTAGGGCTTCCAAACAAATATACAAAATTTCATAGACGTATGTATGTATGTATGTATGTATGTATGTTTGTCCACGCATATCTCCGGAACTATTAATCGGATCGTGACCATTTTTTTTTATTGGCTTACATTTTCTTCAACTTAGGGAACAGTGCAAGTTTCATCAAGATCGATTCAGTAATTTTCAAGATATGGACTAATACGTGTAAGTGTGACGGCCTGGCTTATTGATAAGAGCTACGGGTGTAGTGTCAAAGGGAAAACATCTCAAAACCTTGGTCAAATACTAGTGCAAAAACTAAAAATTACGAAATTAAAAGTAATTTAAAAAAATTAAACCGACTTCAAAAAGAAATTAACTCAAAATTATGAAATAACTTTAATTTCGGAAGTCGGTGGCATAAAACTAAAATACAGATCCCAAGACACCGACTTCCGAAATTAAAGTTATTTCATAATTTTGAGTTAATTTCTTTTTGAAGTCGGTTAAATTTTTTTAAATTACTTTTTTATACATTATGTTGTATTTGTTTACAGATTCTGTCAGATCGGTCTATGGGGCAACATGGGCGACAGATTAACAGGACCTCTATGCAAGAATCTTCTCGGCAACTTACTAAACCTCCAACAACTGCCTGTCCAGCTGCCGAACTTACCAGGGCAAGTGCCATTGTTACCAGGACTGTTGGGCCAGCAGCCGACCAGAGCTCCTCAAAGGCAGCCACAGAGGCAGCCACAGAGACAAAGAGCTACTCAAGCACCCTTTAAACTCCCTTTTGATTTTTTGTTTAAATAATTTTTAAGTGTTGCATATATTTTGTTCTGTGTAACTAAATAATTTCGATGCCGTACGTAGATGATAAACAGGAATTCTACCAAAATAAAAACGATAAAATAATGACGCTTGTTTTATATTTTACACTAGCTTCTGCCCGCGACTTCGTACGCGGATCCTGTTGGTTATGCCAGCGACAACGGGGTAGTCAAAATCGAGGATCTGAAACGTCTGATGTCGAATTCTAAGAACCCGGGGACTGGATAACAACGGGATGAGCGAGACGATTCGAGACGTCATTTTCAGGCAATAATGAACCAATAGGGTGGTAAACTTGGCCTTGCACTTTGAATGTTGGCATAAATGGGCCTTCTGAAATCTGTTTCGCAACAAAAGATGTCATTTGAAAGGCATTATTGTACGAACGTATGTTGTCCAAGAAATGTTTTGACTGTGATGGTCACCGATTAGCAGTGATCTTAATATTTCTGGAGGATTTTGTAATATTTCAATATGTACTTTCCCACCTGAGCAACACATACCGTTTGTTTCTTTTTGCTATTTAACAGCTTCACAAAAAGTAAAATTTTTAACCATACCTCCGATGGCGGAATATGTGGCGTAGTCAATCATAGGAGTATACGTAAATGCACTCCGTTCCATAACAACCCAAGAAAGGTCGCCATGCCCTACGGCTATATCTTGAGACACATCCGATTCTTCAGATGATATCGACATTCTGTTCAGAGAATGTCGAAGTCGATCAGAATTCAAACGTTCGTTGCGCTCTTCTTAATCTGTCTCTTCATGCCGTACTCCAGCAATTCTTTCTTTCTCACTTTCTGATTATGAATATTTTGTTGTGTGCGTGTTCGGAACAATGTATGATAATCTCACCGTATCAGCGGTCAGTCGCGCATCATATTCTTCACTGGTCTCTAGAGATCTGGATGTAGATGCGTAAATACGCTGAGAACGCAGGCGTGCTTCGCGATCCGAAGAGGTTTCCACGGAGCGAGTTGCAGCCTGATGTTCTCAAACAGCATCAAGTCTCTCCTGACGCTCTTCGGTAGATTCTTGGGATCTTATGATCCTCAATCTTTTAGCTCCTTTGGAACATTGGGAGAGATTTGACCTCTTTCTAGGCATGGTTATAGTTTTATTATGAAGATACCTGATCAATTAAAATCTAAGTGACTGCTCCCCTACCAAGGGTGCCCAGACACGGGATCTTCTGGCCCATGTGCTGGTTTGGTCCCTGGGGTGGTCACGGCGTGCTATGTGTTCTGGTGCGCCGGTGATGGGGAGTACTCCCCAGCGGAGGGTCCGGTGACGGACAGCCGCGGCGGGTTCACGGATGAGTGCTAACGCGTCAAACGCGTGCCCATGTTCCCGCCGTAAGCGGCAGTGGAGGACACAGTGGAGTTTTAGTGGGTTAGAGTCCCACATAACTGCACTATCTCCCCGTGGTAGTGCAGAATGCATGAGCATTTCTTCACGTTAAAAATAAATAAATAGGAGTTTTGGCCAGTAGAGTAAAATTTTCAATGATATACCATCGTCATCGAAAATCAGTCCTAAACTGTTACCGCCTTTACCGCGTGGAGGTGAAATTAGTGATAGCTTAGATTTCCACATCAGATGTTTCTGATCTTCGATTTTTATAAGTCAACAGGAAATGCCCATCAGACCGAATAACTTTTACTAAGACGTCATTCCTATATGTGTTATGGTGTAGCTGGGCTCTTGGAGTTCCCCATCAGGTGTTCCAGATCTTCAAATTTATTCTCTCAGCAGAAAATCCTCATCACGTGGAACAATTTTTGCTATGGTACCATTTTTGTATCTCTTATAGTTAAGCTGGTCTGTTTCGGTTCTGCTTCAGGTGTTAAAGTTTCCAAGAAACATTATAGCCTGAATGTTGTCCAGCCATAATAACTATACAACAAAAAAAAATCATTCAAATCCGTCCAGTAGTTCCGAAGATCGGACGCGCAGGCCCGAGGCGTGTACGTACTCTGATAGAATACCTTAACAAATGTTCGCCGTGATTCTTTAAATTGACATAACTTTTTTATTTATCAACCGATTGACATGAAATGTTAAGTGTTAAGTGAAGCCTACTACAATATATTAGTAAAAACCGCATCTAAATCGAATAAGCCGTTTCTGATATTAGCGTGCACAAACAAACAGACAAACAGACAAAAAAAAAATTAATTACAATTTCGGGTTCGGCATCGATATAATAACAACCCCTGCTACTTTTTTTTTATATATTTCCATTGTACAGACACCACTTTTCTACAAATTTATTATACCTATGTATAGATTTCGGGTTCGGCATCGATATAATAACAACCCCTGCTACTTTTTTTTTATATATTTCCATTGTACAGACACCACTTTTCTACAAATTTATTATATGTATAGATAATTATTTTTACACAAAATGTTTGTAAGTACTAACATTACCAATGACAATTAAATTCTTGGATTTATTTGGAAAATTAAATTTAAATGATGCAAGTAGTAAGTTATTAGTTATTTATCACTTACTATTTGCGTCATTTATATAAACAACTGCAGACCTGTGTTATCACAATTGCCTTCCTATTGTGGACGTTGCAAAATCAGGAAAACCGGTTTATCGGTTGACCGTACGGCGTACATACGTTAATAGCAGACTATCTGCATCAGGAATTATATCAAGAAGCAAGTATATTTTTCCTTCAGTATTAGCAGGCCTCCGTCACTCCATGTACTTGCGCGCTATAAGTGCCTACCGCCCAGCCGAGCGGTCTCGGTCCGCCGGCGGATCAAATTCAGTGCGGTTTTCGCAAGCGAAGCGCGCGCACGCCGTTCAATTTTAATAGTGCTGTTCGTTCGTACGCGTATTACGATGCCGTGTGGTGCCTTATGTGCTGTAGATGGGTGTAAATCAAGCAAAAGAAGGGATAAACATCTAACATTTTTCCATTTACATGTCAATGAAGATGTCATGTCATGTTTTAGATGTATTGCACAGTCAGCACCAATTTATAAAAAACATATTTTATAAAAGATACCATTTTAAACTACCACCTATAGTCACAACATATTCACAGTTCTCAATAAAATAGACACAAATAGTTATGTTAATTTAATTTTAATGAAGAGGCAGCCCTGCGATTGCTGTGGGATCGCGCGGTGCGAAGCAATCACAACTGTACGCTTGAGCATTTAGGCACATTTTAGCATGCAGCGGTTGCTGACGCGACGGAGTAGGCTATTATAGCTGTAGGTATTGGAAATTTTCTACTGAGTGAAGTATCTGTTACGTAGTAACTATTTAGTAATCTGTGGTATTAGTCAAACATTGATCAAGATGAATCGTGCTTGTATTGTTATTTTGTTCCTTGTGTTCACTCAATACCTGATTGAGACGACTCAAGCCAAGCCTGAACCTCAACCAGCTGCTGATGGCGCTACTTGTGGCAAACATGGAGACCCTGTAAGTACTTTACTATTTTATTTTGTTCTCAAACATTCCGGAAACTACGTGTTTTGCAGGGTCCTTCCACTTCTTCCTTGGCTTGCCTTGCCTTTGCATTAAGATTTCTATTATTTGTTTATTTATTAGCATCGTGATCTTTAAAACCTTTTGCTCCGTAGATTTGTCTTATCGACATAGCAATCTAGCCTCGTTGATAAATTCAATTAGTTTTGGATTGTTAGCAAGGTTATACTTGTAAGTTAAATTCTGTCGTTAATACTTTGTGGCAATTTTCAAGATTATGTATGTGGATCCCAGCAAGAAACTGAGGTAGCAACTAATAGGTATAGATACTTAGAAAAGAAATAAATAATCATCAATACTTAATTTTAATAATAATCAAGAATTTATTTTTTTACAGTGCATTTCCGACAGTCAATGCTGCGCCAACACTCGTTGCCACAAATACGCCAATAGATGTCAAGTTAAACTAGATCTTCCAAATAAACAATGACATGGATAACCTTGTAACAACAGCAGTGTGAAATGATGGAGGAGGACCAATTTGTAAAAACTGTGATTAAAGGATTCCAACGATATTTTGTCTTTAAAATTATTCCTAACAATGCCATGAACCTCTCATTCGTAGGTACTTAAATCAATATATACGTCAGCGCCGGCTGTCGCTGAAAACCAGCGCTGGCGCTCTGTCATGCATAGGGTCGCAGCATAATGCTGAGCGATAGCCGTTTTGCGTGGATGTGACGCATGTTTCCCCCAACCCTTTCTTATTTTTTTTTCCTTCGTTGATGTAGTACTTAGTACTCGTAGTAACCTCATTTGTTAATCTCATAACTTTTGTCAAGGGCAGTACAAAATCTTATACTTACCTACTCAGGGCTGATTTTACCAAAGTCATCTTAACTTTATAGCCGTGGAATAAAATTGACGTCGAATAGTTAGGTATGAAAAACTGTCCAATATTCAAAATTTTTTCTCAGTTTATGACTTATTTTAGGTATGAAAGCTTGGTGAATTTTCCCTAAATCTAGTTAGGTACAGACGCCAGCACATCAAACTTCCCGAAACTGTAAAATTTTCCCAATCAACTTTGAACCTTATGCTTCAGCGATAAAGTCGAAAATCTATTAAAGAAATTTGACAGATTGTAGTACCTTGATGTGCTGGCGTGTGTACCTAATTAACTATTTTTATCAGCAACACGCAGATTTTGTTTGGTTAGAGAGTTAGGTACCTATAGAGTAAGATGACAACTGCCAAGTAGGTAGGTATCCCCTTACCTAAAAATGTTGATAAATAAACAAAAACCATAAAACCAAAAAATATTATACATACAATATAGTATATATATATATTATATATATATTATATTATATATATATATATATCTATATATTATTGTAGTAGCCCTATTCTACGCACGAAGAATTGGCTTAGGGATCTTCGACTATGGGACAAACTACAAAGATAAGATTTTCAGGTGTAATTTATTAATGTACGGAATAATAATTCTGTTAATTTTTGTTTGAGACTTTCGATCCCTGGCCAATGGAATAAATATGTGTTCACTTTGGTTGTGCTAAAAATAAGTAAAACAAGTTTCGAAACCGGGTAAAACATACGGTTGTCAAAATAAACAACTGTTTTACCGTTAGTGAAATGTCTGTTCACAGTATGAATTTATAATTATGTAAATCTAAATGGTGCCTTTATGCAAATTTTGAAATGAATATCTTATGTTGGGGTTGTCTTTTTATTTTAAAAGTATAGACAAATTAAATCAGATTACCTACCTTACATGTTGATGATAAACTGTAGACTAGGTAGGAACCTTAAATTGTTGAGATAAGTTGTTTGTACGAGTCCTTATTGCTTACTGTTATGTATTCACTAGTTAGTTAACAATTACTTAATTTATTTCTCACGCACCTTTAAAAAAAATAGTAACAACTGCTAGTTCAAAAATGCAATATCTTTATGGTCTTTACAAAATTCAATCTCAATCGGTAGGTAAGGCGTTCGGATTGTCAGTCGAAGGGGCCACAGCCCACAGCCCACAGTCGTATTGCTGATAACCCTGTGCTAAATGTAAACAAATCCTGCCAACATTTACCTTCTTATCTATTTTCGTTTTGGTAGTAACTTTCATACTTTCTACTTTTTTACCTACTCCTATCCTTTCAATGTGGCCGTTGCGCGTTGGTAAGTTTAACGCGCGGTAGTCTGCTGTTGCTTGACTATTGGCAGTGTTTTCTGCATTTGTTGCAACTTTGCAACCGTGGGGATATGTTCAACCGTATTTCAACGCTTGAAAGGCAAAATTGACTAAGCGACACAGGGTTTTATGTCGCTTAGTAAATTTTGCCTTTCAAGCGTCGATTTGATTATCTGGTTTATCTTTGCCACGATTAATATCTTTTGGGACAACTCCGAGAACCTCATTGCACCGCCTGCCTGAGTGAAGTAGTCTGGCGGTAGTCTGGCGGAAAGCATTACACCTAAGTCCAGTAATTTTATATTCCTTTGTCTTCTGTGATTACTGAAAAACATTTGAAGGCTCTAGTCTGTACGGCACCTAGGTATATGTCATCAGATTAAATTATCATACAATAAGTCCTCGTCAAATGATTCACAGAAAACCAACAGTTTTCCCCATAATGTAGGTCAATTTGTCACACGTAATTGTTTTTTAAAGTAACGTAGGTATTTAGAATAGATAAGAAATCGTTGGTTTCCAATGGCACTGTCCTGTTTAACAGATTACCTAGTTGAAAAATATGTTGATGAGGTTACTTAACTGTTTTTGGTTTGTAAGTCTACAGGTTGTTGAAATATGTTTAAAATATATATTTGGTAACTGATATTACTCCTATTGAACTAGATAATAATACAATACAGCGCCATCGCTGCCTGCTAGCGCGTCAAAAATCATGGCTCTCTGCAATGATGGTGCTAAGCTTTTGAGTGGCTCAATGCACATCAAAAATGCAAGAGATCAGCTACATAATACTCCAGGTAGATCAAGTCTGCTGACTAAACATGAACAGGAGCCGAAATTTGGAATGTTCTCTATTAATCAAACGGCAATTAAGTACATTGTTCTTCTTAGCGTGTCGATGGCAATCTATGTAAGTACCTACTTACAGACGGACCAGAATTTGGCTTCGAGCTTGGCACCTTCAGTAGCGTTAGCGTCCATCAGCCTTTGTAGCGTACAGACAACAGGACATGCTGGATACGATATTAAGTGCCGCAATGTTTGTGGGACAGCACCACATTTACACTCCCAGGGCGGAGTCATCTGTGAATCACCTGAGCAGGTTTTTGCTTCGGCCTATCCGAAGTCTATAGTTACTTTCAGGTAAGCCAAGGCAACTTATCATCATCATCTGCCTAGTCTTTTCCCAATTATGTTAGGTCGGCTTCCAGTCTAACCGGATGAATCTGAATACCAGTATTTTACATGGAGCGACTGCCTATCTGACCTCCACAACCCAGTTACTGGGTAATACGATACCCCTTGGCAAGACTGGTTGTCAGACTATCGGGCTTTTGACTACCCGTAACGACTGTCAAAGATCCACGAATGACAGCCGGGACCAACGGCTTAATGAACGTGCTTTCCGAGACACGGAGGTAAGCCAAGGCAACTCATGTCCAGTAATTGCATAACACGCTATCAGTAGCAATTTCATTTTGACAGTTCAACAACATTCATTGCGATATTTACGTTGTTGAGCAGACAAATTTTTCAGACATAGGAAGCAATGGATTATCCTTCAAAATGATTCAGAATGAGATTGATAGTGTGTTACGAATTACGGTCGGTTACGGTCCATGTGCGAGATTTTCAGCAAAGAATGTAGAAAGAAACCCTATTACTGTAGGTATATTTGGTCTGGCCAATGTTGTAGGTAGATTATCAATTTTATTGTTAGCTAACTTAGATTGTAAATTACAATTCACAACGGCTTCTGTTACTCATCGGTCATGATGCCAAGACTTCCGTGATTCACTGATGATGATATTTTTATAGAAACAAAGAAGAAGGATTTTACTTTAGCTCTTATATAGGTAAGCGGAAGTCTGAAAGAGGCACCGCACGTCGCCGTGACGAAGTGGAAATCGGTCGTCATGAAATGGGCATGAGATGCAGATGAATGAGGTCAATGAGGAAATAAAGAATGGCTTTATCAGCAAGACCAAAGATACAATAGATGGATTGTATGAAAGATGTTATAACTAGAAAGAGGATGACTTCAGAGATGACGGTTACTGGAGTTGTGAGAGAGGTTATGGCGGCTTCATCTTCCATACAGATAAAGCCGCCGCCGCACCGCAATAAATTGAGCTCCTGCCCTTATCCCAATTTTAAGAGCTGAAGATGCAGTTTTCAACATTTCTGTTTTTTTAGTCAAACAAGTAGTTTGTGTAGGTTCTTAAATGTATTTAAGAAGATTTCAAGCTGCAAAGTTCTATTACTCGACGAGTTTTTGGGACTGTCGATATTGCTTTGGCGAACCTTTGGCATTATGATGAAGTCGATGAGCTTATCACTCACAAAAACAACGTCCTGTAATCTGAATATTTTCACGTCCGTTATGGCTGGTCAATGCGGGTGCCGTTAATGTGAGTTAATCAGAAAGTATATTTACTTGCAAACACGAACCTCCGTTAGTATCAACCTTCATTTCTCCACAATGCGTCGCTTTTCCACAGTTGTACTTTTCTTTGTGTTTACACAATATGTAATAACTACTGCTAGTACTGTACCTAAGGATGTTGAGGAAGTTGGGGCTATTGAGAAGATAGATGTACCTCTACCTGAGACGCCTGCTGAAGCTCAACCAAATTCTGTAACGGACGACTTAAAATGCGCTCAAATTGGAGAACCTGTGAGTATATAAAACGTGCGTCTTGCATGATATTTATATGAAGTGCAAGAAATTATATTGAAGTTAGTTGGAGAAGTCAACGTTCTATTCTGTTATTGGTTGACCATGATCTTTATGAGAGGAAACATTGGTACCTAGATTCTTCTTATAAATTGTAGCAAGTATGCACCGGTGATTGACTAATCTTGAGGTTGGGTGTTCTTTTAGTCAGCAAAAACAACAAAAGGACCAGATTTTGTTCTAACTATGCAGATTTTGTAGTTTCCAGATGAAATTTTGATAGAATACAAAGAGCTGTTAAATAGGATAATATTGTAATAGAATCAAGCGTGTTCTGTTCTTTACTTAGTAAAGAACACGCTTGATTCTGAAATGAACTAGATACATAAGAGGAGTGAAAATTGAGTATGATTAATAATTGTTGTCTCATTTCTCCAGTGTACGTTCCACACTGACTGCTGCTCGCGGGCTTGCCTAGGCTTCGCGAAGAGATGCGTGACCTGAAGATGTTGAAGAAAACGACGATTTGTACATAGAATGAGATAATTACGATTATAGTAAAAAAAGAGATGACGTGACGAAAGACATTTACCATCTGGCGATTGTACAACATCCAAATATAGATTAAAATACTTACTTTATAAATTAAAGCGTTTTTTATTCAATTCTCTCAGTGTAGTTAGTTTGTACAGTTCTTGTCTCACCCCATTCACATAGCTAGACAGCTGGAGCGCCAATTTTGCCAATTTACATAAATAAGGTTTGTGAATAAATACAATCCCGAGGGTCCACCGTGTAAAACCAGACCTGTCCTTGCCACACGAAGTTACTGGTCCTGCGGATCGTGAAGTACAATACGAAGACGCAAATTGATCAAAAGAAAAATACAACTCTTACGTTTCAATAAGGGCTATTTGAGTTTATTATTCTTGTTGCTATGAAGGATCTCGATGGTTGTTGTGAATGTATCCAATAATAAATAGATTTTTAATCTGTAGGTATACAACGTTGTAAGTAAAGGACATCGTCGTGGGAACTAAGAGATGTTATAAAAAGCGAATTTTCAAGTTAATGATGACAATCTTTCATACTTACCTACATTTTGTACATAAAATAAGCCTAAGAAAAAAATCGTGGTTAAGTATTCTAAAGATAAAAAACTGGCCAAGTGCGAGTCGGACTCGCACACGAAGGGTTCCGTACCACAAGGCAAAAACACCGAAAAAAACACGTTTGTTGTATGGGATCCCCCCTTAAATATTTATTTTATTTTGTCTAGCTTTCGCGGTTCTTGAGATACAGGCTGGTGACAGACAGACGGACGGACGGACAGACAGCGAAGTCTTAGTAATAGGGTCCCGTTTTTACCTTTTGGGTACGGAACCCTAAAAACCAGACAAAAACTGAATATAAATTCTGTGACCCAGATAACTGTTAAAAAAAAGGGATGTAGGCAAAACGACGCGACGCGAGCCTGCTGTGTGTTGATTTTAGATCGGGGAACGCAGCTCTTCATAATTTTGTTGTTTTCTAAGGACGGACGGAGAGCTTCGGTGCTATTCTGTAAAAATCTCACCGTGAAAACTGAGGTGAAGTAAGCGTGGAGTGAGCTGTCAAGAGTGTCAATTCCTAGCAAAAACAAACTCACTTCATCTAAGTTTTCACGGTGAGATTTTTACAGAATCGACCGGCAGGTGCATGTTGCACTACGAAATAATAAATACTAAGTAAACTGACGTAAAAAGAATCCTATCTATTTTAATAATGTCGTAAATAAATAACATTTGAATAACGGAATCAATTGATCAGTATCTATAAAAATACAACACGCTTAAGGGGCTAACAGGACCTAAACGCAAGTTTTAGAAACAATAAAAGTATATGATCGACTACAGTAAACAAAATCAGAAAAATATTTGAGACCTATTCTTCAGGATATATGCTAGATAGATAGTGTGTTGAAAACAACTAATTTTATGATAGTGTGTTGAAAACAACTGATTATTCTACAAGCAAAATACTAAAACACTAGTGTTTTAATTTTTTAGTCAAAACAATATATTTTTTGTAATAAAATAATTGCTTCATATTTTGCAATAAATTAGGTACCAGCGTTGTGTCATGGCGCTTCTCTTTCTTTTCTATGCAGTCCGACAGTGACCGCGCTTTTGGTCATGTAAGCCCCTTAAAACAACGTCCTGTAAACAATGTTTACGATTCCTCCGTTATCGGACGCCATGCGGGTGCCGTTAATGCGAATGTCAGCTGACCCTATATCAGTACCCGAACACTGAGCTCCGTTAGTATCGACCTGCACCTGACCACAATGCGACGTTTCACTACCATTCTTTTGGTCCTTGCGGTCTCAACATACGTGACGTGCAGCATTGTAACCAAGGATGTTCCGATGAAAGATGCAGAGCAAGAGAACAGTCCTGCAGCACCCGAAGTGGCACCAGTGGCGCCGATTGATGAAGTCGCACCACAAAATAGTGTAACTGAGAACGCGGCATGTGCTAAAATTGGAGAATACGTAAGTTTTTAGAATAATTTTCCTTGTTTTGTTTTTGTCGATGATGGCAAGCCCGGCTGGAATGCGAATCGCGATCGCATTAGCTAATAACATGTTTGATACGTGAATTTTAAATGCTACTCACACCTTTTAGAGAGATTTATAAGAAATTTCATGTTAGATACTCAAGTACTTAGTTTTATATTATACCCAGTATCTATTGTAACAAAGCAGAAATATATTGAACTTACCAGCTGCGGCCACGCGGCAAGGTAAATAAATCAGCCTACAACAAGGAAAAAGCTCGTTCAACCTATTTGAATATGAAATACTTATGTACTACTAAAAGAATACCTACTTATTTATATTAATTTGCTATTGCAAACATTGTTTCATATTCAAACTAGCTTCTGCCCGCGACTTCGTCCGCGTGAAATTTCACCCTCTTAAGGGTGGAATTTCGAAAAACCCTTTCTTAGTGGATACCTACTCTTCACAAAGAATACACCCTCCAAATGTCATGTCTCTAGGACCAGCGGTTTAGACTGTGCGTTGATATATCAACAATCAGTCAGTTTACCATTTTAGATATATAGATAGATAGGCTGAACGAGCTTCGCCTTTGTTATAGTTATATTTTGAAATCTATGACACTATCGATATGTCTTGGTCTCTTGGACCTTTTAATAATAATAATCATTTTATTATCGGACAACTAAGGCCCATAGGTAAAATACACAAAATAATCTTATACACTAAACATAAACTAATACATAAAAACCATACACGTAACGTTTTCGGCGTCGTGTTTCGCTGGGTGTCGCGTAACCGTCCTCGGAAACTTCGATATACGACACCTTTCGGCCAAAAGTCCTCTTTCAGACAGGTCTGTAGATGTTGGGTTGGAACTCGTACTACGAATGACTTAAAGTTGATGTTGTGGCGCGATTCCAACCTTTCGACCCTCAGAGTCCAGTTGGTCTTCACCTTCAAATACTGCACGACTTCCTCAGTTGTTCCTTTTGTCTGCTCTTGTTGTTACATATTCATCACTTCATATTCTTCCCTCGGTAGCCAGTTCTATGACACTTATATCACCCTCCTGAGCAAACCTACAGCTGATGCTTTTGTAGTTCTGATGATGCTCTTTTGTTGGATTTTTTAACCATAGCTATTATTTTATTTTTCAGTGTATTAACCATAAGGACTGCTGCACAAACGCTTGTCTAGGTTACATGAAGAGATGCGTTTCCGGAAGAGAATTTGTTGGAGAAGATGAATAATAGGTGCATTGTGTTCGTCAGCCATTATGTATCATTATGACTTTACTACCGTACTACTACGGTATTATTTGTATATAAGATGATTCTGGAGACTGCATTCAAATCAATCAAGTAGGTACAGGTATTTTGTGAACCGTAACATGCATATTGGTTTTTAAATTGTTTTAAGTATTGATCATTAGTGGACTTGACAATAAAGTATTTATTATTTATATGTATACCCATGTGTTTTATTTACTTTACCGTAAACGCGGGTTACTTTAGCTAATTTTTTCATCTTTTTAGGGTTCCTTAGTTCCTACAAGGAACCCTTACAGTTTCGTCATGTCCGTCTGTCTGTCTGTCTGTCTGTCCGAGGTTTTGCTAAGAGACCGTTAGTACCTACTAGAAAGCTGTAATTTTGTAGGAGTGTGTACCTCTACCTATATTAATTACGGCGACAAAGTGGTAAAATAAAATTTCGGAAAAATTTTTTTTTAGGGTAGTTTAGGGTAGTGAAGTGGGGATGAATAAATGCTCCATTTACGTGATTTACGAAATATTAAACTTTAAAGTGCAAACTTTTGTTCCAGTAGGGCGTCCCCCCCCCCCCTCTAAAAGTTAAACTTTTATTTCTGATACTATGATAATTAGCAAAAAAAAATCCTTATGATGAAGCCTTTCGATCGGTATGATAAAGCTACAAGGTAAATTTTTTTTCTCGTGTAGTGGGTTCGATTAACGGTTCAACCATGTAATTATTTAAAAATCTATGAATGCAGTTTAAATCAGTAAAATGTTCCATCTACAATATTCAAGGTACTTTCCCTCCATGTGGATGAATGATGAAAGAAAAATTATAGAGGTTTCTTGAAGACCTTATGTAGTTGCTGACGATTTATAATAATATTCACATAGTTACTTTAGAAGTTTAAACTTTAGACGCTTTGCTGCGGAGATACGATATTGTGATGAAACCACTATTTATTTTTGTCAAATCCTGCCATCTAACAGTGGAGGTAGGAACTACTTAGTACGCTAGCAAATGGTACCAATTAACCTCGTTTGGTGGTGGTGGTAGTGTTATTATAAATTGTTGAGGCCGTTTTTTTGTAGTAGTAGTAGTTGAATAGAGAATAGAAACAAGGTACATATTTATAAAAAATAGGTACGTGCATTAAAATTTAATAAAAATGAAAACCACACTAGTGCCCCTCTTTTGGCATGCAATGAAAATAAATATAGCAGAAAATTTATTATCATGAAAAAATCTCGACTAAATTACTATTCCTTAGCTTTTCTAGCAGGATGGAGGGGATGGTTTAGGTGTGATAAGTCCGGTAGGTTGACTGAACAGATCTTCATCAGCCTAATGCCTTCTTCTGTAATACTCCACAGGTCCGGGTGGTTCTTCTTGAAGTCATTGTACCATTTCGTAACCTGTTAAAAATTAACAACAAATAAAATTTGGGAAATAGGTAGGTAAATGCCAATTGTTGGATTTTCATTTCTTTTGCACGACTATTGCGAAGCATACCTATAGGTAGAGCTTTACTATCGAAAAAAAAATTGCCCCCTTTCTGCAACTGTTTCTGTTGTTATACTCCTGTGCTAGAACCTACTTAATTTACATAATTATACCATTGTATAGATAATTTAATGGAGATTATTTCTGTACTTTTCAATTTAACGCAGTAGAAAATAAAAAACATCAAAATATAAAAAAAAACCCGTCAATCAAGTGTGAAAACATTGTAGCTTGTGAATTTTTGAAGTGAAAACTTCTTTAGCGGCGTTGTACACTTTTTTTGTAATGGGTAAAAAATGTTAAACTCGCGTCAGGACACGTGACCTGATCGAAAATTCGTAAGACGGATGGAGAGTGCTACGGCGTTAGGTCAAACTGTGCTACGGCGTAGCTCACACTATGCTACGGCGTAGTTCACCATACCAGCATACCAGCGAATATGGCTGTTTTTTGAATAAAATATTTCGTTTTGACATTTTGAAGCTTTTTTTAGATTCTATAATTGGACTCAAACTATTTTAAATAGATATTTAGTTAAGAGCGTTTACGCCGTGCGGCATTTTATACAAACTTTCAAGCCCTTATTTTTCGAAATGAATGAACCGATTTTAATGAAACTTCATACGCATAAGCAGGATACAAAGGTCTAAAAATACTAACTTTTTAGACTTTTGTATCCTGCCTAACTCGCGCCACTGTTACCGTAAGCGACACCACGCGTGTTTTGTTTATAAGACGATTAAAAAAAATACCCGCTTCGGATGTGTTCGGCTGTCCTCGGGATGTACTCGGTTTTAATGTATATCCGATATGTCAGTGAGTGATGGCAAAGTATTCTTTTTGTGTTTTGTTTTCAGTTCTGTCGGCACTCCCGGAGTGCCACTGTTTTTTTTTTTAAATTCTTTTCACCCATGCATAGTCTCGAACCCTGTTGAATTTTTTTTTTCATCAAACCTATGCCTATGGTATCTCGGTGCGCGAGTCCGACTCGTTCTTGCCCGGTTTTTTTATACGATCAAATGAGCAATAAAAGTCGTGCACTTTGGATTTTCTTATTTAAGTAGGTACCTAAGTACCTATTACAATAATAATTGGATTAGATATTCTTGGGCTTGATACGGGTTAATTTTGGGGGTTGAATGATCCGGCTGGATGAATGGATAACTCCCGGGCTTTGTTACGGTTCATAGGTAGGTACTGACTCCTTAGAGTATATAATATTGTTGGTGATATAGTGTAGTGTCTGACCTCAGTGTGAGAATATGAAACAAAAATTAAAAAAGTTCAATGTAAGTAAACCATTAAAAGTACCTAGGTACAGTCACCGCAACAATTAGATGATCATTGTTTTTTTTTTATTAAATAAAACCTTTACCTACCCTTTTGTATTTTGAAAAGTCAAAGTCAATAACTTCCAGAGCCATGGTAGAATTAATGAGAGGGAAGTCAGCAATGGTCAAATGGTCAGCGGCAGCATAGCTGGTACCGAGGCGTCCCAAATACGTGTCAAACACGTCCAGGACCCGGTAGACGCGCTTCAGACCCTCAGGAGTACGCTTGTAGTCGAAATAGATGGGCATTATCTGGAATGAAATATGCAAATATTTAAATAGTTTATTTTCAAATTCATGGCAGATGCTACGGACGGCATTATCAAAAGTTCGAATTCAGGTGAATTTAGGTTCCATCATTACAGTAGGTCGTGTTTAATTCAGGAGAACTAATGGACGTACCTTCAGGTACCTACAGCATAGTCTGCACCCAGAACGCTTCGCACTGTTTCATTAGGGTCATTAGAAAATCATGAGGGATAAAGTAGAATAACGTGTGACAAAACTTACGCAGTAGGCACATAGATCAGGGTAGTATGAGCTTAAGTTGAACATAAGCCGATGGTTGACTAAAGCCCTGGAAATGTAAAAACAAAAATACTTCATAATTATGAATGGCTTTCATTTTGACAGTTCAACAACATTCCTTGCGTTATTTACGTCGTTGAACAGACAAATTATTCGAACTTATGAAGCAATGGTTTAGGAATATCCTTCAAAATGATTGATAGTGCGTTACGCAATTAGCGTGTAGCTTAGAAAGAAAGAAAAATTGTTTACTCTGCACAAATTAAGATTAAATAAAGAATTGAATCACAATAGCCGGGAAGTTGAAACAACAATGCGCTTGATAGATTTCCTACTTACGTTTAATTATTTGAATTAGGTACCTACTTGAAGTTTAGTCCCTAAAATACCCATTGTAATGTAGTATTAGAATGATAACAAGTTAATAATTTAGCTTATTACCTTGCTTTAGGGTCTTTCGGGTACAGAGGAGAGTCAGGTTTGTATTTATCGCAAATATACTGTATGATCGCGACGCTCTCGCTCAGGAAGAACCCATCGTCTTCAAGTACTGGGATTTCCTTTTGAGGGTTCATCTGAAAATTGAGAAGATAAAATTTACGTGTCTGAAGTAGAGTATTTTTCAATTTGGGAGGTCGTAAAGATGGATGGCCGTCCACGTCCTAAAATGAGCATAAGTCACTAGCAAACAAAGAGATTTAAGATAATAATTTAATGTCTTTGCTAGCAAACCTCAACTAATGCCATGTCAATATTTTTATCAATTTAATCTACGAACACAAGAATATGGACTAGGTCGATTCTGTGGTCTCAACCTCAATTAGAATAAGCTTACTAATTAATTATTTGATAGTTTTTCAAGTGAACCGCGTAATGTCCATGTTTATGTGTACTGCATTAACCGACGCTGTTATCAATTTATTATGTTTAATTACTGACAGCTTATCCGTATTGTAATCTATAATTAATTATAACGTTTGTTTGTTCAACAGTCTACTATAATCTTTTGTTAGCAAAGAAATATTCGTTGTGCCCATCCTAGCCGCTATCATTTTCATCATAATCGTCACTCAGTTGAAAGATGTCCACTCTTACATTACACATAGACCTCCCTCAGCATCGCCACAATTGCCGGTTCTGTGTCTCGGTCGTCGGCACACCTAGTTGCTATACCGGTTTTAGTCATAGATTAATGTACTAATAGTTTCAGTTCTTCTGGCACACCAAGGAAGGCTCATTGTGTATCTTACGTGTCGTGATATTTTTTATACCTTCCCATATTCCTCCGTCATATGGTCTCCATTATAAAAGCTGACGTCGACCTTCTCGTAAGGCACCTCCAACGCCTCCAGGACTTGTCTGCAAGTTAAAGACGGTGGTCCATCCTCCAGGTAGTATAGTTTCAGTACCATGGTTCTGAAAATTAAAAATAGACCCTTAGCATTTCTGTTAGGTTACTGGTATTCTGTGGGTCTTTGTTGTGTTTGCTCTTATGTGTGAAACGGTGCGTGAACATTTCTTGTCTGATAAATAAAATTCAAGGCACAGTTACAATCATGCTCCAGCTGGATTACTGTATAAATCTATTAAAATAAGCTATTCGCTTTTAGTGTCGACCCAAAGGCCATGCATCATCACGTATACATTCGATACCATCGTTGTATCTCGGCAATTGCTGACTTCCTGTGTCTCTTGGCCACGCAGCACATTGTTATCTTACCCTGATAAGTCAAGGAATTTCTATCAATTGGAATTAACTAAGTATCAAAAGGCGGTGACAGGCTTCTGGTGTCTCATTAGGTTAGTGTGAATGGAAGTAAGAAAACTGATCTAGGGATGCGGATAGCTGAATGAACTAGCTTGGTAGGTATCTGAAGAAGGATAAAATTTAGGTAGAGGCCCATTATTTCACGAATCAACCAAGATTTATTTGTCGATTTCAAATAGGTAATAGATTTCTTATGAAATAAGCATCACCTTTGTACCTATTTTTCTGTTCTGTTTATATAAAATGTGTGTAGGGTCGGTTGTTGAACAGTGAACCAACCAGATACACTGAACCACTGCCATATTGGCAAAACTGCGACGTTCCCACTGTGACCGAGCTTGTTAATACTTGCCTCGTGGGCACCCTTCCCCTCTCCCGCAGTGAGCCGGCGGACGCGGCTTGAGCAAGACGTGTGACAGTGACAGCGGATTGTTTGTTTCTCGCCAAAAAAACGTAGTATTCTCAAGTAAGTGTCTCGATTTTTCTATATTTTGTCATTAATGATAAGAACAAAAGTTGTATGGTGTCAAAATTGTAGTACTTTTAGTCGTTTTATGAGCATATTGCGTTTGGACAATTCAGTGTATAACCATTTTTTTTTAATTTTTATAAGTTGTATAGTGTGTGCATTGAACAGTGAACCACGTCTGCATAGTACTCAGTGAACCGGTTCACCGTGTACCTTACGATCCTGGTTCACTGTTCCTTAGTGTAATGTTGAACATCAATCATATTTTTGTTTGTTCTAGGATGCCTAGACCAAAAAATAAGGAACGGAAAATAGGAAAACACACAAAAGAGGACATGGTGTCAGCTTTACTATTGGTACAAAGTGGTAACTCTATTAGGACGGCGGCAAAAACCTGTAAAATTCCGTACCCTACCTTGCGCCGTTTAAATGAAGGCTGTTCATTCAAAAAGGCTGGTTGTTAATTATCTAAAAAGTTTTATAAGATAACTTTAAGTTTTTTTTTTGTAAGAAGAAACATTTTATTTTTTGTATTTTTTTAAATAAAAGTTGATTATCAAAAATTGCGTGATTTCT
This sequence comes from Oligia latruncula, assembly GCA_948474745.1. NCBI lineage: Eukaryota > Metazoa > Arthropoda > Insecta > Lepidoptera > Noctuidae > Oligia > Oligia latruncula. The sequence goes on along the minus strand of OX419693.1, from coordinate 14,810,832 downwards.
TTTCACAAATAAGTATTTTTTACTGTTAAAGAAGTTATGGTTCACTGTTGAAATATGGGTGGTTCAGTGTAAACTACCCATAGTATACAGTGAGCCAAATTTCTTTTTTTTTTTAAACTTCTCTAAGGGTCTTAGTTTGTTTCTCTGGCTTTCTGTAACTTTAAACTGAGAAACCTTATGAAATTACCTAAACAATGACACCAAAACCAAAATCTTAGCTTTATTTTCTAGCAAGTTATGTGACTTTGAAAAAAGGGTGGTTCACTGTTCAACAACCGACCCTACATAAATGGTAAAATAAATAAAAAAATATGTAATTAATAAATACTTACCTACCGGTTTTATTAGTAAAAGCTCCGATGAACGTGTTCAGCGTTTGACACAGAAAACGAATGTGAAATTCTGAAACCAATACTGGTGGGAGGGCCGGCCTTCGAGACACGAACAACTACTTCCTTTCACTTGCTTGTTATGTATCAACGTACGTACTTTCGTAGGTCCTACTTATATATTAAGTACTTTTAATCAACGTCTGCATTTTATTACACAATAATATGCAAGATTTTATTTACAAGACCAACCAAAGTGTATTTATAAATGTAGGTAAAGATAAGATTACTTATCTTTTGCCCTCACATTATGACTTGTTGTCAGCTAACACAGTAAAAAAAAACCAGGCAAGATCGAGTTGGACTCGCGCACCGAGGGTTCCGTATCATCATATGTTTTTAAATTTTCATCGGCGAGGCCTATATTCGTCAGAGAATTTTAACACTGTGCACTGCGGTGTAGAATATTGGAGTTTTATTAGAATATTGTCAGCGCCATCTCTTGACCGATAGTGGAATTAATGTAACTTTTGTTGATGATTTCTGAAAATGTGTGCTATTTAGAAACTTTGTTTTATTTTTCCTGTAATCTTTACATAAACTTCTATCACATAGAAAATTTCAGATTTTCCTCTTTGTACATTTCGGAGATTAGGGGGGGGCAGGATTTTTTTTTAAATTTTTCATTAGAAGTTGAAAACCATGAGACCTAAAAAAAGAAAAAATATTTGAGAATATGCAAACTGCGCTCTTTCATAATTATGATACCCCATCACATGCCCTAGTAGCCCCACTTCGAATTTTTCAGACCCCCTTTCAGTCTCTGTTGCAAAAAATATACATATATAAATAGTTGGGCAAACGTCACCTAAAACTATTCCAAATTTCAAGTTGATAGCATTAGTAGTTCTTGAGATATCCAGCTGTGACAGACAGACAGACAGATTGAGTCTCACCATCAGGGTTCCGATTTACTATTTTGGTACGGAACCCTCAAAACTGAAAGTTACATAACTACGATGCATTATTCGATTTACTCCCGCGCTATACCTACCACTTATTCTGTGCAAATAAAATAATAGTGGCGAACTGACAATAAATCAATGACTGAATAAATTATGAAAATATTAGGTATTTAAATAGTACCTACCTATTCTATTATTAAAAAAATTAAACCAACGAAAAAAGAAACCTTGCAGAATAACTATGCACCTAAATTAATCATTTTGAGGCGTAAAACAAACAATCAACGAAGATCAATCAAGCCATAGAATTAATAGGCTCTAGTCTAATTTTACTCTAAGAATCAAGTCTACCATCATTTATTTATGCTTTACGTTATTATTTATAAATTGCCAGTTTATTTGTTTGGCACTGCCTCGAAATTAGTTGCTTACATACGCGCAACATTTTTTTTAAACTTCGTGATCATTTACCTTTGACGCTGACTGTACCTACTCACTTCGAAATTACTAACGGTCGTGAGTTTAATATTAGCAGAGAAGAAAATCTACTATAATTATCATTTCTGCAATTTAACAAAACCACATAATAATAGCCTAGACCATAACCCTTAGAAGATTGTGCGATGCGCAAGCACTTGATATTTTTTACTAAATATGGCTAAAAACCTTCGATCAATAGATATAGATAATACTATTATTGATCGAAGCTAAAAACATCCCTAAAAAAATAAATTCTGAACATGATTGATCATACATTGTGCAATATACACAAATATTCGTTTAATTTTAGCCAGTCTCGACAGAGCCACAGAATGCACCTTCTTTCTAATTTTCATCGATATGGTCTCCGAGTAAAATATCTATGTGATATCCGGTGAAGCTCGCCGGATGTCACACAACCATTTTCGGATTTTTCGGATTCGAATTCCGGTCGAGGCACATGACGAACAAGTGTTTAGTTTTTTGTTAAATTAATAAGAAAAAAAATAAGAATTCTTAAGTTAAAAGTTACAATGACTTCTATTGTAAGGTGTGGGATTGTTCCAGGTAAACTCAAAACATCAAGTACCTATCGCTAAGAGTGAGAGAAGGGTTAACTAAAGACAGATTTTGAAATAAACCCCGAGGTCTCGTGACTTCCTCGAAATTATAATAAATACTGGTAGACAAAGCTAAAATTGTCTTTTACAATCTTATAGCTTGTCTTCTAACACAACATGCGCTTAAAGTTGAGGTGTTTTTATTTTCTGCTCCCTTCTTTGTTTTTTAAATGTAGTGCGACAGTTCCTGTCCAAACTGCGAGCGAGTTCGTGGAGGAAAGCCTTCGCGTTCGAGTGCGACGACAAGACGGGTACGTGTACGACAAGCCGAGTGTATCATTTGCCCTGCCGCAGAGTAGGTCCACACCTGCACCCACTCAAGCACCGAATGTTGACAGGACGCTGACGCAGCAAATGTTTTACGCATACCCCGTGCCGGCCGGCGGCGACACCGTCAACGTAGGACAGACTGCAGGGACCGCGGCCACTGCTGCGACCGCCGCCCCCACGGGCGCCGCCGGCGGTGGGTACAACTACAGATCCTCCGCTACTGGTAACGCTAACGCCGGCTACAACTATGGCACATCGTCAACCGGGGCTCAGGTTGCCACTGGGGGCACTGTGTCGCAAACTACTGTTACCAATACACAAACTGTCACTAACACCGGGTCGTCTCAAGGTGGTTCAGGGTATCCATACAACGCGCCGTCACCTACTCTCTCCCCGACTCTCCAGGGCTCATCGGAAGTGTCGACAAGCGCTCCAAAATATTTACCACCGACAGCAAGTGGAACAGGTGGAAGTACTTCAACTGGTGGTAGTGTGAGCATTGTTGGCGTTTCTATAACTCCTGGTTCCGGACAAGTCTCTACCGGCAGTGGCACCTCCATGCAAACCGGATCTGTGGGAACTCCTTCTGAGTCATATTTGCCACCGTTGGGGACATCTAACACTGCGACCTCTGGTCAGACCGTGACTACAACATCGACTAACAGTCAAACAAGCTCAGGTGGTTCAGTATCAGTACCAAGCTCTGCCTATTTGCCACCGAATACTTCATCCCCACCGTCCCCGGCCCCGTCTCCAGGATATGCCAGACCTCAACCGGCGCCCGCGCCCGCACCACAGCCAGGTTACATACCACCATCAGGAACTAATTCTGGAACAGTGTCCACACCTGCCTCGACGTACTTACCACCGTCGTTTTTTTAACACTTTTGTGCATATTATTAGAATTTTAATTTAATTGATTGTATATATTAAAATATTTGCAATAATTAATAATAAGTAGTTTTATTTATCTTAATCAATTTGATCGGCGCGGATGTAAATAATAGGTATCTACTCATAATATCCAATTTTGATAAATTTGCGCAGTTATTATTATTATGGATAGTTTAAAAGCGCAGCAGCCAGTATAACCAGCCTATAATGTTCCCACTGCTGGGTCACACACAGGCCTCCTCTCTGTGAGAGGGAATGGACCGGCTCGCAATTCACCAGGCGCGCCCGGTGTGGGTTGGTGAATGTAAATGTTTTTTATAATGATTATGTTACTATTAATAGTTGTGCCATGCGTAGGTACCTATATTGCAGGGCGATTAGATTACAACAAACTTTACTTTAAAATGTTATATTCATATATAACTACGGAATAACTAATTGTATAACAGACATAATGCCTGCTTACTTATTTAATATTTTGTGTACAATATTTTGTATTAATTTTTTTTATTTAAAAAGCAACATAAATTATTTTTATTTGTCAAAATCTTTTATCACGCAGAAACGAAACGTAAATCACCAGTCAGTCAAACGTCAAAAGCACACAAATGTAAAACGTCATACGTCATACAAAAATAGCATCAAAGATGAAAGTTATTTTTAATATTTCTCTAAAAATTGATTTTTAAATTATTTTACTCCACTTTGGAATGAACGATTTATGCCTAAATGCAGAGTATCACTTTTTGATGAGTATTTAACCATGTCGATGTAGTGTGTGCATTTGAATCAAAAATTTACATAAGTTATGTTTCTACTAAAGCAAACATTACAATTTTCTCGAGTAGGAAGCAAGGTAAACCTGAGGTAATTATATGTATTACTTCATCAATTGTATTATCATTTTATTTGTGTCCCCAAAGTTGATTATTCCAGTACTTAACACGGTTGTTCAAGGTTCGTGACCTTCCTGGGTTAATTAATATTCTTTGTCCTGTTATTTATATAATAAAATACAATTTAAATGGTATTAGAGTAGTCAGAGGTCCACCAGTGAACATGTGGTGTCTGAAGAGTTGTGTGATAATATAAGCGTCAGTGTCAGCATACACAAATCGTCGCCTGTTTCCAGAAGTGCGGGGCCGCGCTCTGCTGCCGACCATGGTGCACCTCGACGTGACAGGTGCTCAACTATACCCAAACACTCTCGCCATAAACGACCTGCCTAATGAAATACTTATTTACATATTTTCAATGGTAGATTTTGAATCCCTATTGGCAGTTGCTAAAGTTTGTATGAGATGGCAACAACTGTGCCTGACCCCTTGCATTTGGGACCACACGCGTCTCATAGTATGTATGAAGAACTATGTGAGGATAAGTGAAAACATTGTGCCTTTTGTTGCCAAGTATGTGAAGAATGTTAAACTACAGTATTTCAAGTTGTATTCGCATGTGAGGGCTTCCTTAATAAGCTATTGTCCTAATCTGACTCATTTAGAAATAAGTATATCTCAAGTTGATAGCTGTATCTTTAGTGATCTAGTTAGCTGGCCAAACCTAAAGTTTTTGAGTTTTCGTAACTCACTCATATCAAATCCAGAGAACGCAAATGGTAACTTTGTTTATCATTTGCCATTTGAAAAGTTGAAATATCTTGAGATCCTTATTCTGTCCAATTTTGCCCTAACCCACGATAGTTTGTACAGTATGTTGCAGTGCACCAATTTAGTCAGTATTAATATGGAGAAAATGAAGAATATTCCAACAGATTTTCTTGAATCTCTTCTGAGAACCAAACAGTCTACACTAAGAGCTTTACATATATATGGAGATACTTTAAATGATGATATAATCCGTAACATATCCAACTGTAAGGTACTGCAAGTACTACACATCATGACATGCAAGACTCTTTTTGATTCAAGTTTGTTGCACTTGTATAGACTAAAGAATTTGCATTCATTAAAATTACGGCATGGTTACTTTTCAACAAGTGCTCTCCTTGCATATTTTTCTAATAATACTTTTCAAAAGTTGACTTACCTTAGTCTCTCTCGCTGTCTTCATGTCACTATGCAGGTAGCAAAGGCCATAAAAACAAGTGCACCCAATCTCAAAGAACTTTCATTCTATCTGTGTCCATTCATCATTGCCCCCAACTTTATCAGGTCAGAACTAGAGAAAATGTTTAAAATACAGTTGTTACTCGATTGAATTAGTTGTGATTACTCTGAAGGCAGCTTAGGTCCGTCCAATTTACATTTAATATTTATTTCATTGTTAATTGCACCACTGTGACAATGTGAAGAGAGCATTTCCTCATTGAGTGAATAGCAACTTACATTTTTTTTTAAACAGACAGAAGTTATGAAATTGTCCATAACATGAAAGTTTACTAGTGATGTGACATCATCAAACCAAGATTGTTTGATTCTAATAAATTTTAGTAAGTAGCTTGTGTTGTGGTGTATGTATCAACTAATAATTTGTTTTAAACAACCTTCAGTATTTAAAAAATAAGAAGTATTACATAACTTTTAAATACAATCTTCATTTTAGATATTTATTGTAATAGGGTCTCAGTAGCCTGTTGGATGATTGTTTAAAATATGGTTTTGTCTGGCATAGTGAGTAAGGTACCAAAATCAGCTACGAACTGAAATCTTTTACTAAATAAAGGTTACTATTACACTGCCAATAAAATATTACTCTTTACTGCAACAGTAGCGCTGCACTTAGGAAATATACATACCTATACAAAATATATTTGACTAGTTTTCTTTTGCACGATAAGTAATGCATATTATTACGAGTTTTTACAATGTACCAACTAATTAGATGTAAAAATAAAATATGCAGGCACATCATTATTTAATTGACGGCGTAATAGTGACCTTAACCTCTTGAACGGCCCAATCGGATTTATACGACAACTGTTTTCGTGCCCGTGTCGCCTCAGTCGAATTTGAGAACCTATGTTCGTTTCATCGATATATTTTATTGCACCACCCTATTCGTCGTTGGTCGTGGGTCTGTAGGTGGATTTGTCGATTTATGAGCTGGGCGCCAAAAAGTATAATAATAATAATATACGGGAGCTGGGCGCTTAGAGAGCACGGCAATTGATATAAATCCAAGCGGTCAAAAGGTTAACGTGTGTTAACTTTATACTTAACATAAATGTTAATTTTCCGCCTTTCTGTTTAGGAATCATAGTCAATTACGTTATGAAGTGCCTTAACAGTTTTACTAATTAAATGTTGACTGTTTCCATATTGAGATTCCTTCGACAGACAGCGACAATACTTCTGTATAAGAATGAATGAAAATTACATGTCCCAGTAAATAACTAATAAATGCTATACAGACGTCGTAATTCATAAGAGCAAAAGCTGTTTAGCTAATTAAAAACGCCGATTTCATTTTACTCAATCCTTGAAACTTATTATCAAAATAGTTTTTCTTTGCAGAGGCGTTGGTATTATACCTATCAGTGATTATTGTATTGCAATAACTTCAAAAAAAGGAGTTTTTTGAAGTCGGTAAAAATGTAAATACCTTTGTGACAAAATCGAATATATGATTAACGTTAGAATAATTTACCTAGTGGTATTTATTATAAATAGTATTTATACTTAAGTTTATTTTAAAAATGTCCTAGTGTCATTTTTAGGCTATAAATTCGATGTCTATTGGTTGTTATCGCTGCGAATTAACTATATATTATATTCTCTACTTACATAAATGAGATGTGATTTTATTAGTTAATCAATTTTGTTTGTGCTGTTTTATTGTACGAATAATAAATTATATTTTGAACAGCTTTGATTTTTTTATTCACCATACATTATATGAGTTATGTTAGATCAGGGGCGCCGACTCCGTAGGTGCTGGGGGCTCCAGTACCCACGTGCGGCAAATAGCTCGAAAAACTTTAGCTTCGCTCGCAATTCAGTTTTCGGACAACACGACTCCTACTGCAAGGATTTAGATGCGATTATCACTACGCCCGCGACTTCTTCGGCGTGGAATGGAATCAACTATACGTATATAAATATATACATATAAAAATACGTATATATATATATATATAAAATATGTTTTATATAAAACATATCCTATGACACTCGGCAATAGTGTAGCTTTCTATCAGTGAAAGAATTTTTGAAATCGGGTGAGAAGTTTCAGAGATTACCCTCTACATACAAACTCACAAATTTTACATCTTTATAGTATAGATAATTTGTTTGCACCATTCGCTAGTAGGTCAATGTGTGAAAAAATTTAAAACGACTTTCAGTTCTTAACCATTAGGTTCATAATAGGTATCAATCGCACTAATAACTGCGGTAGTAGGCGAAAAATCACGCCCGTCATAGTAACACTACATAGCTTCTAGTCATTATGTTATTAAGATTATTTTGTACTTAGTCATTGCATTATATGCTAACGATTGTTGATAAAACAATCGGAATCGATGGTGCCGACGATAACGATGTATCTGATAAGTTATTATTATTCACGATTGCTTGTTTGATGGACGGGCAATAAAGTACCATTATATACTTAATTTATAATTATAATCAACAGGAGCTAATTAAAATCCTGTTAATTATAAACTCAACATATTTTCAGACAATAAGTACATCATACACACTGTTGTGCAATAAATGAATAGATAAAAACTTTTACAAAAAAAACAACCGACTTCCAAAAAACACTATAAAGTTAAAAATAACTTTAATTTTGGAAGTCGGTGTCTTTGGATTTGTATTTTAGTTTTTTGCCACCGACTTCCGAAATTAAAGTTATTTTTAACTTTATAGTGTTTTTTGGAAGTCGGTTGTTTTTTTTGTAAAAGTTTTTATTTTTCACTTTTTAGTGGGTCAGTTTGTAATTTATTTAAGTTACAATAGCCTAATATCAACGGATCATCACCTTTTACAAAATATTGCTTTTCCCGATGCAGGGACGTTAATTGTTGAGGAGTTCTCCTAGTAAGAACCAGGAGAACTGGAGCTGATTGAGAAGTCACCATCAGCTCCACTTCACCATACGCATTGTAACGAGCATAAATTGCTTAGCAACCATATTAAAGTAATCGAATCGCAACCCGTGAAATATTTGTCATTGAGTAGTTCCGATGGCCATCTGTGGTCTTCATCATCAGCTCCACTTTACCAAATGATGATTTCCGAGAGCAAATGCTCAAGTTACTTTAATTATTGAGTAGGCCACACGACGAAAAATGACGCGATTACGCAACTTAAATTCGGTTTCAAATTGACGCATCAGCATGACTAGTAGGTAGTGGTCGTCCTATGTAAAACTACAATCTTAATTAGGTAGTTATTATTTTTGTACGACCTGAACATTTTGGCGTATTGAACCGTATGAAGTAAGCCCAACAAAAGGTAACTGCTGTAAATCGTTGAGGAATTCCCTCGACTGTCTATGGTCTCCATCATCAGACCTGTAATGGCACTTATAACCCATATGGGTGCAAAGTTTTTCCTTTGCCATTACAGTTCTCATAAATATAAATTAATTAATTCCAAACACAAGGTAGCTACTGTAAACTGTTGAGGAGTTCCCTTAACTGTCCTTCGTCTTCATCATCAGACCCCTAATGACAGTCACAACCCATCTAGGTGTAAAGTTCACATCAATACAAATTAATCAAGCCCAAACACAAGGTAACTGCTGTAAATCGTTGAGGAGTCCCCTCGACTGTCTTTCGGCTCCATCATCAGATCGACTCCAGGCCTTCATTAAATTGTAGTGCTTTAAAATACTTAACGAAAAAATTAACAAACGCACTAGTCGCTCCTACGATTTTCGAATGTTCCCCTCGGTTTCACTGGGATGCCATCATCAGATCCTGGTTTCCTTATCATGGTACCACCCTTGGCATATCTCCTTTCCAACAAAAAAAGAATAATCAAAATTGGTTCATAAACGACGAAGTTATCCGCGAACACACATAAAAAAAAAAAAAAAAAAAAAAAAAATATACGGTCGAATTGAGAAACCTCCTCCTTTTTTTGAAGTCGGTTAAAAATCTGTAAACTCGATACTTTTGAACAACATTATGACTAGATACAGTTTCTACTGTATCTGAACTAAACTAAAGGGAACTGGTTTTTACTTACTGAGATTTACTTATGATGACCATACTTAGCAAAAAAAAAAAAAAACAATTTGCTGTATGTACTTATATTAAAATCAAATTTTAATCGGTTTTTACAAATACATTCGTTTTAAACGAAAGGTTGTATGTTGATCTCGAGCGCGGAGCAGGGGTTTGTGAGGTCGAAGGCGGCCAGCACGGCGGGGCTGATGACGCCCAGCTTGCCGATGACGCGCCCGCGCAACAACACCGCCGCGCAGCGCCCGGGGAAGTACGCGGGGTCTGCGAACATATGACTGAATTACTACGGGAACACTGGGAAAATGCTTCAGGGTGTAAAGACCCGTTACTTTCTTACTACAAGCTGAAATTAAAACTATTTCCCATCGGCAAAATGACGAATTTCCATACTAACTTTTATCCGCTAACTTAACCTAACTTTAGGAGTTGAATTTTCAAAAATCCTTTAGTGCTCATTTTCCATATATGTGGACACTCGTGTGCGAACTTTCATCTTCTAGACCCAGCTGTTTAGGTTGTGCATTGTTTCTCAGTAAATGAATGAATGAATTAAGATTATTATGTTAAAAAAAAATTGCGGGACACTAAATGCCCCTCGACGTAATAACTTAAAACTTCTAATGCGTCTCGTTACTTCTTAACCCAGTGTCCTTCAATGGGTTAAGAAGGTTTCTCCATACCTTCGCATTGCTGTAAGTAGTAGCCGGTGTCCTTATTCCAGGGTTCTCTTAACAGCGCCATGACCCTGTCAAGCAGTCCGTGAACGAACTGGAAGCCGGCCGCGCGCCCGCAGTGCACCGCGCATAGGCGACGCTCGTTGCGGGCACCCGTTTCTGATGAGAGCGAAGGAAAATTTAACGTAAATCGAATCAATCTCGACATCTTATTACAGGCACTAATTAATATAATGCACAAAAGTTGTCTGAGGTAGGAGCGTCCTGAGTTATAGATCGGCCTCTTAGATAGCACGTTATTTTTTCAAAAAGTTAGTTGTTTTTACGTGAAGATAAGCCATGATAATTTTTTACCATATTTTTGAAAAATAAAGAAAAAAAAACAAAATATCACATTTAACAAACATTATACCTACACGACTTTATTACCCTTGAACGTGGATCCACGCGAGACACAATGGCTTTCTAATTGTTTCTGTAATAACGGTATTCAACCGGTTTAAGGAAGTAGAGAAGAGAAGTAGTATACTTACAATTCGTCTGTAAACGTTTCAAGACCCCTGCAATAGGGGGCGAGCCTTTGTCATTAACCCAACGGGGGCACCAATCTAGACTTTGAGTTACGTACTACGAAGTTTTGTAATGGACAGGACTCATTTAGGTACCCAAGAGTCAAACTAGGAAGTTGCGCTCAGTACATACCTGAGGCCCACAACACATCGAATGATCCACAAAAAATCGAATGAGTCTTTTTCTATGATTCAATAAAAAGCTATTAGTACCACTCAGATTATTCTTAATAACAGTGAGCTGTGAGTGGTACTAGCATCATTTTAATAGCATTGTAATTCTAGCAGTAGCGCAGATTTCCTTATTCATTTAATCAACATGAAACTTGATATGGATGTATGTAATCGTGCTATGATTCAGTACATACGTACAGTACGTATTGTGTTCGCTACTGCGTCGCGTAATCCAGGACTAATGATAAGCTATCGGATACCTTGCATGAGGTTACGTAAGTACTAGACTTTGATTATATTGAGATGTCTTCTGTGAAGCTTATGGCAGTCAGGTCTGTCGGTAGCCGCTTCATATCTTAGCTTTTCAACATGAAACATTTAGTTTATCGGAAGGACGGTCATGTTGTGAGATAGTAAGAAGATGAAGAAAACGGTGGATGGATGGAATGTATGAAACAACGTACAGCCGGTCGATTCTGTAAAAATCTCACAGTGAAAGTCACCGTCTTAGGTGAAGTGAGTTTGTTTTTGCTAGGAATTGACACTATTGACAGCTCACTCCACGCTCACTTCACCTAAGTTTTCACGGTGAGATGGTTACAGAATCGCACTGCAGTTCTTCGCCGTCACCGTTTTGTTATTTTAATCTTTTTACTTATCTCACAAAGTTATAACATGATGGAATACTGACATTGCGGCTGATAAGAGGTACCACACTATTCCATCATGTTTCATGCAGTCCATCGATCCACCGTTTTCGAAGAAGATTTACTGCACAGATATTAAATAAATTTTAATAATGATGATAAATAACCCGCTTGAGGCGCGAGATAGAATTGTCAAAGATATTTACGTTCTTAATTCACTCGATCTATCTTAACCGCGCAGACTACCTAGATTAATATAAACGTTAGACACCGATGACACATTGGAGACAAACGAAAATATCGTCTTCGCACATTTGCCCCAATTATTATTTTATTACAATATATTCGAAGAATCCTGTGAATTAGGTCAACAGTCATATTGCTGGCGCGCTTTGAGTATGTGAAGTATAGCCATAGATTTATTCTATTATTCTAACGGTAATAGGTATTTGTGATTTGCCCTAGCTTTACACGGATTTATAAAAAAAATAATGCATAGGCATAGTATTTGGGGAATGACATGACTCACATGGCTGCAACTATGTTCTTATACAGCCTAAAATACCCTGCAAATCTGGAGTTTTTAGACAGAATATTTATTGGTGGGACCAGATTTTCTTCTTCAATAAGTACTATTACAAATTCTAAGATGGAACTTTCTGACATTATGTAGTAACATCTCATAACATAAGAATACATTTTATTAAAAGAAAAATAAGGGTTACAGAATAATAAGTATGACAAATTAGTTTTCTTAGAATTTCACAAATGATAAATTTCCAGACTTCCTGCATCATGCTAGTAGCCACCACTATGCTAGTAGTACAGTCACGAGCATAAGTATGTATACACTTGGCTTTATTCAAAGACGATTTTCTTCTTTAGTTTTGATTGAAATTTTATGTTATTACGAACAAAGTATTTTCGAACCCATAGGTTTGTGTAAAGTGTCGTATTTCAACGTTGCTTTCGTTATTTTACGAAAAAATCGCAATTGAAAGTTGCCAAGTGTTGACATATTAGTGCTCGTGACTGTACCTGTCCCGCAGGAAGCTTATAAGATGTACATGGACTGTGAGAACGCTTACTTTGCTTACGTAAACACAACATTATTAATGTTCTATCATTATTACTAGCGTATTTAGGCCAGGTTTACCCGATTAGTTAATACAAATTGCTTAATGAAGTCATTAATTTATTAAAATATGCCTGTGTCTTTACTTGACACATAATATTATGTAAATATTTAATTTTATTCATGCTACATACACCGTCCTTGTGCTTACTAGAACAGTCACCTACATTGGCTACATTCCATATTTAGTTTAGACTGACAGCTCTAGTTTCCTTTGTCCTATCCTAACATTAAGGAATGGGTGTGGAAGGTAGAAAAAGCAAGTGTTGTAGCGAGTCAAAGGAACCTCATATGAGGTTGACGTGACAAATATAGGAATGGCTGTCATAGAAGTTTAGTTAAGTGTGGTTAGGTCATTCATCATAATCATCATTGTGTTGAAGATTTGGAGTGGATTGCCAGAGCAGAGAAAAACCCTGAGCGGTTTTCGTTGTGTGGCTAAAACAAAATTGTTAAATAGTTTTGGATTAAAAAAAATAATATGACCCCAATCTAGCACCCTAGCCTCTTCCCAACTGTTATGGGGTCGGTTTCCAGTCTAATCGGATGCAGCTGTTGCCTGTTGCTACCAGTATTTTACAATCGACTGCCTATCTGACCTCCACAACCCAGTACTAGGTTGGTAAGACCTCCTTCGTGAGACTAGTTGTTAAATTTACGGGCTTCTCACTAACTACCCGTAACGACTGTCAGAGATCTACGAATGACAGCGCGGACCAACGGCCTAACGTGCTTTCCAAGGCACGGAAGAGTCTCGATGTGTAATAGATGGTATCCCATCCTCGAACGGACCGCGGAAAGTTCAGCTTAACCTTCGATCGACCCGTGCGTGTTATAATTTGGCCATATAATATAATATGACCCCAATAACCGTAAAACTGGATTCATATTCGCACTATCATTTTTATTTCCACAGAGTAGAATACAAAGAACTTATAATTGTGCATTATAACCGACTTTGAAAAAGAAAGTTTAGAAAGAAAGACCTTGGCTTACCTGGCTTGGAAAAAAATACACAGGGCTTTTATCCTGGTATATGGAGTGGTTACTCTCTAGGCGTGGCTGAATTCTGGCCAAAACTCGAAACAGGTTGGCAGGGATATGGACGCGCAACCTGTTACCATGGATTGAGTACATGATTCTGAACGCCTGTGTTGACTGAATTCATGGTAACAGACTGCACGTTATCTCTGCCACAATGAGGAATCAACCTTACGAAAAAGAAAAAGACTCTAGCTCCCAGGCTAGGATGATTTTATAAAACACTCACCCACACTCTTGTCCTGCAACACAACATCGCTAATTTCAAACAGCTTCAGTGGTAAAGGCATCTTCTTGTTAGCTGCTAGAGTCTTCAGCAGCCCTGATAGTAGGAGGGTCCGGACCACTTGGAACTCCAACGTCTTTGGGTTCGAGATGTGCGCTGCCGGCACGTCTTCGATCTTCACGCCCAGCTTCGAAGCTACGTCGTCGCGGGAACACTGAGGAGCAGAAATAATTCATAGTCAAATCATTTATTCCAAATAAGCACATAGAAAGCACTTTTGAATGTCAAAATATTTATAAGAAAATATAAAATTGATTCTAGTCTCCATACAATAATTTGTACATGTCACCAACCGCTAATTGTTTTACAAAACATCACAGAGAGCAGGCCTGTGTCCCAATAGTGGGAACATTATAGGCTGATTATGCAAGAAACAGCTGGACGACGGGCTTTCTATCTCTTTTCCCCTTCTTTATACTCACAAGTGTGAAGGTGAGCGCCTCAGTGTACCCTGCGTGCGCACACTCCTGCCGCAACTGCTCCGTCAGTTTGTTGACGGGGTCTTGTCCGCCTGACGTTACTACCCTGGCTGGACGTCGGGCTATGCGGTTGTAGCTGGGTAAAATAATACAGATTTTGTACATATAATTTGTTAAGTTAGTGTATACGGCTACGAGCCGATAGCCCACCTAATGGTAAGTAGTCACTGCTACTTATGGACACACCAGCAATTATATATAGGTAAATACGCTTTTTCATCATAGATACAAAGCTGATATCGACTATGAAGTGACAAGAACTTTTACCTAACATTTTTCGCGAAATTCACAGTTTATAGTTTCGGATTCAAAGATCAAATTCAGATGTTCTAGTGAAATCTCATACCTACATTTTTAATTGCAAGTATTTATGTATTTTATTATTTTCGGAAGGCTTACAGACTAATAACAATAATATATAAATAAATGGGCCGGACATGTTTGTCGCATGTCAGATGACAATTGGGCTAAGAGAACCACCGATTGGGTCCCACTAAACGCATGACGCCATCGCGGCAGGCCAAGACGAAGATGGCGGGACGAGCTTGACTCCTACCGTGAGGACTGGCCGGCACTAGTAAAAGACAGAATTGTGTGGAAAAGGGAGAGGGAGGCCTTTGCCCTGCAGTGGGACAGTACTGCCTGTACTGTCCCACTGCGGCCTCCCTGTAGTTAGATTAGATATAAATAAATTGCTAATAACCAGCTTCCACAGCTAAATACTAAAATTATTACTCCTACATAGTCTAATCTAAGTTATATCTGTTTTATTTAGTAATTCTCTCAAAGCTGGTTCAGCATAAAGCAAACTTGCAACAGCATAAATCAGAATGTAGAAATATCTTTTAGCTAAACCACCGAGTCTATGGTATTACCTCCAAACTTACATTGGGACACATATTGACTTCGACAGTTAGAAATTATTGGCACTTGTCAAAAAATTTATAGTTTTTTTTTTTACTTTGTGTAATAAATTGTTAACTAAGGCAATCAGAAGTTCCTTGTCACTTCGCCGTCATTAAGTCTCATGTGCAAATGTGTAGTTACAAAATTACACCGGCACTTTTCAAACCGAATCACAGTAACGCTGCTTGGCGGTAGAAATAGGTATAGTGCAGTACTTCTCTGGGCGAGCTCCTTGGTGAAGAGCTCTACTGCTACAAACGAAATAATAAAGAATTCCTCACCGTGCCTCGGAAAGCACTTTAAACCGTTGGTCCTGGCCGCCATTTGTAGATCTTTGTCAATCGTTACGGGTACTCAAAAGTCTGACAACCAGTCTTGTCTAGGGGTATAGTCGTGTTATCTAGTAACTGGGTTGTGGAGGCCAGATAGGTAGTCGCTCCTTGTAAAATACTAGTATTTAGCTGCATCCGGTTAGACTGGAAGCCGACCTGAAAGGCTAGATAGATGATGTCCAACAATCTTACCCGTATGCTATGGCGATGTCCTCGTACAGGTCGCAGGCGTGTATGACGTCATGCCTGGTGGGCGGGACGCGCACGTGCAGTGCGTCGTCGTGAGTGATCGATGTGGACAGACACATGCGCGACAGTAGGGCTGCTAACTTTTCGGCGTTCTCGCTGAGGATAAATCATATTTTATTATTAGCTTTTTATTTGATTTTCCAAGGTAAGTAATTGGAAAAAGTATGGAAAATTTCTACATTGGTATCATGATCCTGAATAACGTTTGTTCGTATTCTTTGACTGTGTGGCGACATCTATACCGATCGACGATCTAACCCACAAAGTTATAGGTCTGTACTCTGTAGGTAGGGTTACCATCCGTCCGGATTTGTCCGGACTTCTAGACTTTTGTCCGGATTTTTTGGCTTAGATGGAATAAAGTAATACCAAACACGTCTTTAATATTTATTAACTTCTCATTCACCTAAACACAAAATATACTTCTTTTATCAATCAACTTAATGAGATCAAACAATAAATCTTGTATTTGCAAACAATGAACATAAAATATTTTCTTCGAAATAAAAATAGTTTTACGTAAAATAATCAAACATAACGCTAGTTTCTGGTAAAGGTATATTCTGGTAAATTTTCATATTTTTCAGAGCCTTTTTTTTTGTTATCCGCACCCCTCAACCTTTCTCCCCTCGCGAGCGTCTGCTGCGAGCCATGCCTACCATACCACTGTAACTAAGTGGGTAATGTTTGGATTTTGTGACTAAAAAATGTCCAGACTTTTATTAAAATGTTAGGACTTTTCAAATTTCTAGATGGTACCTAACCCTATCTGTAGGTCATTTACATAAACCCAATAAGCACCTGCTGGGCCTACTGTTCAGCCTACCAGATACAACACCAGATTCCTCGGAAAAAACCTCCATGTTCTATAGAAGATGAAGAGGAGATGGATGGATGTTCTCTATAGAGAATCTTTCCACCCGGCCCTTCATCGCCCAAAAATGCGTTATTTATATCGCAACCCTGTTTAGTAAGTAGAATTTAATATTATTAGTAGCGACCCGCCCCTGCTATGCACGGTTTTTACGACTTGACAAAAGTACCCAACATCGAGATTTCTTTCTTAAATGAAGTTAATTTAATCTATATCTTCTATATATATAAAAATCAATGTTTGTATGTTTGTCCTATAAGCATTCCGAACCCATTGGTCAGATTGTGATGAAACTTTGATAGTGTGTTCTGGGGACCCCCGTGAAAGTTCCTAATTATTAGAAGTTCGCCGGGTCAGCTAGTTACAAATAAATTTTAGGTACACATAAACCTTCTAGATTTTTTTTCCTAAATATACGTTGCGTGGTTTAGAAAAACAAACGAAAAGAGACTTTGATTTAAAATAAATGTAGTTGTACCACGAAAATGAACATAACTGCTAGTTGTACTTACTTGATACCAATATAGCTGTTAGCCTTCTGAACGCTGATGGTTTCCTCGCGGCTCCTCATCTTGGGGTACACCTCGTAGGTACCGTCGGGTGCGAACACCTTGCACTGTTCCACCTCGTACTCGCGGCTGCAGTACTTCGAGAACATGCTCACTATCGTGTCCAGGACTACGATCGCCTGGAAGTTGGAATGGTACAGGTTTTATGGTTGTGCTTGAAGAAAGATCGTTAATTAATTATGTTCGAGTTTTGTTTTCATTTTCAATGTTTTTGTTGGTATATTGGCGTGTGCTAGCTCACATGTAGCAACATCTAAAGTTTTGTAATGTCAATTACTTTTGTATAGTATAAGTACCTAGAGTCAAGTTCTTGTAACTTAACAGACAGATATGATGTGTTCCTGGGGAGTTTGTTGCGCTACTTCTTTTTCCCAGTTAAAACTAATATACTTAGACTAAACTGCAATCTATGCTGCGTTTACATTGCAGTTCTGCAGTGAACCAAACTGCATCGCAAAACTAGCGGTAAAGCAAGCAAGGTATGGTTTATTGCAAAAGTATCTAAGTACATACTTATGTACTGAAAACAAAGGGGTCAAAAAATGTAACCTGTGGAAGCCTATTTTTATTTTAATGCCACTTACAAGTTCAGTGCTTTGATTTATTTATATTGAATACCCCGAAATTTTAATTTTAAATCATCTTAATTTGACAATAGAGGTTAATTATAAATAACCTCAATTTTTGTCGATGATTTTTCAATTACAAATTAATAATTGTTACAAAAACTGGTGAGATATTATGTTGAAACCAAAGAGATTTAAGATAGGTACACTAGAGGGGCTATGCAAAGAAATGTCTTAGAAAAACTGTGATCCCATGTCTCAGTGACGACATCTGCCATATTATAGCAAAATTAGAACGGCATAATCAGAGAACAGAAAATTATCTACAAATTAAGTATAAATGCAAATTTGGCGAAAAGTTTATTTATTGTTGTTCAAAATTAAGTCTTATTACAATGCATGAATGTTGTTTTCATTTTACATGTCAAAATCAATAAAGACCATTTTTCCATCTAACAATCAAATTCGAGCAATCCATGACGAGTTCAGCTACTCAACGCTAGAGGGCGCTGTAACCAATTTACTATTTAGCACGCTAAAGTCATTGAAATAGATGTCATATTCGTATGCACCTGTTATCTATTTTTCTACCAGCTAGAGATGTGGACAAGATTTCGATAATTTAATGTCGATATTTGTACAATGTAATAATTAAAATCTTTTATCATGTAATGGACCGAAGTCCGATTAGTATAAAAGGTAAAATGGTTAAATAAATCGTTAAGTAGTAAATTAAAAAGATTTATTGTCCTTGAAATAAAACATAATTATTTGTTTATTAATTGTCGTTTTGACTGGTTTATATTCGATGAATGATTATGTTCTGAGAAAGATGAATATCTTAGGAGATATCATAGTTTTATAATAACTCCGCAAGGCAGCTAGTCATGAGGGTATAAGTAATATTCATATGTAATACTCTTACAAATGTGATGTAATGTAATGGAATATAATTATTTTAGTAGGTTTTTTTCCGCAAATTAACGCGGGTGAAACCGCGGGGCACAGCTAGTAATAAATATTATCAATAACAAAATCGATAAACAATAGACACATCTCTGCGCGGCAGTAGTAAAGCTACTCAACCATAGAGGGCGTTTATTACAAAATTAGCAAATTTTCTAGATCTATTTTATGAAAATTATTTAATTCTAATTACTGAGTAAATATAAATAATTCATACGAAAATAAACCGTAGTTAGGTCCAGTCGTTTTACCATAACGATATTTGCAAAATTGTAATGCGTAACTCGGCATATTTCCTTAGAATATATTTTTCTTTTGGTGGAGACTCGTGGACACGAATGCGACTTGACGCGCAGGCGTACCATACTAGACTGAGAGACTCGTTACCCATAGGTAACAAGTATCGGATCACGGTTTTGTTCGCTATGTCCCGTCTAGTGTTAATAATTTAATGTCTTTGGTTGAAACCTTCTAAATACAGATGAATGTGTTACTAATATTAAAGGGTGATTGCACTGTCATCATGTACTTTTGGAACAGACAGATCCGGGCAGTGTTTAACCTTGTAGGCCCTGGGCACATAAGGATTACGGGGCCCCTGTGTATATAAGAGTAGATAAGTAATAATTAATTTTCATTACAATCAGTTTTCATATATTCTGCTCCAAACCAATAAACGAAACATAGTAGGTACCTACAAATATTTTATACGTTTGGGACTAGAAACTTATCGTAAATCGCACTGCAAATCAATTATTTTGTCATTGAATCGGGTACTAATAATGCATAGAATGGAACGGCGGCGGCTGCAAAGAATGATTTTTTCGAGGGCAGGCCGGGGCCCCCGACGATCGCGGGGCCCTAAGCACTTGCCCAGAGTGCCCAATGGATACGAGGGGCCTAGACAGATCTGTATCACTATAGCAATCGTACCTACTGTATCATGATTTGGCTATAAGAGTAGTCGTGTGTAATCGCCCTTATAATATTTGAGCGTTCGAGAGACCCGATTTTCTGTAGGGCCATGCTAGTGGACTAGACTCAAAATAAATTATAACAGGAATCTTTATTTAGGAATTAATGGCTCCCACACTGAACTGCTTCAAGAATCGACTGGACAGATTAAATATCTCCAAGCTATTTGATACACACGTATCAGCTAATTAGCTGCTTGTGTGTCTAACCAAATAATAACAAAATTACTGTAGTAGTGGCTCAATCATTATATTATTATGACTAGATTCTAATATTGTTATGCAGCAGACCATTTCGGGATCAAGATTCATTGTTAATTTTCGTAAGTACATAACATAAGTAAAAAATTAAAAATCTTTATATCAGAGGGGCAATTCCCATATTATAAAGTAGCATTCTAATCTCAGTCCCTAATTTGACTACATTTTTGACATTGAGTGTTGCTGAGATGAGATTGCGACTAGATTTGAAACATTTTTAAATACGGGAATTGGCCTTCTAGTCCCAGGTCACGGGCTGCTTGAAAATTAACCACAGGCCGCTTAAAAATTATCCACAGGTCGCTTGAATATTAACCACAGGCCGCATGCGGCCCGCGGGCCCTATGTTTGATTAACTAGAGTCGTTACCTTAGTCAAATCCGTAGCAGTACACTCTATGAAGACATTTTTCGTGTCGAGGGTGATCTTGGAGTGGTCTCCGTTGATGATGGGTGGCATGGACAGCACTACGCCGTTCTTGTCCTTGATGACGGGGTACATGGGACTGTCCCTGATGATGCTTAGGTACTGCTTCAGTTGGGCGTGCGTCTGAAAACATGGGAACATTGTACTGGTTATTTGTTAGAATTTGTGATGTTTTCGTTAGAGCTGGGAGACTTATGTTAATTAGTTAAGAACAGACTAAACAGTTCTGACCACATACTGACAATTTGACTATTTGCATACCCACAACATCAGTTAGAGTCATTATGCAATTTGAATTAGACTTTTAAATTCTATCAATATGCCAAAGATAATCCACTGGTAAAATGTAGGCCAGAGAAACACGCCTCTTTTACGGTCGACATTGCCGTGTTTACCTTGCATTGCCAGTTGTAGATTCGCCTTGTTTCAACCAAAAAGCTATTACTATTCAATAAAAAAATGGTGGTGATTCTTACCGAGTACAATTCCATGAGTTCTGGTGCAGTCATTTCCTTCTGTTGGTTGAGTGCCTTGAACTTGATCTCGCTGGGTGGTAACGCATCATACACAAATGGTCCTTTTATTGTGTCTAAGTCATGGGTGCCAATAGCCACTAATGTGCGTTTTCTGCATATGTTTTGATGAAGTTTGTCCTGGGGAGATACATCATTAAGTATTTAATGTGGCTTTGCATTGCATCAGTTTATGAACATTTAAAAAATGTACTGTGAACCTAATATTTCTATTGCAGAAACAACACTCATTGAATATGAAAATTACACAAGACAGTCCCTAAAAAAGCTCGCCTTTCACCACTTTCTAGTGCTTTAGCTGAGAAGATGTGGTGCTAGAAACCTCTTCTTGATACATAAGAATGTACAGTAGTCAGACCACACTTTTATCCGCAATTAAATAAATAAATAAAAGTAATGTATGCATTACCCACTTGCAGATCTATGAAGCTGTTATATGACTCCTTGGTGAAAGTTATTCCTTTGAGCACAGCGGCCACTGCATAGGGTCTGATCTGTCCTGTCGCTGGAGTTAGGTGCAGAGCGTGGCAGTCTTCAGTCTTTTTGAGAGTGTACTGTGGTGGAGCTTTCCTGAAGACATTCAAGTTATTTTATTAACATTTAGAGTGGCTTGTGAGTGTTTGCTAACTCAGTGTATGCCATATAATGTCTCACACAATGATAAGAGCTTTCCATGTGACAGGAAAAGAAGTAGATATGAGATTTTGCACACATACAGGAATATGAATGGACATAATATTGAAAACAGTAATAATACTCAAACCAGTTGAAAAGGCAGCCAGCTTATGCAAATATTAAGCTTGTCATTAGGCCACATTATCTGTTTGTGTGTTTGTCAACGACATGTAAGTGTTAATACTAACTTTCCTTGGAAAACTAAGATGCCGTCAACCAGTCCTTCCAAGCAGAGCAAATCATATCTGTTGGCGGGGATGTCTATCCTGTACAGAATCTCCTCAGATACTCCAGCTCCAACGTGGTCACCTTGCTCCTTCATCAACATCTGCTTCTCTGTTGTCTAAAATTATATTTTAATATGTCATGTCATGTATAATAATCATGTCATTATTATCAGACTTAATCTGCTTTTGCAAGCAATAGTATTAATAACTACTTTACTTTGCTTAAAAAGAGTGAGAAACTTTTTATATGATAATTATGCAGTTTTTATAGAGTTTGCATCATCTACACTTAAACATTTTTTTAATTTTTCATTTCAAACCGTGTACTAGTTTATAGAAGATGCATAGGCTATAGACTAAAGTGGAAAAACGTGAATGAAGCTTCTCTCCTACACCCAGACCTGCTTTAGGTTATACTTTAAATGTACAAAACAAAGACTCACCACTTCATCGAGCTCCAAGCCGAACTCAAAACAAAGATCTTGGAATTCATCGTCAGCTGAAACATAAGTTTAACAGTTTTTAATTCAAAGTTCCAACAATATCGAAGTATCTAAGTTAAGCTTATAATACTAAAATAGTGAAATACTGACTGTAAGTCCTGCCAAGTGCGGCAAAAAGAACGTCACGTTTTACTGATATTGTTGGCATTTTAAACTAACTAAAATGTATATAATCGAAACTACACTAGAATGTATTTATTTGAAATCTTTACATAGATTACACGTTTCTTTCAAAGACTACAATATGATGTGCACAGAGTACTTTGATAAGACTAGTAAGGTTTCTTTTTGATTTGACTACTTTTCAGTTTTCAATAAAATAATATTTTGCATGACATGACATGACACCCATGTTTGGTCTCTTTTAGTCTTTATGGTCAGGAAACGCATCAACAATGGAAAATGATAATTTGGTATGCTAAAAATGCAATATTAGCATACCAAATTATCTGTGCTTGTAGTTCTTCAAACTTTGACAGCATAGCAACCCTGCGTTCCGAGTTCGGAAATAATCGATGTGAGCGTGCTTAAACCCGTACCGAATTAGCGTGAGCGCGATAACGATGCCCCGTGAATCGTCATAGATGACGTCATGACATGCGCCATCTTACGATAACGCCGACCATGCCCTACTCATGGACGTAATATATCTCCTATATATTACGTCCATGGCCCTACTAGATGGTAGACAGAGTAAACTATAGACTGCTGCATATCTTCTTTTTCATTCACACAAGAAAAATAGAAATATATTAACGTCACTAGCAAAGAAAAGAGACAGAGTAAGAATATTTCTGTCCCTTACTGAGTGTCGGTTAAGCACATCAATGTGCACAACAAGTTTGACGTTTATGAATGAAATAATAAAAATTATGAATGAATTAATAAAAACTACACCGCGATTAAACGGAAAATAAGATCTTTTTCGTGCATAATTCAATAATAGTACATTTGCGCAACTGTGAAAATGGTAAGGTGCAGTGTAATAAGCTGTAAAAATGATAGTATGATGAAGATTGCCGGAATTTGTTGTCCCTTTCGGTGACACGGATACCATGAGTCTATAGATTACTCTGTCTACGCCCTAGATTCCCTAGAATAATATCACCGTGAGCGCTGTCAAAAATGACAGTATGTGTGTGTGTGTGTGGGTTGCACGTTTCGAATTTTCTATCGATGGCGCCGTATTAATCAAAACAACAGAAGAAAATAATAATTAATGTCTTTTAAAAATAATAAAATATAGAAATAAATATTTTTTGTCGTTTTTATTATAAAGATAGGGCATTTCCCCATACATTTATATTAATTTACTTAAGACTAGCAGCGCCCCGCGGTTTCACCCGCATAAGTGTTGATACCGTGGGAATATCGGGATAAAAACTATCCTACGTTCTTCCCCGGGATGCAATCTATCTCTCTGCCATCGAAATCCGTTAAGTGGTTTAGGCGTGAAAGAAGCACAATTTCGAAAATGCCAAGTTAGTTTAATTTAAAGATGATGCAATGCAACTCAAAACAAAACACACACTGACATATCCTTACACACATACCTACTGTCATTTTTGACAGAGCTCACGCTGATATTATTCTAAGGCATGGTCGGCGTTACCGCATGGCACATGTCATGACGTCATCTATGACGATTCACGGGACATCATTATCGCGCTCACGCTAATTCGGTACGGGTTTAAGCACGCTCAAAACGATTATTTCCCAACTCGGAACGCAGGGTAAATCGGAACGCATATGATGTGAGCGCTGTGAGCAATTATAGCTAATTCGGAAAGCGGACCAACAAGTCGTCACAAAATCATCAGTTCATCACTCAACATCACAGAGTACTTTTTGATAGACCTCAACATCACTGCTGCTCAACATCGGCTTGAAGATGGTAGTTTATTCCGATGTAAAAATGGCAACACCAGTATTTGTTTTTGATTTGATTGATGCTATTTGAATGACGTCATGGATGAACGTACAAAATATCGTGACCGAGCAAAATTACATTTTACAGAATTTTGATTTTATGGGATTTTATTATAGAAAATCATATCATGAAGATAATGAAGGCATTGTTAACTTTTGACTGGCTACTTTTGGCTGGTTACAATTGTAAATTTATAGGAAATTAAGTACTTACTTATGCATTTTAAATTTAACCTACCTATAGGTATAATTATTTTATGTAACGAATAATACCTACTAATAAGTAAAAAAAAGAACACCAGTGATACTAAAAAAAGTGAAAAACCATTTACAAACTGTTATCCTAAAAAAGTTAGTGCCCAAAAATCTGGTATTTTTTAAGTTGTCATGAAAAATAACGCTTAAATAATGGCTATGGATGGAAGATGAAAATTTAAGATTTACATGGGTTGTACTGTACCTAACTTGGCACTCAAAATACTCTTAGGGCGTGGTTGGGCGATCGCCCAGGGCGCCAGATTTGAAGGGGCGCCTCAGACGCCCCTTTATATCCGCTTGTTCATAGAGCGAGTCCGACGTACTAGTAAATTCCCTAAATCTAGCTACAAACTATAACTTCTCCAGAAAAGAAATTTGAAGTTGAATTTTTCAACTGTCTTTTGGAGAATACCATAAATTCCCGGAATCTTGGTCTTTTTTGTACAATATAAAAAATATTCCGCTTATACCAGACCTTCTCAAACTCTGTAGTGATCTGCAATTGAAATTAACTGTAGACTCTAAATCAGATAATATAGATGATTGTATGTTGTGTTGTGCGATGAACTCACTGATCAGAATGTGGTTACTCCCAGTATTTTAAAAATTATCAAAGATCGCAACTTACAAGAACTGTATCCAAATGTATGGATAGCATTGCGAATATTGACATATTGATCACTTTATCTGTAACTGTGGTTACTCTGGAAAGGAGTTTTTTTTAGCATAAGCTGATATAAACATAACTGCGATCAACAATATCTAGATTGACAAACTTAGAAACTTTGTCAATCGAAAATGAAATTGCAGAAAACATAGATATACTTTGATGTCTTAGTTTGCTGATAGAAAGGCTACAAAATTAAAATTTAATTTAATACTCAATACTCAATACTCAATCATTTATTGCATTCCACAATGTATATGCTTAGGTGGTAGGTAACATTTGTTGTAACAATCGTGGACCCTGTCGGGCACAGCAAAACAAAACATTTTTAGGAAGAGGACTTATTTGAACATGCAAACTAACTTAATCTAAGTACAATTAATAATCAAACTATTATTAAACTATGAATTAAAGGTAACATTTTATTAATTATTAACTAAATTAAAAAAAAAACTATTAATTTATATTATTATGTCAGTTTATATTAATTTATTTTATTATGTCAATTTATATTAATTTATATTATTATGTCAATTTATATTACTATGTCAATTCTATGGATTTGTCAATTAAATATTCATTTATGCTATAATAACATTTATTTAGTAATATGTTTTTTAATTTATTTGTAAAAATAGCAATCTTTGTCTCATTTCTAAGTACCTCGGGTAGTTTATTATATATTTTTATCGACATAACTAGTGGACTAGATGAGTGCATTTTCAATCGGGATTGCGGTCGGTTTAATCGTGTTTTGTGTCGGAGTGTGTATCTTGTTTGTATGTCTTCTCGTTTAGTGTAAAAGTCTTGGTGTGTGTGTGCGAATTTACAGATTTCCAGTATGTATATAGAAGGAAGAGTAAGAATGTTTAGTTTTTTAAAATGGGGTTTGCAGCTATCCGTTTGTTTTAAATTAACTAAGATACGAAGTAACTTTTTTTGAGTTGTGAACAGCGCCGGTGCGTCTGTGCTATTTCCCCACATTATTACACCGTAGCTAAGCCATGCATGAGCATAGGCATAGTAGGTGACCAGAGCAGAATGGTTATTTCGTTATATCCCTTGCTTATTTTTTCTTATTGGTTTCAATGGCAGATAGAAATCTCGCCCAGGGCGCTGGTAGTGCTAAAACCAGCGCTGTCAGTGAGTGATGGCAAAGTATTCTGTTTGTGTTTTGTTTTCACTTCTGTCGGCACTCCTGGAGTGCCATTGTTTTTTCCCACGAGGAATGAGGATAAGCAGAAACTGTAGTACGCAACCTGACACGTTTTTTTTTGTTAACTTTTACTGCTGGGTAAAGACTTTTATACTTAGGTAGGCTAAATTAACTAAAACAAAAAAATTTATTTGTGCTTTAGAATACCATAAAAGTTGGTAATTGACTTTTTGTCGGCCGAAGAACCTCCTGCTTAACTTTATGCAGTCGAGTAAAAAAACGAGCATCTTATATAGGGATGTGACAGTATACATAAAAAATCGATTATTAAATAATCGATTGTTTTGCCTAGTAATAAAATCGATTAAAAAATAATTGATTTTTTTAATAAAAATAATCGATTTTATTAAAATAATCGATTTTTTTCCTTTTTAGTTGATTTTTTTTTTTTTTTTTTTTTTTTCTGTTCAGATCTTGCAATCAGTTGTAAAACTATGAGCAGATGAGCTGTAGGAATATCTGGCAGGGAAGAATTACTCCTCATCAGGAGCAATTCTCTTATTAGTAATGCAGCCTTCTACAGGTCATCTACTTGTAGAATGTTGCGTCTTTTGAGTCTGTTGACACAAGTTTGTATTGTGAGTTGAGAGGCCAATTTGTTGGGATGTCTCTCCAGTCTGGACTTGTACTTTTGTGAGCATGAACTTATCTCTTCCTTGACCGTTTTCATGCTCAGGTGTTCGTGGACTTCAGTATTCCTAATAAACCACGGCGAATTCGATATCTGTTTTAAGATGTTGTTCTGAGTTCTCTGGATCATGCTGATATTTGAGTCACATGCGGAGCCCCACAGTTGAATGCCGTAAGTCCAGATGGGTTTTAATATGGTCTTATAGATCAAGATTTTATTATCCACGGACAGCTTGGAATTCCTACCCAGAAGCCAGTACATGCCCTTGTATCTAATGTCGATCTCTTTTCGTTTTGTTTCGATGTGTTTCCTCCACGTCAGTCGCTGGTCCAGATGCATACCAAGGTATTTGACGCAGTTGCTTTGTGGGAGTTGACTATGACCAAGTTTCACCGGAGGACATTGCTGGTGTCTTAGTGTAAACATGACCTGGACCGATTTCGATGTATTGGCTCGTATCCTCCATTTGACCAGCCAGTTGTGTATTTCATCTAGACTTTTTTGTAGGTTTTGCGACGCTCTGTTAGGACAACTGCTACATGCCAGGACCGCGGTGTCATCTGCGTAGGTAGCAATCGTCACTCCAGGAGTTTGCGGTAGGTCTGCCGTGAAGATGGTGTACAACACTGGTCCAAGAACAGAGCCCTGGGGTACACCTGCTAGTATGTTATGGAAACAAGAGGTGCAATCATCTTCCTTTACCTGGAATATTCTATCAGCTAGATAAGATTCCAGAATTTTGTAGTAACAGTGTGGCAAGTGTGATTTTATTTTACTTAGTAGGCCCTTATGCCATACTCTGTCGAAGGCCTGTTGCACGTCAAGGAAGACTGAGGAGCAGTATTGCTTGGTTTCTAGGGCATTTCTGATGACGCGGCACACTCTATGTACTTGTTCTGTAGTGGCATGATTTGGTCTAAAGCCAAATTGATGATCGGGAATTATCGACATTGAACCCAGAAGTCGGCGCAATAATATTTTCTCAAAAACCTTGGAGAGTACGGGCAGCAGACTAATTGGTCTGTAGGACGTCACTTCATGAGGCGGTTTTCCTGGCTTGTGTATCATGATGATTTGTGATACTTTCCACAGCAATGGGTAGTATTCTACCCTAAGCATACTATTGAAAATAGTTGTCAGAAGAACGATCGCCTTTGTAGGAAGCTCCTCAAGGACCTTTTTGTCTATGAGGTCAAAACCTGGGGCCTTTTTATCATCCATAGCTCTGATTACCCGCCTAATCTCCTGAGGAGTTACCGATTTGATTGGCATTTCCAGCTGGAAATCATGCTTTAGTATATTGTCTACGTCGGCATCATCTACTCCAGGTTCTGGTTCGTTTGGTACGAAGACGTTTGCGAGATGTTCAGCGAACGCATTTGCTTTTTCTTGGTTTGTTCTGGCCCAGCTTCTTCCTTCTATTCTAATAGGCGGTTTTGGGTTTTTTGGCTGGTTTGAGCTTTTGCATACCTTCCAGAGTGAATAGTCAGTCGCACTGGTTGCAGTCAGGGATTGCAAATGCGCCTCTACGGTATCATCTTCTGCGTCTTTGATAGCTCGTTTCAAGTCTAGTATAGCCTTATTGAAGGCCCGTTTATCATCAGTATGGCGGCTAATATGCCACACACGACGCAATCTTCGCTTTTCTAGTATCATCTGCCGAATTTCCAGCGGCACTGTGTTATGTCTTGGTTTGGTACTATTCAGTTCATGTGTGCACTTCCAACACGCCTCCTGGATCGTTCTGGTAAAATCTATAACTGCATTGTCAATGTCCTCGTTATTTTTTAAGGCAATGTTGAGCTTCAGTGACATATCAATGATGCTACGGTACTCTGTCCAGTCTGTTCTGTTGTTGTATAGCCTGGGATTTTTTTGGCGATTTAGAACCGTTGCGCCAATTGTTAGGATAACTGGTATATGATTTGACGACCCATCCAAACAAGATTGGATATCATAGAATAGCCTGCTGAGTCCTTTCATAATGAAGAAATCCAACACATCAGGCAGTCTGTTGGGGTCTGTCGGCCAGTGGGTTGGCTCAGAAGTGGCAATTGTGATTAAATTGTTCGTGTCAACACACTTTTTTAGCTCTCTTCCTCTGGTCGTGTTAAGTCGCGAGCCCCAATGGACATGTTTAGCGTTCCAGTCACCCCCTGATATAAAGCGGGGTCCAAGACTTTTCAGATAGACTGTAAGTTGCTCTTCTTTTAAGTTGTGTTTCGGAGGACAGTATACAGAAGACAAGGTAATATCTCCATTACAATCATGGATGGCTATTGTGGTTGCCTGTATATGCTCCGTGCTGAACTGGGGCAGTTCGTGGTGTTTGATGGATTTCCTGATTATAACAGCCGTCCCACCATGTGCAGTACCATCAGGGTGATTTGTAGTGTAGATGTTGTAGTTTTTTATTTTGATTTGGCTGTTAGATGTGAAATGTGTTTCGGATATAAGTAGGACATCGAGGCCATGGAAGTTAATGAGAGTCTCGACTTCGCCTTTGTTAGGAGATAGTCCATTGATGTTCCAGGTAGCTATTTTGATCGTATTGATCATTTTGTGATTTTGTTGACGAGTGTAGTTATGAGTCCTAACAAGGTGCTCATCTGTTGTAAGATAACGTCAATCTTTTCACTTTGTTTAAGGAACATTTCTTCCAGTTTTCTGGTGGTTGTGGTTTGTTCGTAGGTTTGGGTTGTGGTCCTTTCGTGCGGTTTTGTCTTAACTATATCTGAGTATTGTTTACGTTCAGTTTTATTTTCGTTCTTTTTGAACTGTGAGTTGTGTTCTTCATAGTTATTGCTGATCTGTGCGTTTTGTGTTATTTTGTGTCTTGTGTAGTTTGGCTTACGAGATTTTCTGGCCAAGATCTCTTTATAGACCTCACATCCTTTATAGTTAGCTGGATGTGGGCCTAAGCATAGGGCACACGTGGCTGGGGAAGCACGATCAGTCTTAGGGCATTCCTTAGTGTTGTGTGATTCTGCGCATTTCAGACAGCGGTAAGGTCTCATGCAGTAATTTTTTGAATGTCCGTACTGCTGACATCTTTGGCATTGTACCGGGGCTGTCCTTTTCCTAGGATCTTCTATAGCAACTATCTGATGATAAATAACTTTCACCTGTTTTGCTGCTTTGTTGTTCGGTCCTGATTGCAAATTAATGAAAAAGGTGGATGTTGGTAGTTTATCCGGTCCATATCTAGAGTTTATTATTTCACCTACTACTACGTTTCCGGTATTTTCGAATGCCTCCCTGATAGCTTGGTGTGGGGTTGTATGGTGTAGGTTTTTGATAACCAGTCTAAGGTTTTTTCCATCTTTTCTATTGAACGTGTGACCTATCAGGTTTTTTTCTCTGATCACACTCATTATGTTTTTATAGATGTGAATGTCTTCGCTTGTAATTCGTAGCTGGTTTTTATTAATTATTTTATAACTGAACTTTGTATGTTCCGCGACTGTTTCTAGAAGCTCTGTGAATTTGTTGACGTCGTCAACCCCATAGAGCATTATAGGTGGTGGTTTGCTAATTTTCTTTTCATATGTCCGAGTTCCTTCATGGAAATTGTCTTCCACAGGTAGTCCTGAATATCGGTTTGAGACATTTATACTCTCAGGTGTCGGTGGACTATTAAGTTTCCTTTTTTTGGTTTTCCTGGTGGTGGGGACTCTTTGCCAATCAGGAGGACAATCGCTGTGATCTTTTTGCAACTCAATTGGGTTAGAATTTTCCTTGCCTTGGCTATTGTTGGCTGGATTCTCTAACGATCTTTGGGTAATGTTTCCTAGTGAGGTACTCCTAGGACGCGATATAAACAGGCTTGGGTGAAAAGCTTGTTGAACGAACTTTCTACTGCTGCTATTGCTGCCAGACACATTTACTGTCACAGGGGCCTGGTCGCCTACCCCTGTGGAGTCTTCGGTAGTAAATTTCACACCCACAGGTTTTAGTTGATAGATTAAATTAAACGCCTGAGATATCGATTAATTACTATCACAGCAATCAGTTTTATGAATAATAATAATATCAACAAGCTAAACATTAATTTTACACAAAAAAGGATTTTTTTTTAATTTCTCCTTTCGCAGGAAGAAATTTCGGATAGTAGTAGACCGCGAAATTCAAATTTTAATTTTTTTGCAATTTGCAGGTCAATTCTCCAAATATGTATGTACCTGTTATTGTCGCGAATCATATTATTTTGATCAAGATACAACCTGACACTGACCTGCAAATTGCAAAAAAGGTAAGAAAATTTGAATTTCGCGGGCTAACCTGGCGCTTTCGCCATCGCTCGCCATACAATTCAATGGACCATTACACTCGACGAAGATAATATTTATTTCATATTTAAGGGGATTACAAAAGGATTACAAAGATAAAATATTATATTATCTTAGCCGTGTGTAGCGCCCTTTAGCGTCATTCATTTATTAGTTAGTGGTATACTTCGCGGTTATTTGGGGCTTCGCGCTCCTGACTAAAAAGCTGTGTTGCGGCCGTTCTAACTTCTAGGTGAAAAAAATCGGCTGTGAATAAAAAATCGATTTTTTATTAATCGATTTTTTGTAATATTTAAATCGATTTTAAAAATCGATTTTTATTGAAAAAAAATCGATTATTAATAGATTTTTTCTATAATCGATTATTTTTTCACATCCGTAATCTTATATCAACAGACAGCCCAACGAATGCTTTATAGACGCCACAGATGCCGCAATCAACGTGGCCATTTACTGGGCTCAAACTATAAAATATTGAAGAAGTGTATCATTGGCACGAAAAGAAGAAGAAGAACAGTTCAACACCAATTTCACCCACTGTTGGGCATCGTTGGCCAGCCAATCGCCACGCTTCTGATCAAAAATTAAAACATACAATCGGAGGAACCTTAGATTCATTTACATTAACTTTTTTTAAATTAAAGTTAAATGTATAAAATGGAGCGCGTTTAAAAATGCGGCAATACATTTTAAAGTAGAAATTTTCTACCAGGATCTGAATATTTTACGACATGGGCAACATTACAAGTCACGTGATACCAGTCTGGTTTTGCAAACGGTGAGTGGAGTGCCTTGTCATCAGTCCTTTGAGTTTTTGGATGATTTTCTTTGGAATTTTTATTCAAAGTGAGTAATTTTATGAACAAAATCACTTGTACAGCATGTATTTGATTTATTGTGGTGTTTTTTTGTGATTGTGACCCGTGCTTTCGTATGACGAAATTGTACCTTGTTCCGTGACTAGTGATATGACGCCATTTTCTTCGTGAATGCCAATTACTAAATTCTTCAATATTTTCTTTGTTTCTGCCCCGTGAAGAGACAGTAGCTGTAAACGATTTTGGTCTAGAACTTTAGTTCCATGTTTTGCCCAAGACTTTTAAGCGCACGGGATTACCTGAAACCAAGAGTGCACTTGTTCACTAGGTACGCATTTTTTTGCATGACACCACCTTGGGAGGCATTTTAGTGTAGTTTCTTCCGTACTGAAAGCTTAAATTGCAATACAATTTGTATCTTAGTGCCAAATCATGTTTCTCTTAACAATTTTACAATATTTTGCATTAGTAACTGCGTACCTACCTACATTTTTTTTTAAAGTATTTTAGTGTAGCTGCCCACGAGTTAAACTTCCTGTAACTAGGTGGCATGTACCCGTTTTTTCCTTGTATAATGTAATTTTCTCTAACATATAAAAAACAGTAAAACCAGTATCACAAGTATTTGAAAGTTGATTATTAAAATAAAACAATGTACAAGGTGGTGATTGATGACAAAACAGTATAATAATTATTGTATTGGGTAAAGTAGCTTTTGTGCATGCTGCCTGTTGCAACTGTAATGACTGCCATGTCATTGTCATCATGAATAAACAAACAAATTATAATTATTTTAAATTGCAATGCTATATAAAACAGAATTAGTTTTCAGAATTCTTCTTTTTAGTATTTCTAGAACAATTTTTCATGACCATTTCTTTTGGTAATCAATATAATTATTGGTCATGCTTTCATGGATTTACTATATATTCAATTTTCGCCATTTATCCCTGTTTCAGCTGTTACTGAAATAATTGATGTTAATAGTAGAGCTGCTTAAACACTGCATGTTACTTAAGTGATATATTGTTTCTTTTTCTACTTATGGTTTTTCATGGCTAGCACACTGATATATTGCACAAATTATCTGAACTCTGTACAGTACCTATGTTTAAACATGAAGAGAGTGTGTGCCACTGATAAAACAAAATGTTTGGGGCCAAGTAAAAACATCAAGTTGTTTATGATCCTAACTTGAATTAGTTCAGAGTTTGTGTAATGACACATTAGATCCATCATTAGGCTGCCTTTCCACCAGAGATGAGCGAGGATGCATAGCGAGGAATATGTGTGAAACCAACCAATAACATCGCTTCATTTTTATAGCTTGAACTAAGTTAACGTTGGTATTGGTTAGTTTTACACACATCCCTCACTATGCATCCTCGCTCATCTCTGGTGGAAAGGCAGCCTTATTCCATTGCAAGAGTGTGATGGAGCTATACAGTAAGAATAGCACTGTCCCTTATTAGCAGCAGAACTATAATAACAGAACTATAATGGCTTTAACACTTACGGACCCTGTTCTGATTAAGGTTAAAATAAAATTGGTAAATAAAATTAATATTTTACTATTTGTAGTAAATCTTTGTAGCTTTCTTATTATTTGGTGTGATTACTTACTAAACAGTTTTGTTTTTGTTCTTACCTAGGTAGTTTGTATCCTGTATAGTTTTTTTAGCCTGTGTTTATTTCTATTTAGGTTTTTGTTTTTGTGAAAATGGTGACTTTTCAAGCAGATAACAACAACCTCAAAAGCCACATTTGGAACAAACATGATAAACTTATTGTTTTTTACAAGTTTATATTTGTGTTTTTTACTCCCAATAAACATAGGAGCCAGAGCATTTTAGTTTTATGTGAATGTAAATTATATTACATCACTAGCACTTTACCCGCAACTTCATCTGCATGGATTTTGTACTTTCCCCTTCTAACAACACCTCCACAACCCTCTTTTAGGGTTGTTTAATAATATTTACTTAGATAAGTATTGTATTTGTGTGTCAAGCCTCTAAACCAAAGAAATTGCAATGTGGATTCAAACTGTATTACCCTGCTTCACTCCAACAGGGGTTGGGTTTTCAAAAATTGTTTAAAACATTTCAATTATTTGAGCCTAAGATTATTTACGCAAATTTGGGAGTCAATTGAACCAAGCAGTAAAATCCTTCCCTAAAAACTTGATTACCCATTTTCCCCCAGTTAGGGGTTGATTTTCAAGAAATCCAAAAACAAATTATTAATTTTTTTTTATCAAAATCATAAATACCTACCGACTTTCTTCCATACAAACTTTAAAACAACCTAATAATGCTAAACCTTATTAAGTATATATTTGCACTAAAGTTAACTCAAGTCAACCCAAGGAATAAGATTTTTCATAAAAACAATATCTCCCCTTTTCACCCCTTAGGGATCGAATTTCCAAAAATCTATTCTTAGTGGATTCTTAGACCACAAAAGAAGCCTACTATCCAAATTTCGTATTTCTACCCAGCAGTTTGAGCTGGCCGATGGTGTGTCAGTCAGGACACTTCCCTTTTATGATTTTTTCAATCACAATTATTATTATAATTATGGAAAAGTTTTATAACATTCAAATAATGTGTAGTTTTTCTATAAAATTATTACATGTAGAGTACACAAGACATACACAGTACAGTACACATCACAAATAATGATAAGTTATTTGAGGTGTGTGTGACTATAGGTAGTGGAATATAAATGCTTTATTGCTCCTAATTATTATGATGTGATACAAAATTAAAACAATAGTCATGTTTTTTTTAGAAAAGTAAGTATTTATTAAGACTTTAAGATATTATAATTTTTTTATTTTATTACTACTCACTTAGAAGTTGTGAAAAGTATAGTAAATAAATGTATTGTACACAAAGAGATAAGACGTGTTTCTTGAAATTTTTCAAGAGAAGATATCATATTTCTTTTATAGTGTGACAGTCTGGTTAAGTGTAAATGCTGTGTCATATTGAAAGTCACCTATAAAATGTATGTGAATTCAAACCGCTTAGGTATTATATAGGAACATAAGAGATAAGTGTAGTTGTTA
Organism: Oligia latruncula; assembly: GCA_948474745.1. NCBI lineage: Eukaryota > Metazoa > Arthropoda > Insecta > Lepidoptera > Noctuidae > Oligia > Oligia latruncula. The sequence goes on along the minus strand of OX419693.1, from coordinate 14,775,173 downwards.
TCAGTGTGTTAAATTGCATGATAACTTGCTGCCGACATGTAGCAGGTTTTCTAAAGCTTGTAGCTGCTTTTATTGTTATTACTTAACTGTTTTGCTGGTGAACAGTTATGGATACACAGCCATTTTCAATTTGGTTTCATAACACTATTTTGAAGTTACATAAAAAAGGAATTATATGTTTGAAATAGTTACAAAGAAGTTCCAAAAATAATCTTGGTTTGTTTTGCTATTTATCATAATTTTTAGGTAGTTGTTATGAGTCATTGTGAAATGAGCATTGAAATGAGTAGCCTTATTGAGTAATTATTTAATTTGAATGACTTATAACTTATACATTGTAGATTAGAGTCCACTTTAGCTGTTTTTTTTTTAAATTGTATACTTGTGTATCACTTGTGCAGTTTAGATTATATGAATGTAGTGAGTTAATAGTTAGTATATTTAGATTTCACATTTACCCACAGAGTAGTAAGCAAATGGAGTTATAATGTGCGGGAGAAGGGCGCTAAAGGCAACACGAACACCGCGACACTCGCCAATCGGAATTACGCTGAATGACTCTTCGACGGCGATCGTCCAATGAAAGACGTATCTCCCCCCCGCGGACCTCACAACTTCGGTGAGTGCGATTCGTTAGGAAATATGTGTTTAAGCGCTCCATTTCATTACTACTCTGTGCTTGACAGTACGTATGCTTGTATGTAACTGAATCCAGTTAAATTTTATTCAATCAAGAATGAAGATCCTTGTCAAAATTCAGGAACAGAATATATTAAGTAATTTATAATGGCTGGTGTTTCTGAATCAATATTAAAAGGTAAGACCTTTTTCGATTTCAAAAAGAAAGTTAGTAGGTAAATGGTTTTAATAGGGTAAACCGGGTAATACATAACCCAGTCTTGTTTCTTGATAATAATTAATAATGACGGGTTTATGAAGACAGCCCAATTATGTAACAGTCTTGGCAAACACAATTAATTGAATATGTTAGGTTGTCTGTAATGACTCAAACGACTAATCTAAGAAGTTTGTTCCCATTGAAGTTACATAATTAGGTTACTGATTTCTCTTTCCAATACAGTGGGATAAAGTAGATCTTTGAGCAATGGTGAATTCCCCTATGAATGGCTTAGTATCAGTTTAATAGATAAGGTAATTTATCGTCGTTGTTGCCTCGTCGTGGTCGGTATTTTCCGACCACGCCACCTATATCATAATGGTTATGGTAACTAGTGTTGAACATTTTGTATTCATTAATAAGGTTGCAATACCTAATGGCGTTTTAATTAAAATTAATAAACGTTTTTCATAAAACCATTAACGACAAAATGGATACTGGCCTCGATCGTTTGATTATATCGGATTAGCGACACACGTATCAGTTTAAACCTAGGCTTATTTATTGTTGCCAATAGCATAACACCATCTGTTTGAATTTCTATACTAATGTTTAGGTTGTCTCTGTGCCTTGAAAATATTTGGTAGGATTGTAACAGTTTATTTAGGATACCACCGCGCTCGTTGGGTAGCGGAGGTCAGACGGCAGTCGTTCCAGTAAATAATTGATATTCAGATTATTGTATAGCTGTATATTGTCAGACCGAAAGTTGACTTTACGTGAGAAAATACTAAGATGATGATGATGAGCGAGTAGAAGGCGAAATAATTATACATAGATGGATCTATTGTGCGTTTTGCGTCTTAATTTAAAAAAAAAAACGGAATAATAGGGCATAAATTACCGCATTGTGTTTCAAAGGGACTTGAAAGCATTTCTCAGATCTCGAAGGTGGCCATTTCCAATATTAGCTAATTTAGAGAAGTGCTCTAGAATTTTCTTAGTAAACTTAATGTACATGAGCATTAACAATGAATAATACAACTGTTAGTTGATGAGAGAACATAAAAGGTGCATTAGTTTTAATAGATAGATTGTATTACTTGTCTCAGGTGGCGTGACCATTCATTGTGATGCCGGTGGATGCTGACCTCAACCGTACAGACGTGGTGTCGCCTGGTTGTGAGCTGAAGGGCCTGCGCACTTGGAAAGACATTTGTTTGGTACGAAATTCACTTCAACATCAGGTATGCACTCCCCTTAACCACAGCTTCGTATAGTTTTTACGATCGTGAAGAGAAAGTACCACTCCCTGGCTCACTTTACTTTTGAATCTGAATCACTTCCACATATTGTGACCGCAAGCAGCTCGGGGTTCCTCTTTGTTCCAAAACATTTCTCCTTTGTTTTTCTTTATTAGCATATGAGTTGCAAAATTCACGATGTTACCTTGACTAAATGCTGAAAACAAAGATTGGTATTCGGCTATTCGAACATTGTTCTTATTAAGAAAATATTTGGCACTTATCGTGCATTCATAGTTATCAGAATATATAGTCTTGAGGGAAATTATGTCAGCGAAGTGTTATCTTTGAGCATAACTGTTCCTAATAATAGACGTTTGTAAATTGGCCAGTTGCTTTAGTTGAATGTACTAGGTATATTTCTTTACCCGCCTTTTGTGGGTGCCAAATAATCGAGTGCTAAATCGTTTTACGAAACACGTGATGTGATACTGCGTCGTCCTCAGTAAGAAATCGTTTTCGAGTTCCACGTGCTCTTATTTCATTGACCTTTCTTCAATGTTCTTTCTCGGTCTTTGTCTCTTTGTTATAGACTTGACTCAATTATCACGTCGAAGTCTTAACCTGATAATTAGTCACGCTTTGTTTACATTAAATATGAAGATAGTTGGTATCAGGGGGCGTTTTGTTTTGCCGAGGGATGTACGTGGTGCGTGTCCCGCGTGGCGATGATTAGTGGCGGAGCGGTGGCGCAGCGGCGGCGGGCGCGTGTGGCCGCGGAGGTCACCGCCCCGGCCAGGACTAATTCGGGGGAGATCGACGACTTGCTCCGTCGCGGCTTTGTCTGCGTCCGTCGCCTCCGCCGCCGCACCGGCCACTCCGCACGCATGGCTTTGTTTGTGTACGCGCTCGTCTCATAAGACCTTTCCGCCATTATCATAAAATTTCTTGTCATTGACAACAAGTGCGCAAAACAGTGTAGCTAAATAACGCCTCAACTAGGGAATGCAAATCCGTTCTGTTTCAAAATCCGGATTTTTAAGAACGGATTTTTGGTCCAATCCGGATTATCCGGATATTACGGATTTTTCATGAAAATAAACAAATCTACCCATATTAGTTGGTTAATATGATATTTCTTATATTTGTGTAAATGGATTAAAATAAAAGCACACGAAAATCACATCAAACGATTTTTTAAATTTCTTGATTTGGAATTATTCAAACTATCATCATTAAATACCATAATTATGATGGTATTGCTATAATATGTACTTATTCTTATTAAAATAATTAGTCTGTGTCTCGCGTGCTAAGTAACGATGATAAAATAATTCATCATCATCATTTCAGCCGAAAGACGTCCACTGCTGGACATAGGCCTCCCCCAAGCACCTCCACTTCAACCGGTTCTGTGCTTTTCACATACAAAATTAAAGGCTCCAAGGTCTCTGCTAGAGATTAATGGCCAGAGCGAGCTTAGGAAACTAACGACCGATTATGACAGGATCGTGTCCGCCAAACCTGTGCTGTTAAGAGAGATCGAGAGGTTCTATGGTCAGTTATACAAATCAACAAGTAACCCTGTTACAAATCTGGCAAACTACCCAAGAACTAGATTTACCCAACACTACACCGAAGACATCCCGGACGTCAGCCTGTACGAAATGAGGATGGCTTTGAAGCAGCTCAAAAACAACAAGGCGCGAAGTGATGACGGAATTACGGCCGAGTTCGTGAAGGCCAGCGGAAAACCCGTTTCTAAGGCCTTTCAGAAGCTGTTTGGTTCCGTCATACTCGAGGGTAAATCACTACAGGCATGAAACAGAGGTGTGGTGATACTTTTCTTTAAGAAGGGCGACAATGCCCTTCTTAATAATTATAGGCCCATCTCACTTCTGAGCCATGTGTACAGTCACAAGTAATAATATGTCAACACTTGGCCACTTTCAACTGCGATTTTTTCGTAAAATAACAAATGCAACGTTGAAATACGACACTTTACATAAACCTATGGGTTCGAAAATACTATGTTCGTAATAACATAACATTTCATTAAAAAATAAAGGAGAAAATTGGCTTTGAATAAAGCCAAGTGTATTCATATTTTTGCTCGTGCCTGTACAAGGTGTTTTTGAGAGTCATCACGAACCGTCTCGCGCGCAGGTTTACACCACATATATACGCTGCGACTGGTTATACAGTAGACCGAAGAATATAACCTACCTCTCTGCTTAGCGTTTGTGGACTACGAGAAAGCCTTTGATTCGATCGAGACATGGGCTGTACTGCAATTTCTTCAACGGTGCCAGATCGACTATCGGTACATCGAGGTGCTGAAGTGTCTGTACGAAAACGCTACTATATCAGTCCGACTCCAGGATCAGACCTCGAAACCTATCCTTCTGCAGCGAGGTGTGAGACAGGGAGACGTTATCTCTCCGAAATTGTTCACCAGTGCACTGGAGGATGTCTTCAAGGTTCTGTACTGAAACGGGGCTGGCATTAACATCAATGGCGAGTACATAACCCACCTTCGGTTTGCCACCGATATCGTAGTCGTGACTGAGACCATGGAGGACCTCGGTACAATGCTCGATGACCTCAAAAATAATAAGGCATCTAAAGTGCTGTCGTTTAACCTGCTGCGAATTCACATAATTCATGCTGCGGAAAAAGCACGCTCTGATACGACGCTTGTAGGCGGAATGCACTCTGAAGACACTTGTAAGCGGAATGAACGGAATGATCAAGGACGCCTCACACACTTTCTCGACCCGCGTCCCGCGCCCTGCTCGCTTCCCCCAGAGCCGAAACGATTTTTTTGTTACAATTTCTTAAAAATTTAATTATTCAAAAAATCCGGATTCGATTTTCAAATCCGGATTTGGAAGTCTAGTAAAAATGTGCGGATATCCGGATTTTTCGGATTACGGATAATCCGGATTGCATTCCCTAGCCTCAACACATTTAGGTTATTTTCATCAAGTTGCAAAATTATTGTGGCCTCGACTTGAAGAGTGTTTTATACAACTACGCAGTCGGTTAATACCAGGTTGAACGTCCGTCGACATTCAAATATTGATCTTTATTGGTGATTTCACTTTTATCTCAAAGTGCATTGTACTGAGGATTTTCTAAAGTACTCATTTCTGAGATCCTTCAAACATGCTTCAAACAAATATAAGTCTGTGGTCCAGCTTACTTTCGACTACTACTTATTATAATTTATTGTTATTTTATTTTGAACCTCTTCAGTAGTTAATTCTTCATTTTTAGTTCCGAGCGACGTTTCAACAAACTATTAAGTACTTGAATTATTTTCAGTGTTTGCACTCAGAATTGGTTTCGTATTGAATGAGTAATGTGATTGTTTTGCTAGGTAAATCTAAATTCTTGAAAGGGGCCTTAGCCGTTAATTAATTCGAGGAGCATCGTTTATATCGATAAAAGATGATATACTTGTTTGGTAGATGGTGCGGGAACAAGTTCTTGTTTACACTATCATTGTTGTTGTCGCGAGACCTGCAAGAACAGCTGTGAATAATCAAAATAAAACATCTAGGTCTCCTGTCCATGTACATTTTGCACATAAATATTGTGATTATGTTAATTTTCATTTAAATATGGTAAATTGAATTAAGTAATGAGATTTGACATTTCTAACAAAGCTGTTCACATTTATAAGAGGACGAATGTACGGACAATCTTACGTGTTGTATTGTCAAGGTGATCCTTTGCGCAGTTTATGTTACAGCGTGAAAATGCGTACAATGAAAAGACTCGTGATTACTCATTAAAATAATCAGAAATTAAAATTTATTTGAGGAAAGTGCTGTGCTGACTAATAGATGTTTCTCAATACGAAGCCGTGAGTCATGCATCAACTGGGTAAGCCCAGAGAGACTACCGTAGGATTAGATCAAATAAGTGGCCTAAGAAGTGCTCTGAGAATGTGGTCGTGGTGGCGAGCGACGTCTAGCTATACGATGTGCGATGCGTAGTGCTCGGTCGAGATGGGTGATCGCGTCAGATCGGACATGTGTTTGTCAGCGAGCGAGCATTGGCTTGTTTGTATTGGTGAGTGCGTGCGCGTGTAGAATGGAATGACGCGAATAGTTGCAGGCGGCGGCGGGCGGCCCGACCGCTGTCGCTCCTCGCTCAGTTCTCGCCAGCTCGTCGAGCGCGTCGGAGCTCGTCCCGCGTGGCCGATACACTCGTTACGTGTTACTAATACAGTTTTCAACATCGGGTGCTACTATTGCACCTTATCTTTCAAGATAATTGTGCGAATTAGTGCGTCGCGTTTCTCCAATACGTTTTTATGTGTCAGTGATATCGTTTTTGTGACTTTGAAGCGCTTTCGAGCGTAGTTTCTACGTGGCCATGGGCTTGTGTTCCCACTCGAAGGTAATATAGTTAAGTGTGCGTTGTTTTTGTGTGCGTCTGTGTTTCGAGATGTGTCTGAGAGGAGCCTGTGCGCCAGCTAGACGAAGCTGTTTGAAGGCCGCCGCCCCGACCTTGGTGTCAGAAGGTCAACGTCCTCACGTGTTCAAAACTTTATGCAACTTGTAACATCCAATTGTTTTAGAATTATTTTAATGCCGAGATAGCAATTAGTGTCTCGGTTGACTTGTGCTATTCATGTGTAGACAATGTAGCCTGTACATACCTACGTAGGTGTATGTATAGTGATTGTTCGTTCATCAATGTCGCATCGGAGCCGGACCGACATAGCTCGGTTAGCTAACACCAACGAAGGTTGTGCACCATATTAATGAGTTGAAAACATAAATTAATTATCGTTTACTGATAGGCACTTATTAAAATGTACATTTATTAGTGTAATAATCAGATATCACTTGTTACAAGTAATAAAGTCATTACCTTTGTAATTGGACAATAATTGGTAATGTTGCAACAAAGGATTCATTTACAACTTCATTGTATGTTTTATGGGTAGGTAATATTATATTTACACAAAAACATAACCTCCAAAGGCCATTAAACAAGGTCTAAGTGATTGACAGCTGGCATATTCGGACTAAGATTATTCCGTATTCACACACATTTAGAAACAAATGTATCCGAATTTATATTTCTTTCTTGCCCATTCTTCTCCATACGAAATCTACCTTTTCGAATGGGCGACTAGAATCATTTCTATTTAGTTTTTTTTTTGACGTTCAAAAGTGCCTTTAATGTGCCTATTTGAAATAAATGATTTGACTTTGATTTAAAAAGAAATACGAATAATAAGTGGACATAATTTAAATTACAAAGTACCTAGATACCTACCTACTTAGATGATCAATGTGAATTTACTTGGGTTAACGTTGACTTGAAGAAACATCAATTCTCTAAACATTTTGCATGTAGTGAAGAGTGATTCACTTCATGAAAAGTTTAGTTTTTAATGACCACAAAATTCGTAATCTGATAACTCTTATAATAAAATACATATGTATAATTTAATAACTTAACATTATGACTGATCATCGTACAGGCTTTGTCACGTTTTTAGTGTGTCGCTGTTATCATGAAATTGTTGTTGCGCATATTGTTTAGAGACGTATGCGTATGTCATTTATTTAATCTGATTCCGAGAATTTGAATAGCATTAATATACTTACCGTATTGTAAATACTTTCCCTATTAACAAAACGCAGATAACTATTTATCCCGTTTTGTATGAATATTAAAATGTTTTGAACAGGAAACGTCATAATTCGTAAATATTTTGACAAACCCTAGAATTAGAATAACCCACCTGTTGATAAATAAAATTGGGTACGGAACTGCCTATTTATAATAATGTCGTATGTTACTAGCAACTAGTAGGAGTGTGTCTGTGTAGTGAGCATTGTGTTTCAAACAATGACAGCGCGTCCATTGTGTAGAATAGGCGCGAAAGAAAGAGAGAGCGATATACTCGCAATGATAAGAGAGTGGAGCTCGCGGAGTGTCACAGTTGCGCTGCGTGTGCGCGATCAGCTGACGCTGCGGCGGCCATCTTGCCGTGCGTGTTCGTTGTCGCCGCGTCATTGTGCAGTTGATGACGCAAAATTCTTCCTCTAATGCTAATGTCCTTCCCGTCCTGGCGGTTTGTATTGTCACCTTATTGATTATTGAACGAGCCAGTTTGAATGATGAATAGCCTCTACATATACCGGATTGTTCCTTTGTTGTGAAACCACCCGGAACTGCGGAAGATATTGCAAGACCCTGGCTAGTCTATTTTTGGTCAGAAGCGTTTCCGCTAAGATAGACACACACGCATATTCTGCTTGATCACGGACAGATGTTACTTTATTGCCATTCTAATTTTTTTGCTAAGAACTTGTGCTGGGGAAAAAATCTTTGGCCTCGATTAGCGCGTCATCGTACAGTTTCCGTATTTTTGTGTATATTGTTTTTGTTTGATAATATATTTTGTTTAGCTACAGAGGTATCTTCTCTAAAATAAAATCACATTTTAGACGCGCAGTGATCCCGTTATAATGTAGTCGTTCCTACCCATTCTTCGTGTCAATGTGGATCTTAAAATATCAAAACTGTCGGACGGAAGATGTTTTAAAATGTCTCTTGAGGACATAATTATATCTTCTACCTAATTTGTAAACGCAGGCAATGTGAAAAATGTGTTAGCAGAGTGAAGCTGACTCAGTTCATCGTGCTTCTGAAGCTTTAGCTAGGTACCCACCTACCAAGTAGTAATCTTAAGTACCTACCAACGAAGCCGGGTTTTCGTAGGATTTTTCTTGCGCTGCACGATTTTTGTGTCTTGTACCGTTACTGTTACCGTTGATCGAGTGGTCAGACCTGTATCTTGTCTCAACCAGACGTAAATTCGAGCACTGTACCTATGTATAGAACTGAGTTGAGCTTTCATGCATGTTATGGGGCTCTCGTCGACCTACATACATATTATTTGTGGGAGGCAGCCTGAATGTGTTTTAAACTTTTAATTCACTGATACCATTAATAGCTTCAGCTGTTTTTACTCAATGGTTGTTACCTACTTCCTATTTAATGTACCTATCCTATTGATTAAATGTTTATATAGCTTCATAACGAGTACAAAACCCTTGAGCGATTTTAATTTTATGTGAATCTTGACCTCGTGCGCATCTATTTTGTCGTTGTTTGATGATCGATATATTATTGTTTTGTATGTTTGATGACTTCATAGCTCTGATACTTCTTAAAGGTTTTTCTAATTTGTGACAATAGTTCCTTGCGTAATAAAATAACGCAGTATTGTTAGTTTCCTATTATGTGACGCATGTTATTTATAAAATTTACCAAGGAAAAGATAAATGGTACACCGTACGAGTTACGTGAAACTGTAAAATCCCTGTAGTATGTAGGTAAATGAGCGATTGAGTTAGTAAATAATAATACTGACTGAAATACGTAAGTAATTAAGTTTCCTTGCACTACGTTTCGCGGTGGTATACGATGGTCTTGTTACACTCGTTTACCCGTCACGTATTAAAAATAGTTGAAAAAAAAATGTTGTTCGATCTGTTCGTGGGTGGTAATTTTACGCTTGCTTGACTGATGGTATCTATTCTCTGTAGGGGTGGTACGTGGGCACATGTGTCACTAAAGGGTGCAGTGCCATCGGTGGGCTGTCACGTCATATGGCCGGTGTTTATGTGTGTGTGTCGGTGCACCGAGAAGCGGGTCGCGCTCGAATTGCGTAGCGAACACTCGGCAAGTGGGTCAGCGGGGCACGGCTCAGCACGGCCCGTCCGACGCCGTCGTCGTCGCGACGTATCTCACACACACGCGCGCCTCGCAGCGAAGAACACTGTCATAGGAGGACTTATCTAGCTATCGCCGCTATTCTCAGGATAACAACATTACATTTGCAATCACTCGTTCTGAACATGACTTTTAGAAAACTATTCAGAAACTACTCGTGAAACTTTATGTCCATCCTTATCTCTCACGTCCACCCTGTAACATTTAGAAATAAGGTCTACCAAAACGTTTGAACTGATAGCGTGAATTTGGCAACTTGGTAAACATGGCCGTTATTGTACCTATTGCTATAATTGAACATCATGTTTCCGTCTATTTGAATAGGTTGATAGTCGCCTTGGCATACTTATTTGGTATCAATATTACTTAAGGGCCCCTTTTCCCGAAACTTTAGGCATTTTACGCGCTAAGTCGGCTTGCGCCCGCGTTGCACAGGAGCCGTCGCGGTATGAACTCCGGTGACCTATGGCGGCGGACGAGCACGCCACAGTACAAATAAATCAGTAGTACAAATATTACACTAGTTTACAAATTTTTATTTTTTTTCGTTCACAGGACAAAACCGTTGGATTTGTTTTGTGACTACCTTCTAATCAGTAAAAATAAATGTAAAATGTTTTTATCAAGTCTGGTTTTTTTTATAACACTCACAAGAAGTTTTGGCTTAATCTGGTTACGTAGTGATCAATTAATTGTCTTAAACTCAAAAAGGAAACATTTAATGAAATTCTATTTTTACCGACTTCACAAAAAGGAGGAGGTACTATGTTCGGGTGATAGTATGTTTTTTTTTGTATGTTTGTTCATCGAATACTCCGCCAATTGTCGACGGATTTTCAAAATTCTTTTTTTGTTCGAAAGTAGATAGTTCTGAGGTGGTCCCATTGTCACCAAGTTAGGATCTGATGATGGGATCTTATAGAAATCGAGGGCAACCCTCAAATTTTATAGGCTCACTTATTGTTTTTCGCATATTTTATGAAGTATCTTGTGTATTTGTGTATGGTTGTCACCATCTCAGGTAGCTGGGCTGATGATGGAAGCTACAACTCCTTAACAGTAAGAAGTTACTCGACCAGGCAAGGACTGTTTTAGTAAATTGTTTTGATGTTTGATAGGGCATTTGCCACATTTGGTCTCATGATCATCAAGTCATGACCTGATGCTGCAGTCAGGATAGTCTGCAGAGTACCTAACTTCTCGACAAGTAACAGCAGATATATCGTGTTTAGGCTCATTGAAAAGGGCTCGATGTGTGGATAAACGTACTGTTACTGAGAAACACCGAAGACCTGATGCTGAAGCCAGGAGCATCAGAAAAAGTACAAACCTTGAAATTACAGCACCGTACTCGTATTTGGGCTCATTTTAAACAGGACTAATTTTAAGTTCAATGCAATGTTGACATAAGTCTGGCCTGATGCTGCAGCCAGGATTATCAGCATCTAGTCTAAAAACTAATAAAAGGAGAACTCCTCAACAATTAACGTCCCTGCATCGAGAAAAGGAATATTTTATAAAAAGGCGATGGGCAAGTTGACATTATTCTATTGTAACTTAGATAAATTATAAATAGACCCACTAAAAAGCGAGAAATAAAAACTTTTTTACCAAAAAAAAAACCGACTTCCAGAAAAAACACTACAAACTGAAAAATTACTTTAATTTCGGAAGTCGGTGGCAAAAACTAAAATACTGATCCCTAAGACACCGACTTCCGAAATTAAAGTTATTTTTCAGTTTGTAGTGTTTTTTGTTGAAAATGTTTTTCAGACAGTGCAAATTAGATCATAACATTTTTTGTTTTATTTACAAGAAAAATATGTAGTAAAAAAACAGATCGGTTACAGAAGCTATAAAAATGGATGCACTACTTTATTTAACTTCAACTTTCGGTAGCAAATTTTAATAAAAAGGGTTTTTCAAGTAGTAGATGAAAAGTACTAACAAATTCGGTAGCAAGAAATAAAAAATACGTGCAATTTAGATTGTCAATTTTGTGGCAAGACCTAACAAATCACGAAACTAGCTGTTATTTTTGCCTAACTAAATATGTAGCCTTTAAAAACCAGAACAATTGGTGTTACATACAATATAATGATGACCCATGGGTCAAAGAGTGTGGTACTTCAGATAGAAACACGTTTGTATGATACAACTACATACAGAAAGCATGGCTAATAGAAATCTCTATTCCTAGACAGCTCGTTTCGCCGAAAACTTTGTTGATAGAAAACATTGTTCGTAGATATCTCGGTTCATAAGAAGCACTTTTGACAGAGATCTCTGTTCATAGATAGCATTTCTTGTCGGAAACTTTGTTCATAGAAACCACTGTTTCACCTTGGTTCACAGAAAGCACCTTTGGTTCACGGAAACCAATTAGATCATTATTTTTTAAGTAGGTAAGCTGTATTCCTATTCACTCGCTCTTGCATCCTATGTCGACGGAGCCCCGCTTGGCGGGGCTCCTATTTCTGTGTAAAGGGTTTAAAGTAACCAAACCGAACCTCGGGGTGCCCTTCGCTCGCTCTTGCATCCTATGTTGCGCTTTTTTAACCAAGGGAAACAGTGGTTTCTATGAACAAAGTTTACGGCAAGAAGTGCTATCTATGAACAGAGATCTCTGTCAACAGTCCTTCCTATGAACCGTGATATCTACGGACAATGTTGTCTATCAACAAAGTTTTCGGCGAAACGTGCTGTCTAGGAATAGAGATTTCTATTAGCTGTGCTATCTGTATGTAGTCGTATCGTACAAGCGTGTTTCTATCTTAGGTTCCACACCGTGGGTCAAATCCTATGCTACATTCGAAAAGAATGCCTTACCCGATGTTGCCTAGTAGTTTCAGTCAATAAAACGAAGCAAAACCCACAGAATTGGAGACAGAACCTAAGACCCCATTTCGAGCCAGATGTATGATTTTGATTTCGAAGGATCTGAATTGAAGGATGGCAAAGTCAAAGTCAAAGTCAAGATTTCTGGTATAAAAAAAAGTTAGCAGATTACTGTTGGTCTAATTTAAGAGATACTGATACAAATCTGAATTAAAACGGAGTAAAATTTGCAATATGTAATACTTTCACTAAATGGTAATCTTAAAATTAACAAAAAAAAAGAAAAAATTTTGAAAACTAGACGATCTAAATTTTGTCCACTTCAGAATCTCATTAAGCATTTTATCCTCTATGCAAACACATGGTTTTCATCTCATGAACAAAAACGCTTTAAACTAGTGTTATTGGCGACAGACACATAAATTCATAAGATTTAACGTGGGAGATAAAAAATTAAATTAAAAATTTAAAAAACCCCCGACAAAAATAAAATTAAGGAATCCCTACAAAAAGCACGAAATAAAAAAATCACACACACACACACGTTAAACTTAGAACACCCCGTCGTTTTTGCGTCGGGGGTTAAAAATTAGATAGGAAGCATTGTATAGTGTTTCTTAAGTTCGTGGTTCTCTTTGTGCTCTTTTTGAAGGTTTCACTTCTACCACGTGTGAATTGCACACATGTTTTTTTTCATACACTTTCAAATTTCCACGCGAACGAAATCGCGGGCAACAGCTAGTAAATAAATAAATATCGTTGGCTTGTGTCGTGGACACCAGGTAGTTGATATAATAAATATATACTTTTTTTGTAAATACATAGGTACCTACTTCTTATGTACAAACATCCATGACTCAGAAACAAAATAATGTCCATGCTCATCACACAAACATTTGCCCCTACCGAGATTCGAACCCGGACCCTAAGATCGTAAGGCGGCCTCACTACCGCTGCGCCATTCGGATCGTCAGTTTATGTAAAAACATGTAAAGGTGAATGTTTCCATTAAAAATATTAAAGATTTAAAACTCTAGTCATACTGACTTCGCTAGTCTGTGTAGAGAACCACAAGTTTTCTTCACTTCAGATGCCCTTTTTTTCTTAATTTTGTTTTTTTTATTTGCCATTTTAATTACTTCTAATACAACACGTTTTTACTCAGGTAAGTAGGCACTATTACGCGCGCGAAGACGATAATGTGGTTGCGAGCAAAAATTGCATAGGTCCTCCCTCGATGACGTCCGGCAGGACACTGGCGCGGTGCGCGCGAGTCGTTTTTCACGCATTTATTTTATATGGAAAAAAATAAGTGCCATATTAAAAATCTATCCAATAATATCCCTGTTAAACCTGATTAGTAAATGAAATGTAAAATTTTCATAAAAATTGTGTTCCCCCAAGTCTCATACAACTTAAAATCCTTTCAAAATCGACTTTACTTCTGATTTTTTTTTTGTCGAGCAAAATGTTAAATATTGTGTTTTTAACCAAAAAAGTCACTAGATTAAACATGTATCTGTACTATATATTTTTTTGCGAATTTAAATATGGTGATTTCTATGAAAACAACTCGATCTAGAAACGTAAATTTCGGAAAAGGGGCCCTTAAAGTTATTAATTGTTGCATGCAACCCGTCTCTATGTTACCAAGTTATTCTTCGTACGTACGGTACACGATATTTTTTTCGATGCACCAACCAAAAATAAATGATAAAATATATTATAAAAAAATATACTTGAGTATAAGTACAGAAAAATATTTATTAAGTACATATTTATTATATTGAAAAGCGATTCTTCCTAAATGCTAGGGTAAAGTAGGTAGGTACGTAATTTGTAATAAAATATTTAAAAAAAATAAATCGACTTCAAAAAGAAATTAAATCAAAATTATGAAATAACTGAAATTTCGGAAGTCGGTGGCAGAAAACTAAAACTAAAATACAGATCCCAAGACACCGACTTCCGAAATTTCAGTTATTTCATAATTTTGATTTAATTTCTTTTTGAAGTCGATTTATTTTTTTAAATTAATTTTAGTAGTTTAGTTTTATGTAAAAACTGGAATATTTGTTTGTAATAAGTAGTATTAAATAAGTAGTATACATTCTAGTGCAATATTTGCAACAAAACTATTACCTACGTAATAGTTTTGTTGTAAATATTGCACTAGAATTTTAACAAGGTTTTGAGATGTTTACCCTTTGACACTACACCCGTAGCACGTATCAATAAGCCAGGCCGTCACACTTACACGTTAGTCCATATCTTGATAATTACTGAATCGATTTTGCACTTGCACTGTTCCCTAATTTGAAGTAAATGTAAGCCAATAATAAAAATGGTCACGATCCGATTAATAGTTGCGGAGAAATGCGTGGACAAACATACATACATACATCTATACAATTTTGTATATTTGTTTGGAAGCCCTAATAGATTGTCATATTATGTGAATATAATGCAGTTCCAATAATATTACATACATACGTGTCGAATTGATAACCTCCTTTTTTTTTAAGTCGGTAAAACATATTATTATTTCTCACAGCAAGGAGCAACAGTGTGTCGTAATTACTCACCAATTAAAATTAAAAAGTAGGCTAATGAAAAATATATTAAACGCACACAACCCACAACTAATGTTTATTTTACAACACGTTCGGATCGACAAAGTGAGCGAATTCCATGTTTCTCAACTAATCAGTAGCGTCAGCGTTTCTCTGTCACGTAGGTACATTACATAGTGGACTTTGGACGAAGATGAGTGCAGTGAATGTGATGTGATGCGTAGTCGGTACATTGATATAATAATGGCGGCGCAAGCGTGCGCGGGCGCCGACGCTTTGCACCCCTGCGTGCAGCCCGGTCGATGACTCCCCAAGTCCCTGGCCCGGTGCTAATGACCTTACCGCACACTCTCCACTCTTAACAGTATTAATGGCAATATTTTGTTGTAGGTATTTTTAACAGCTTCATTTCACATTCGGCAAGGGAATACAATACGCTGCGTTCACGTCTCAATTCAGTATTGACGCATTCGGTTCTTCTCGTCACGTTTAGAGCGGTACTACTAGTGATAAGTTTATTTCTGCGTCAGCAACACAATAAGTCATACTCTGTAGATTAGGTAATTCATTTTCACGGGTATTTGCAATAGGTTTCTTTATTTTGGCAGGTTCTGTATTTTTAACCGACTTCAAAAAAAGGAGGAGGTTCTCAATTCGGTTGTATTTTTATTTTAAAATGTTTTTACCTCAGTACGCCGTTATTTACAAACCGATTTGGAAAATTCTTTTTTTATTTAAAAGGATATACTTCTAGATTGGTCCCATTTTTATCAAAATCCAGTTCTGATGATGGGATCCACGAGGAATTGAGGGAACTCCTCAAATATTATAGGGACACCTAAATATTATAGGGACACCTATAGCGATTTGGGTATTTTTTACAGTAACTCATGCATTTGCTCTCGGAAACCACCATTTGGTGAAGTGGAACTGATGAAGAAGACCACAGATGGCCAACGGAACTACTTAATAATAATTATTTCACGGGTTGCGATTCGATTACTTTAATATGGTTGCTAAGCAATTTATGCTCGTCACAATGCGAATGGTGAAATGGAGCTGATGGTGGAATACTAGGAGAAGTCCTCAACAATTAACGTTCCTGCATCGGGAAAAGCAATATTTTGTAAAAGGCGTTGGGCAAGTTGACATTAGGCTATTGTAACTTAGACACATTATAAACAGACTCACTTAAAAAGCGAGAAATAAACAAAAAAAAAAAACCGACTTCCAAAAAAACACTACAAAGCTAAAAATAACTTTAATTTCGTAAGTCGGTGGCAAAAACTAAAATAGGTACAGATCCAAAGACACCGACTTCCGAAATTAAAGTTATTTTTCGCTTTGTAGTGCTTTTACAGTACGTCAATGGTTAACAGGCTGTATGATAAACGTGGTTGTCAGGGGGCGCACGCGCATTATGCAGTTGAAGAAAGTAATTATTTTTACCGACTTCAAAAAAAAGGAGGTTATCAATTCGATACGTATGTATGTAATATTATTGGAATTGCATTATATTCACATATGATGATCTATTAGGGCTTCCAAACAAATATACAAAATTTCATAGACGTATGTATGTATGTATGTATGTTTGTCCACGAATATCTCCGGAACTATTAATTGGATCGTGACCATTTTTTTTTATTGGCTTACATTTTCTTCAACTTAGGGAACAGTGCAAGTTTCATCAAGATCGATTCAGTAATTTTCAAGATATGGACTAATACGTGTAAGTGTGACGGCCTGGCTTATTGATAAGAGCTACGGGTGTAGTGTCAAAGGGAAAACATCTCAAAACCTTGGTCAAATACTAGTGCAAAAACTAAAAATTACGAAATAAAAAGTAATTTAAAAAAATTAAACCGACTTCAAAAAGAAATTAACTCAAAATTATGAAATAACTTTAATTTCGGAAGTCGGTGGCATAAAACTAAAATACAGATCCCAAGGCACCGACTTCCGAAATTTAAGTTATTTCATAATTTTGAGTTAATTTCTTTTTGAAGTCGGTTTAATTTTTTTAAATTACTTTTTATTTAAATTATTTCTTGGATTGCTGCTGGGGTTGGTGCAAGAGGTTACGGCAATATCGATTTATTTTTTGTCGATACTGTTGACAAGATATGCAAGTGTTGTTAGTTTAGCGACCTTGGCGTGGGGCGCGGGGCACGCGGGTGATCCGTTTCGCGGGCGCGTTCCACTTTAGCGTTAGCTCTCTCTTGTTACGCAAACCTGTCGTTATGCATATTATGTTTGCTTCTACGAAATCATATACTACGCCTAATACCACTTTCTACCGTGATAATCATGTTCTGTATACTGATACGTTGTCTCGATGCTTTCGACTGTTTCTTTTTCGTAAGATACGGATGTTTTGTAGCTACAAAAGTACCTAAAGCTTTTGGGGACGACTGTATCCAAAGTTTTGAAGATTTCATGTATTATAATGGAATTGTTTGTTTGTTACAGGGCCCGCTACGATCCTGACATAGACGGAATAGTCACAGCTCATCGGCAAGGAAAGCCACTAGCCACGGCCACTGCAAGCCAGAGATAATCAAGTCTAAATTGAAACGTTATTAAGTGCAGCTTACGTGCTGTTACTATTGTCGAACTTTGTGTGTTACGACAAACAAGTGCAATATACAATTAGTGCAATCGTACATTTGACTATTGACTCGAGTGAAGTGATTTTGTTGTATTAACAGTGAAATTATATTGTGGAACAATGGAGCGTGAATCGAATCCGATGGAGACGTTGTGCCGCTCGGGGTGCGGATTCTACGGAAACCCCTCAACAGACGGACTCTGCTCAGTATGCTTTAAGGTACCCCATGTTAAATACACTTACATTCCAACTGACATTATTTATCTTAAACAAATTCAGTGGAGTTATTCTGTAGAGTGCTAGAAAAATGCGAATTGATTAATTGGTTAAAACGAGATCGAGAGATTGGGCTCTTGGCTCCAATTCCGTACTTCATTAATTGCCGTAGGTAGATCATGTGAGAAATAAGATGTCAGCTCTTTAAAATGTTAAGTGATGCTGATGATTATAATATTAACATTATCCACATCAGTTTGACTTGACGTTGCTTTTTTTTTTTATTCCTACAGCTTTTTTAATAAGGTCTGTTCTAATTATGAAAATGTAAACAAATAAATCAGAAAACTTACATGTACATTGAGTGCTTTGAGTATTTTAATACTTAAACTCGAAATTCTACTTTTTTCATTTGACATGTTAATAATTTTATTTAATATTATTGTTAACTTCAGTTTGTGTCAATGATTTTTCAATTAAAATAATATACAATAATTATTGGAAAAAGTGGTGAGATATTAAGTGAATGTCTTTTGTTGAGCGAGATTGCGTAAGAATTTTACCTGAACAGGGTTTGTTTACACTTTCATCACACACTTTTGGAACAGACTACAGATCGATTACTGATCAGGATCACCACTGTCTGTTTAAATAACTAGCGGCCCACCCCGGCTTCGCACGGGTAGATATTGGTATTTAACAACAATAAGATATAAGGATTTTTCGGCGTTACTATTGCATATTTTAACATGGAAAAGTAGTTATTGTGATATAACTGTAATAGTTTGACATATGGTATCGCCGACATTTTTGTAGATATCGATGTCTTCTGTAAAACTGTAGTAGGTACATCACTTTGCTTTATTGTCAATAGTTTCCGCAAAGTAGGTACGCGATATAAGGTTTTTTTTGTAATTTTTCACATTTTGGGTAACATTATCGAAGTTTTCATACGGATTCCTAACTTTTTTGAAAATATTCTGTCACCTATGTTCATCAGGGATAATGTAGGATTCTAATAGTGAAAGAATTTTTCAATTTGGTTCAGTAGTTTCGGAGCCTATTCAACTCAAACAAACAAACAAACAAACAAACAAACAAACAAACAAATCTTTCTCTTTATAATATTAGTGTAGAAGTGTACTTACTTTGTAAAGACGTTGGTGATCAGTAATCGATCGTCGTATGTTGTGACTGATGTCATGCAATTTTTATTAGGGTTCCGTGGTTCCTACAAGGAACCCTTATAGTTTCGTCATGTCCGCCCGTCTGTCTGTCGGAGGTTTTGCTAAGAGACCGTTACACAGTGTTTTATGAAGCCCGATTTTCGGACATCCCATTTTTATTGAAAAACTTGACAGAAATAATCATTTGAATGCAAGATTTCGTATCCCCATTTAGCTACCAAGTCTAGTTTCGGAGTTCAAATTTTTTGAAAATCGACCGAATTCTATCTCGATATTCAGAAAAAAATTTATTACATTTAAACTACGCGTGATAGAAATATTGATGCTAAGTACATTGATGGTGTATTTTATGCCGAGTATTTTAGTGCACAAATGAACCTCGTAACTTTGCTATATCCAGAAATATACGACTTTTTCGGTTTTTAGTTTTTCTTAATTTTCTCGAAAATTCCGCCATTTCGGGAAAAGTTATTTATACTGAAATGATCTAAATAACTTTTTCTACACACCACATAAATTTCACATCCCAATTCCATGGAACTTAGAAACCACAACGATTTTAAGTTTTATCCGGATTTTACGTCGTCAGGGTTGTCAAAATCTCAGATAATTATTTATATCCGGATTTTATATAACTTTGTCAAAAAACATATCTACCTTGTAGTAAAATCGGTGGATTGGATTATCTGACGTGAAGACGCCAGGATACCAGCTTGGTACCTAAATACAATATTGTTTACCGATGTATGTTAAAAGGCAGATTCAGGCATTTTGTGTTATTTAAGTATTTTTGTAGTACGTACCAAATACTTTTTCTTAACAATATTGTTCATATGTATCTATGTATTTATCAATATATGTATACACAGGGTGATTTTTTCAAGTGGGCGTGGATTGCCAAATCCGAAACTATGAGGAATAGCGAAAAGTGCTTAAAGGAGTCGCGGGCTCGATTTTGATGAAAACTAAAACTGCATCATCGGATTTTTGAAAAATCAATATTTTTAGCCAGGAATCGAACCCGTTGATTTTAATTTAACAAACACACTGTATTATTACGCCACTCGATAGTGTCCCTAATAAGGATCAAATTCTGGGAAGTAATGACATAAGGCAAACTTAAGGAAAATTTTGGATTTTAATAAACTGCTTCTTATTTTAGAGTAGGTATTCATACCGACATTATCTGTACCTTGTTCGAAATGATGCTCAATACACCCGCAGCGCAGTCACCTTCACAACATTATGATCTAAATTCAAATGTTAAATGCAGTACAATCCTTGAGACGTTGAATCCAGCTATGTATTGAAAACAATGGTCATCACATTTTGAACAATTAAACAGTTAAGGTTTAATAGGTAGGTAACATAAGATAAATAAAAAAGTATTTTGTTAAAAATGAGCTCGTTTCCCGTATGTCATTACTTCCCAGAATACGATCCTTATCAGCGACACTATCGAATGGGGTAATAATACAGTGTAGTTTTTTTTTGTAAATCAACGGGTACGATTCCTGGCTAGAAATGTTGATTTTTCAAAAATCCAATGATGCAGTTTTAGTTTTCATCAAAATCGAGCCCGCGACTCCTTTGAGTACTTTTCGCCATTCCTCATAGTTTCGGATTTGGCCATCCACGCCCACTTGGAAAATTCAGCCTGTATTATATAGGAATTCCTTTCCGTTTCTCTCTTATAAATTGCATCCACCATGTTGTTTCTGGACCACCCTAAGGTCAACTGTTAGAAAATGCCTAATGCATTAAGTCCGCCTTTGTACAATGTTTTTTACTTGTGCATAGTTTTTAGTAAATAATAATAAATAAATAAATATTTTCGAAAGGCCTCGGTAGGATACTAGTAAACTGGTGCACGTTCTTTTTCTCATTCTGACTACGAAACTTTTACTTTTGTGAAAAATTTGATTCACAAAATAAGGATAAAAAAATTGACAACCCTAACAAAAATAGTTAAATTGGAATAACTTCTGAGTTCCATGGATTCGGGATGTAATAATTATGTGGTGTATTGGGGACGTAAATAGAATTATTTCTGTATAAATAACTTTTCCCGAAAGGGCGGAATTTCCGAGAAAATGAAGAAAAACTAAAAACCGAAATACTCGCATAAATCTGGATCTAACAATGGTGCGAGGTTCATTTATGGACTAAAATACTCTGCATAAGATACGCCATCAATGTCCCTCACATAATTTTTTCGTATCACGCTTAGTTTAAGCTTAATTAATTTTTTTCTTAATATCCGGATGGAAAAATTACGATTTTCAAAAAATTATAACTCCGAAACTAGACTTGGCAGCTAAATGGGAATACGAAATCTTGCATTTAAATGATTATTTCTGTCAGGTTTGTCAATAAAAATGGGATGTCCGAAAATCGGGCTTCATAAAACACTGTGCGTTAGTACTAGAAAGCTGTAATTTTGTAGGAGTATGTATATCAATTGAATGATGATGAATATTTTTTTCGTCGTCTACCCGATCGTGTGGGGTATCGTTGAATAGGTCTTCTAAAATGACTTGGGGGTTGCTAAAATTATCCCCCCCTCTGAAAGCCAAACTGCGCTCTTGAAAAATCTGGAAAAATTCACGATGATAGTGCATTTCATGAACTTTAAAGGAAAATTATAGCGGTTAAGATAACTTTATTAGTTTAGCAGTAATAGTCGTTGAATTTGGTTGGGTGTTGGATAATTTTGTACCAAATAAAAAATCCTTAGCATTAATCCTTTAAAGTGACTAAGATGAAGTAGTTGCTTGTTTATAACGGGTAAAGACTTGCATTAAAAAACAAAATATGTTTTTTTTTATATTCAGAAAAAAGAACAACAGAGTCATACTACATTGTGATAACGGGCTACTACGGAACCCTACACTGTGCGTGGCCCGACACGCACTTGGCCGGTTTTATCCGTTAAATAAACTTTTGCGAGTACCAATACCAACGAGACTAGATTACTTCTATGACCTTTGATAAAATGATTGATGACATGTCTAAAAATACACTGCACGACATTGCCCAAAACTGTGTAGCAACTGGTAACATTGGTAGCTGATACAAATCATGCTGGATGCACGTTTTTATGCAACGCCAAACACGTCTACCGACGCGACTCGGGCCATTTAAGTGCGGCCGCACAGAGCCATGTCGGTGGCGTGCTGCGAGAGTAAGACCGCATCCAGTTATCCCGCTCTCTCCGCCGCCGATTGGTTAGGCAATTGATTGGCTCATTTGCGCGGCTGGCCTTGGTATGGCGTTCAGTCGTTTTCGTTACAATATTTTCGTTGTACGTTTCAGGAGGCTTTAAAGAAGAAGCAACAGCCGCCGGCGTCATCACCGTCGCCCGTGTCGGCGCCTTTCGTGGCGGCGCCGTCGACGCCACTGGCCGCGGCCGCGCCCACCGTGCCCAGCCTCCCTGCCCAGCCGCAGACCCACACAGATGTGAGGCCACACTTCTCTTATTTGTACGCCTACCACACGCACCGCCATTCACGACACCACCGCTCGCCACTTACACTAACTTTGGCCATGCATACGCCCATTTCATTCAATCGAACGTTAACTTTCGATAGAACACGTTCCGTTTTATTTAGAATAGTCTAGAGTCGATGCTTTTCTGGGGTAAACAACTTCACGATCAATTCATTTAATTTCCAGGAACTTCTAGATTAGCATAAATAAGCAACAACATCACGAGTCATACACAATCGTGTATTTTGGTCGTACTCGTACACAAATGCATAAAAGTAGTGATTAAGTTATAACACATTATTGTAATGCTTAATCATTTTTATATCGACTTAAATATAAGCTAAAGTGTGGAACTAATAATAATACAGGTTTAAATGACATTGTGTGGTCTAATGAGGTCATCAATTAATCTTTGGCCAAGTTGAGATAATTGCACGGAATTTACAATAACTTCCAAGTTGGTCTGACTGATAATATGGGGGCAGTCGCGCTGCTAAGACCAGTTGCACGCTTCGGAAGATTATGGTGTCATTAGTTAATGCACTTACTGCGACTTTGATGTCTGCCTCAAGTCCTTTTGCTAGTTTGTAAGTAATTCAACAATAGCTCATACAAAAATCGTTTTTACTGCCCAGTCCTATCGTTCAGTGCCATCTCACCCTTGCTTTCTTTATTACATTTGAGTCATGTTTAAAAGAAACAAAGAAACTAATTTTTTCAGCACTGCTGCTAGTAAGTGCGCAAACATTTGGCCTTAGATTACGTTCCTTATCACAAACTCTTTGTGTCAATAACATTAATTCTGTACTATAATTTGAATGGTGGTGTTGGATTTTGGTTCCAATGGCATCGCAGGTAAGATGACTACTTTATTTCGAATGATTGTATGTATATTAGGACTTTTAATTAGCTGCAGTAAAATGACAGCTTTATGTGTTGTCACTTTTTAACCGAAATTTAAATAGTGATCTGTGACAAAAGAATCGATTAATTCAATTAACATTCCAAATTTCCAACCATTTTTACCTTTTACAAATTACAAAAAAAAATGAGTTATTTACCAAGCTATTTTAAACAATACAGTATTATTCTTTATCCAATTAAATATCATAAAAGCAAATGATCCTTTTTTTTTAAATATACTTAACAAAAACCGTCTCAAACTCAAACTCAAAACATTTATTTCAAATAAACTATTTAAAGGCACTTTTGAATTTTCAAGAAGTCGGTCAGTCAGAAAATATGAAGCTAATTGCCCATTCCAAAGCGTAGGTGAAGAAGGATGGAGAAGAACGGGCAAGAAATTCCATGGACACTCTTTTAAATTATATTTTTACAAAATATTAGTTACATGATTAATGTTGAATTTATAATAATTATATGTGAGAACGATTTAAAAAAGACGTACGCGTTAAAAGCGTCCAGAGTACAGCAAATAGTAAGAAAACAACAATCCAAAAATAAAATAATTAAAAATAAGCCGAGGCAACTAAGTGATGACCAGCCCCAACTGACGGCGCTCGTTCACGAACATGACGCATAGATCAGCACCATTCAGCTTAACCATTTTGAAGGGAGCTAAATTATTCAACACGCCATCGTCAGCGAGATATTTGTGTGAGCATGACATACTATCAGCCGCCAGGGCACATTCAAGTCAATGAAAGACATATTACCCGGTAAATGGTACATAAGGTATAGTACATACACAGAACTCACATCTGTGCTATGCAATTTTATACAATACAAATGAAATTGAGTTTATACAATCTTCTTCTTCTCAGCGTGTCGATAGCAATCTAAATATACTCGGCCCAGAATTCGGCCACTTGTTTGGCGCCTCCACCAGCGTCCATCAGCTTCTGCAACGTGCAGCTGACAGGACACGCAGGACACGACATTAAGTGTCCCATCGTTTGTGGAACAGCACCACATTTACACTCCAAGGCGGAGTCGTCTATGAATCTCCACCTGAACAGGTTTTCCTTGCTTCGGCCAACCTGGGTCCGGAGTCTGTTTAAAGACTTCCATGTTACCCAAGGTAGCTCATGTCCAGGTGGGAGGTCTTCAGCGGGTGGGACGAACGGTCCGGGTAAGGAAGCACTGTCTCGCCACAGCCTCAGTCCCTCTTGTGATGGTTCACCATTGAGTGGAACGACACACTTTAGAAAACTGTTTCGGCTTTTCAGCCTTTGTGGCACAAGGATGTTGTCGTGCAAAGGGTGTCGTGTGTCGGAGACCATTTTGGCTCTTTCGCTGGAGCTTGCCACCGCTCTGCGAACCACTGGTGGCGCTATTCCTGCTAGCGGATACAGCATTTGTACCGGGGTTGGTTTTAGGCAGCCAGTGATGATCCGGCACGTTTCATTCAAAGCTGTATCCACCAGCTTTGCATGGGCAGAAATACAATGCAAAGATGTCTTACAATCTTCAGCAGCTCCAACAGTATTTTCAAGTGTTAATCAAATTAGTTGTGGTTGTGGAGCAGGACCAGCATTGAGCCAGGCATTTTTATCAGCGATGTAATCCCCTAACTTATAATATGCCTGACTGCATAGTGTGCGTTTTATACAAGACTTGAATTTTGTCTCATTCAGTTGAAGAATGTGGGGAGGTGTTTTTATTATAACATTTTAAAAAGTACCCCATAAAAGATGAGTCTACTTTAGCCAGTCTGAAACCTGGTTGAACTAATAGGTCCCTATTTCTAGTACTATAATTATGTCTTTCACCTCTTTTACTAAAAAGATGCAAGTTTTTTCTTACATACATGATGTTTTCGTAGTTAAATTGACAAGACACCGTCATGATGTTAATTTCCTTAAACAGATCCCTTAAAGAATCGCGCCTGCGGAGATTATGTATGGCTCTGATGGCTCTTTTCTGCAGAATAAAAATAGAATCGATGTCTGCAGCCCGTCCCCAAAGTAAAATACTGTAAGGCATGATACTATGAAAGTAACTAAAATAGACTAGTCTCGCGGTATTTACATCAGTAAATTGGCGGATTTTTCTGACAGCATAAGCTGCTGAACTTAGCCGTCCTGCAAGAGATGTTAAATGAGGACCCCATTGTAGCTTTGAGTCGAGCGTGATGATCCCTAGGAAAACAGTTTTATCGACGAATTCTAGTTAATCTTGATTCAATATTATCTCACAATCACTACCCTTGACATTTGGTAAAGAAAATCTTATGCGCTTAGTTTTTTTTCCATTTAATACTAAATTATTAGCAGTGAACCAATTTTGGACCTGCAGTAGAAAGCCTTCATCCTCTCTCATATTAAAAAATAACTTTGCTGTGCCCGACAGGGTCCATGATTCGATGTTTTAACATACCAATTATCATTATGTACACATTATGGAATGCAATAAAATATTGAGTATATTTTTATCCGACCAATACAAAGAATATTTGATTATTTAGGGTTAAATCAAAATCGCTCAATTGATGACAATAAAATGACAGTAAGAGATGTCATTTTGCTGCAGCTATTTAAAAGTCAGACTGTAGTTATTATTTATTTAGTTTAATCTAAAGGAATTTAAAAGTCAGACTGTAGTTATTATTTATTTAGTTTAATCTTAAGGAATATTACCTTCTTGGGAATTTCAAATTGTTTGTTGATGATAGGGGTAACCGTCTGACGTGTTTGTTGATAAGTGTTTTTGTGAGACGGCAGAAAAACAAAATAACGCCACGCTTCCGCTTATAAATGATTTCACTGTATTGATACCGTCTAAATACGAATTGACTTGACTTCATAATGATTCACAAGAAAACCGTCCTACCAAAAAAAGAAAGCTATTCTTTGTACTGGTCGCTTAGTTATTAAGCTATTTTGACATAGGTACAGCTCGTATTGTTTAATCCATCCATACTAATATTATAAGTACGAAAGTGTGTCTGTCTGTTACCTCTTCACGCTTAAACCGCTGAACCGATTTAGATGAAATTTGTTATAGATATAGTTTTCGAGTCCCGGGAAAGGACATAGGATGAGGGTTTTTATCCCGATATTCCCACGGGATCGACACTTATGCGGGTGAAACCGCGGGGCGCTGCTAGACAGCAATAAAATAAACTGATTTTATTGCAAATATACGTTGTTAGGTATATGTGCACTATCATTTAATGCTATGTTCACACGCGCGCGTTCAACTCGACATTCAACGTGCACATTCACATTCACGAGCGTGTAAACGGTACGCCCGAGCCCGTAAACGCGCCTGTGAACGTGAATGCCGCGAACCGGGCGTGCTGACTGACACGACGGCGTGCGTGTGAACAGCTTGAATGTTCGCCGACCTGGGGCGGGCTGCATGCCGCGCAGCCCGCCAGGCAGCCCGCCGGGCTGCACGGCGTGCATGTGAACATAGCATCAGATTCATAATGTTGTTCGAGGCTAGCGTGAGATCATTTATCAATGATTTCAAAAGTAAGGATACGCCCATCTGAACATTTTACATAGACGTTCTTCATACAAGCAAAAGTAACGCCATCTGTCATAAATCATACGAACTACGTGAGTGCAGCGTTGCATAGGTCGACGACGTAACCTTGTACGTGCGTACTTACTTAAATGTTTTTTTTACCACATTTTGTCGTCAGTCAGCATAAGTCAGTTGCATGCCGATATCCTTTAAACTCAGAATACCAGATTCTGAAAATATAAGATTCTCAATATATCAGATTTCAGACAGTCATCATCAAAATTGAGTAATACCTATTAAAAAAAAAACCTAGCTAGTTTTTGTAGCAAATAGACTGCATATTATTATTGCACATTTTGCAATAAAGTACTGTTTGGTTTTCTTATATTACTAGCTGTTCCCCGCGGTGTCACACGCTGCGCGGCTCCTAACGGTCGTAGCGTGATGTTATATAGCCTTCCTCGATAAATGGACTACCCAACACTAAAAGAATCATTCAAATCGGACCAGTAGTTCCAGAGATTAGCGCGTTCAAACAAACAAACAAACTCTGCAGCTTTATAATATTAGTATAGATTACCTATTTTGATTCATTGACATTGTTGTCATAAAGTTAAGAGCCTTCTCCTTAGTTTGGAAATCTGTAATTTAAATATTATTTGTATGGTATTCGCAATATTCGCATATTGTATAAAAATCGTTTATACCTATGTGTTCTCCTAATTTGGTTCAAAATTCAAAATTACTTACACTACGTCCATAAGACAAAAATAAAACAGAAATAAAAAAAATTACGTCCGTACAAGGTTACTTTGTTCACTTCGAGGAGCCATTGGCAGCCATTGGCCACACAATGGCCGACATTGTAAAATAATTGTCGCTGTAGATAAAAATGTGTTTATTTAATCATTTAATTGCAACAAAAATAATGTAAGGTTACATTCCGATAATATGATATCCCATGTTTCTTTTTAATGTTTGTATCGTAATTTTTGCAGCCTTTTACCACGCAACTAGGCATTTTTATGACAGGCAAATACACGTTCTCCTTCGCGCGCACCACTGTCAACTGAGTCGCGTTGGCCCTAAAACCGTCATTTTAGGGCCAGCGCGTTGGTGCCATTTAGTCGCGCGGTTAGCCCGGTCCTTACGCTAGTAATATATATGTCAATACCATTTATCAAACGTGTGTGTCACTACTCACTGCAATAACACGTGTACATCGAATGAGGCGATGCTTACCCGAATAGTTCACATCCAATAATTATATCGTTAATACTAAATGAAACAAATACCTTTTTGCTACTCCCAATTTGTGGATAGACGTATGTGGGTCAGTGACGTTACCTCTAAAACTAATATTTATTTTATACTAGCAGCGCCCCCGCGGTTTCATCCGCATAAGTGTAGATCCCGTGGGAATATCGGGATAAAAACTATCCTATGTCCTTTCCCGGGACTCAAACTATCTCTATACCAAACTTCATCTAAATCGGTTCACAGCGGTTTAAGCGTGAAGAGGTAACAGACAGACACACTTTCGCATTTATAATATTAGTATGGATTTAAACTTTTTGCTCTAGAACCACTGGCAGCCTAGCTTAATTTTTTTAAAACAAAAACTTATACGTCAAGTTGACATGCGTTTACAGCAAGGAAAACCAAAAAATATTGCTTTGATTTAATTTTACAAAACAAATTCAATTTATATATATTTTTTTATTAAAACATCTGTTTGTTTTTCAATAGCTTTTAAAATGTAACATTTTTTATTAGTTTAGTCCCCCCATGTCATTGACTTGAGATGAGGGGCACCTTTACATCGTAACTTGTAAAGTGTTTACTGCCCCGAACGATTAAAATACGCAGCGATAATAATATATAATATTCATATCTTAGTAGTAGTTTAGCCACTTAAAAGAAGTTACAATAAAATTTGAAAGCTTTAAATCCATTCGGTCTTCTGTGAACAATGTTGGTTTGCAGTCAAAATGCCCAACCTGAAGTCAACAAAAAATCTGAATAATGGAAAATGACCCTAGCAAAAAGGAGTCGAAGGGGAAGAGGATATTCAAAAAAGCAATTCGTCGCAATAGTAAATCTAACAACAGTAGTCAGAACTCGGCCTTAGAACAAGGCATCAGCGTGACACGATCTAAGAGCTTCGAGAACAAACGTGTTTCCGTCGAGATTAACGACAGCGCGCCGCTGCCGACACCCGACGGCACCAAGGAGAAGGTGGACGCCGCTCAGAAAATAAAACTAGAAGACAAAACTCAGAACCAGGAATGTGCTCTAACGAGCCAGGATCAGCCCACGGACGCGGGCTCGAAGAAAAATATCGTTTGCTCGCAAGATGCTCGTAAGCAGAACCAACAGACGCCCTCCGGGTCTAACAAGGGCGTCAAAATATCTTCTCCAAAGCTGGAGATAAAAGATGAGCGCCTTTCGGAAGCAGCACCAGGTTTCAAAAAGAATCTTAAAAGGGTTGGTTTTCGTTTTGTTGTCGGTTTCTGATGTCGGTTTCTAACTTTGTCATTAGCACTCATTCTAGTAATTTACGCAGTTTTAAAGTTACGTTTCATGTTCGCTAGGCTCCAGTGCGTTTTACTTATTGGCCATGTGTGTTCACGTAAATGTATGCGTGCCTTCAATATCGATCAATACATAGATAAACAAAATTAATTGCCCAATCTATATTAATGCGGTTCGAAGTGTTTGCCTCATATTTAATTATTTAGTTTATTATTTGTGTGCTAGGTAATTTTTTGTTACTCGACTAACGTAGGGGTTTGCGGTTCATACATACCTTTCATACGTACTTCATTACTTATTACATTACTCCATAATTTGAGCATGTTAATGTTAGCATAATGTTATTGTTGCTCCATTAAAATGAAATAACATTTTTTTTTTAATAATTTCCAGAAATTAGAAGAGGAGAGCGGAGCAGGCACAAGTGGCGGCGCGAGCACTGGCACTTCGGACACGGACGCTGACGACAAGGATCCCAGCAAGGACAAAAAGAAAAAGAATAGATGCGCCGTTTGCCGCAAGAAGGTTGGCCTCACAGGTAAACGATGCCCCATAATAATGCTCACAAAAACTCCCAATCACATGTTGTATAAAAAAAACCCCCTGTCCATTACTGAGTTTCATGTGAAGTTCAGACTACCGGGCACTGACTTGTCGGATTGTCGGAAAACTATTTCTTGTATAAAATGAGTCGTTCACGATATTATTAAGATAATTTCCCTCATAAGTCTGTAAGCAATTAAGATATATAGTTAGGTGTAAAACGAGTTTACAAAGCTTTAGCTATTTGAAGGCAAAGGACCATTTTCTACCGAGTTACTAAATCCGCTTCACATAACCTTCATGCTTTAGTATTTCACGACATTTGAATCACTGATAGCAAACATATTACACCATTGTGTGCTAAATATATTCACACACACACACACATCAACTGAGTCAACAATGTATGTGCATTCAGCAAATAGCAACAATTGTTAGCTGAGCGAGCGATAGCGATTCTTAACTTCCAAAATTATACCCACTGGTACACAAATGTCAAGTGAAACTAGTATCGTTGGATTATAGAAATATATGACATGTAACTGTTTCGGTTCGCCGCCTATGTTTGTGTTAATGGCATGTGTGAGTATAGATGTGTATGGTGGTATTGGCTCAGGGTTCGAGTGCCGCTGCGGAGGGCTGTTCTGCGCCGTGCACCGGTACAGCGACAAGCACGAGTGCTCGTTCGACTACCGGGAGCTGGGCGCGCAGGAGATCCGGCGCAACAACCCCGTCGTGGTGTCGCAGAAGATCCACAAGATATGAGCCTGTCTGCCTGTCCGCCTGTCCGCCTGTGCGCCGCAGGACCTCCCTCACCGCACCGCATTATATACGTTTTATGATTTTCTCTAAATAAATATTCGATCGAGTTTGTGTTTCTTATTTGCATTTTGTATGTATTTTTGACTGCAAGCCGGCGGCGCCGCGCTGTCGCTCGTTCAGTTTCCGTATCGTTTCTATTTTGTCTGACGAGAGCTCCTCTGCCTCGCGACTGACGCGACTATTCGGACGACGCGACTGGCGTAGGAAACACAGACTCGATCTACTGTATTTAGATTTATTTGTGGCGAGAGTTTTACTTTTAAATTTTTATTAAAAGTTGTAGATAATGTTCGTTTCGGGTAGGACTTCAGGATTATTTTTTGAGATAATAAGTAGAGTTTGAATATTGTCCGTTCACCTCCATTGTAAATATTAGATATAATTAATTATAGAAACAAATCCTATATATTGTAAAAAATTAAAATTCCCAAAAAAAGCTACATTGTTATGATTCCAACGGAGAGCGTAGCGCGCTTGTCTATATCGACGTAACAATGATATGCTGGGGCTGGACGCCGGACATCGGCCGGACAGCGGCTCTCCGTCGATCGCCTAGTTGTACATTGTAAAGGAGTTCGCTGCCGCCGACTTGACTCGTGTTTATGACAAACATTCGATACGTGATATGAGTAGTGGAGCTCTACGAAGCCGCATCTGTGCTAGACAACGATTAGTTCGCGACTGTGCGCACCGCGGCGACGAGCACATCTCGGACTGTGAATTAACATCATCTTCAAATTGTTAGTAATGTTATTTTGGTTTGGGAAGTCGTCGCTTTCTTATTTGTCTTAACATTCGGCATAAGTGACCTAGTGTTTAGCGAGATTGTGGTGTGTATCGGCTAAGGTGAGCGCGCGGTGACTGCGGGCGTGCGACCGCAGTGCCGTGCGGAGACGCGTGTGTAGTACACGGACTGTGTTGGACATTGTAGACGCACGTGAGCAGAACTTGCGTTGAGCGCTCGTCATGTAAAACGCAAACCGCGGCTCGCAGCGACGCGGCCGCACGCGCCGCTCCCACGCCGCTCCGCTCTTTGTGTGAAAATTTAAAGTAAGCATATGGATAGTTATAAATATTATAAGTAGTCGACACTTTATATTATTACACATATAAGTAGAAAAAGAATTATTTAGCTTTTTTTCTTTTAATCACAATATTATTCAAAATTGTAAGTTGTATTATGTAACTTGTTCATTTTAGTGGTGAAGTTGAACCAATAATAACTATGTATCGCTTCGGTCGTTGTCCACGGTAGACTAACTGATTGGTTGGACTTAATTATTTAATGACTTTTGTTGTATATTTTGTTAGGTCATTGATTAATTTTGGTCTTTTCGCTTGAACATAATCAGATAAAGATGATGTTAATGAATGATTTTTCCTTCTATCTTGCTGTTTTAATTTAGTTATTCTCTTATTAAAGTCATTAAATTTTCAGGAACATAATATGTTTTTATTATTTCATTAAACCTACTACCTACAGCATTACACTACACACTTGACATGACTGAACCCGATCTGGGAGTATAAGATACATGGAGTGCACACGCACAGCTATACAGCTCTTATAAGCAAAGCACAATGTAGCAGCATGAGGTGGCAGCCTGGTTTTTGCCACCCAATAATATAAAAAAAAAAACCCGTTGTACCGTATGCACCATTGACCTGCACCATCAATGGTGCAGAAGAGAGAGACTAATTAGTTTCGTTTGCACCATCAATATTGATAAAACTACTTCACCATACTTTTGCCGTATGCACCTTTGACCTGCACCGTTATTGGTGCAGAGGAGACTAGTTTCGTTTGGATTAGCCGTTTTCAGGCACTTTAATTTTATCTATATAATAAAAGTACATATTATGCTTGAAAAGGACTAAGGGCACAAATGCGAGCGCTGATTGTCCTTACCTACCTTCTAACTGTAGCATGTTCTGTTGCTGGTGGACAACACTACAATGATCTTTTTGCGTCGTCATCGACACTAATGTCGCCATCTTGTTTTTTATTACGTTTCACAAAATCACAAAATGTTTACCAAAAGCGCTTCCCTGTCAACGTACTTCGAGCGCCTTAGGACCCTTGAAGCACTTTATCTTGCTGCGTTTGTGAACACGGCAGGATTCTATGATGATAATTATATTGAATAAACAAATGGTGCTGTGACTGTCTTTCAACTCTTGACTGTCTGTTGTTGCCTTTATTCCCAGTAGTTCCATGTAGCTAGTTCCCATGGAACTACTGCAACTCACTAGTTCCGTGTATGGGACTAGTGGGAATATTCAGTAGTTCACATGATAGGTAATTGGGTATCAAATGAAAGGGTTTGCCGAGAAGAATACGAAAAGTAAAATGACTTTACTTCATTGTAAAGTAAACGCAAACATTTTTGAATTAGTCTTGGACATAAAAGAAGTGATAACTTTACTAATAACTGCCTAGCATATTATGTTATCTTATTCAATCATCCGAATAAAAATATATAGGTAATTATGTTTGCGTTGACTCTACAATGAAGTTAAAATATATTTGCATGCTTTTATCGTAACAAATAAGTTTATGTAATTTAATTATTTTTTAATTTTTATTGCGTGAGAAAAGCGTGTTTTTAGGTTTTTTTAATTATAATATTTATATATAATCGTCATTGTGAAACTATAGTTGATAGAGTAAAACTGGTGTTACCTAAATTACGTGGAACTAATGGCACTAAAATATTCTTCACATTTTAAGGTTGCAATATCATCACATAGTATATAACAAAGTCGCTTCCCGCTGTCTGTCCCTATGTAGGCTTAGATCTTTAAAACTACGCAACGGATTTTGATGCAGTTTTGCACAAAAATATTCTTCACATTTTAAGATTGCAATATCATCACATAGTATATAACAAAGTCGCTTTCCGCTGTCTGTCCCTATGTAGGCTTAGATCTTTAAAACTACGCAACGGATTTTGATGCAGTTTTTTTTAATAGATAGTGATTCAAGAGGATGGTTTATAAAGAGTCTCCCCAGCAGGGCCACATTTATATCTCAAAAACTAGGGCACCTAGCGAAGATCTGTTTTCTCCCATATTTTGTCGCCAATTAGTCGGAATCAGTCGCCAAATATCAGAATTTGTCGGTCACTGGTTCAAAAGATATAAGGGTTTATAGGTGTAGGTATAGTCCAAGAGCTAGTCGAAGTTTTTTCGTGAACTCCTCGATCTAGCTCTTGGACTATACCTTACTAATTTAACTCATTATATCTCCTAAACTAAGTCCCGATTAAATCTGTGACTTGGCGACTGATTCCGATTAATTGGCGACTAAATATGAGAGAAAACAGATCTTCGCTAGGTGCCCTGAGATTTAAATGTGGCCCTGCTGGGGAGACTCTCCAGATTGGCCACCTATAAACCCTTATATCTTTTGAACCAGTGACCGACAAATTCTGATATTTGGCGACAGATTTCGACAATTATTTTGTGTTATCAAAATTAAAATCCCTGATGGTGGCTCTGCCAGAGTCAGTGACACTCCATGTGAAACTAACTACATGGAACTACTGGGAATAAAGGTACTTAGGCAGTGGGGATACATAGCACTAAGGGCCTACTACTGGCGGCACGGCATGTTATTGAAACTTCAATTGTATTGTTATATTAATAAATTATATTCCTATTCGTCCTTTGCCGTGCCGTGCCGCCAGTGGCAGTGGGAGCAGGCCTTTATGGTGCCTGGGTAGCTGATATCAGACTTATTTTAACCATTTCCAACAAGAAAGCAAATAACGTAGGAACTAGCGACAAGATTTTGTATCTTAGAATCATAAAATCAGGATAGGGACTTTACAACATTAATTTTATTGTAGAACGATTCCTTGTGCGGAAAGCAAAATAGGTACAACAATTTGTTTTATTTGAACGTTTATTTAAAAAAAATATGGTCATAAAGGTCGCATAACAAATTAGGTTAAGTAGTTATTCTAACATTTTCTTGATCTGCTTACTAACATATAAACAATATCACAACCAGACCGCTTAATATTATATAAAACTTTGTACTTACTTCAATCTGAACTCTAGAAATGCTAAGTACAAAATAAGGCTACGTTAGCTCCTAACTTCAACAGTTGTCATGAAAATAAACATGTAATGAATTGTATCTAAAGTATCACATGTTACATAAAATTCTTTGGAGAAAACTTTACTTGACTAGTCAACATAGTGTTTCATATTGATCTGATGTTGTATACGTATATATTGCTGGGTGGACTTTTTCTTAGACCTTAGTGACTTGTTTGATCCAGTCGCGTACGCTCGATACCCTGGAGAACACGACGAGGGCTCCGTTGGAGCAGTCGTGGGCATCGTTCTCGACCCAGGAGGCAACGCCGATAATCTTGCCGGTTTCATCAACTAGACCGCTGCCGCTGTCACCCTGTAATCGCAAAAAATGTTTATTCTGCGAATATATTTTGAATTTGACAGTTTTTACTTTTAAAAAACGCAGACGTCAATTTTATTCTACGGATACACATATCTGACTGGTAAAATCAACCCTAACGCCAAAGCAGGGTAGGCACATTCAACTTCTTCCAAGTTTTCTACAGCAATGGAAGTTCGTAAGTCTTCGGGATTTGTGTTTGAGTTTAGTGAGCTTCACAATAACGATTCAGCGTTAAAATACACATAGGCTAGGCGACCCGACAACCGATAATGTCCGTTACTGTTTCGATGTTATTCTTGCAAATGGGTACCTATTTTAGGAATTGATTAAGTTCGCTCTGAACTGGTTTTACATGGATTGGGGAATACCAGCGACATCATTTTCCAGCGACATTTTGTCACGCTAATATTGCAACAACACTTCTCAGGGTCATGTGGAAGGCTAATTGGAATACTCGGCTATTGGTACAGAAGGTGGAAATTGGAAATCAGTTTGTCATTGGTGTGTCACATGGCGTTTTGCAGATTTTTGTCCCACGGGAAATAAAAAAGTTCCTGAAGTAGGTATACTTACTTAAGTACACTGATGGTTAGTGTACCTAAGTAATTCGTCTCGGTAGTGTATATTTGACGTATTCTTGAGCTCCAATCCTAGCAACTACACACCGATAGTTTAAGATTTTTCAATGTTAACTTGGTATTTGATAATTGGTAGATGACGACATTAACGACGCACTTATGCTGGAATTGGCTGGTAACTTACGTTGCAAGCAGAGTCGAACCGCGGTGGACGTCCCTTAACGCACAGCATGTCCTTACGGTTGTACTGCTCCAGGGTCGAGCACACATCATCACTCTGCACTGCCAGTTCCATTCCGTGCATCTCGCTGCGCATGGTACCCTGGAGGGATAAAGAAAACAAGTTAAGGCGCGCTTTCGAGTGTTTGTCCGTATGCTCACCTACAGACTGCTGTACCTACTAGGCATTTCGTTGTTCATGGTAATTGCATGGTTGTTATTTTGTTAGGATCATGATTTATGAGATGAATAATAAATTCATGCGG
The DNA here is from genome assembly GCA_948474745.1 of Oligia latruncula. Classification (NCBI taxonomy): domain Eukaryota; kingdom Metazoa; phylum Arthropoda; class Insecta; order Lepidoptera; family Noctuidae; genus Oligia; species Oligia latruncula. The sequence goes on along the minus strand of OX419693.1, from coordinate 14,738,581 downwards.
CCATGGGCGCCGGGAGCGGGGTGCAAGGGGCTGCATTTGCACCTCTCTGGCTTCAAAATGAAATATAGGTGTAAAAACATTCAGAACTAAAAATATCCGAATACGCCTAAGAACTCAACCTATTTGAGGCGAGATCCTAAAATTTTCGATTGGATTCTGCAATCTCTCGATTCTAAACCTTTTGTGCATTAGTCAACAAAGTACCTACCGAACTCCTATTTCCGAAGATCTAATCGACTTAAGTCGACAAAGGGACTTCTTGTATGTACAGTCACGAGCACTAATATGTCAACACTTGGCAACTTTCAATTGCGATTTGTTCGTGAAATAACGAATGCAACGTTGAAATACGACACTTTACACAAACCTATGGGTTCGAAAATACTTTGTTCGTAATAACATAAAATTTCATTCAAAACTGAAGGAGAAAATCGTCTTTGAATAAAGCCAAGTGTATACATACTTATGCTCGTGACTGTATGGGCAAATGATAATCTAACATATCCACTACATCATAGTAGGTAAAGTGCAAAAACTATCCAGCTTGCTTCGTTGAGCTGAAGATGCACCCCCCTGAAAATAAACTTGCCGGCGCCCATGTATCTCCGGCAATTTTATTGTAAATCGATTTCAAAAATGTTTTATTTAATGGATAGGGCCAACAACGAAAATGCGCGAACCCAACGACACCGACTTCCGATATTACCTAAAGTTATTTTTCACTTTGTAGTGTCTTTTTTGGAAGTCAGTTGTTTTTTTTTGTAAAAAAAGTTTTCAGCATTGATTTCCTCCCAGCAGTTAAGTGTGCATAGAAAGTTGAACTAAATTAAAATCACTTTCAAAATAAGGTGCTATTCACATCGAATAGAACCGAGACGATTAAAATGAAAGGCATAGTCAGATGCGGTTGTTACGATGTCAAAAAGAACAAATTTTTACGGTCTCTTGAATTTCTAGGATACAGCTGCAATGGATATTTATCAACTTCGGTGATTTGATCCATCTTGAAACTTCTAGTTCTACTCGTTTTAATACCACAACTATCTTGGCAGTTGCCACTATTCTGCAAGATTAGTTATTAGTGTTATTACTGGAGTATTCATGATAATTTATCTGAATTTCGAAAATAAGTAAATACTTACTTACGTTTAGGTATTCGTTTTTTTTTAAATTTAATTATATAACCTACCTGTTCCTTCACATGCGCGGAACATACCTAATAGCTTTGATCCTGATTTACTAGTGTAAATGTTAACTTATAGAAATGAGATACTGACCCCGAAGTGGTCGGTTCCGTAGCCAGCATATCCGACGTTGAGTCCATTAGGTAGGCTGGGCTGATCGTCCAGCTTGGCGGCGGCCATAACCTTGCCGTCCAGTGGCAAGGGCTCGGTCAGCTCGGCCAGCAGGAAGTCCCAACGAGCTGCCACCTGTAATGCAACGTTGGTGGTAAAAATTGTTACCAGTAGGTAGTAGGTATAAGGTTATATTAAGTTTGGAGAAGATGAGGCTAAAGAAAGTTGTAGCGGGCTGTGCAGCAACGCGAGGCATTGCAAAAATCCTCCTTCATCACTTTCGTACATTTTCAATGAACCAACGACCCACAGGAGCGACACATCGCACTTTTTTGTATGAAAATGCGTTGCGTGGCGGCCCTTGCGTCTGTAATGTGTGCTTGGCTAATTAGTTTTAGAGAGCAAGTCTTCTTTCTTTCCGATTAAAGTCCTATTATAGACGAGGTAGCGGTTCAAACGTATAAATCAGTAGGTTACTAGGTTACCATTGTTCGAATGGGTAGGTTCGTAACAAAAATATGCTAACAAAGAGCCGACGAAATGCTTTTTCTTGTAAAACCTTGTTTAATTCTGAGTAATCGGGATAGGATGACTTGTGAATTTAATGTAATTCTGATTCATGAGTCTCGAGTCTCGACTGTTGGTGTTGTTGTTTATTTCGAGGTTTCAGGAAACATTGTTGTCCACCGGTTGCATATTAATTTACCTGCTATATTCTTTGTTTACTACTTTGTAAGTAAGTAGGTAGGTTCCTACTTTGTATCTTGTCTTAACGTTTTTATTTAGCCCAAAGGCCCATAACCCAGACTTATGTGGTATCGTTAGCGCCCGGTGGTCACTATACTACGTTTGCCAGTGTTCTTGTTGACAATAATTTTTGTTTGAAAGTTAGGTATACGTAAGCAATTTTTCCTGACCTGTTTGATGTGGAACTCATCAGCGTCGAGCCAGTAGGGACCCACGGAGAAGAGCGGGTGGATGACTTGTCTCTTCACGTGGCGCGTGAGTCCGCTCTCGTTCTCCGTGTTGTTGGTACCAGCCAGGATGTACCGACCGCCGGTGAAGAGGGTGCTGTAAACGAAAGGGTTTTGTTAAGATTTTGTAAAAGTATTTTAAAATAGGGTTGTGAAAGTTAGATAGGCAGATATATACTAGTGTTCAGCTGCATCCGGTTAGACTAGAAGCCGACCCCAAAATAATTGGGATAAGGCTTGGCAGATGATGATTTTGAAGTAGGTCCTTTTAAGCCTTGTTGTATTTTGATTTATTAGGGTACTGAGTATGGATTTTGGGAAAAAATACAATTGAAAAAAGTTAGTGTATCTTATTCTATCAGTCTAGGTACTGATAGAATAAGATACCTACACTAACTTTTTTCCAGTGGTTTTAAACCAGTTAATTTTCAAGATAGCAAGCCCTTTATATCTCAATAGGATACCGAATGGTCTGGTTTATTTAAATTAATCTAGGTTCATTATGTGGCAGTGTAGGTACCTCAGTGAAGTTCATGGCCAAGCCATTCAAATTAAATTGATTGATGCAATTTTGTTGCTTCCTATAAGGTATTATACTGCTGAGTCATTGTTCTGTTTTTGAGTTCCGGGTGACAGCACATTTTAATTCCAAACCTGATAGATCTAGACTGGTTAGAAGTCTGCCAATACCGGGTACCTACTATGTTTCTAAGTGTGGATGTCTAGTCTCAAATCACTTACTTTTTTATAAGATAAACCACCCACGTCAGCTTTATATTATAATCCATGTGGTTTTTACTAACCACATGGATTACATGAATATTTAAAAATGTGCGAATACTCGCGAATGCGAATGCGAATATTCGTTACATCACTAGTGCCTACTAGTTTTCCTTAAAGAGAAGTATAGATATTTTTACTATATTTAAAATAGAAGGTGACGTCAGAAACATATAATAATTGTGGCGCTTCGATACCTACCTACTATAAAATAACGACATACCTAGGTACATCTTTAAACACACATTCAACGTATTCAATATTTTTAGTCCAGTAAGAAATATCCGATGATTTTTTAGTCATGATCAGCTGTTAACGGCTTTACTCTTAATACCTATCTGGGATGACTATAAGTCACGCAGATACCAACATCTACCCTGGAGCTTGCCCAAGTCCCACAAATTGAGAAGGCGTGAACTGAAGTTGCTTCAAACCAAATACATTAATCTTATATCTCTTTGCTTCAAACGCTTATAAAAAATACTCGAACCTTAGTAATGTACAGTCAACATCGACAAAAGAGATAAGTATCTATGCAGGTTCGTCGGATATAGTTTATGTCTGCTCTGTTAGATAGAAATTTAATGAAAACGCTAAGCTTAGCCGGATCGTCAAAGCTACGAAGTTTAGTAAGAAACCGATGGATGTTGTCGACTGAAATTTAATTTGATAAATGAGCTGTTTATTTTCTATTAATAAAATAAAATTTTATTTGAGAACATCCATCGGTTTCTTACTAAACTTCAACTATATTCGACGATCCTGCATACTTATCTCTTTTGTTGACTGTACTAATCCATAACGAATGCCAAATCATCGAATATGTATAAATGTAGTTGTAGGTTATAGATAGTGACTAGTCATTATAGACACGTGTTGTTGCTTTTTTTTGCTCTTTCGACATGACATTAGAAAACAGATGGCAATAGTTTTCTTCACAGTCAGTATTATTTGGCAACTAGCTGAAAGCTAAACGAAGCGGAAGTAGTATGTACAGACCGCCCATTGTGTCACCCTTTGTGACAGTTTTCACAGTTTCAATAATTATGTTTGTAATTTATATGGTATAGGTACATAATAAAGAGTATTCATTCTATTCTATTCTATGTAAGACTCGTACCGTGGCGTTCTGTTGTTTCTGCGTATTCCCATGTGAAGAAGGCGTGAGGTTATATATAATTAAGTATGTAAGTAGCTGAAACCTCATCAGCTCAGGGGCCGAACCGATAGTTCAGAGACGAAGTCGTGAATTTATTTTATAAAAACGTTATAAGTACCTACTGACTGCATTTTTTTTCTGTAAAATAATTCTGGCTTTAAATACATAACTACGCTACTAGGTACTACAATATCGTTGGTCAATGTCGCAGTTTCACGTGTCCAAGGAACCGGGGTTATCTAGAGTCACGGTACAATGATAATAAATATTATAAATTAAGATCCAATCACTATGTTATTGGAAACCACTAAACACCGAAACCGACGTCAATTTAAACAATGATTTTATATCATGTGTTATATTGTAATAATCTATAGATATTTTATTTTTAAGAATACTACGAGGTTTGATTTGAAGAATGTGTAACTATGAGTATATGGCGGATAGCTTATTCAAGCCAGGCATTCCATCACGTGGCGGTTCAGGTTTAATCCATTGACCACATTTCAAAGAAGTATCATCATTTCAGCCGAAAACCACTGCTGGACATAGGCCTCCAAAGAAGTCATCATCATATGCCTAGCCTTTTCCCAACTATGTTGGGGTCGACTTCCAGTCTAGTATTTTACATGGAGCGACTGCCTATCTGACCTCCACAACCCAATTACTAGGTAAGACTGGTTGTCAGACTTACGGGCTTCTGACGACACGTAACGACTGTCAAAGATTCATGAATGACAGCCGGGACCTACAGCTTAACGTGCTTTCCGAGGCACGGAGAGGTAGGTACTTGATATGTAAAGATGGTCAAGAAGTATAATAACTAATAATTAGTAGGTACTAATGAATTAGTAATAAATAGTCCTAATTAGTTCTGAATATTGTATGTAACTAGTTTCTTTTTCTATATATTTATACGTGTAGGTAATGCTGCAACAGGACAATAAATCCTATAAAGTATTGTGGGCTCGGTGACTAACAGTTAATAAAATACTTATTTCATGCGGTGTCATGAAGGAAACAAGGAAACAACACGTTAATTAGTCGTTTTGATATTGTTCGCTTATCGCTGACGTGTCAGTTAAGTTAGAGACCTTATTGTAAAATGTTTATTAATTAGAATAGTCTAACGATCTACGGCCCATGCACATCAGTTCCGCTTCCACCTCTCACTGGCCAAAATTAACACAACATTCACTATTCTTCTCATGTAGGTAATATTTTGTAAATCGACGCGAGAGGAGAACGAGCGTATAGCGTGTTTAAAATTGCGCTTCTTCCTTGCCAATGTACGTATGGAATTCAATTGTAGATTTACCTACATGTTGCAAACAGGTTGGTTTAACGATGTTATCAAGGATTAAAGCGGATCCGGCTTATTAGATATCTCTTTCATTTACATTTTTTTAATTATATTACAGACTTTAGGTAGCATACGTAACACCTAACACCTGACTGGCTTAATATGATAGACATTTTTAATATTAGCTATTAGGTAGGTACCTGCTCTGACAACTTTCTTAAATGTAGGTGGAATATATTTATACAGTTATACCTACTACTTTGTACTAGTAAGATTATTAATGTTGGGCACAAGTTTTGGTCGTTTTTAGGGTTCCGTACCCAAAGGGTAAAAACGGGACCCTATTACTAAGACTTCGCTGTCTGTCCGTCCATCTGTCTGTCACCAGGCTGTATCTCAAGAACCGCGATAGCTAGACAGTTGAAATTTTCACAAATTATGTATTTCTATTGCCGCTACAACAACAAATACTAAAAACAAAATAAAATAAATATTTAAGGGCATTTTTGCCTTGTGGTACGGAACCCTTCGTGTGTGAGTCCGACTCGCACTTAGCCAGTTTTTCCAGTTTTATTTCTGTGTGAATACCTAATGTACAGACGCCAGCACATCAAGCTACCCGAAACTGTCAAATTTTCCCAATCAACTTTGAATCTTATGCTTTAGCGATAAAGATGAAAATCTATTAAAGAAATTTGACAGATTGTAGTAGCTTGATGTGCTGGCGTCTGTATATAGGGTGACTGGTAATTAGTGACCGATACTTAAACACGTGATTTTACTCATCATTATGAACAACTTTTTACTATAGGACCAAACCTGAAATCGTGAAAAAAAAAACAGCTGTTCTCTACATTTTGACGAGTTAAGGCTCTTACACACAGGCGCGACGCGACAGTGCGACGCGATTCTGCGATATATATCCATAGAACAATTTCTATGGAAACGCGCGCGACACTTCACACAGGGGCGACTTGTCGCGCCGCGACACCGTCGCGGCGCGACGAGTAGCGCTACACCGTGTAGCCGCGATATCGCCGCGACACCATACATTTAGTATGGTGTCGCGCCGCGATTCGCGTCGCGCTTGTGTGGAAGGTGTTGCGGCGCGATAATATCGCAGAATCGCCAGGCGACACGTCGCGCGACAATTCGCGCCGGTGTGTAAGAGCCTTTCACACAAGCGCTGCACCGTGTAGCCGCGATATCGCCGCGACACCATACAAAATGAACATTTAGTATGGTGTCGCGGCGATATCGCGGCGATATCGCGGCGATATCGCGGCGATATCGCGGCTACACGGTGTCGCGCTACTCGTCGCGCCGCGACACCGTCGCGGCGCGACAAGTCGCCCCTGTGTGAAGTGTCGCGCGCGTTTCCATAGAAATTGTTCTATGGATATATATCGCAGAATCGCGTCGCACTGTCGCGTCGCGCCTGTGTGTAAGAGCCTTTAGACGAACATAAATGTAGGGAACAGTTGATTTTTTTTTCGCGATTTCAGGTTTGGTCCCATAGTAAAAGTTGTTCATAATGATGAGTAAAATCACGTGTTGGTCACTAATTACCAGTCACCCTACATATTCCTCTCCGACATTTACTTATTTATTGTTTTTGCACATTTTGATTCACTTTCGGTTACAATAAAGAACATCATCATCTGCCTAGCCTTTTCCCAACTATGTTGGGGTCGGCTTCCAGTCTAACCGGATGCAGCTGAATACCAGTATTTTACATGGAGCGACTGCTATCTGACCTCCACAACCTTGTTACTGGGTAATACGATAGATACCCCTTGGTAAGACTGGTTGTCAGACTTTCGGGCTTCTGACTACCCGTAACGACTGTCAAAGATCCACGAGTGACAGACGGGACCGAGGGACGGAGGGGTCTCGGTATGTAAAGATGGTCACCCATCCACAGTCCAACCGCGGCAAGCGTAGGTTAACCTGATCGATCGACTTGTACGGCTGTTATTATTCAGCAACGGGCATAAAAAACATCTTATAATAATTAACACAACCATAGGTATTATGTTTTTGTAATATTTTTTGTTAAGGAAAACTGGATCTCTTCCTTTGAGGAATAAGTGATCATGTCACGCATCTTCTTTGTGTGTTGTTTATCGACAAATATACCTACTTATACAATAATAACTGGTTACACACGGTGGAATATATGCGCAGCGTTCATACTGTGACCAACAAGGAAAACCCAGATGTTTTGTTATGCATGCACACGACATCCATCTTAATAACGTGTGGGCTGTATTCAACTAAAAGGAACCAGTTCAAAGGACGGATTTACAAAGAATTATATCGAAATGAGAGTAAACAATTCAAATGAAATTGAGGTTTAAGAGCAAAAGCTATGTAGAAGATGTCTATTGTTTTTGGCATTGCATAAAAATGTAAAAGCTGTTAGCTGCAATGATACTGGCAGTTTTATTATACCAAGAAGTAAACTAGAAGATGAAGATGAAGAGTTGAGTTGTTGCCATCAATTTAAACTGACTTTTATTCTGAATAGCCACATTACTCACATGAGTAATCCTAGCCTTCAAGATTGTATGGATCGAATTCCATACAATCTATACATTAATATACTCGGAAATAGCCGACGGTGTTTCCGAGTACCTACCTATAATAATATTTACAATAAACGTGTACATAGGAAAGTATTCTGTAAATAAATAAGCTAGAAAGAGTCACCACCAGTCACCACCTTTACTTAGAGATTAACTACTTGCTTCCATTTTGAGTAACTGCAGTGATTTAAAACTGTCATACGATTCCTTGTATGACTCATTGTTTGTTATGTTACAAATAAACTGTTTATTACCAGCTTGTCTAAAATATTAATAGCTGCTTCCTCTGATATTGACACCTAACCTTTACACGATGAGTTTAAGACTAAATATTGCCAAGAAAGATAACAGTTTGCATTAAAGAGGTCATGGTTTATTAGCATTTGCTTAGAAGATGGTAAGGCTAATAATTACATATTGGAATTTATCGCAGATGATACAAACAAAGGCGAGAGGAGACAGAAAGACATTGATTTTGTTCGAGAAATAATTAAAATTGTTTTTGCAAAGTTACGAGAGAAATATTATAAGTAATTGTGAAGTAACTGTTTGAATGTAATAGTTACATATTTTTTTAGGTACAATTGGGCCTAACAGAAAGCAGTCAGCTGTGTTATTTCATTTGTCAATATTGTTACCTACTTGTTGTAAGTGCCAGAGATCGATTCCTACATAGCATTTCCTAATATTTCAGTTGACGTTTTGCTATACTTTCTGTTTTGTAAACATTATTACTGTGAGAAAAGAAAAAACGAGGGAAAAGATACGAACGATTATGACGATATCTTGTAAACAATAGTAGATAGGTATATTTAAACTTCATTCGATCTTTGTATCCATTTAAAATACCTTCTGCCAACTGATTGCCATATTATTATGTGGAAAATTGGCAAAAACTATAGGTTTTGCTCATTTTTTAGTTACGCGAGTAATTTGTCCATAAACTGTTTGTTAATTGGCCACTACGTGGTATCAAGTTTTTTTGAAGATTTGCAGTTTAATTTTGCCGTCGCGACGCTGACGTCGCGCGTAGGATTACGTTGTTAAATAAGTTATAAGTTTTTGTTATAAATGGAGTTTTAAGAGGCGTAATTTATGACTCGTCTACCCCAACTTCTGTTGCTGACCAAAGATACTATATTATGTTCTAAAGTCTTAAAGCATGTGCTTAAAACGGTACCTACTACCTAATTCTCATGTCACCTTTGGAAAATATTATAGAAACATTGGAAACCTTAGGTTTTGAAAGCGGCAGACCCTACCTAAGCCTTCCCGCGCACTGGGCGACCTCAGCCCCGACTTTGGTCACAGCGACCAAAACGTTTTACGTTTTAAAATGTTGGTCGCAACAACGACCAGTCACGGTTTTGGTCGCCCACGAGTAGGTGAGGCCTTAGTGACATGCTACTTTGTAGAACCCTAGAAGAGACTAGATACGAATATGTATCAGTATCTATTGTTTAGTAGTGCAAGGATAAATATGTGTCAGTACTGTATAGTAGTGCAAGGATGAATATGTATCTATCAGTATTTACCAATGTCCAGCGGTGAGGATCCACGTGGGGCTGATGATGGTGCCTCCGCAGGTGCCTCCGAAGAGCACGGCATGAGGGAACCGCTCGTTTACGGGCTTTGGGGGAGGGACGCTGTCCACAGGGACGGTAGCCGCAGGGGTGGTTGCCGCAGGAACTGTGGCCTTTGAGTCCGCATCAGCTTTCGACGGCACATTGGCTGGAAACAGAAGTGAGGATATAAGTCTTCAAATACAAAGAATGTACCTATGGATTCGCTGAACCTTTCACCTCGACTTACTACTATCTATCAAAGTATAGGTATAATTATATTGAGCAGGTAGTCGTTCCATGTAGATAGATATTTTCGAATGCAGTTTGACTTTGAAAGACTAAAGATAATTGGTTAGGTACCTACGTTTTGGGATCGTGATATCAAAATTCAGAGGAAAATTCACAAGTTAATAACTTTGACATTTAGGTATTTCACTATCAATAGAATTCGCCGTATGTGTGTCGACAGCAATCGTAATAATATTTAAATGTTCGATATTTCTGTAGAGGATGTACCTACCTAGGTACCTACCCATATTTTTTCTATATTTTGTTTTTTTCAGTATTCAGGAATAAAAATGATTTAACTCAAGCGAATTAAGATGGACGAATTAGCTGAATGCAGATTGACTCTTACAACTACCTTTTAATAATTAAAATTATTCAATAACTTAAACTATTAACAAAAACATGTCTGCGCAGGAATGACATCAGTTAACGACATTCATAATTAGGATAATTATAACAACTAGCTAGATTGCACCAATAACTAAGTAATCGGAATCTTATCTTAGAAAAAACCGCAGTTTTCCCTATGACAATTAATGCTGACGTAGGTAGGTAGCATGTGTTAATAACGATACAAATTGCTCGCAACACGATCAGAGCAATTTATTGTTACCATGTCCATGCGTCAGGGCAATTATGTAACTTCGATGGGAAACTGAATTCGTTTCAGTTGATAGCTCCTGAATACAAGTACTATATCGTATTTTCATTGTAAAGGTCAATCATAGTACTAGTGTAAGTAGTTAATGGACATTTTGGCCATGTGTTGTCGGTTAGATTCGAGTTCAAGTTTTAGCGGGTAAATCAAGTAGGTAGGTAAAGAATATGATTTTGGGTAAGTACCTAATTATTATTAGAAAAGATTAAATACCTATGTGTTAAAGATGTCCAAAACAAACGATCATATAATTTTGTTAAGCAAAAGCGAAGAATTTTTAAGCGAAGGAAATTACATACCTAAACGAGCAAGCTTCAACCCAATTTGTAAGAACTACCATTTTATGATTTGGGAAACATTTCCCCGTTGCTAGGTAACCCGAGTATTACAAATCTTATCCGGGTTATTGCTGATAATGGCATTCAAATTCTATAGACGCAAATCAGCTTTGCATTAACTGTCAAGAAGGTATTGTTGTGTTTGAACCAGTTCGTTCATTGATATTGATACCTATACTTCATGTACAGATAGGGACATTGCTAACGGGTTTTTTTATAACGATTTAATTGGTGGTACCTAACAGAAATAAAGTATATCTAGGTACTCTATAAACAAATGACGAAGTTTTAATTGGTTTGCTGTTCCATTTGTTTCGAATAAGTGAGAAGAATAAAAACCACAAACAAAAATATTGATAAAAACCATTTTTGTACCACTATCGAATACCTACTTATCGCTTCTTTTAAGAAATGAAGCAGTCAGTCAGTTAGTCTTAAGTTTATTATTTGTGTCCTAAGGCTAACTCGTATTATGAAAAAATAACCGTCAACATTTTTTTATGTCATCCTTCAAGATGGTTTCTTAATTGTGTATTAAAATTTCAACTTTTTTAACACATTGTTCACGTTTACCTGTAGATACCTCATAATACCCATTACTAACTAAAGACAAATCTTGAAGTTTGACTTGATAAAAAACCCGCATACCCAACACGTCAAGATCAAGTTATTTCAATCTCGTTCAAACAAGTTTTTCTTAGGAATTTGTGATTGTTTTAGTTTTATAAATTTTATATGTGATATTCCAAAACGTATTATTCTTTATTTATTTAGATAATTATTTTATCTCTCCTACAAAAATAAGGTAAAAAGGCGGACTTAATGCCTTACTCTACTAGTTAATCAAGAGTGGTGAAGAGATTAGATGTATTATTATTGTATATACAAAATGGATTACATTCCTATATTTGGGACTTAGCACTCACTACCTACAATAAGGCGAGCTTTCATTTTCTTCTTTAAGACATAAATCTCACATGACAATAATAATGTAAAATCCATGTTTATTTCCACTAGTTTGCTCACATGCACGGTTTAGTTACATGGCATGTATTACTGACGTGTGTATTCAGCTGACAATGAGTTATAATTGCACTATTTCATGTCCTCGGTGAAAATATGTGGAGTTTTTTTACCATGATTAGCCGTGAAACCTTTGACTACAGATAGCCCAATTTATTTACTTAACAATAGCTTCTGCCAGCTACCTAGTCTGCGTGAAATTTCTTGTATTAAAATAAAATATATCCAATAACACTCGGCAGTAGATACTGTATTTCGGAATCTGATCAGTAGTTCCGAAGATTACCCCTACCTGCTTACATACAAACTCAAAAATGTTACTTTTATAATATTCATATAGATTAGTCGTATTACTGAAGGCAGAACTTCGTATGGAAGAATAGGCTGAAGTCTATTGAATAAAAAAAAAACCCAATATATGTACACTTTGTCCATCCCGGGTTTACACGTAGGAGTTGCGCTTGCGACCAGCGAGGCAGCCTTTTCCTAGTTTCTGATAAAAGTATATTTTAGTCTGTTAGGCTATAAGTAAATTGCATAACGATGAATTAATGTGTACTTTTCGTTTTTTACCAGTTATAAAATAGAAAGGTAATAGTAGAAAGTATAGTTCGAGCTTTTTATTTAACTTATGGTATTTATGACCTAGAATCCTAGTAGTTCTACTTATTTGTTTAATTTGTCATGTTAAGCCATAATTGACCATATCATGCAAGTGAAAATAGCCTTTTGTGTGGAAACCTTGTTGATAAACAACAATGCCATAGTAATTTGCTCTATGGTACTTTATGAATCAAAGTTGTTTTTGGCTAGGTCACACTAAGTACTTACACAAAATTAAAATAATGTATGTCACTTTTTCCTCTGAAAAATCTAGTTTTGCATTACAAAAACAACGAACATTTAACACACTTTTTAACGCTACCTCCCTACAAATACACTTTATTAATGTACCTACTTACAACTTTCACTGGCAGAAGTATGATTTAAATGAAATATTAATTGAAATAATAACATAACATTATTATTTGTACAGAACTGCATTTTTACAAATATTGATATTTTATCAATATTTTTTTTTTATTCAATATTGTCAATATAACACTTAGGTGCGTTAAAAACGTCACTACATAACACATTATTTCTTAAATTGTTGTGTGCTGTTTTTATTGGAAAAGAAAAACACTGATACGTAATCAGGATTTGTTTTATCGCACTATCTTGTATTCACAAATTACCTTCACTAATTTTTATCAACCGCTTTTTATTTGTCGAATACTTATCAACACTAAAATACGAAACGGTTTCTGTTACTTACAACAATGCAATTTACTTATTTAGAAATTATTTCTGAAGCAAATAAAAACACACCTTACCTGCATTACACAACAGAACAACCTACATTTTCACTTTAAACTATTATAAGCACACATTTTTTGCCCACAAAAATGGTTATTATTAAAAAAAAAACGATCTCACTCACGTGCTTTTACAATTTGTTGTATGTCGTTCCCTCCCGGTCCCGGGGCGGCGACAGCCAACACCACCAGCGCAGAGCACACGATCAGCCGGCTTGAGAACATCGTGGAGTTTGTGTGCGTACGCGCAACGGCCACACTTTATATATCAATCTTAACTTACTCTGAGCGCATCACGCACGCTACTTGACGAAGTGATATCATTAACTTGGTACATACAATTAATGGTGACGATAAGCGGCTGTAGATGTGATAAGAATTAGGGAGAGGAATTTGAGAAATGTTGTCAAAAATTTGCATTGCTTATAGTCAAATTAACCAAATCAGTATGACAAAAAATCATTGTTTATTGGCAGAAGTTCTGTTATATCATATTTTTCCATTTATACTAAATTATAACTTAGATACTTAACTGTTACTTGATTACATTGTTTCAAGAGATTTATTATTTGTCTATGTTTATTCGATTTCATCTAAAACTGGTGAATACTTGAATTCTAAGGAGAAAACACGTTTTCATTTCTCGTAATTTTTTAATTATAAAAGTGTGAAAGTAATACCTACTTAGAAATAAAATAAATCAATCATTCGTCTTATTTGATTTTTATGACTTTTATTGCTGATTGGGGCGCTCTTGAGTTACATCACGCCTAATGGAAAGCGATGGCTGAGGTCTTTGATGGAACGAGCGTGCCCAGAAGATGCCTAAGGTACTGGAACTCCCACGCATCGACGAAACACAGCAGGCTGCTTGACGCCGGACTCCGGTGGGAGGGTGGCCGCAACCAGGCAGGCGTTAGCCTTACCACCGCAAGGGAAGAATTGGCCAGTCAAATAAGGTGTTGGGTGTGTCTGTCCAGGATGCGCCGAGCGCTGGGTTCAGTTGTGTAACTGGCGGAACAAACTGTGCTATACGAGGAGGCTTCTTCATGCAACCCAAAAACTGACTGACTTTCACACTTTTATGATTCCTTATCGGTTAATGCGCAGTTGTAGTCCGCAAAATTCAATTTTTCTTACGTTTTTTTCATTTTTCAGGTCAGTGTCATGTTGTATCTTGATCAAATATGATTCGCGACTATAAGTATGTAGATATAACAGGTACGTATTTACAGAATTATAATCATTAGAATCATTAATTCATCTTTCTAAGTTAGATTTGTTCCTGAACAAATCTCTTATGGAAAAGTGCTTATGGAACCAATCTAACTTAAAGAGATATACCTATTAATGATTCTAATGACTATAAATCTGTAAATACATATCTGTTATAGTCGCGAATCATATTTTGATCAAGATACAACCTGACACTGACCTGCAAATTGCAAAAAAACGTAAGAAAATTTGAATTTCGCGGTCTACCACTGCGTATTCACCTTAATTAAAGTTTGCATCCCGTAAAAGTCGTAGGATAAAGCTACGGGCTACGCGCTGCGGGCTACGGGGCTGCGCGCTACGTCCGAACAAGTTTAAAAAAAAAAAAAAAACATACTTTATTATTTTTTACTCTACCAACTCTGTGGTATTATGGCTTCATCTATCATATGAATCGTGAATTCGTGACTAATGTAAGAATATTTGAAAAGTGTTTTCGCATCCATAGATATAATCTAGTGTGTATTTAAAGCTTTGAGTAGGTAATTGAATGGTGTTAATTGGGTGGTGTGTGGAGATCTTTATGCAAAAGAAAAACTAAACTAATTATGTTTCATTAAAAAAAAAAACAACGATAGCTCAGCCGACTTATTTAATAGAACATAATATTTTTCTTTTTTGAAGACTAAGTACTTGCATGAATTTATGTTTGGATTTAGCATATTTTGCTACAAAATCAATTAGTATTTTCCCGAAGCTACAAACACGGAAAATTAAACCTGAATCACAAGTACACAAAAACAAAATGTTTCTAAACAATAACCCCCTTACTAATAAACGTATTATATCAGATGAATATATTTATATATTTCACACACCGATTTCTCTCTTTCAGTCGTCACTAATTTGACTTTCGAAAGAAGAAGGTAAAGCGTTGTGTAACTATACAGACGCGATACAACGTTAATTAGTAAGGGGGTAAATAGAGAACTCATTTAAAATAAGCGTACGTCAACATACGTTATTGTTTTAATAGTTGCATGGGTTATGTTATTAGGTATTTATTAAGGTTTTCTTATGCATTAATAAAATTGTTTTGTTAGCGTTTTGACCACTGACCTCTATTACACAAGTGTATAATACAGGTCAGTGATTCTGACCCACAAAGTTATTATTGCTGGCAAACCACAGTGTGGTCTTCTTATAATTAGTATGTACGATCTCCAAGTCCACTGTCATCCTTCTTATATACAAAGGTTAAAAGATTACTTCAACCAAAGGTGAGTCAGAACCTATTTTCTGATTCACGACTATTTGGTTTTTGGTGATGAGAGAAATGAGAACATTCAAAGGTTTCTGCCAAAATTTAATTAATGGGATGAACACGGTGGTGTTTTAGCCATATAGGAGGAGTCCGACTTTTAGACGGACGGTAATACGGTAGGGACCTATAAGGCTTGATAATTTCCCTAGGAGAAAAAAGGTAACCTGAAAATGTTGGATAGTAAATAGATTTGTAGTGGTCTAGTGCACGAGAGGTCTCCTTATGAACCTTTTACAAGTAGGTACATGTCACTCTTGAAATAGCCGACGAACATATCGATTTAAATATGCTTGTTACTTCAAAAACTAATAAGGGACCCGTAGATTTAAACATACATCAGTAAATGTCACTAATAAATTATTATCGTAACTGTCTTTCCAGAAAAACGTGGTAATAAAGGTGATAACTATTATAATAAGGGATCGCTGACGTCAGCAAACTGACGAAAATCTTCACCTTGCCATTGTACGCTTTGTATGAATAGATAACTTAAGTAGATGCGGGTACTATCGAGTTTTTCATCACGCACATGGGTTATTTATATCTGTAGGTAGGTAAATGTTTATAATTCCTTTGTTATACAGTTGTGTAATATTTTGTTAGTTAGGTGTTATGTGAGAAGGTAGGTAATGATATAGCGATATATTATTTATTAGAGTGTTTGCAGTCTTCATCAAAAATATCTTCTCATTTCGATACAAATAACATAAAAGTTTTCTGTAAAAATATCTCTATTTGTAGATTGTTACAGCTGCGGAAAATTATTTGATAGGTACGAATATAGAATATATCGATGTTTCATAAATTATCCTACTAGATTCTAGTTAACACACTAATAGGTACCTTTTACCAACGGACAACCAGACGTACTGCAGCGTACCATCCGCACTTGGTTGATATCCCCACGAGTCGTACTCAGCGCTTCTCCTCCACGTTTATTATGCGCATAGCCAAAGTGTGGAACTCCTACATTTAACCCAAGATTCAAAGCAAGAGTGAACAGGCATCTTCTGGGCACGCTCGGTCCATCATAGACCTCATCTATCGCTTTCCATCAGGCGTGATCGGGTTCAAGAGCGGGCCCATTTAGTAATAACAAAAAAAAAAATATGTATATATATTGCACGTAGGGATAATTTGTTGCTCTGCAGCGTACCTACCTAAAGCTCAAAAAATGTACCTAATCAGTAGGTACTGGAATTGGAAATATTTGGTCAAAACAAAAGCTCCATTTGATTTATTTTTAGCCCGTTTCTCGGGCAGCAATGGGCTATGGTAACCCATTGCTGTTTCAGAAATGGGATAACTTATTTTTTCTGTATCTAAGCAGGTATATACAATACACTTACACGTCAATAATATTAAAAAATAAAACTACATGAGGGTGTTTCCTATCCGACTACTCTGAGAAGAAATACCGAAACCAACTCAGAGGTCACAGTCTCTTTTAAAGTCCAGACATTATCTGGGTTTGATCATGTGAGGACCCTGCAGATTAGTGTCTGAAATTTTCTTTTGAGGAAAGAACCACACAGATTTAAGTGGACCGTCCAGTTAGTGCACATATTTATCAGTAATCGTTTAGCTCAACTCGGAGCATAAGGAGCTCAACGACTCTACGAATAATAGGCTGAATGTTACATGCAAAAGTCTAGCTCAGTCGTGTAGGTACCTACTGCATAAGCTAAGGCAACTAGAAGACAATGTGAACTTAACGCATTTGCCTCTGGTTGGTCGATTTTATCTTTTTATAAAGGTGCTAACATCAACACAACAACAACAAGATGTATCGGTACCGATCGGTGCGGGTGAAATAGTCTCACATCAACTTAGGCGCTCACACATAAAGAAACAGGTAAAACATGTAACCGTTTCCTTCCGAAGATCAACCTGCAGAGATCTGTACCAGGAGTCGGGACCGAAAACCCGCTTCTTTATCCACCCACCCTAAGAACGCGTCGAGCCAGTATTTATAACAGCTATTATTTAAATTATCTATTTATCGCAAGACTGACCTTTGTATTTTATTTTGAATCGAAATCAAAACATTTTAGGTAGGTACTTACAGTTTTTGGATTGGTATGGTTTATTACCTAATATGGTTTTGAGTACAGACATAATTCCGCACAAACATAATTTAACAGTTTCACGCATAGTTTACACTATTTGAAAACATCATTATTTACCGTAGGTAAACCCACTTTTAAAGGTTATCGAAAGTATATATTTATCACGTAGTTTCCGAGGCGTGACAAAAGTGGATTATCCACGTCGACTGTAGGAAAATGAACTAATTATTTTCGATAACACTGTGCCATTATTTGTTTCCTATACCTACCTTGTTTACGCCGATGTTCACCCAAATTATTAAAGCACCATCTATAGGGGAACGGTACGACCAGTTAAGTTAGTCCGATTGATTTTTTTCTCACGTAAGATATTCAGTTAATGCGGGTGGAAATGTGACGTACGCTTTTATTAAATGCTCATAAATATCGTGATGATCGTTATTAAGCCCTTCTTTGAACAAGCATGACGGAGTCTTTCCGTAGAAGTGAGTGACGACCATCAAGAGTTAGTGGGACTAAGAACTTACCTATTCGGCTATACTTACTTACCAAAATATCAGCTAACGTTAGATTTGACAGCTGTTTTACTGATCAGAGGTGTTATCAGGCTTTTAGAAACTGTGGGTTTGGACTGGACAAGTGCGAGGAACCTTGAGGACTCACCAGTACCAGTACTTAAGTACCAAAGCTGCGATGTTCGATGAATTGTATAATGAAGTTATACTTACTTATCTTTGTTTTTTTTGCATTCCTTACTTTTCAATACTTTTATTAGTATAAAGTCGTAAGTATGTCTATGTGAGCGCGTCGTTCTTCTAAACTACGCAACGGAGTTTGTGATTTTTTTTTAGGAGAATTTATTCTCCTGATCACATAAAGTTCTTGTATATAATGCATTAATATTAAATTTAAATGGGTACAATAAATAAATCTTGCAGTTTTTTCAAGTTGTAAAAACCGTTTCGAAGCAGGGCCCGATCACTAGTTATTATAATATACTGACTAAACATTGGTGAACAGCAGAACTTTTTGCAATATTCTACCGTCACGAAATATCTTCACGTTCAAGTCACATCTGAAAACCCACCAATCAGCGTAGGTATTTCTCCCAATATGATGATCAATATTTCCTTAATTAACTAATTACCATTTTTTCTTGAGAAGGCAGGAGTCAAGGTAAACAGTGTGTTTAACTTGTAAATGTTATGTTCTGTTCGATCTACGTCAGAACACCGATACATTATGCTGCTGGGTAAGTCCTAAGGTTACAGGCATCCATATTATGTACTGAGAGAGAACGTTTTTAACAACATTGCAAAATAATCAGAAGCTTTAGGTCAAGGGTGATGGACAACTATTAAAGAATTATTGATTCATAATAATATCATGATAATAATACATTTGCATTTAAAATAATAATATGTACATTTATAAGAAAAATAAGCAAAAGAATCATAGGGCATCAAAAAATTCGTCCGCATCGCTGTCAACACGAACAGTGCCCGGCTGGCAGCATTGCCACGTTGTATGACGATGCTAATTGTTTGGCCAAGAAATAAAATAAAGAATTAAGTTTTTTCTAACTTTCATGTGTTTCGTTAATCACCCTGTAAAGTCAATGAAATAAGCATAATGAGATCAGTTTTTGTATAGCTATAGAGACACATGTTACCAGCACAGATACAACTTGTTTAACCAGATGAAGTCATGAGCAGCAAGGTCGAGGCATTTCATTGAGTATAAGAGAGACCTTGCTCTGATATGGGTCAAGGTCATATTTCTTGAACGCCAACTGTTATCAGGACTGCCAAAATATATTTTCTAATTTGATCTTATTTTGTGGAGGGGAGAGTGAATTTTTGATGAGGCTTCTTTATATTTTAGTTTGGTAGGTACTATTTCATATTTTAACACATTGATATTTTCTCTATCTTCATCAACATGAATACTGTGTGTATATAAGGAAGCTAGGAGAATTAAAACATAAACTGAATTCAAATAAACTTTAATAATCTCTTCAACGTCTACAGCTTGAGAATTTTGATCAATAATCGTCAATTACTATGAATAATTCCAAGATAAGTGCAAATACGCTTAACATCGGTTGTCACAAAGTAACCTCGTAAACAATCATAATATTATGTTATGTAGTATTAAATACTGTCATATTGCTCATCATTATCACCTAAAGACGATAATTCTTACAAATTAACGTGAGATTATTTTCCTCTTAAATGTCTACAAAATCAGGAATGTCCAACATCTTCAAACGCTATAGATACAACTACAAAATTATTTAAATTAACTTAATTACAAGTGTAATAAATTATTGCGTTTTTAATTTACTAAATTATAAATAATAAGTCAGGGTACGGCTACGGATGTAAAGCTTCTCATCTCCAGGTCGATCTCTATCAACTTGGAAGCTGTGTGCTCAACTATGCCGGCTGCCCCTCGGCACAGCCGTGTCTTTATTCATAGTGTATACTTAACTAATTCTTACACAGTTATTACAAGGGCGACTTACGCCTTGACTCGCCGACCTAAATAACTATATATAAAACGTGATTCCAGTAATTCATCCATTCCGTGTAAATAATTGATATTTAGGCAAGTAAACAGTTACAAATAATAGTTATCCCTAATATTAACATCTCTAATATTCAACAAACTAATTTGACCGCTAAGACAAAATAACATCTGTACAATCAATTCAATTCGTTTCGAAATATTAGTGGTCTTTATCTATTTTGTTGATGTAAGTATTTTTACAGAAAAATAATCTTTGTGATATTATAAATATGTGCCTAGATGAAATATTGTATTCCAAAAATAGAAATTAAAATACTGAGTTTATTTTTTTGATAAACTGTGGCGGGGAACGTGTCTGTGTCGAGGGATGCGCGCACGCAGGCGATGCGCTGTTCGGACACGCTCGGGAGATATCGGGAGTGCCTCCCTCATCGACAACCACTAGTAAAAAACCTCAAGTACACTTCGTTTCGTCTAAAACACTACTTCGTTTAATAAATAATTAATTAAAAACAATAGAACTTTGACAAAAGTAGAACATTAAAGCCATCAAAAAGATGCGTTAAAAATTTTCATCAGCAATTATTGTGTAAAATTGTATGCAAATGCAATCGTTTCGTGTTAAACGTTTACTCGACTACTTTTGTCAAATTTCATAACAATTGTCTTCTATTTATTGCTCGTAAACTACCTACCTACTGTCGCTACATTACACTAGTTGTTATTAAACTATCAAACTGACTAAGAGAGGTCGCGTACGAAGATACTAGGCTCTCAAGTCCACGCGATGACTTTGTATACAAGCAGTAAAGCACACAACACCGAGAATATAAAAATATACCAACGATTGGTCACTGATAGCGATAGTTCACCATTAACAATACAACTAAATAAACAACATGACCAAGATGGCGACGCGGAAGGAGATAGAAAAGATATCGTAGAAAGAAATATTTGAATTTACTTTCATACTGAGTTTTTAGTATAGTCTTCGACCTTGGTGTTAATATTTTGGCATATGTACTACCATAGTCATCAATTGATTAGCGTGTTTATAAGGATACTTCTTCTTTTAAATTGACTGAAATGAACTTGATTGAGAATCGCTATCTTCATAGGTGATAGGTTAAATAATATGTTCTTAATAAAGATTCATTCCAATGTTGATTCATTTCGCACGTGACTAGTTGTGTAGAGCTATTAATATTTACAATGGCTATAGTATTGTAAGGATGCTGTTAATTGCATGTCTAATAGCTTTTAAAGATTTATAGTCCGTGGCGGAGTCAAGAAAGCCATTGTTTCGATAGTCACGTTGTCAAAGTCGAAATCTAATTAAAATATCAGTTACAAAGCAATTATGCGTCCTAGTTACCTCAGGCAATTTCCCTAATCAATTTTATTTAGCTAAAATTTCATACTGAACTGTATCAGATCCTGAGCATATAGTATAAAAACAAGCTGCCCAAGACTTACCTTTTAAATTTTGCTAATGATTTTTTTTTAAATCTCAGATTTAGCCTCTTCTCGGGCTTCCTCATTACAACGAAGTTAAAATTGTTTTATTTTCTTCTAAACTGATATGTTTAACAAATAAATTGACAAACTCTTTGAAATATTTACCTACATAAAACTGGACATAATGAGCAGCGTATGATAACATAATGTTTTTTCTTGACCAATATTTTAAATACCTATGCAGTTGTCTATTAACATTTTTTAATTAAACATTTGTCTACAATTTTGCCCTATATTCCACTATATCTTGACCACATTTTGGCAAAGATTTAACGCACAACAGTATCTTGAGATTCAAATTTCAAGGACGAAAGGAATCAATTAGGTAATTTGTATTGTATAAGTAGGAATGTAGTTAGAAATATATAAAACAGAAGTATAGTCTAGATTGAAGGAACGGTGTAAGGGCTAGCTGGGAGTGGATTAAATTTTGAAGCAAGCGCATAGGAATGGCAATCCAAGAATAACTAGTTTTAGAGGTTCAAGGAAAAATACTTGATGCAGCAATTAATTTTGCATAACTAAAGCTTGTGAGAAGATCAGGTGAATATTTAAGTGATCATCGTGTCGAAGCTATCTTCAGTCAATTGAAGGCGATACAAATAAATTCCACTCGCAGCTGCCCCATCATATCTCATCTACCTCTCAGTAGACTTATATCCATCACGAATTCAAAAGCGAATATGCAAATCCAACTCCTTATTACCTAATCTATAAAAACGTGTGTAATAATCCAATATAATAATTTAACTATTCTTATAAGCTTACTAAGATTTGAAGTGTTCGTTTCGTTAAAAATAACTGCTATTACGTTCGATAACTTATCGTACTAATTATTATAACTATTAATAACTGATCTAGTGTAGTTACCTAGTTATTGTTAAATGGCTTTTCGTCCATCTTGTGGTACATTAGCAGGTTCCCCTCTATCTCCGATCATAATGACGACTCGTATTAATTTAATACTATTATGTGTAGGCCGCGATATTGTCTAATAACGAGTTTATTTTACTCAGTATTGGTTATCTTTCCGCCGTTATGTAAAACAGTCAGTTGATTGATTATTTTTCTATTGTTTTATTTATTCACGCCTGAGGAAGGATATTAGCATTAGGCAGACCGCGACGAAGGTGGTGTTAGGCAAACATGGCCAGAGATCGCGCAAGGTTTGTAAGAAGAAAAGGGAGGCCGTTGCCCAGCAGTTTTTTTTTAAATAGAGAGCATTGCCTCGCACAGCGTGATCCAATAACACTAACCGAGAAAATGAGTGAACAATTTCTTAATTAGGTTACCTTTTTAATTAAGGGTTTTATTTGATTTGAATGCTCGTTAGCTTGCACTAGGTCCGGATTCCAAAAAAGTATGAATGCAATTAAAATTAAACTGCATGATTTTAAATAACAATGTGAATGATGATGATAGCAAAACGTGTCATTGCAACAGGTTTAGCTTAATTTTTGCTGTAAAGGCACTTTGGAAATTTCATATAGTATTTATTCCAAATAATTATTTCCTCAACGCACTTACGCAGTTTATCTGACTGTCATACAAAAAGGCGGGAATAGTCAATTTGAGTAGAAGTTATTTTGAAGATTCAACATCGATAACAAGCGCTGTCAACTATAACAAATTGTTTGTGGTACAAGTTCCCTTCATGGATGGCTTACATCGTCGTTGTTACTGACATAAATATATTATTAATGATGTTAGAAGAAAGAAAGAAAAGAAAGAAAAAAATGTTTATTTTGCACAATAAAACGCACATTATCAAATAAACATAAAATTTACAAAAAAATACAAAATAGTTAGCCGAAACCCCAATATTCGACAAATAAAAACAACGAGAAATTAAACAATTTCAAGTTACAATATTGTCTGCAGCTTGATGGTAGGTCAGGCCACAGTAGCTGTTGACTTCATAGCTACTGGGATGTGACTGTGTGACCCATGATTATAGCACAAAACATTATTTGTATAGTCAACATCAAAAAGCGAAAAAATACTTATGCTGGAATTACCTACAAATCTGTTTATGAGTGTACTGTTATTATATGTGTGTGAGCATCGTTTCAGCAGGTATAGATATGTTTGCCCTACGTAGTCGAACGCATGCTCCGGGGCAACGTGAAGACGCTACATTCTACGTTATTGACTATGCTACAGCCATTTCCATAAGACCAAATGATAACTATATTATTAGGAAGAATTCACATCTTAATTTGGCATCTAATCATTTTGTCAGATGTCCAAGTTTCTAAAACTAACGTGCTTCTGAAAACAGAATTTTCCCTTTCGGAAAATAATGCATTTCACGAAGACATTTCTGGAGGATTACTTACGATATCTTTATATCCGACCTTAACGCAAGAGTTCGGAAGACTGAAGTCTGAACGTTATCCGACAAAGACCGTCGTGATTTTGTAGGTTACGACTTTTTAAGACTTCCTAATGATTTGTTTCGAGCCAAAGTTGTGTTACGTTGGAACAAAAGTTGATTCGCTTTAGGCGTTTTTGTTCAAAGAGAGAATTAAGCAAATTCGTTATTAAATCAGAGAAGATGATTATTATAATTTATTAGGATAGAAGAGGTTTACGACTCATTGTTATTCGACGCATATTTGTTAGGATTTTATAAACATAGATAAAGATATTGCGTAATTAAATAAATCCTGTTTTCACTTTGATTAGAGTCAGGGAGGAGCATTAAGGAGGTTGGTAGTTGAAATGTTATATGTGTGTGTGTAGTTTTGTTGTTCTTGTTGTTGTTGTGTTTAGGTTGATCTTTCGTGTTCTAATTGCTGTTATTTGTGACACACACCAAAAATTCCTCCCTTTTGTTACTTAAATATAAGTGAAAACGGGCTTTTTATTAAAATTTTGTTTGACTAGTCATTGCATAGTCCACTCAGTTGGTCTTACGGTTCTACAATCATAGCTGTCAAGTCCAAACAGAGCGACTTAGGAAGCCTTAACATAGCGTGCGTGAGTTCAGTAGAAGTGAGTAAAGTTGAGTAGACGGAGGCGATGAGCGATCGCGGCTAGGCGCGGCAAAAGTCGCGAGGACGCGCGTTTTGGCGTGCGCTGTGCGTCAGAGAGTGCGCAGCGGCGCGCGGCAATCCACGCGAGACATCCACTCTATGTCACGCGTTGTCACCTGGAAACAATGAACAAGTTTTTATAAATTTTATAATGAAATAGTATATTTCATTACAAGTGCGGAAAGGCTGTCATTGCAAAGAGTTCCGACAAATGTCTACCCGAGCCGAGGCGCAGCCGAAGGCGAGGGTTGACAGTCGGAACAAGTTGCAATGACGGTTCCGCAGGTGTACTGAACGACTAATTTTAATACAGTTGCGAAAAAATGAAGCAATTTAATAAAACAATAAACTCAACTAACTAATCATTTTTTCTGAAAAATGCGCCAAGCGTAGAATATAAGCAGAGTTTTTTTTTCTTCACCCATTTTGGTAGGCAAAGGGAACTATTCATACAGCTTAGTCTTCAGTATATTTTTTTTATTGATATGAAATGAAAATGAAATTTAATGAGATGAAATGAAATGAAACCTAACCTAACTCATTCAATTAAATCATTAAATCTGATATTGAAATAAATTAGTAGCTTCTTTTTAGAAATATACGTATTTGTATGAATCACAAAAACTCTTTAGTAAAAACTTCATGGTTGGTTTTTCTTTTTAATAGACATTATTTTGACAGTTGGGAAAGAGAACGCACGAGTTCGGGAAAGGTAAAAAAAAAACACTATTATGTAATAGCCCACATCCCGAACGCTATACGTCCCTGCAATACACCAATTTTTGAGCAACTGTATTAAAAAGTTCTTGTAATTGGAATAAATATATTTGACGGCACGGTTGGCGCAGTGGTTAAGCGATTGACTGCTGCGCTGCGTGTCGCGGGTTCGATTCCCGCACGGAACAAATATTTGTATGACCTACAAGTAGTTGTTCCGGGTCTGGATGTTTTGTGTATGTGAGTTTAAATGTTTGTAAACGCACCCACAATACAGGAGAAATTCCTAGCGTGGGGAAACGTTTAAAAAAAAAATGCATTGGATTATATGCTCGTTTGTGTATATTGCAGTCATGTAGGACAAAATTACTGGAAAAAAAAAACTCTATAAAATGAGTTTTATCTACTAGCTGCGTCCCGCGGTTTCACCCGCATAAGTGTCGATCCCGTGGGAATATTGGGATAAAAAGTATCGTGTTAATCCTGGTTATAAACTATCTGTGTGCCAAATTTCATCCAAATCCGTTCAGCCGTTTGTGCGTGAAGAAGTAACAAACATACAAACACACTCACAAACATTCGCTTTTATAATATTAGTGTCATTATGTTAAAAACTCTCAACAGCTACCTTATTACACAGTAAGCAGCATTTCCTCCCATACTCTTCAAACTGGGGTCAGTTTGAAGAGTATGGGTGCCGGTGTAACAGACACGGAAGAATCGACAACATTTTTTCTAGGATGGACACACCGGGCCTGCGATGCGATGATGTCCACAATGGGCTGCAGACGCTAACCATAAAAACTGTTAAAAAGAAAACTTTGTCTTCTGTGCTCACCTGGTGCATTGAGTATACTGCGAGCACGACCAACACGTGCATGATGTTGTGCGAATTGAGGCAGCGGTCCACCGTACCCGGGAACCACTTTTCCGGTATGTGCATGGCGCCGATCACGCCGCCGCCCAGAGATACTGCATCCTGGAACATTTATTAAGCTATCGTTTAGTTAGATTCTGGTTTCATGATCATCATATCACTCAAATACGTAAGACCTAAGCCCTCTTATAGCTATACCAACTGCCGGCGAACTCTATTATAAATAGTTGCGTTGTGAGCGGGTATTTAAAACTAAGAGGTCGTTGTTATCGAAATTGGTAAGAAGGACTGCATCAACCGCAATACGTTAGCAGCTACCTAAGACCTTGGCAAGGTAGTCGGCGTCTAGACATACCTAAAGATTGTGTTGGAAAGTCTCGAAAATATTAATATTAACTATAGTTCGAAATCGATAAGGAGGACTATATATGCCTCTTATATTACATAAATTGTTTACAGACACTTTCATATGCTCAAACACCCAAACTCAGAACAACTAGATGTAGGCTTCAGTAATATTTAAATATGTATGTTTTATGCTGGAATTCAACTCACTGTGATCACTTGGGTACCAAATAAACAGATTTATGCTTCTTCTCTTGTATCAGAGCGAATTTTATGCCGAGGTAAAATAAAACCAGTCAGTAAGATGGTAGCGCGGTTGACTAAGCAGAGTGCGCCGGACGTATGTTATCTACGGCTCAGTCGTAAACAAACCACAGCTTTGATCTAATATATATCTCCATTAATATTAGTTAGTAGAGAGCAGGACTAAGTTAATTGTGCATCTTCATAACTGAAGCCGTACTGAAGGCCTGAGGGCCTGCGGGCGAGGGCGGCGGCGGCGGTCTCATTTGAACCTAACGAGCTATGTAATCGCTTTACGCACTCCGATCCAATTACAACCGACCCTGTCATCATAAGGGACTGTTTTGTAGATATTATTTATGGAAAATTAGTCTAAGTTATGGTAGTTTTATGTGGATATAGGTACTTGATTCGGTTTTATAATAGGTACCATTATAAAACCGAATTAGGGATGTTTTATGAAAATCGGAGCAACTTTTGTTTGTTTGACGAGACTATTAAATCTTACCTACACATAAATAGGCAAGAAAATACGAAATTTTGTTTTATGCGGATTAAGATGTTAATAAGATACCTACTTATAACAAGTACCTATGGTTCTATGACAAATTGACATAAATATAAGTACTTAATTCCTTACCTATATATAGTCAGGTAGTTGGTAGTGAGTAAAACAGGAAAATAGATTAGATACATACATGAGATCGTTTAGCAATACAATCCACATGTTTACTATAAACCCCATACGGCGACAATTCTGTTCCACTACAACCCAGAAACTCCTCATGTTATGGATTATGGAGCTGGCCGGGCGCCAGACAGCGTTATGACTGAGCCAGAGACTGGCAGGCGGGACCTACGAATAATCTAGGAAAATAAAAACAAGAAACATAGACCTGGCATTAAAATCAAATCGTGGAATTTGGCCTGATATTTGAACCTTGTTTTCATGAAACCAAAGCCTTTAGGCAAGTTTTCTGTCTGTAATGCCTTCACATTACAGACAGAAAACTTGCCTAAAGGCTTTATTATCGTCAATTTATATTTATTATCGTCAATATTGAGAACCTACCCAGTAACAATAGTGATGGTATGGTTTTGGTATTCTATTCTATTCTATGGTTTTGTAATTAAACAAAGATTGAGAAAATTCGGCAAAACTTGCCACTAAGCATATGTACGACGAGCCTCTGCTAACCAGCTTTCATAATCTCGATTCTGCCGAAAGACGTTCACTGCTAGACATATGCTTTCCCCAAACATCGTCAAAACGAACAGTTCTGTGCTTCCCGCATTTAACGGATTCTCGCGACCTTCGCCAGATCATTCGTTTTATTCTAGTTAAGTATCTAAATAATGTAAACAAAATATTGTAAAAATCTTTTTAAGTGAAATAGAATATGGAGTGTGTTGCACATTTTCTCCATCTGATAGTACCTAGCTTTTGGAAGGTCAACTAGAATTCATTCTTCTTTTTTCTTGTAATTTTTGACGTTCAAAAGTGCATTTTAATGGTCTCATTGAAATATGCTATTTGACTTTGATGTATAACAATTACAAGTTGATATTTTTATATTTATTGGGCAAGTGTGACGAAACAATGTTGTAGGTCACATCGATCGATATTCTTATGGAAAATCCAACCACATTTTTCGACATCATTAATATTATTGACAGCTAAAGTGTTACATGCTCTGTGTTGACAGCCATGTTTCACCCACTGCTCAAAGGAGTAGCAGCTCGTGTTTGTGACATACCATTTTTCACAATAATTTTATCTCTGCTCCATAAACGAAGCATTTACCTGAGTCACTTTTAACAAAAAAGGCATAACATTTGCGGTCCACATTTATTTAAAAGCCTGTTACATGCGATAAGGTAAATTAAGACAGGTAATAGCCGCAGGAAAAGGAAGTCAGTTTTGTCTTATCTTTTTTTTTTTAATTACTAACTGGATGACTTGTCCCACCACCACCGACACTTACATAGGTTTTGAGGTATATTTTCTTTGCGTAGAAGTTTAGATGCGGGATGTAACGTCGGTTCAAAAAGATATTGCTATGTAATGTTGATTCATTTATTAATAACATTTAATTTGTTTCGTGTAGTGTTTTTTCTAGTAAATCAAAGTTATTTGAAGTTTTTCAAAGTTTTAACTGGTTATACCCGCCAGCTTCAACAGGGCTATATCTATACCCCTTTTAAAAAGCTGGCGAGCGCGCTGACCGGATCGCGTTGGCGCTACTACTGTGCTAGACCGAATGAATACCTTACCGAGGTAATTCCACTTAGTAGTAATAGATATCTTTAAGACGAAGTTGTCAACAGACACTCGCGCACCATCCATCTCCCCACAACGGTAACGCGCGGTCTCCATTACACACGAGACTAATGTGTTACATAATACCTACCGAAATATAATATTATACTCGGCTTGGTTTATGTTCGTACACAAAGAAATAATGTGTTCAGGATTTCCATTCTCCGCTTCCGGTATCGCATCGGATGACACTACGTAGAAGATTTTAGGCGCTTTGTGCATGAATAAGCATGAGGAAAATCTCGGTAATGCTTGAGTTATTCAAACATTAACAACATTTTCATTAAGATTAATCTTAACCCACTTAAAATTTGGAAATACCTTGTATTGTATGTACCTATTAATCGATCGATTCACCTCTCTTTTTTAAAATGAACTCATTTCGCCACTTAATTCTTAGTTTTTTGTTACTGCAAGTTCCGGAAAAAATGGGTTACTTAAAATAAAGGGGCAAACTACTAAAAACATTTCGGAAGAGCGATTATCTTGCTTAGAGCCATTTATATTGGTGGTAGTGTACGCAACCGGAGTCATTTGGCAGGGTTCCAACCCCATCGTGCGCGCATTGAAAGGGATGAAGGGATTGGGCTGTTTCACGAGCTATGCTATAACTTTGTAAGTATATAGTAATTATTTTGTGTGCCAGTAGGTTTCTAGTTTCTGGGCAGAGGTCGTGGTTTGTATTGATCTAGCTGTTTCTGGCTTGGCCTTGTTTGACCTAGCGGGAGAGAAAAAATGTTTTCAGTGCAATGCACAATGTGATAACTGTCAATAGGCGTTTGATCTTTGACATGGTGTAGTGTCTTTTAATATCTAGAGCAGGACTATTACACGTTTACTCGAGCCACCATCACATGGAGGAGCATTGGTGGCTCAGTGGTAACGGCCCCGACTTACGAGTTGTAGGTCGTGGGTAGACGCTTTACTTTGTGTACTAAACAGTGAAGGAAAACATCGCGATGTGCAACGGCATATACCATAATCAGCCTATAATGTTCCTACTGCTGGGACACAGGCCTCCTCTCGGTGAGAGGGAGTGGGCCGTAATCCACCACGCGGGCCCAGTGCGGATTGGTAGATGTCACATGTCTTCGAATTTTTGGTTCTAGGACATGCCGGTTTCCTCACGATGTTTTCCTTCACCGTTTTGAGAGCAGTGGTGATGAAATAATTTACACAAAGTAAAGCGCCTGTCTGGGTTCGAACCTACGACCTACAACTCGTAAGTCACGGCCGTTACCACTTGGCCACCACTGCTCTCCAGCATATACCATGCACCAAAAATTCGAAGACGTGACATCTACCAACCCGCCTCTCACAAAGAGGAAAAACATTATAGGCTTATTATGCACCATCACATTCAAGGTCCTAGTTCTAGGTACACTTCACCTCTGTTCTCCCGCCATTCCTGGTGACTGACAGTTGACATCAAAAATTGCATATTTGAATACCGTAGCACATTTTTCGAAATCTAGTGAAAATGGTTATTGTTACTTAACTTACTTTTATTCAAAATAAACTTCATAATCTTGAACTCTTATGACATTGATTTAGGCATTAAAATTGTCTATAATACAGTCTTTATTTCATAAAGCTAGCTCTAATATTTTGGAAGTTATTGAGGTTCTTCATACCGACCCGCTTTCTTTGCGGCCCTATTCATTTAAAGAGTTTATTGCGTTGTCTTTACGTGGTCGTTTACTACATCTAGTTTTTTCCGGTTTTTAGTCTAATTTTCATTTGTTTTGCATTTCTTTTGATCTACAACATCTCTGGTAACGTCCTATCTTACTACAATTGGGACACTTTTTTCCTTTTGCCGGACAATTCGAATCTTGCGGTTTTTGTGCGACGCTCCTGCATCTATTGCACTTGACTAATTATTGTGTCTCGCTTATCTGGTTTATTCTTTTGTCTTTCTTGTATGTATCTCTTATTTTTGTTAGCAACTGCATTAACTTCATCGCACCTCTGCTCAAATAATGTCACAACTCAAAAAAAAATGAAAAACTCTTTTATTGCACCATTCGTTTCAGAAAACTTCAAAATCTTATCTCGAATAATGTCGTGCTTATGGTTTAAATATTTATCCCTAGATGGCACTAGTGTCATTATAATATTAAATGAAAAAAAAAAAACGTTAGAATAAAATTTCAAACGCGTTTTTCTCGAAAGTTTGCTTTTTTGACTTACAACACTATTTGAGCGGAGGTGCGATTTGTTTTTGTATTGTCTCCGCTTGTGCATAATCTTTTAGTTGATGATTTACTACTTCCAATGTATTTGTTTCAATCACCTTCTTGTCCAAGGTAACTCCGCCCCCATGATCAAAAGCTTATTCCTCAACTCCAAAGGGGAACATCCTTCTATAATCTGGTCAACTACGTATATGTTCATCTGGCTTTCCAATTTTACATTTTGAGGTTTGGTCTCGAAGTTAAACTACAAATTTATCGGTATGGTAAAAGTAAACGTACACGTTATCCTACTATATCCCTATTACAACGCCTGAAACCTGCAATAAACAACAGTAAGGACGTCTAAAAGGTAGCTAAACGTCTTTTAGTGCCGCTAACAGTCCAGTAGTAACATGTGTTAATGCAAACAAAGACACCGAATGATGGGCTGTAGCACATTTTATTACTTCGCCTGCATTTCATTACAGTTTAGTACTTTT
Organism: Oligia latruncula; assembly: GCA_948474745.1. NCBI lineage: Eukaryota > Metazoa > Arthropoda > Insecta > Lepidoptera > Noctuidae > Oligia > Oligia latruncula. Next base: position 14,706,377 of record OX419693.1, on the reverse strand, counting down.
GTTTTATTTCCGGTCTAGGTCAGGCTTAGAATTCAGAATTCTGTTGATCCCGTATTTAAGCTGATTATATTACTACACGTTTTGAGAGCTGTCGTGACCCAGAGGTAACGGCCGCGACTTACGAGTAACAGGTCGTAGGTTCGAACCATGACAGGCGCTTTACTGTGTAAATTATTTTATCAAAACAGTGAAGGTAAACATCGTGAGGAAACAGGCTTGTCCTAGAACCAAAAGATGAAACTACGTACCAAAGCAAAAAACAAAAGCGAATTATTCGTATAAGTCTCCAGCTGTAAATGCGAACGAAGCATCTAAGCAGGGTTACATTTGTCTGAGTGTGTTGGTGTCCTTTATGAAATATGAGAAAACTTTACACCCAAACGCATCAATATATAGCAGTTTGTGACACATTTCGCAAAACTGAGGACATATTCCATCTGCTCCAACCATTAAGAACATCAATCTATCAACCTAGACGACTGATATCTTGTACCTATAGTGCAGTACAGTTGTGTTGACTCCCAGTGTAAGGTACATCTGTGTGATGGCACAGACTAGCTAAAGTGGGCTATAAATCGCACGTGTCAGCAGCAGGGAGTCTGGACATGTGCCAGTTCCTCGACCATAAAGCTGCAAAGCGCTGCTCCTGATAATTGCACTCTACATCAGCGTCTAAAGAATTTTATGGTTGATTGGAAACTTGGAACATATTGGGTGGAAGATGGTGGAATGAATTGGCTTAAGTTTGAGATTTTAGCACTAAACCGCTTTTCATTTGGAACTCGTCTGCAATGCGGTTTTATTTTCTCATAAGATTTTTTATTGTTCTGTCAAATAACAGAACATCGCACCTGCATTTCCCGACGGGGTGTGGGGGGGGGCACTTAGGCAGAGCTGTATAGTAAAATCACTTAGTTACCCAGTGTTTATAGGGTCCCATGTAACAGGGGGCGTTAAGTCACTAATCAGCCATAAATCTATATATATATAGAATCCAGACTGCTGATAATTTTTACCTATTCTTAGTCGGCTTTTTACCTATGTATAAATCGTTGAGTGAATTTAAAACAGACACACCCAAAACAAAATAACTAGTATACCTTACCTACTCCAGCCACTTGCAAAATAAACCTAAAATTGCACAGATTGCAGGACGATGGCCTTACAGTGACGTCAGGATCGGTAATACACTGAAATATTCATCATACCTGCAAGAAGACGTGCAGTATAGCGTGCGGGTCGCCTCCACCAAGGCGTGCTGCGCGCGCGCCGGCCAACAGCACGCGCATGCAGAACGGAGCCGCGAAGCACAGCCGCCGCTCCCATGGAGACCACGCGCGCATCGCCTGGAGACAAAGGATGGTTGATGGAGTTCATAGGGTAGATAACAGCATAATAGGACTTTCGATTAGGTCCGAAACCGTCTAAGCTTAGAGCCCATTTTCGTAAATAGAATAGAAAATGTTTATTTGCATAGAATGTAGTTATATACAATACAGGTGACTTGATCTTATATATATAAAATTCAAGGACCTGACTGAGATATCAACACACAGCCTAAACCGCTGGTCCTAGAGACATAATTTTGGAGGGTGTGTTCTTTGTGAAGAGTAGAGGTATCCACTAAGAAGGGGTTTTTGGAAATGCCATCCCTAAGGGGGTGAAATTTCAGCCGAAAGGTGAAATTCCACGCGGACGAAGTCGCCGGCAGAAGCTAGTGTTGATATAAAGTAATGTTTGGTTCTAGGTACATTCAACCATTTGCACGGTTTTGGATTTGAACCCAAACCCTCGTGCAGGAGAAGCGAGGCCATAACTATCACCACAGTACCATGTTACATTACAAGCTACTTATGCATTGTTATTATTTTATTTATTTAAGCCTTTTATTTCCCAAAAAGTAAATTTATATCATTCATTTACATTATAATATCTTAAAATATTAATTCATTCATTAAAAATTTAAACATGTATTTCAACAATAATTAATTATACAAGAATAAATCATTAAATAAATAAATTGATTTTACTGATTAAAATAAAATAACTACAAAAACTTTAGCTCTTTTATTTTTTTTTTCTTTTTGTCTTTCTTTCAATTATTATTGGGTGCCCATTTAAGGACAAAGGCCTCCTCCATCTTTCGCCATACCTATTCTAGCTATGCATACTGATATTATAAATGCGAAAGATACTGTCTGTCGGTCTGTTACCTTTTCACGCATAAGCAAACAGATTTAGATGAAATTTGGCACCCATGACCTGGGTTTGGACATAAGATACCTTTTCTTCCAGTTGTACGTTTCCGTGGAATTATTGCCGACCCACCCTTCACGCGCAAAATCTAGTATTTTTATAACTTGTAAGCTATCACAGGCGCTATCATACAATGCAGCAACCTCCAGTCTTGTGGTATCTTACTTTATAAAGTCCGATGAGACTGCCGAGGCTGTAGACTGCGAGCGCGAGGTACCGCAGCGGCGCCGGCGCACAGTACACCGTCGCTGTCACCATCGGGATCGCGCCTGCAGACAATGGAAATAATCCTTTAGTAGATAATAGCAGGAGATCAATATAATTATATAACCACAAAGTAGGTAACATACCCCGCACCCTATTTGTGTAACAAACTTTCAATCACAATCTGAGTGTTTTGAAGGATATTACAGTTACTAATCCAGGTTTGAAAAATTCATCTGCTCAGCAACGTAAATAACGCAATGAATGGGTGAACTGTCAAAATGCGACCTATTGCGATCAATTATCATTTTACGTTTTGCGCAATTACCCCGCCGTATGTACGAAATTAGAGCACCTACTTATTATGTATTTGTTTGTAGAAATCTTATTAAAACCCTCTCCAAGGAAAGATGGCTGCCGTTACTTATACTTATATCAATCTCCTACCGAGTTTCAAGCTAGTAGAAATCCGATAATGGTTTCAAAATCTCGGGTAAATTGTAGGTACCACTGGGTGCTGAACTCAAACTAGAAAGCATTTATTTTAATGAAACCAATTACAGCTGGGACTTTTGAATTGTCAAGGGGTCGGTCAATCAAAAAGATGAAAGTAGTCAGGGGAACCTCTAGATGAGAACGCAATAAGTAGCCTGTATTGTCGAATTTTATTGTGAAGCCGAAAAATCGACCACATCTACCACATAACATGTAGGTACCAAAAGTGGGAATCAAGTATTTTTTGTACCATTCGACTTTTTATGAAACATGGTAGCTGAAATGTAGCCTCGGGAAATATCGGAACGGAGAAATTCCGACAAAATTGACGTTAGAGATGGCATTCCTTTTTGTACAAATCACAGTTAATTTGTAAATACTTTTGTTGGTATTTATATTGTTCCATTTTATGATTTGCGAGATAAAATATTCATAGTATGCTCAGGCTGAAACAAAAGGAAAGCTGCTACATCATTTCAGCCGAAAGACGTCCACTGCTGGACATAGGCCTCCCCCAAGCACTTCCACTTCGACCGGTTCTGTGCTTCTCGCATCCAACGGGTTCCTGCGGCCTTCACAAGGTCGTCGGTCCACCTTGTGGGAGGCCTTCCAATGCTACGTCTTCCGGTACGCGGTCGCCACTCCAAAACCTTTCGGCCCCATCAGCCATCTGTTCTGCGAGCAATGTGCCCTGCCCACTGCCACTTAAGTTTGGCAATTCTTCGGGCTATGTCGGTTACCTTGGTTCTCCTGCGGATCTCCTCATTCCTGATTCGATCACGCAGGGAAACTCCAAGCATAGCCCTCTGAATTGAGATTATTGTGTGTTTACGAGAAAAAAAGATCAGATGAAATAAATCAGCGCTAAATCTGGGTCATAGTGACTTATTGCAGCGGAGGAGGTCATGAGTAAAAGTTTTACACTTCCAATATTCTTCGTTTTTTTTTATCCTGGCTAGCAGCCAGGGTCCTGTTCGCTTGGCGAGTGCTAGGCGCTAAGTGAAATAGGACGCGATTTTAGATTAACGTTTAACGCGTAACGTTTTTTTGGAAATTTTCAGTGTTGCATTTGTTGGTGAAAAGCTTTTTTACTGAAAAGTTTTTTAGTTTGCGTCTGACTGAATTATTTTTATTAGTTTGTATTAATCGATCGTGATAATTTGTCTCCTAATTTATCTTACCTACTTATAGGTATTTTGTACTGACCTTTTTGTTGTCTTTTTGTTTCACGTGTTTATCAGTGGAAACTTGTAAATGGTCTTCAAATGCATATTGTTTAAGAGCACCGTTTAAATTAGCTGTAAGTTTCCCGAATAGAATAAAATAAAATACGACTTCTGTCATCATCTGAGTAGAGATCTTTAACGGCGCGGCGGCGTCATCAAGATTCTCAGAAAAAGGTGATGCCCTAGTACAAAAAAAAAACAACTGCACCCTCAAAAATTTAAAGGGACATTTTCATTTATGAGCCTTAAATTATCATATCTTAATAATATATACTATAGTATATGGAAAATAAACAGAGCTTTGACCTACATATGAGTAAGTTACACAACTGACCATTAAAATTAAGAATGACCAGCAGACCTTACAAGCCATTACATAACTTCATGCTTAAGTTTACATATTGTACGCCGTCCAAAAAGTTCCTCGTTACTTGTCAATCTAGTGATTGATGCCTTTTTAATGATCCCCTTACCGAAATAAGTTTTATTGTAGGTAATAAATCCTCTCGGTTAGCGAGACATGTTATTTTGGGTGCAGATGTTACGAGAAAAATGTACGCCCTTTCTCTGAACCTCGTTTAAGAGGCTTTAGTTCGCGCCACCGCCATTTTGTGGTCTTTCGCCGAAAAAATTTTGTTGTTTTAAAACAAGCTGAACTTCACTTTTGTCGTAAAAAGCTGAGACGATCAAAGAAGAATGAATGCTGTTTTTTCAAGTAAAGTGTACTTGTGCAATAAAAAAAAATAGCCTTGTGCAATAGGGTGAGTTAAAGTTTAAAATATCGGGTCATGAGGTCGAAAAACTTTGTTTATTGGGAAAGAATAAATAACTTTGTCGTTAAACCTAGTTTTATTTGTCAGCAGATATGAAACATGAAATATGTTACAGTGAAAAGATATCACATACTGTTTGTTATCATTGAATAGTTTTGCGAATAAAATAGAACAATTTAGTACCGTATGAATTGGAGGCTTCGTTAAACTTGGACATGGCAATATTTAATGCTGGCTGAGATTTTTGTTGAATTGACGATTGTTTGTTGTTAGTGATCATTTTGGAATTGTTTCTGAAGACGCGAATCTAATAGTACTATACCAAGGAGAAACTGAAAAGTCAAAATAAAATTCAAATGACGAAACTTTCAAAGAAAAACGGACGGTCGCTTTCCAACTTTAAGTTTGAACCCGTTTTTCTTTTACGATGTCTTTCGATGACATAAAGATATAGTAACTTTCCGTTTCATTTCTCATCTAAACTGATAGAATGTTTAACTGAACTTTCAAAGTGAATGTCCTTTATTTTCTCCCCGCTGTGTATTTTCGGCTCCCTTCCCAATGTTTGTGGCTCTAGAGGGGTGCACGTCACCCCGGGATTCCCCACTTAAGGTATTAAAAATAGTCTTTCGCTATAACGGGATCGAGGAAAATGCCTTTATTCTGTGTTGGATTATAGTACCTTTGATTTTATCAGATTGAATGGCGAGGTGGCTAAATATTTTAATAAGATTTTGTTTTGATAACGTTGTACGGTCTGAGCTTATAATACTGATCAAAGGCCTGCTATTAACAGCTAAAATGAAGACTCGCAGCGCATTTTGTCATCATTACAATGCATAACAGACAGATTCAGAATCGCAAATAATTCTCAAAGGCGCAAAAGAAGACTATGTCCGTTAGTTTTAACGTTAAAAGTCACAAAGGCTCAAGAAATCCTTTAAAAATACAAAAGAAATACAAACAACATCTTTTCACGTAAGGTTGCACAACGTTTTCAATTGGCAAATGCGTTCCAGTTTGCGGGCTTACGAGTTCTGACTTACGAGTTTCGAGTTTACGAGTCCCAGGAGTACTGAGCTGTAACAAAGACTTGTCATACTTTGATGTATCTTTTGTCCACCGAGGCTTAAGGCGATGCTCTAGTTAAAAGTCGGATCCGCTTTAGCTTAAGGGGATGCTTCGTGTAAAGTCGGATGTGCCTTGAGTTTGAGGTTGTTATATTTTTAAAACATGTCTCTTTCATGTTTCTGATCATCTGTGTTGGAAAGAGGATTACTTTTTTATTAATACAAAGACAATGTAGGTACTTATACACAATCATATATCAAACTTTTACTACCCAATACACACGGAGTTGTCAATTTTCTTTAATGAAAGTATCTTCAGGGTAACCACTTGATACGGTAACCACTAGGCCTAGGCACCGCATTCGCTTATAATTGCAACCGCCATGCAAAATTAAAATCTAAAGATCATTATATTCGTTTACTACACAGCAAAACACTAGCTCAAAGCTTACATCACTAGCAAATAAACTACCGTACACATTCTTTCGTACATTCTACAGACTGTTATAAGTCCATGTACAGACTACAAGGTACAAAGTCATCTTTGAGTATAACTGCTTATAACTAGGGCACGTACAGACTGTCGCGCTGCTCTCTGCGTGACGTCTCCTTTGTCCACACGATCGTTCACAGTTTATTGCCATTTGATGCGGAAAATATCTCCAGTGTCCGCTCTATAAATTACGCTTTTGTTTTTATCGCTAGAGTAATCTTGTTTTGATCGGAAGGAAAGAAAGAAAAATAACAATTATTGTAATTTATTGGGGGCCCATTGAAAAAAAAACATTAAGAGAAATAAAACAATACAGCACATTTCTTTGTAAAAACAAATCAACAAGTAATTAAATAAAAAAAAGGATTGATTGAAGCCTTTTTACCCGACTGCGGCGAAGCCCAAAAGGAGGATTATTTCATGTGAGTTTGTGACTTTTTTTTTAATATGCTCATAGGTACCTAATAAATATAGGTAATACGGGCCGGTGTCCGCAACTCCACGTCAATGCGCGTATTTTGCGTAGCATAATACTTTAGCGCTGCTTAATAATTAAAAGCGCTTTCGCTGTAAAGAGATAAAGCGACCTACAACATCGCATTATTAACATAGGGGTTATTTTAGGTTACCTACAGTCGCCTGGTTTCAGTTTGCTTGGGTCTAAAATACCACTATTTGACCTATTATTTCGCTGAACTGTAAAAGTCAGCTGAATTAGGTTACAGCGGTATTTATGGGCGGTAGCCTCGCTACTATTTTAGGCAAGGTAGTTTTTAACCGACTTCATAAAAAGGAGGAGGTTCTCAATTTGGATGTTTATATTTTTTATGTATGTTCGGGCATAACTCCGTCATATAAAAACGGATTTGCAAAATAAATTAAGCCAATTTAACGCCACGTCAAAGCCAAGCTGAGCTTGATGCTCTAGTTGTGACCAGGAATCCGCGATGAAGGTTATTGCGGTGTCATCTGCAAAGGATTACCTTGGCATTAACGATATTGAGATCACACAGGTCATGAATAAAGATTAGGAAAAGAGTGGGGCCCAAAATGCTTCCTTGTGGTACCCCATAGTGAATTGAAAGCTCGTCGCTGTTATAGCCATCGATCCTGACTCTTTGCGAACGATTGGAGAGGTAGCTTTGGAAAAGATCCAGTTGTGGCCCCCTGACGCCTATCTTCTCAAGTTTGATTAAGAGTGTGGAAACGGGAACAGTGTCGAACGCTTTCGCGAGATCTAGAAATATAGTAAGAACCTTTTTATTTTTATTTATATGATCTATGACAAAGCTGGTTAGGTCATGAACTGCGTCACATGTTGACTTATTTTTGCGAAAGCCATATTGTTGTTGCGAGATTATCTTGCAATGCTCAAGGTAACTAACCAATCTTTTGTTTATCAAACGTTCAAGAACTTTGGATAAAGCGGTTAATACAGCTATAGGACGGTAGTTATTCGGCAAAGTTCAATGAAGGGAAGGAAGTTGGAAAAACAGCTGTTTCAAAACAAATATTGAATATATGGCATAAAATAGGCGCCAGTGTGGTGGAAAATTTCTTTAGTATAGTAGGTGAAATGCCATCCCAACCAGTAGCAGCGTTCGGACGCAGTGAATTTATGGTAGATATAATTTCTTCTGGGTCAGTTTTCAGGACAAAGGATGAAGTTGGTATAGAACTGCTTTGTGGGATAAATTTTATATTGATGATGTTTTATTAGGTTCCTGTCACTGAGTGCTATATAAATTTCTGTGGGGTAGGTACAACTAAAAATTGAAAAATAACTTTAATTTCGGAAGTCGGTGTCAAAAAACGAAAATGCGGAACCAACGCCACCGACTTCCTGAATTAGGTTACAGCGGTATTTATGGGCGGTAGCCTCTGATACTGTTTTAGACAAGGTAGTTTTATTATTCAAGCTGGTTTTTTAGCTAGACAACGCGTGTAACTCCCGGTACATACACAGGCTGGAAGGGACATCGCCGCGCAACCTGTAACCATAAATTCAGAACATAATTCTGTACCCCTCTGCGTTGAAATTATAAGGCGTTCCTTATAATTTGTCCAAAATTTCATGCTTTGCAGTCCACTGGTTTAGAATGTGCGTTGTCTGTCAGTCATCATCACCATGATGGGATGGTGGAGAATACAACCACCCACAAAATTGAGAGAATTTTGGCTAATATCCCAGGAAAAAGATGAAAATGAAAGAAAATGCTATCGCAGCGATTTTACAAAAGAAAAACAATGTGCACTATTAATTTTATAAGAGCTGTAGCTTTTAAGACTAGTCTATATTGAGTTGATTGAATCTACCATTTTTTCATCAATAAGACAGTGTTGTTACTATTGGTAATGAGTATACCACCTATAATTTTGATTTGTTGACTTCTTTGTTGATACTTACTGGAAATTAAAAAGTTAACTTAAAATAATACTTCTCATTGCTCTTGTTTCCCAAACCCAATACAAAGATAAGGCTTTATCGGGGTCGCGAGTTCGATCCCCAGACAAATTCAGATTGGAATATGCTATTCGCAACAGTGGATTTCGATACCAAGACTTTCGAACTAGCGTACCCCTCAAACAGTTTTTCGAATCAGCATGTTCGCGACAACGACATTCGTTATAGCGGTTTTCGACTTAATGTGTTTTCGAACTGGCGTACCACTCTTATTTTTTTTCGAAATAGCGTGCGTCGCAATAAAGTCATTCGAATCTTCATATCACTCCCGAGAAATTTACCCTGTTGCTACTGTGGCGCTACTCTAATTTAACACAGTTTGACGGGCACTTTTTCACAACAGAGAGTTCTCCTCACCTCTACCCTCCATAATAGGCCCATGTAATAGGGGGTGATTTTTTATGCATTGAAATCTGCTAATTCGCCCTGGGTGAAATAGTGTGTAATGTTAGATAGAACGTTTAATGTAATTCAAGAAAAAAGATGAGCAGATTTGTGAATTTAAGCACATTTTTATACACAGGGTTATCCAAGTCATTATCATCATTAAGATCCAAGTAAATTTTTATACCATTAACACCTGCAGGGTAATTGCGTAACAAATTAACAGCAGTAATGGTGCCTCATTTCATTGAAAATCTCTAACGGGCCTCTGCGAGTTGGCTTCGGCCCCTCGTACGCCTTCCAAAGGACCGGGACCCCATGGTCCCGAGATATGTTAAAATATAAAAATAAATAATAATAATTTTATTGCTCAAACAAAAATCACATTGCACTGCTTAAGTACATTCAGTTGACATAATTCAATACAACTAGCTTAGGAGTACAATAATTAAACTCTATCCCTTAAACTAGGTCTGGCCTGTATCTTAAGAGATAGGTATTTATTACGTTATTTACGTTATTGAGCAGACAAATTTTTCGAACATATGGGTTAGTAATATCCTTCAAAATGATTGAGATTGTGATTTAAAATGTGTAACGCTGTTTCTATTACCCGGGTGAATCAACTCAGCCTATCGCAGTCCACTGCTGGACATAGGCCTCTCCCAGACTGCGCCACAGCACCCTGTCCTCCGCCTTCCGCATCCAGTCTGACCCCAGCCACCTTCTTTAGGTCGTCCGTCCATAGTGAACCCCGGGTGAATAGTAACCCTAATATCTGTCAGATTATGTCATGCCATTCCCATTTCTTCTCGATCCGCCAGGCTTGCGCGAACGTAATGTCTCAGATTGATCTTTTTGGCATTTGCAGGCGGACTAAGTCCAGCAGTGGATGTTTGTGTGTATCAAAATTATTTATTTTAGCAAATACGAATTTCAAACCCTCTTTAATAAAAATTAGATTATGTTTATCCTCTTCAGTGTAGTGCTATCGAACCTGTTGACCGTGTCCACTTACGGGCGAAGTGTTTTCACTTGAATTCTTTAAGGGAAGGCCAGTATCGGCTCATTAAGGAATATACAATAACCATTTAAATAGACTTGTATTATTTATAACGCAGACGACACAGGTAATTAAAATCTAAACACACATAAAATACTTCTTTTGAAATTCGCCGCAGTCGTGTAAAAAACACTGATACTTGAAGACATGAAGTAAACTATAAAAGGTTTTGACGACATTCTGTTTTGCAAGAAAATGGTTTCCTCATAAGAGTTTATTTTTGCAGACATCATTTTGAAAGTGTAGCGGTATACTGGGTATACAGCGCCACATGCGAACTTCGCATCATACTGATGTCACGCGAAATCCTGAATCGCGCAAGCAGATTTTACCTCGCGACTTCCATATAAACAACGTCCCGACATCATTCGACGGGCAGTTACCCACCAAACACGACAGTTGTCTGGTCGGAGGATCGTCCCTTTTCTATGGAGGATGAGTGAACTTCACACCCTGTTCCTCATGCCTCTATAAAACGATAAAATAACTGTAAATTCTTTACGTCTAAATTCTTTACAATAGAAAGCCCCACATGATATTTTAGCTTTACGATTTGGTAGAACGAGTGACAGTAAAACAAGTATAAAGAATAGTAGCGAACCTAAATCTGGACAATAAAGTTTATAGGTATTGTTTGTGGGCCACTGAGCGCGCGCCTGATCGGGCTGGGCGGCCACGAGGCGGTAATTGAGTGGCTACAGTTTTTCGTACATCGTACTATTAGTCCATTACGTTTCATATAAGAATCGAAGCAGGTTTCTGCCTACCTCCATGGAAAAAAGGCCAGAGTTTATTTATGTATGTGTCATCTAAGTTTACAATTTGGTTGAGAACATGTTCAGAATCTGCACTTTATTAACGTCAAACGTTACAAAAAACAGACACCAAAATACCTGAATGGTGAAGACTAATGTAGACGATGTCTTCCAGGACAAAACCTATCATTCCAACCATCCATAATTACTTTTAATGACACTTACAGAAAGAAAATGGGTACCTAGAATAGTACTTTCCTAGAACCAAAAAACAACGTAATTAATGATTGTAAAAAAAAAATACTACATTTTGCTAGGTAACACTAAAAAATGACTTAGAGCCTCCTCTAATTTTAATAGTTATCAAAATATGAATCTATGCCTGCCCGAAAAACGAGCTTAAACTTAAACAGCCGATAAGTAAAAAAGTGTTGCTCGGTCACCTGAATATTAGATGACGTAAAGGTACGCATGTTTGTATACTTGACGTACCTGCGCTTAAATCCTTACATACATACCTACAGATAATAATATCAATCTATGTTTGTATGTTAGGGATTTTAGACTAACCCGTTTGTTTGGCGTAGGCGTGCTACGGAGCTACGCGGGTTACGAGTTTCGTAGCAGATTTCGTAGAAGGGCTATTTTAGCTAAAGTTCATTTATGGAACTTGCTAATGTGAATGAAGGGCGTTCCGAGATTCCGAGTTCGTATAGTTTTTTTACCGACTATCCTCTTCCGTCCGACATCCGACACAATATAACGAATTGCATAATGTTTTTGACCGTCTAGGGTTAATATTGAAGATTGCGCAATAATCGAACAAAAGTTTGAGCAAGTTTAATTTTTTTTTACACCATACTTTTTCATAGCACCGTGTAGTATCAGTATTGCAAAATATACTGGAAGCCTGACATTGGCTGGTCTCGAAACACTAGGTAAGTCTTGCTCATGCGAAAACATTTTTATTATTATCCATTTATTTTTGGCATCAAGGCCCTTAAAAGACACATAAGTACAATACAGTATTAATATAACTTAACATTGACTTCGTATAAATGATCGTTTGAGTGTAAGGGGTGATTAATATTATAGTAAGTAAGTGTAGGGCCCGCCTCAGAAAGCGTAAACACGGTGTGTCAAAAGTCTTGAAAAATCGACAGAGCACTGAACGTTTACACTATTACATACGTACTGTGATGTTAATATAAGATGTGGTTCACATTTGTATGTCTTCTTTTCTACCACTTTATCAAAAGTGCTTGTACTTAATACAAGTTAAGTTATGTAGTATTTCGGTCATATCTTTATGATGTGATGTGGGATGCTGGAATACTATACGGTTACTCTTAGCACCAATTCATAATATACTGTACCGCATTTACATGACATTTGACAGTAAAACATCAATCAACCGGCATAGATTTTTCCTAACTATATTAGGGTCGGCTTGCAGTCTAACCGGATGCACCTAAACACCAGTATTTTACATGGAGCGACTGCCCATCTGACCTCCACAACCCAGTTATTAGGTAAGACTGGTTGTGAGACATTTGAGCTTCTGACTACCCGTAACGACTGACAACAATGTTCAAATGACACCCGGGACCAACAGCTTCACGTGCTTTCCGAGGCACGGAGGGGTCTCGATCTCGATATGTAATGGATGGTCACCCATCCACGGCCCAACCGCGGCAAGCTTAGCTTAACCTTCGGTCGACCCGTGCGGCTGTTACTATTTAGCCACGAGCCCCTCATGATAGTAAAACATGAGAGAGAAAATAGAGGTGATATTTATAGAGTACAAAGGTACCTTTTATCTCACTATAATAGAGGTATGAGGGACAGGGTGTAAATTTCACTCATACTCTACAGAAAAGGGAGGATCCGCCGACCAGACGGGTGTTGTGTCTGGCGGGCAACTGCCCGATGATTCATGTCGGGCCGTTGTATATTATGCTAGTTGGGCGGTAAACTCTGCTTGCGAGATGCAGGATTTTGCGTGACGTCAGTATGACGAGTAGTTCTCATGTGGCGATGTAGATACCGTAACACCACAAACTTTAAAGCTTACACAGTCTCAAGTAAACAAAGGTCGGCGTAGATAAACAACCAGCTATAACCACAGGTAATGTTCAATAGAGCTCCCAAACGTCATGCCCAGACTTGTCCGGTTTGCCCAGCCAGCATAAAGTTACGCAGTGCCCGTCACATGACGTGATTAGGATAAATCGTTTCCTACCCGCCCGTTTGATCAGAGCTGTCGCAAAAATATCCCAGTCCGGGTCACTAATATTCAAGTATTGTTTTAGCCGAATTTCCATTTTTAGGGTTCCGTACCCAAAGGGTAAAAACGGAACCCTATTACTAAGACTTCGCTGTCTGTCTCTCTGTCCGTCCGTCCGTCCGTCCGTCCGTCTGTCTGTCACCAGGCTGTATCTCAAGAACCGCGATAGCTAGACAGTTGAAATTTTCACAAATTATGTATTTCTGTTGCCGCTATAACAACAAATACTAAAAATAAAATAAATATTTAAGGGGGGCGGGCTCCCATACAACAAACGTGTGTTTTTCGGCGTTTTTGCCTTGTGGTACGGAACCCTTCGTGTGCGAGTCCGACTCGCACTTGGCCAGTTTTTTATAAGTTTTGTTGGACCGTGATTTCAATAAATTGATTTACTTAGTTTAAATTTTATAAAGTCCCTGGAGCGTGTTGGTTGTACAAGAGTTTATTTTATGCTTTGTAAACACTATTATAACTGTTTATTGTGTTTATTAATTTAATTATGTCACTAGCATTAACGGAATAATATCAAAAGGCTCTTAGTTAGGCAGCTGGAATAAGGACTTGGTGCTGAAAACGGTACGTCAAGGTGCTCTTCACAACACAAGCATAACGACTAGATTCCTTCTGAGACACTGTCACCAACCTCGGTGGAATGCCTTTTGTCTTGTTATAGGTAAAGATATGTGTTGAGGTGGCTGCCACAGCGACATTTTTTATGTAAATATGTTCCTATTTGTAACGTTTCACTGAAATTACATTGTAGGAATGCAGAGAATCATTTTAGCATTGGATATTTCAATTTATCACTTAGTTACTTTTTGAATTGTTCAGAAGGAAACTCAATATTGGATAAACATTTTAATTCATTATTCGGACACATTTGAGATATATTGCCACGGTCGTGTACATAAATAGGCCACCGAATAACACTGCTGCAAAATTTGTTTCATCGAATAATGATTCAATCAGCGGTATTCGAGGTAAACAAGATTGATCCTCTGAGGGCTGGTCCATACGAAGCGTAGTAGTAGCTCGTCTCTTCATACAATACTTTCAAGCACTTCGTCTATGGCGATATAAGATTTAAATATAATATATAAACTAAATAAATAATAATTAAGTAATACAAATTAGTATTCCAATGAAGAATGTACATTTTGTATCAAAACAAATTATGTTTGAATGTCAACTGTCAAGGCCCTAGTGTTGCTATGTTTAGCTTCGTATTACAAACTATTTAGGTACGTTATTTTATTAACGTACTTTGAATGGAATTTACGCTAGGTTTTGGCTTCTTATTTAAGTTGTGAAATTTCGACAATATTATGCTAGGCACGCTAAAGTTTTTGCCATGTAAGTCAGAAATAACATTATTTCTATCGTGTAATTTATTTATTACTAGCTGCGCCCCGCGGTTTCACCAGCATAAGTTTCGATCCCGAGGGAATATCGGGATAAAATGTATCCTATGTCCTTTCCCAGGACTCAAATTATCTCTATACCAAATTTCATCTAAATCGGTTCAGCGGTTTAACCGTGAAGAGGTAACAGACAGACATACTTTCGCATTTGTAATATTATAGTATGGATTTTCATAACTTTCTCTAAATGTGAAAGTGTGTTACAAGATCTCCTTTTGTGATTACGTAATGTTTATTTTCCTTTAGACCCGGTCAAGGCCTAGAAAACCAGTAGAAAATCTAGCCTTTTACGTTAAATGAGGATATTTACAGAGAAGTTTACGAATCTGACCTTTTTATGAGACATTTTTATGGGAGTCTTCCCGGTCTCTTATTTTATCACGTAAACCGAGACCAAAAGAATAAAATAAGTAAATGATAATGATAAATGATAAATGATAAATGATTTTATTTCTGTAAGTAGGTTTGTACAAACACTTTTACACGTCAATCATATTTTTTTTTAAACTAGATGAGGTCGGCGTTTCCTAACTGACTATTCTGAGAAGAAAGGCCGAAACAAACTCAGAAGTCACAGTCTCTTTTAAAGTCCAGACAAAATCTTGGTCATATCGTGTGAAGACCATGTAGATTGGTGTCTGAAATGGTCTTTTGAGGAAAGAACCACACAGATTGAGCGGACCTGTCCAATCAGTGCACGCATTTGTCAAAAATCGTGCAGCTCAACTCAGAACTTGAGGAGCTCAACGATTCGACGAACAATACCAAAGACAGGACATTTGGGTAGGCCGCATAAACTACTCAAACTGCCAGATCATGATTAAAACTAAGAAGGAAAAAAGAAATGACCCACATAGTCCTCACATTCACAATAATTAATTAAAAAAAAATAATAAAAATTACTTACAAAGTAAATATTCATGTCATTGTCTAAATAAAATTCATCAATGTCAATGTGTATATAAAAAATCCGGACATAATCTTTGAGGACCATGTAGATTAGTGTCTGAAATGGTCTTTTGAGGAAAGAACCACACAGATTGAGCGGACCTGTCCAGTCAGTGCACGCATTTGTCAGTAACCGTGCAGCTCAACTCAGAACTTAAGGAGCTCAACGATTCGACGAACAATACCAAAGACAGGACATTTGGGTAGGCCGCATAAACTACTCAAACTGCCAGATCATGACTAAAACGAAGAGAGAAAAAACAAAAAAATTACCCACATAGTCCTCACATTCACAATAATTAAAATCATATAATACTTTATACAGTAAATGTACATGTCATTATTTAAGTAAAGAGATACTTAAAAAAAAAAAAAAAAAAAAAAAAAAAAAAAAAAAAAAAAATATATATTAAAGTGTAAAATAGCAAAAATAAAAACAACAATCTAAACCTATTGGAGCAGCTCAATCCCAAGCCTTTTTGTCCTCAATATAGTCTTTTACAGTATAATAGGCTTTCTGACATAGTTTTCGCTTTATAAGTAACGGTAATGTAAAAGGGAGACACCATTCGACCTTACGTTGGTTGAGCCATTCTCCACACTCCTGGAGCATTTCACCCAGGTTCCAACCGCGATGGCAATAATGTCGCCTGAAAAACTAGGGAATCTAATTCCGCTCCGAAAATAGAATCAAAGAATCATCAAGAATATTTTGAAATCAAATCAAGAATATGAAGAAAATCAAGAATATTTTGAAATCAAATCCAATTCTGCATATTACCCAGATCAGTGCTGGTATCAACTGAACTAACAAGTAGAATAAATTAATAGTTTAAAAAACACTAAAAAAAACACGCTTTTATAAATGCACGTAAAAACAAAAAACATGATACGATTTTCCATCATGAAATTCCAGTATCTTCCGGCTCCATCATCAGATCAGTTCGACAGTACCATATTATTGTATTGTCATCAGAACTACATACAGCTGCCAATTTTCATTACGCTACGACCCTTGGAAGATGGTTAAATTAGTTACCTTAGATTCCATTACATAGTTACATACAGGTAGACTTAATAAAAGCGTGTTAATTATACGTCCAAAAGGATGAATTACATTAAATCATTCTATGAACTAACTAATCCAGAGCAGTATTCAGGCTTCAATTTCCAGTCAAACACTAGGAACCGTTTAATAACGCGGGGTTCAAAGTTCTAGTTCGCGGTATAATGAGAGCCGGCAAGTTATCCTCGAACTAGGTATTTCCATGAATATGCTCTAGTAATATACTTGGGATGCAATCGACATTGCTTTAATTAAATTTTAGTCAGATTCGTTTTTCATTTAATCAGACTTCAATTGGAGGCCTATGTCCAGCAGTGGACTACGATAGGCTGAGGTGATTGATTGATACCTACTTCTATTTCGGAATCAAATTCCAGTTAATACTATGGAATTTAAGGTACAGACTATTTTATTAACCGACTTCCAAAAAGGAGGAGGTTATATGTTCGACTTTATTTCAATCAGATTCACAGATTTGCCAGCACATCAAGCTACCCGAAACGGTCAAATTTTCCCAATCAACTTTTGAACCTTGTGCTTTAGAGATAAAGTTGAAAATCTATTAAAGAAATTTGACAGATTGTAGTACCTTGAAGTGCTGGCGTCTGTACATGGTATTTCAAAATCTTAAAGATCATCAAAATATCGTATTTCTCAGGTAAGCGACAGATGGTTTCGCTTTCAAATTATATTGGCTTCCTATGCCCGAGTCGACGGTAATCAAATCGACCTGTCCAAACAAGTGTTGTGGGTTGAAGTGGCTCGGCTCTTGGTTAAACATGGCGTCAAATTTCAAGATATATTTACGTTTATCGAGTGTCGCAATCGCTGTCGACACTCAGAAAAGAGACATCAAAGGAGACTGGGCATTTTTGTATGGGAAGTGGTGTATGGACCAATAGCGATACGGTTTTGACATTTGTGTTAGGGATGGTACCTCATTACCTCATCTACCTATTGTGCAAAGGGGCATCAAAGACCTTTTGAGAAAAATATTGTGCTTTTAGAATTTTCAATATTTACGAGTATAAAGGCAGGTGCCTTAACCATTGTAGCTACAGGAAAGCGTTCTTTGGAAATCAATCACTCGTGGAGGCTAAGTCATTTCATCCTGCTAATTTTAGCTAAACACATAGCTACATAACATATCACACATGTATTCCCCAAAATGGTTAGGCAGAGGGTGCACCTTTCGTACACTTTTGGCCAGTTATGTTTTAGTCCCATGTAATAGCGGGCGAGCCTATTGCCATCGACCGGGCACAATTCCAGGGTCCGGGGTTCTGTTGAGAAATTCCAGATTGAAAAATCCCATAACAATTTGCCCGACACTAGAATCGAACCCAGGTCCTCATGCCGCTAGACGAACGAGACAGATACTTATATAGATTAACATAAAATCATGTTGTAGCAAGGCTCATTTAACATAAAATCATGTTGTAGCAAGGCTCATTTAACATAAAATCATGTTGTAGCAAGGCTCATTTAACATAAAATCATGTTGTAGCAAGGCTCATTTAACATAAAATCATGTTGTAGCAAGGCTCATTTAACATAAAATCATGTTGTAGCAAGGCTCATTTAACATAAAATCATGTTGTAGCAAGGCTCATTTAACATAAAATCATGTTGTAGCAAGGCTCATTTAACATAAAATCATGTTGTAGCAAGGCTCATTTTACAAGCGTAGTTTTCCGTGGAAGCTCTGTACAACTTTATAATGTCGGTGTAAATAAGTTTGTAATACCAAAAGCCGAAGGTTGTACAGTCAGGGAAACCAATTATTTATCAAATTGACACACGACGTAAATTTTGCACTGCTATAGCCATTTCATAAAAGTCAAAGAATGACAGTTGTAAGGTGGTAGTCAGCATGATAAACAATTAATTTCCCTGATTGTACCTACAATATTCTAAAATCTCAAAGTAGTCCTGATTAGGCAGCGCTTCTGTAAGCGCTGACGATAGGTATGATAAATAGGTATGATAAATGTCGTCTGATATAAATTTTATAAGAGCTATCTGAAAAGCTATTACACAGATTAGCCTCGAAATATGAAAGGATATTTTATGGATTAACTGATAAAACTTAACATATTTGAGACCAATTTATCTTAGGCTAAAACCGTTTCTATCTTAAAAAGAAAATAACATCTTCAAAGAGCGTTGTAAATATGTAAAAATATGGCTATAAATACATGTATGTATATTAAGGGGCTTGTGCATGGTTCAACCATCTTGAAAGATTATGGTATTTTCCACGCACTTTTTACGGTTCGATAGTTTACACGACAACACCTGTGAAAATACACATGTGAAAATTTGCACAAGTTTCATGCATACCCCCTTACTAATAAATGCATTTTATCAGATTAATAGAAAACAAACGGCTCATTTATCAAATTAAACAGTCGATAACATCCATCGGTTTCTTACTAAACTTCAACTATATCCGACGATCCTACATACTTGTCTCTTTTGTTGACTGTACATATTATTAATATGATATTTGTTTGTAATTATGTTTTGAATAATTGGTTTGCATTCTAAATTGGAACTGAAAAAGTTAGAAGAGAGCCAGAACGTCAGAACATTCATATCTGAACATTCATAGTTTTTTTATTTTCGTCATTATATTATGTACTAGCTTCTGCCCGCGACTTCGTACGCGGATCCTGTTGGTTATGCCAGCGACAACGGGGTAGTCAAAATCGAAGATCTGAAACGTCTGATGTCGAATTCTAAGAACCCGGGGACTGGATAAGAACGGGATGCGCGAGACGATTCGAGACGTCATTTTCAGGCAATAATGAACCAATAGGGTGGTAAACTTGGCCTTGTACTTTGAATGTTGGCATAAATGGGCCTTCTGAAATCTGTTTCGCAACAAAAGATGTCATTTGAAAGGCATTATTGTACGAACGTATGTTGTCCAAGAAATGTTTTGACTGTGATGGTCACCGATTAGCAGTGATCTTAATATTTCTGGAGGATTTTGTAATATTTCAATATGTACTTTCCCACCTGAGCAACACATACCGTTTGTTTCTTTTTGCTATAACTAACAGCTTCACAAAAAGTAAAATTTTTAACCATACCTCCGATGGCGGAATATGTGGCGTAGTCAATCATAGGAGTATACGTAAATGCACTCCGTTCCTTATCAACCCAAGGAAGGTCGCCATGCCCTACGGCTATATCTTGAGACACATCCGATTCTTCAGATGATATCGACATTCTGTTCAGAGAATGTCGAAGTCGATCAGAATTCAAACGTTCGTTGCGCTCTTCTTAATCTGTCTCTTCATGCCGTACTCCAGCAATTCTTTCTTTCTCACTTTCTGATTATGAATATTTTGTTGTGTGCGGGTTCGGAACAATGTATGATAATCTCACCGTATCAGCGGTCAGTCGCGCATCATATTCTTCACTGGTCTCTAGAGATCTGGATGTAGATGCGTAAATACGCTGAGAACGCAGGCGTGCTTCGCGATCCGAAGAGGTTTCTACGGAGCGAGTTGCAGCCTGATGTTCTCAAACAGCATCAAGTCTCTCCTGATGCTCTTCGGTAGATTCTTGGGATCTTATGATCCTCAACCTTTTAGCTCCTTTGGAACATTGGGAAAGATTTGACCTCTTTCTAGGCATGGTTATAGTTTTATTATGAAGATACCTGATCAATTAAAATCTAAGTGACTGCTCCCCTACCAAGGGTGCCCAGACACGGGATCGTCTGGCCCATGTACTGGTTTGGTCCCTGGGGTGGTCACGGCGTGCTATGTGTTCTGGTGCGCCGGTGATGGGGAGTACTCCCCAGCGGAGGGTCCGGTGACGGACAGCCGCGGCGGGTTCACGGATGAGTGCTAACGCGTGCCCATGTTCCCGCCGTAAGCGGCAGAGGAGGACACAGTGGAGTTTTAGTGGGTTAGAGTCCCACATAACTGCACTATCTCCCCGTGGTAGTGCAGAATGCATGAGCATTTCTTCACGTTAAAAAAAAATAAACTGTTACCGCCTTCACCGCGTGGAGGTGAAATTAGTGATAGCTTAGATTTCCACAACAGATGTTTCTGATCTTCGATTTTTATAAGTCAACAGGAAATGCCCATCAGACCGAATAACTTTTACTAAGACGTCATTCCTATATGTGTTATGGTGTAGCTGGGCTCTTGGAGTTCCCCATCAGGTGTTCCAGATCTTCAAATTTATTCTCTCAGCAGAAAATCCTCATCACGTGGAACAATTTTTGCTATGGTACCATTTTTGTATCTCTTATAGTTAAGCTGGTCTGTTTCGGTTCTGCATCAGGTGTTCATGTTTCCAAGAAACATTATAGCCTGAATGTTGTCCAGCCATAATAACTATACAAGAAAAAAAAAACATTCAAATCCGTCCAGTAGTTCCGAAGATCGGACGCGCAGGCCCGAGGCGTGTACGTACTCTGATAGAATACCTTAACAAATGTTCGCCGTGATTCTTTAAATTGACATAACTTTTTTATTTATGAACCGATTGACATGAAATAAACACTAAATGTTAAGTGAAGCCTACTACAATATATTAGTGAAAACCGCATCTAAATCGAATAAGCCGTTTCTGATATTAGCGTGCACAAACAAACAGACAAACAGACAAACCGACAAACAGACAAACAGACAAAAAAAAAATTAATTACAATTTCGGGTTCGGCATCGATATAATAACAACCCCTGCTATTTTTTTTTTATATATTTCCATTGTACAGACACCACTTTTCTACAAATTTATTATATGTATAGATTTGTCAACATGAGGGAAAAATATAGGTAGCATAAAAATATATCCCTTATAATCGCGTCTACTCATCTGGTCTAATGGCACAATGTATTTACCATGTAGGTATGTGTTTAGTGTTATCTGTACAAGCACTGCAGGCTTAACTCATAAATATTTACCCTTTCAAAGAGCGCAAATATGCTTGTGTCAGAAGTTAGTTGACCACAATCCGGGGTCGGTTTTAAACCCACAAGTAACGCAGTGGTATTTTAGACTTTATCGTGGTTATTCCTGTATGTTTTTACACAGACGTTGACATGATTAATTAGATTTGAAAATGCGTTGTGTATACGCTTGCCGAGTACCTACCACTCGTCAAATTAATTTATAAAATAAATATGTATTTATTTTATACTAGCTATGTAGCTATGCGCAACTTCGTTCGCGTGCATGTCGGAGAACAAAATGGATTTCGAGGGTTTTTTTTTGCGCGGAACCTTAATTCTTTTTCTGTGTCTAAAATAAAAGTAGCGTAAGTTACAGACAGACAGACAACATTTTTATATGCATTTAGTAAAAAGCTGTTGTTTTGACATTACAAACAGACACTTCAATTTATTTGTATAGATTTTGGATGGGGGCGCCCCTCAAGCCGCTTTACATGCTTAATTGCAGCCTAGCTGACTTTGCATTGACTTTGTGGATCGAGTGGGTGGCCAGCGAGAATTTACAATTGAAGATAAATTATGTACCCAAGTATATTGGTTCTAATCATTATTAATTGCTATAGAAACAAATTGCATGGGCAACTAAATCTTTCATTAATTTACGAATACTTTTAGTTGAGAATTAGAGAAGTTAGTTCCTATCTTCATAGGTGTCGATTCCTGTAAAGAAAAAATCGCTAGTAACTATTAATTATCTGCCTAGCCTTTTCCCACCAATGTTGGGGTCAGCTTCCAGTCTAACCGGATGTAGCTGAATACCAATATTTTTCATGGAGCGACCGCCTATCTGACCTCCACAACCCAGTTACTGGGTTCCCTCGGTTCTCAGACTTTCGGGCTATAAATGTAGATATATCTTATAGAGAAAAAAATCGCAAGTAACTATTGTTTTTATTAAAAGTCAAAGTATTAGCTTTTGCTTACACACGTAGAAAAGTTCATAGAACAAAGTGACTAATGAATTTGAAACATTTTTAAGTCCATCCCGACCGTCCAGTTAGGCACAAAGTTACCCACCATGCGTGTTACCCTGTATATTTACATATATAATCCGATCCCCTATACATTTGCATAAGCCGGGAGGGTCCCGAACAATATGAATAACTTGACTGGAGTTATTTATGTGTTGCTGCGTATTCGAGCATTATTTCACGACTGACCTGGATTTTGGAAGGAATGTTTACTGTGGACTTGTGCTGTTATCTTGAGACTAAGTTAGACGCGACCGCGGAGTTAGAATAGATGGCGGTCTGTAGCGGTTAATAAATGAATTCTTTGGTCCTACGTTGGTTGATGGGTAGGTACTAAAAACCTAAGGATTGTCAGAAAGTGTCGGCTTTTTATTTAAACCAGACCGGACAGTGTTGTTTTGCAGGTTTTGTTTTTTTTATAAAAATAATTGTTATGCTTTCTGTTGTTTAAAAATGCAACGTTTAAAACACTAATAAATTCGATTTTGCAATAGTGTTGCATGCATTGTGCATGAAAGCCAAGACACATCGCGAGGGCGGCATCACAGATGACCATACTGCCGTTGTGCAATAAAACGGTGGATTTTTGAAAAACAAAATGTTTTTTTCTATAAAATCTTGTCTATAACCACCTATAACTCTCAGGGAAATACGCTATGAGTTAATATATTAGCCCATACATTTCATGGTTTCACAGTTACGTCTGCGTTGAAGCGAGCCGTCGCGTCGCTCGTATAGCGCTATTCATCTCGTCGTAGCTCGTAGCGCTACGGAATTAGCGGGATATTAGCTTAGTGCTACGCCGCTACGGTGCTACACTCTGTCGAGTTATCATTTTATCATAGCTCCATCTATTTCCCACACCGAAGTAAGATTAAAATAATACTACTTTACGAGATGGCGGTATGCTCCAGGTATGTGGAGTGAAATCTCTCGGCAGGTTTAGTGAAAGGCGAGTACACTTAGCTTTGTTTTGATGAAAACTTATTTTAATATTATATGTTATAAACAAACTTGTTTTATGGCCACAAGAATCCGCTGGATGTGGGAAGTACACAACCGGTCGAAGTGGCGGTGCTTGGGGGAGGCCTATGTCCAGCAGTGGCCGTATTACAGCTGAAATGATGATGACGATATTATGTTTCCAACCATCGCTTTTTCCTGGCTATATTAAGGTCGGCTCTAGTAAACCTCATGAAGTAGAATATAACTTTGATCATAAGTATTGTATTGTCATAATAACCCCATTGTTATGTGGACTATAAATAGGCTTAATCAAACATGGCATGTCATCATACCTTTTATAGTGTAATAGCTACGCCCCGCGGTTTCACCCGCGTAAATGTCGATCCCGTAGGAATATCGGGATAAAAGTAGCCTATATGTTAATCCAGGGTGTCAGCTACCTACTATACTAAATTTTATCAAAATTGGTCCAGCCCTTTGAGCGTGAAGAAGTAACAAACATATAAACACACCCCCACACCCCCACACTCACACACTCACAAACTTTCGCCTTTATAATATTAGTGTGATATTAGTGTGACGAATGACATTAAAATTTGCAGCTAGTATACTAAACTACCCTCCGGTTCATCGAATTGGTACCAGTGGTCATGTCAATTGATGCTTACAGCGCTGCAAACAGGATTCATTGGCATCGGCTTCATTTGTCATGTTGTGTGCATCCCGGGTGATCAATGAAATGCAGTCCGATTGGAAAGTAACAGGATTAGGTCGCTGCGAGCTTCAAGCTTGGATTGAGGGTGAAGGGATGTGGAAACTGTTATCATGAATTCTGTTACTATATGATTTTAGACACCGGCAGTGAAATTTTTCGTCGATTATTAATAAAAAAAACCGGCCCAGGGCGAGTCGGACTGCGCACCGAGGGCTCCGTACAAATTTGCAGGTATGTTATTTCATCATCATCATCATCATCAGCCTATAGCAGTCCACTGCTGGACATAGGCCTCCCCTAATGAGCGCCATAGCGCCCTGTCTTCAGCTTGACGCATCCAGCATCTGCCTGCAGTCTTTCGCAGATCGTCATCCCACCTGGCCGGAGGGCGTCCCACACTACGTTTGCCGAGTCGTGGTCTCCACTCAAGAACTCGTTTACCCCAGCGGTTGTCGGTTCTTCGCGAGATATGGCCGGCCCACTGCCACTTCAGCTTGCTAATTCTTTGAGCTATGTCGATTGTCGATGTTATTTACATACCTACAAATTACAAGTTTTAAAATAATTTTTTTGTAACCTAACTACTTTACAGTTTTCGAATTTTTTCCTATACTTGTGCTACATCTACATGACATTGCTTCTTGCCTAATTTCATGATTCTAGGTCAACGGGAAGTACCCTACAGGTTTTGATTTCGGAACATAAACGGCCGTATCTTTTGATTGCGTTGACTTAGAACTTTGATTATTCACTGTTTCAAGGGATTGCAGCCCTGAGTAATTTCAACTTGATAACTTCACGCGTTCCTGAGAAAAAGGGTCTTGACTGACGGACATACAGACGGACAACGAAGTGATCTTATAAGGATTCCGTTTTTCCTTTTGAGCCCAAAAAAACCAGGTGCCAATATACAAAAAGAAAAATAATTAGATACTACCATAATCTCGGACGATTTAATTCACGTAATAGAAGTCAGTTCAGTTCTAGGAAGGTGTTCGCTAAAGTTCTATAAAAAGACTTTATTGACCTAAAAACAAACAAAACTTTCGCCTATTCTGATCCGAATTCGAGCCTCAATTTACTCGGCGTGATATGAAACCGGTCTATATTTACCCAAGGGTGTGAACATATATGTTATGTAATAAACTAAAAACGAAATGGGGTTACTTGTAGACTTGGTACGAATCTACCGTATCAGATTTAATAACCTGACAAAGTTAGGCTGGCAAATTAAGATAAATAGAGAGCTTTGGACAATCAAGTGCCGTAACCAATTTTCTTTTATAAATAGACTAGCAGGGCCCATCGGTTCCACCCGCATAAGTGTCGATCCCGAGGGAATATCGTGTATCCTATGTGTTATTCTGATGTACATATATGCTATATTACTGCAAAGTTTCATCAAAATCCGTTTAGTAGTTTTTGCGTGAAAGAGTAACAAACATCCATCCATCCTCACAAACTTTTGTATTTATAATTTTACTAGCTGCGTCCCGCGGTTTCACCCGCGTAAGTGTCGGTCCCGTGGGAATATCAGAATAAAAAGTAGCCTGTGTGTTAATCCTGGTTATAAACTATCTGTGTGCCAAATTTCATCCAAATCCTTTCAGCCGTTTGTGCGTGAAGAAGTAACAAACATATAAACACACACTCACAAACTTTCGCCTTTATAATATTAGTGTGATAGTAGGAAGTAGGATATAGCCTTTTTTTAACCGACTTCAAAAAAGGGGGAGGTTGTCAATTCGGTTGAATTTTATTTTTATTTATTATAAACCGTTTTCAAAAAGGTAAGGTATTTACAAGGCAGATGTGAGTGGACGCCCTAGAAGAGCATACATACACTGACCTTATTAGTACCTACCTAATGTTCTTCAGAAAGGTCAGGTGCGTCGTACTCGCAACCGGCGTGCGTGTATGATCAGATGAATGAACGTAAACGGAGCAAATGGATGTAAACGGAGTATGCAAGGATCGTATCAGGTGGCGTTCTGTAGTTTGTGCCTACCTCCATGGGATGAAGGTGTGAGTTTACGTTTACGTATCATTTTCAAAATTGGTCATTCTGTGATATCGTAAAACATCGTCACGTCATGTTCTTCATGCCGGGGCCACAACAACGGGAAACGACAATGCCCATCATCGCGGTAATTATTCCGATAATTAACGCGATAAGTTGAGTGGCCACACTTGAACGGTCAACGTCATATGGCAATAAAATTGGCGCTAGAGTTCCCCTTGAATTTGAAGATGGACGTTGACGCTGCTGCACTGTATATACACGCGCTCACGGTGCGCAATGACAAAAGTAAGTGTGGCCGCTTCAACGTTGGCAATAATTCTCGCGGTAAATCTCTTTGATCTCAAAAAGTACCGCCACCCGAGTTAAGGGTCTACAAACAGGCGCGACACGCGATATAATCGTGCGCGAAACAAAGGCACCGCTCGTTGCGCGACTTGCGGTGCCTTTGTGTCGCGCGCGATTTTATCGCGTGTCGCGCCTGTTTGAAGCAGCCTTTATGATTTGTTCTGGTCTACTTATCGCCTAACGTCAATCGGCAATGTGAATGCCGTTGTAAAATTATCACGATAAGTTGTGGTTGTGTTGTGGTTGTGTACACTACTAGCGGATACAACGAACGTACTGCACGAGGGTTAAAAAAATCCAAAAACTCGATCGGAGCGCTACCTACCGGGTCCAATTGCGAGTCTAAACCATCGGGATCCAATCAAACACACAAAAAATGTCATTAAAATTTGTGCAGCCGTTTAGGACAAGTTCAGTGATATACACACGTAGGTTAGGTATAGAAGAATTTGTATGAAAAGATATGTGATGGTGAACACCATGTAAAAACTTGTGAAAACCGTACCAAAATCCATCGCGTAGTTTAAGAGCTATTTTTTTTTGTTACCTACTTGCTAAGCGATAACACGAACAAACAACTTTGTCTACGTAACTATTTAGAGATACCTCATTTTAACTGCCCTCGCTTTACATAGTTGCAGAGAACCGTGCGTGGACACAAAGCCACATAAAATTTTATATTCCTTTTAACTTTGACACAAACCGAAAAAACGGTGAAATTTTGTTTTAGTCTGAGTTTGCCTGAAAAGCTTTTACACAAAAAAATATGGCTTTTTGACTCGGTTTGATACATGCGGCTCGGGGGTGGCGATCTGATCGTCACTCACTGAGCTTTTTTTTCAAATGTGCCATCTGTTAGGTATAAAAACCTGTAATAAAAAATAAAAGAGCTGCAGGGGTATTTTTTAGATTCAACCAGTAAAGTTTTTAACGAGTGAGCAGTAAATTCCATATTCTAGTTTCAATTTCAGACGTTCCTATTGCTCCATTCAGTAGTAATTTTGTACTTTGTTACGTGCAAATTAAATATTTATTTTATCCTCGTTTTAAAATATTCATTTAATTTTTCATTTGGTAACGCTACGCGTGGTCACTTAAAGGATTTAGTAAGCAATAACAGGAGTGAAAATCCATAGATATATAAAAAACAGTGAGGCCTGAGTTTTCAATAGTCAGATAATTTATATCTGAGGAATAAATATTGCGGTTTGACAGATTTTGTATAGAAATTGTGTCAAGTTGTCGTAATTATTCTTCAGATATAAGTCGTTATATTTATTATTTATCTGCCCTAAATCAGCCCTTAAAAGAACTTAACTTCTGAGACTTCTGTTTTATATCTATGGATAAAATCCGTTTATTCATTATCCCCATGTGTCAGTGTCGATATTCCTATGGTAATTTAAGTTACAACAAAAACAACGTGTCATATCTTATTTCTTTATAACAGAATTAACTAAGTGACCCCTTGAATACCTACTTCAAATCTATGAAGTATTAATGTTCTCGGAAGCCAACCCGATTAACTTTTTGGATCGAGCCAACTTAGTCAGTAATCAACCTGTCTTCAGAACTGAAATCTTGACAGTAAGGAAACAGTTTCAGTAGCTTGAGTTATTAATTACGTATTGTGTTTAAATCGATATTTAAATATGCAGTAATGCTTGTATGCATCAGGTAAATAATTTATTATTCGATAGTTGTTCAATGTCATGTGTATTTGTACTGGAATCGGGTTGAGAAAACTTTTTAACAAA
This sequence comes from Oligia latruncula, assembly GCA_948474745.1. NCBI lineage: Eukaryota > Metazoa > Arthropoda > Insecta > Lepidoptera > Noctuidae > Oligia > Oligia latruncula. Next base: position 14,677,713 of record OX419693.1, on the reverse strand, counting down.
AAAATTAAACCACCGAAAAAACTGAAAACCAAAAAATAATAAACCTTTTTTATTTAACCTTAATAACTAAGTTCATAAACTAATTTAAGTATACCTAAGTAATTTTGAGTTGGCGCCGCCGCTGCGTATCACGCTTTACGTAATTAATTAATTTGCTTGTTTGACGAACTTGACAAAGGGACCACCTCGAGAGTATACCTACCCTTTCAAACGAAAAAAGAATTATCAAAATCGGACTACTCTGTAAAAAGTTATGCGTGGTCATAATTTTTTTTTTTTTTTGTTTTTTTTGTGTATATTTGGTAAGTCTGAGAACAGGTCGAAGGCTATTTTTATACCCCTAGGTAATAAGGGTGGCCTTCTCCAGATTTTTTTGGAATGGAAAATTACGCGGGTGAAACCGCGGGGCGCAGCGAGTAAATAAATACAAATATAGGCGTCAATTTCGTCCCGCCATCTACGCCTGGGTCTTTACCTTAGTTTTTCGAAATTGTTTAACCGTTCTACCAAACTTAGCAGCTTGTAGCCTAACTTTACTTTTTCCATACCTTTGTTTACTTAAGTTACATACACGAAATAAATGGTAGCGCCTTCGCAATCATACGCCCATGACATGACAGGTTTCGCAAAACGTCTATCCACTTGCCACCGTTTAGATTCTCGATGTTTCATACAAAAATCATCTGCCTAGCCTTTTCTCCAATACGGTGGGATCGGCTTCCATTAGTATTTTACACGGAGCGACTGCCTATCTGACCTCCACAACCCATTTACTATGATACCCCCTTGGTAAGACTGGTTGTTAGACTTTCGGGCATCTGACGACTCGTAACGACTGTCAAAGATTCACGAATAACAGCCGACGGCTTAACGTGTGTAAAGATGGTCATCCATCCATGGACCAACCGCGGCAAGCATAGCTTAACCTTACCGATCGACCCGTGTGGCTGATATTACTTAGCTATAAGCACAAGCATATGAAAATAAACTTACGAATCTATTCATATTCCACAGTCAAGAACGCCGCTTTTCGTTCCTAATACCAACTTATTAAAAGTCGGCACTGTACAAATTGTTCGCGTGGATGAGCCGAAATGAAATCCAATTACATGTATTAATTTGAGGATATATTCGGCAATGGGCTTTTCGACGCTCGACGCCTGCGAGTTTTAAAGCGGGTTGCAGACCAAGAGCTAAGCTAAGTTAGTCTAGCTTAGCTGACATAGCTGATGTAGTTTTTCATACTTGTGTAGAGACCACACACTATGAACAGAAGTATGAAAAATAACCTCAACTTCGAAAAAAGCTTGAAAACAGCGTGCAGATGAAGTAGCTTTTCTCCGGAACTTACAGAGAAATTACATCTGAAAAAATAGTTGGTAATCTACATGATATGAATCGTAATTTGGTTTAGCCATAATTTTTCTATCGATATCACCTATTAAGAAAAAAAACCACCAAATCACCTCCAAATCGTTGAGATGAAACCATTTTACTCCTTCATTTTTTATCAAAAGAATATAAAAGAAATATCTACTGCTTTGCAATACAAACGAAAATGATTTGGTTTTGTTACTTTTTAAAAACATGTATACTTTTTAATATAATAGATTAAAAATGCGATCGTTTAAAGTCCGTGTCTATATCATCCCCGCACTCGTCCACGAATTCAGTGCGGGGCGCCTCGTGTTGCTAGGCAACGCGACGCCCAAATGCACAAGGTCGTTGGCATGAATACAAGCCTTAAGGTTTCGTTCCCAAAGGCGTAGGTATACTAAGGCTGCGTTGTCCGTCGGTCGCTTAGATATTTGATTACTTTAAGCAAACAATTATCTCAAACATCTGTGCAACAAGTTGTACGCAAGTTCAAAAAAATATGGATGTCACGTGATCAACTTTGAACGTTAATGATCCTATTATATTTTCTGTTTGCATTGATGTCAGCTATCGATGTAGAAAGGTTTCATGCGTGGCCGCCATTTTAGAAAAAAAACAAAATGGTGCGACAGTAAGTATGCTTCATATAAAAATCTCGAATCCCCTTTTTGCAGAGTGTGTCAACCTACAATGGCTGCTATAAAAACAAATAATAAATAAAAATAAAATAAAGCTAAAAATTAAACGAAACATACAAGAGAGAAGTATTTAAAAAAAATATTGTTCGATGGTACGGAACTCTTCATGTCCGACTCGCACTTGGCCGCTTTTTTTGTTCACACGCCTCGAAATTATATTACAGTCGAGCTTCCATGTTTAGCTTTAAATCAGCGTCAGTTGGCCAAACATTTGTTTCGCACTGAAATTAGGCAGGTAATCTTTTTTTTTTTTGCATGGGTTTTGTAAATCATAGTCTGTTGTCAGCTTTTTGAGGTTATTTTGTATTATTTGTTTGTGTGATTATTGTTCATTAGACAGGCTGAGACGCTGAGTATACATACTAATAGGGACGTCTGTGAATAAGTAGGTATCAATATTTTCTGAAGGAATGAATAATAGGAGTATTATTGAAAACGAAAAGGTGGTTATTCTATTGTATGTTTGTATAGTACATTATTCTTTTTTGTGTAAAATGAAAAGCACTTAGGTAGGTTAGGTATCTTAGGTAGGGTCTTAGGTAGGTCATGTATCTTTCTAAAACCAGTAGCACTTATCCGTAACGTACCTACTATACAAACACGATAATAACCACTACTTTCTTCATTGCCTGTATGCGTTCGTAATTTTCTGATACCATCTTTAGAGATTAGATCGAGCCGATATTGTTGAAAACCTTGGCCTGATTGGCTTAGATGCTATTTCTAGTTTTCCCGAACTAAGAAAATAATGTAATAGCTATTCTTAGACATCTTTCTGTTAAAAATAGAAATTTCTTAACTGATTGGAAAATTATACTTATAAGAAATGTTTCTCGGTACAAGATCCAATGTTTGATTTCTAATTTCAGCGATGAAGCTCCCTCTCACTGAGAGGAGGCCTGTGTTCCAGAAGTAGGAATATTATTGGCTGATTACCTACATATGCTGTAAGTTCCTACAGGAGAAATATGATCATCTCTCCATGTGAGAATTTTGTAGACACTAAAAAGTTATTACAAAATGGAACATTTACAAAAGATAACTGGTGTAAAAGTGGATAACAGTGCGTTGGCAACTTGCCACTCTGTATGGCAATTCTATTTATCCTTTATGTAAGAAGAACTTCTATAGTATTCGAAGATATTGCAATGGGTTGTATTGAACATGAACATATTCTAAAAAATTCACTAAAATCACAATTCAAAAAAGTTTGGCGGTATAAAAGTGTCTTTGTGTGTTATCAAAACAAGGTAGGTAATATTGTAGGTATGCAATAAATCAGGGTAGTTCCGTGTCTACCTAGCAGGGTACCAGCTGACCTTTGTCGTGCCGGGGTACCGCACCCAGGCTCACTATAATGTCATGACAGCTAGACCTATATTGATCACGGAATCAGAAAATATATTAAAAATAGAATGCTAAAAATATTGGTATTTTTTGTTGTAATTTGAAATAGGAGAAACTAATGGAGTCACGTTGTTGTTTGTTGTTTCATTACACGAATTTTGATCCACGAGTAAAGTGGTTTCGGATATTATTTGTTAGCAGAACGTGGCTGTCGGCACGTGTACCTACAGTCTATTTTAGACAAAAAAGTTGTAACATTTCGTTAAAGCAAGGTGAGATACATACTAAACCAATGCTAGTGATGCCACTGATCCGATTGTCTACCATTTTCTAAGATGCAACACAAAAAGGAAATCTAACTAGCTGCCAAGACAAGTTTAATGGATCTGTAATTTCTTTATATTTTCTATTTCTTCAAATGAGGTAATTTCTAAAAGAAAGAATGAAAAACATTGCGTGATCTAGGCAACTGAAGATTGAGGCTAGCTTAGCTTTGTGTTGGGAACAAATTAGAAAAGTAGAAAGTTGTGGCGTAACACAAAGTACAGAAACCTGTTGAAAATTACATTAATACTACTAGAAAGGAGTTATCTTAGTTTTGTGTCCTAGCCGTAAACACTCTTTACTTATTAATATTTATTTATTTACCTACTAATAGTCATGAAAATAATGCCATCTGTCATTCGTGGATCTTTGACAGTCGTTACGGGTCGTCAGAAGCCCGAAAGTCTGACAACCAATCTTACCAAGGGGTATCTTATTACCCAGTAACTGGATTTTGGAGGTCATATAGGCAGTCGCTCCATGTAAAATACTGGTATTCAGCTGCATCCGGTTAGACTGGAAGCCGACCCTAACATAGTTGGGAAAAAGCTAGGCAGATGATGATGATGAGTCACAAAAATAATATCATGTCCCGCTTGGTGGATTACGGCCCACTCCCTCCCACAGAGAGGAGGCCTCTGTCCCATCAGTGGGAACTTTATAGACTGATTGATTATGGGTTAGTCATAAAAAATATTAATTTGGCTTATAAAAATAAATCGACGTATCGCTCGGAAAAGCTAAATCACATGAAAAGAAAAAAATATTTTTCGAGCGGTCACTTCTTTACTTCGATCGATCAATCAACTCATTCTTTCACAACCACTCCCAAATTGCACCACGTTGGTTTAGTATCATAAAGTTGAAAATTTTTCGTTGTTGTTGTGTTTCATTGTTGTTTCGTAAGTTGAAAAAACTTCCGACGTAAAATTCACCTTGTTTAAAACATTTCACAGAGAACATGACTTGTTTTTAATAAACTTAACCTTTTTTGATAAAAGGCGATTGGCCTTGAAAGTTCTTATTACTGGATCATGAAGGCCTTGGGTAAGGCCTTACAGATGAAGTACTTAGCTGAGGAGCTGGTGTTAAAAGCTTAATCTGGTCTCTTGTTTCAATGCTGTGCTACTCGTTGAATAGCGCCGGTACTTCTTTAGAGGACAAGGGAGGTTTAATGGGTTGCTACGGGTTTATATTCTTGAAGCACAAGCTGAGGTGTTGATTGAGAAAAATGTACCTACCTAAAGATATTAATACAATTTTTTTCTTGTTTTAAACGAAATTATACCCGCAATTAGTGCTTTGTTCTGAGTATAGTAACTTGATGTACAGTCGCCAGCACATCAAGCTACCCGAAACTTTCAAATTTTCCCAATAAAGTTCCCTTATGCTTTAGCGATAAAGTTGAAAATCTATTAAAGAAATTCGACAGATTGTAGTAGCTTGATGTGCTGGCGTCTGTACTTGCCAAGTACCTACGCGAGTATGACATGGGAGGAATTTACTGAGGTACGTATTCCAAAAGTTTTCAACCAAACAAGGAGGAACAGGTACCTACTTATTTACGTATGTAACTTATTAAAATTTAAAACCAGCAGCTACCCAAAAGCCACCTTATTGTAACCATAATAAAGATTATTGTGACTTGACAGACTTGTCAGTGGCAGCTACCCAAAATCAACCTTATTGTAACGAGAAAGGTAGGTATGCAAGGCACTCAATAAAAAATTTACTTACTGACTCATACTTCCATTTGACTGCCACAAGCAGTCGACAAATAAACTAACATCAATATCAATTTATATTCCAAGTACTTATACCTTAATTGAAAACTCCTTTTTAGTCTGTTTGGCATGCACTCGGAAACTTATTCCGAACCTAAAGTGATTGGTTGCTCTGCAGAAATTATGAGCAAACACAACATAAAAAAGTTAAAAGCTTTCTGCGAAAATATTATGAAGATAATAATTTATCAATTTACATTTTATGCCAAATGTCTGATTGAAAATTCTTTTGGCACATTTTCTGTCTGAAAGGATTTGCTTGTTAGAACATGTATAATCAACCTATAACGTGCCCACTGCTGGGACACAGGCCTCCTTTTTGTGCGCCTTAGTCTACCACGTAGGTCCAGTACAGGTTGGTAGATGTCACATGTTTCGAATTTTTGTTTTAGGACATGTCGGTTTCCTCGCGTGGTTTCCTTCACCGTTTTGAGAGCAGTGGTGATGAAATTAATTTAATACACAAAGTAAAGTGTTACTTTATAAGTTGTATTTTAAAAGTTATTTCAGCCATTCTGGACTAACTACACCAAATGTAGGACTTACAAAATAATGTCACTACTTCTTGTAAATGTCTTAAATGTGCTGAAAACTTGGCCAGAGGGTGAAAACGATGACCATAAGTTTCACGCAATGCTCTGTTTCGTAAGATTCTACTAAATCTAAAGTTTATAAAGGGTAGGTGACAGTTTCAGCTCTGTAAAATTCCTTATTGGTTCCGAAGTCAAGAATGTCGGTGAATCGTAAAGGCTATTTTCTTGGTTAACATAACATACCTAACATATAACTTCACGCCTGTATTCCCCGAAGGGTCAGGCAGAGGTTCATCCTATAGTACATCCTCATTTCGCCAGTTATGTTTAAGTCCCATGTAGTAGGAGCGGGCCTATTGTCAATATCAATACAATATCTTGGTTAAAAGGTTTATTGCAAAAGGGTATCATTATAATCTTGAATACCACACTGCCGTACGTTACTTAAAACACGGTTAAGCCTCAAACTGCCATTTTTTAGTTTTGTTTGTTGTAAGACTGAAAGATGTTTTCAGTTTTCATACCCCAAAAAAAAATCGTTGATAAACCAGTGACATTTGTCTCTTAGAAAGATTTTTATATCTTTATTCGTTTGGAAGAGACATCATTTCGCAGGTTTTTGTCCGATATCTCTGAAACTACTTTATGGGTTTAACCGTATTTTAAACAATGTACGGCAGCACAGAACACGTAATTGCTGCGCCGTGGCAGCGAGTAGACACTTTGACAAATAATATTTATGTCCGAATTTGGCGCAACTGAGCGCAAGCTAGCCGTTACCTAAACGGTGACGTTCACGGCTACGCTTGGTTTATATGAAAAGTGTTGACAGTAGCGTCTGTAGCAGCAGTCCCTAAGTAACAATTAACAATATATGTGCATTTAAAGCAGATTGTTATTACGATAAGAGTCTTTATTATCTCTCTAAGATCACGAAAACATTCATTGCGTTCATTAGGATATTACATTTTAAATACAATATTGAAAATGTGGTGGGCTTCCCTGCAGCACTTCAAATTAATTTAAACACACGTCTATAGAGTCTACAGTTTCTATATATAATAGGTAGGGACTTAGGTAATGTATCCGTCCGGGGGATTAGACGGAAATGTGCATCTGCACTCCTCAAAGACAACTTGATCCCAGTGTCTTACACAAAAGCTGGCAGTTCTTAAAGGCTTTCGTCGAGTTTCCATCTGTGGCTTTGGTAAGTAGTTTATACCATCGGCACAACAAATACGTTGGTACATTAATTATCAATCTAAGTAGATAAGAAATTGAGGCAAATTCAGTCAAGCTTTTTTAGTTGTAGATTATTATTAGAAGGTTGAAATTAAAGTTTAACATAATAAGATAATATATGCATAATTAGCCTATAATGTTCCCACTGTTGGGACACAGGCCTCCTCTCTTAGAGAGGGAGTAGGCTAGGCTGTGATCTACCACGCGGGCCCAGTGCGGGTTGGTAGAGATCGCATGTCTTCGAATTTTTGCTTCTAAGACATGCCCTTCCCTTACGATGTTTTCCTTCACCGTTGTGAGAGCAATGGTGATGAAATAATTTACACAAAGTAAAGTGCCTGCCTGGGTTTGGAACCACGACCTACAACTTGTAGATCGGGGCCGTTTCGACTGAGTTACCACTGCTCTAAGCTGCTAAGTAAGTAATTTGCATGTACCTAAGCTACTACTCATGCAGATTACATATGCGTGTGAGTAGTTAAGATACTAAAACCCAAGACTAGAAAGATAGCTTTCAAAAGGACGTGAACAGTCATAGCTACAATTCAAACCACTCCCAATTCCAAAGACACATCTTAAACGTCTGTCAAACCTGAGCATCGAGCTCTACAAAGTCCGTTTACAAGTACAAAGAGGGTGCTCTTGTGAAGTGGTGGGGGAAGGAAATCACGTCGAGACTCTCGATGGGCCTCCGATGAGGGCCGTCCCTCTGCGGGCCTCCGATGAGCGCCGTCTCTCTGCGGGCCGCTTGCGAATACCGGGTCAGGCCCGGCGCCCACTATCGGCATCGGCACGGCTCAGGATTTTTATGCGACGAATAAAAATGTAACTTAATTGTATGACGATAAAATTGAAATTTCAATGATAATAATCATCGTAGGTGCAAAAATAAAGATAATCCGACATACCTTGTCATTGAAATTTAAATTTTATTGTCATAGAATTAAGTTACATTTTTATTCGTCGCATAAAAATCCTGAGCCGTGCCGATGCCGATAGTGGGCGCCGGGCCTTAGTGTATAGGTATTCCGTGATATTTAAATGAGGTAAATATTGGGTATGATGTTGTGTCCACTTAATTCTCGGTGGGTGATTGGGTTCAGGATTTATGTTTGGTAAATAGCTATAGGATCATACATACATACATAAATCAGCCTACAATGTTCCCACTGCTGGGTCACAGGCCAACTTACTGGCAGAGAGGAGAGGGAGTGGGCCGTAATCCACCACGCGGGCCCAGCGCGGCGAGTTGTTTGATGTTACATGTCTTCGAATTTTTGGTTCTAGGACATGCCGGTTTCCTCACGATGTTTTCCTTCACCGTTTTGAGAGCAGTGGTAATGAAATAATTTACACAAAGTCCGCTTGGGTTCGAACCTACGACCTACAACTCGTAAGTCGCCCTTACCGCGTGGCCATCATTGCTAAGCTATAAGATCGTCCCCTATATTAAAAGGGCTTCAAATCAAATACCTATTTAAAGGAGCTCCTAATAAAATACTTAATATTTTAATTAACAACAGAATCGACATCGCGGCAGGCCAAGACGAAGATGGCGGGACGAGCTTGACTCCTACCGTAGGGACTGGCCGGCACTAGCAAGAGACAGAATTGTGTGGAAAAGGGAGAGGGAGGCTTTTGCCCTGGGGTGGGACAGTACAGGCTAGTTAGATAGATATCAACAGAAAGCCAATTCCCGTAATTAAAAACGTCCAAAATCCAGTCGTAATCTCATCTCAGCGACAATCAATGTCAAAAACTTGTCAAAAATGTAGGGCAATAAGAGGTATGTTTGAACGATTGAGACTGAGATAAAATTACGAGAATTGCTCCTCTGGTGAGTAGGTACGTATAATCAATTATTTTTCCGCTCTGAAAGGTAGATAAGTTTAATATAGAAAGTGGGTCAATTCTTAAAATAAACTTCAGTCTAGACTGAACTCTTTCCATACAGTTTAGGTACAAAAGTTGAACAACGTGGTGCTGTACAAAACGATAGGGTTCAATACAAAAAGCTAGATTCACATAGCTTTGTGTATTCAAGCCTGAATAAACCTAGCTTTTTAGGGTTCCGTAGTTCCTACAAGGAACCCTTATAGTTTCGTCATGTCCCTGTCTGTCTGTCCGAGGTTTTGCTAAGAGACCGTTAGTACTAGAAAGCTGTAATTTTATAGATAGCTCTAAAACCTAAACTACTGGCTTGAAAAATCTGGAAAAATTCACGATGATAGTGCATTTCATGAACTTTAAAGGAAAACTACAGCAATTAAGATAACTTTATTAGTTTAGCAGTTTTTAGTTTTTTCTGTTGTTACCCGGCTCTGTAGGTCGTCCATTTTGTTTCTAGCTTTTACGCGTTTATTTGTAGTTGTATTGTTATTTGTCACGAGTCACGGTTGCGTGCGAGACATGACAGCGGCAAATTAGAAGGACGTGAATATTTGAATGAAATTAATTATGGCAAATAAATTAGTGATATTGATACCTTTTATAAATGAGATGTAATCCTTTGCTGAACGTTTATAGAACTATATTTGTACCAAAATACTTGTGACAGTATGTTGGGTAATTTGATTGTAATTTGTCTGTCGACCAGTTTCACCAAGAGATACTTATCGTGTTACCCAGAAACTCACTCAGACAGGTAGTAGCTCCATGTAAAAAATTACGAATTAAAATACGACACTTATCTTAATTTTTTTTATTGATACATCCGACATATGCCACTATGTTGGATTTTTGTGACGCCGTATAGCCTATAACTCGCAAAACAACATGGTACTTCCAACGATACCTTGTTTGTCCAAATACGACGAGTGGTGTAGGAGTTATGAGGGAACATATGAACACAGATACATACAGGTCCTGTTAAAATCATAACCCTCCTTTGGCTTTGCCGTAGTCGGGTAAAATAAAAATACTGATACACAGCTGCATCCAGTGAGGCTAGAAGCTGACCCCAACATAGTTGGGAAAAGGTTATGCAGATGATAATGATGATGTATGATAAATTTCACAATTCTACTAAGTTAAAAACCACATGGCTCTTGCCTAGATTAAATTATGATCCTATAAAGATGTTAAAAGTTTGTGGGACATTTAGAGAGGCCTTTGTTCTGCAGTGATTTCAGAATACAATTCCATGATTACAATACAAGTTACAATAGGTACCAAGATGTTATAACATAAAAACTTAAAAACTATGTTAGTAGACATTACCAATATTTACAGGAGCATGTAGCTGACTTAAGTACCAGATGAAAGGACAGTCCAGTTTGATGGCAATGACACCCAGGAGACTGTTGTTACTGGCACGCACCCTGTGCAACAAGGACGCTGCTCGCTTGCGCCTGATTGCAGCGAAGCTGTGAATCCGGGCGTTCACGAACATCCCTGAGGCACTACAGAAGCGTGACAGCCCCAACAGAATCTTGAATGCATTAGGCTCAACTCACACCAAAAGAGCGTCGAAGCGGAGCGCAGTTTCAGTGTCATATGAATTTTAACTTTATTACTATAATACTTATTACCGCAACCGCTCGGTAGAGAACGCTATTCGCCGGAATTCCAGCGGCGCCGCTGGCATCCGCGCGACTCGTTCGAGTTTCTCATGCGATAATAAGTATTATAGTAATGAAAATAAAGTTAAAATTCATATGACACTGAAACTGCGTTCCGCTTCGCCGCGCTTCGACGCTCTTTTGGTGTGTGTTGAGCCTTATTGTACTGGACTCGAAGAGCATTTAACGGCCTTTAGAGTCAAGCTAGACCAAAGGCTACACGTGTAGAATACTTGACAGTATGCTTTGAATAGAGTTATTTTAACTGAAGCTGTGCAGCGTGTGATCCTTCGGATCAACATATTACACCTCACAGCCAATGCTCTTCGGTCCCGGTCCACATCTACATTGTCCTTCAAATCCTCCGTAACAATATGCCCTAGATATTTAAACTATTTACTATTTAGGTAATTAAGTTAATTTAGATTTAGTTAATAATAAAAAAAATAAGACAAAAATTTAATAAACAGTACCTACCTCTGGATATATGATTTGGGTTGTATTTTGACGTTGAGTTAATGTGGTGAGTGTAGGGTAAATGGGTGTGTGTGGGTGAGTGTTAATGAGGTGTGTGTGGTGTTTGTGGCATGTGTGGCTTTGTTGGGGCGTGTGAGGGAGTGATGAGTATTTTACACTTCCACGAGTTTCTCCATTTCATCATAAATTTGTGATTTTAACCAGGAGTCAAGTTTCATTTTGCATTATTTTGCTCTTGGTTAATGGGTAGATGTGTAAGCTTTTGTCTAAATTGTTGAAGACTTTTTTGGTAAATCATCAAATGACCCCCCTCCCGCTCTGGGTGGAGCGGAAGGGAGTGTCAGACTCTTACTGACTAAAACCCACCCGTGTTCCTTCCTTAGCCCTTTATGTTCGGGGCCAGCGGTGACCCTTGGATTGTCCGAATCCCGCTGACCCGGCAGGCTTCGGCCCTAAGGCCCGACCATTCTTTGTTGCTGACATCTCTTTGAGGCGCGCGTGGAACGGATCGCACCTTGCCCTAATACTAAATAGCCAAGTAACTGCGACCAACTTGGAAGTAGAACTCGCAGACCACTTGGTTGCTCGCAGTTCTAACCTAACCTAGCCGCTTTGGTCGGGGTGCCCTGGCTTAGTTACTGGGACCAATTCGGCTAACGCCAAGACCGACAAATCAGGGACGGTTCACAATTTTACGGGTGATAAAATCGGACAGATTGTGAACCCTATCGGTAAGCGCAGGTTCGTTCACAGTTTGACGGTTTGACATGGATAGATTAATTATAAACTATCGAAAATTAATACGTTATATTGTAAGATGTCTGGTACAGTGTATGAACAGTCGCCAGTACATCAAGCTACCCGAAACTGTAAAATTTTCCCAATCAACTTTGAATTGAACCAGCTTTAGCGATAAAGTTGAAAATCTATTAAAGAAATTTGACAGATTGTAGTAGCTTGATGTCTGTACAATTTATCGACAGTTTACAATCTCGCGAGGTAGCTTATAAACTAACGGTGTTCACAATCATACGGTGACATATAATATATTCTATTGAAGGAGTTTTACTACGCTTGGCCAGCTCAAGGTGTTACCAGAGTGACGCGCCTATTGTACCTAAGTGGCATATTAAAAATAAACTTTGAATACAGCAAAACGTTTATATGGAACTAACGCACGAGAAAACTTCTTGCACTTTGTAGTAATTAAAACTTTTTGCTCTATTAAAGGCAATTAGAAACATGTTCTACGATAAATGCTACTGGGAATAGCAGTGCAATAAAAACTGATTTCAAACATGAACAGTAAGTACCTTTAATTTAATAATATAATATTTTTAACATAGTTAAACAGTTATACATCTTTAATTGTTCAATGAGTACATTCAAAAGCCTCACCCGCTCCACTTTATTAAATAAAACTCATGTGTGTACCCTCTCTGAAAATCTTCAACCTCACTAATGTCTTACTTAATTATATATCTTAACATTTCTGTCTAAATTTAAACTTTATTTTTACTTATTATACAAGCAATCAATGCACGTACTGCTACTAATACTTCTAGCGATTACACTTTTTTTTTTCTTCTACACTATTTTGTCTACCTGTGGACAGCGTTGTGGGTTATATTATTACTAAAATTGTTTTTGTTAAATTAGTTGTAAGTTCTTATAATGTAACTGTTTGCTGTTCCTTTAAATAAAAAATAAAATAGTAGTTGGCTAGTCGGGTTTTGTCTGTTCTCTATACAGATTTATAGAGAATAGTAATAATTCAGCAAGCAGATTTTATGGAACTGGCCAAAAGTCAGATTGGTTTTACCAAAATGAAAAAAATACTAAATTCCAGTATAATTTTTCACACCCAATTCAACCACATTTCGATAGAATAGAATACCCTTTATTATGTACACCATATAAATTACAGACAGAAATATAGAAACTTTACAAAGGGTGCCACAATGTGCGGTCTAATTCGCTAAGAGCGATCTTTTAAAGACAACCTTTGGATGGATTAAAAAGGGGAAGGAGAGACAAATACTGTAGGTAGTCTGTGGTGTACCATTTACATAACGTTATGATGAGAACAATCGTGGATCATTCCAAAAAAAACTCCCATGTTTAAATTAAGTAGGTATTACAAATTCAGTACATTGTCTGCCAAAAATAAATGACGTCACTCAATTTTCCCTACCGACATAAACTGCTGAACAATAATTTAAGCGATTTGAAATAATTAATCGTTGCAGGGTAGGGTTATCACATCGCTACAGCCCGCGAAAGGGTCGTTGTTACAGCAACTGTTATTGCAACCCGTTATCGGTATCGGCTTAGCGTCGGCAGTAGCAATACGTGTTTTGTACGTGTCTACAGAATTCAAGCTTTGGAATAACTACAAAGCTTCAATTCTATGGGCGTTTATAACATATATTCTGTAGACGTTTATAACAAACGGGAAGGGAATTTAATGGAACACTAGCAATAGAATATTAGATGTATATGTAGCATAAAAGGGTTTCGATATAAAACGCGCCTTCCATAAAACAAAACAGACAAATCGATCATTAGTGCGGGCTCCAACTGAATTCATGAACGGAATACAAATTCAAACGGAATTCATGCAGCGCTCTTATATATAAATGTTTCCATGGATTTTACCATCAACTTTCCGGCGGTAAGTATAATGATAAATGATGTTATTTTGTAAGTAGGTTTGTACAAACACTTTTACACGTCAATCATATTTTAAAAACTAGATGAGGTCGTCTATCTGACTACTCTGAGAAGAAGGCCGAAACAAACTCAAAAGTTACAATCTCTTTTAAAGTCCAGATATAATCTTGGTCAGATCATGTGAAGACCATGTAGATTGATGTCTGAAATTGTCGGAAAGAACCACACAGGTTGTTGAGTGGATCTGTCTAGTCAGTGCACGCATTTGTCAGTAATCGAGCAGCTCAACTCAAAATTTAAGTAGCTCAACATATAAAATAAACTTGCAAATGTATTTTAAACGTTAACAGTCATCACTAAACCTAAAGGTATTAAATAATGGAAGAGACAACTGTGAAAAAATACGGAATTTTCTTGGTTTCCAACTAAAACGAGACAAGAGAAAGTAGATCTAGGTATTCACTACGTACCAGGGCATCATAGAGTGTAAGCGAGCTCTCTTCCTGTTGTGTGAACACTGTTTATCGACGTGGAAACTACGCCAACTAGGCCAGGACGCCACTGCTGCCGACTAATGGCCATGTTTGCAGATATTTGCAAAGCCTCGCCCTCATAGTGTATTGTGAACCACTATTGAAAGAGGAAACGGCGGTATAAATGATACATCTAATGTTTGCACAAGCACAAATATCCACCCGTGTAAGAAGGGATTCACATCTTCGATGTGTGTAATCTCGTAAAAAATATCAATTTTCCTCAGCGGAAATTCGAAGACCAGAGCTAAATGCATTGATTCCCTCTCCTCTTAAACTGTCGGTGCGCGGGAATTGAACTTTTTGCGACGTCGCGTCGCTCTGTACAGTGGCGAAATAAAAATCTACGTATTCGATGAACTTGATTAAAAAGTTATCCAACCCACGGCACCCCACGAATAAATTATTACAGCCTTCCAGTTCGTCGGAAACAAACAATTCTGAATTCGTAAATCTACCATTAATTTGTCAGAAGAGTGACACAACCGAAAGTAGCCAGATAATCCTATTGAGTGAACCATCTGATCCTAGATTACGTGCTAATCCTGGCCGCAGTGGGGGCAGCACCCTGTAAACATGTAGTACATTATTAACTCTCTTTTGTATACGTTCTGTATCAGAATGTTGCCCTTTAGTAACGTAATTACGAAAACTCGGGAAATTAACGTTACATAATTTATCAGGCGCTGAATGTTGCGCAGTTTGAGTGGAATATTGAAGTAATTTTGTGTAGGTAAAGTTCGCGGACGGAATGCTTCTTTTATTAAGTGTGAAGTTTTGTTTTGGCTACTTGTAGGTACTACCTACTATATTATGTTGTAATATTCACAAATTCTCTTGTTTTCGTCGTCGCTTTTTATGGTATATTTTCGTTGGATCCCACTTTTGAATCCCATTTTTTAAGTATTAATGATGGGTCCCATTTGCTATTTCCATTGAATCCCATGTTATAACAACATTCACCAAAACGGAGATTTTTACTTCTCAAATTTGAAATGTAAAGAGCTGAAAAGTACGCAAGAGTTGGGTGATAAACTTAATGCAATGGACAAAGTTTTGAGCACTCATAGAGGGTAAAGATATCGTGGTGGTATACCGACTGTCGTAAAACTAAGCCTCAAGTTAATCTTGTATTCATGTAGGTACCAATTTAGTGGTAAATCACAAAAGTCACAGAAGGGTGGGTTTATTTATAAAATACATTATAATACCGTTACGGAAAGTAATTAAATATTTTTATATGTATCACCATTTTAAGGTCCCGACTTTGATTACTTAGTAAATTAAATGAAAATATTTAACCCGTCAAACTCCGCGCGTATCCTATGTAACACGATACAATAGAAAATCAATTGAGGCTCATTAGCGGAGCTTGAGAGGTCACAATCACGCATAAAGGAGTCTGCCGTATTATCGTACACCGTATCATACCATGACTGTGTGCTAGGAACTTGACATGTTTTTGAGTTTATCGCTTTCAGACAGACATACACACGCGGCTGGAGGACTTTGTTTTATAATATGTGGTGATTTGCACAATGTACACATAGTAACTGGGTATAATAAGGTAAAAAAAACTTAAGAGTTATGAATCTGTTAGGGCGCAACAAGTATTAATCTTACATTTAGCATAACAATAGGTTAGCAACTATATTTAGTGCTTTTTTTTTTTTTCATCTTGATAATTATCACAGCAGTTAAAACCAAGGCAATCAGAACAAAGCATTTCCAAGTAGGTGCTCTAAAGGAGTTAAAACATTATTAAACATAAAACGTCGACTCATCAAATTGATGCCGGCTGAGGTGTCTCTGCTTAATACCATGCAAATTGGCGACACTCATTAATACCAGCAAAGCGTTTAATTAGTTTGCGGCAGAAGGCAAAGGTATGACTGAAGAAACGAAGCTTTATACACAGAGTAGATGGAAGCCAACTTCCAAACTCCGGGCTGCTACTAAGAAATTCCTAATGGAAAAACTCAATAACACTTTGCCTCGCCCGTGCCTCGGAAAGCACGTTAAGCCGTTGGTCCTGCGCCTGATCTCTCTCCGGTCGTGTCGGATTGCCGTCCCATCGGACAATGAGAGTGAGGGAAGAGGGAGTGCACCTGTGTCTGCGCGCACACTTGTGCACTATAATATTTCCCGCGCCGAAGGCTAGTCTCCGTTGAGATTGGCCGCCGTGGCCGAAATACGGTCTGGAGGACTTTATTTAGATGGAAGCAGAAGACCCGGCTTTGTTGAGGGGCTCGTGGCTTGCCACCGGTGAACAGTTTGTTGTTTACAATTTCAGAACCCTCAGTTTTGCCTCGTGGCAGTTATGTAGCAGTATCTACAACGCCACATGCGAACATCGCGTCATACTGACGTCACTCAAATCCTGCATCGCGCAAGCAGAGTTTACCGCGCATCTAGCATAGATACAACGGCCCGACATGAATCACTGGGCAGTTGCCCGTCAGACACAACACCCGTCTGGTCGGAGGATCCTCCCTTTTCTATAGAGTATGGGTGAACTTTACACCCTGTTCCTCATACCTCTTTAATTATAATGTCTTCGATATAGCCATCACTATATGGATCATAATAACGTAGTAAAGATACTGGTATAGACTTAGTCATTATATCAGCGGGGTAATTGCGTCACACACATAAAATAGCAATCAATCGCAATGACTTTCACTATAATATCCATTGTTTCATAGGTTTGAAAAATTAGTCTGATTAGTCTGCTCAACAACGTAACTATGGCAATCAATGTGGCTGAACTGTCAAAATGAAAGATTTAATTGCAGTTTTATGTGGTTCAAGTAATTACACCGCATTGCAAAGAGTAAATATGGAGTTTCCAGTCAGTTCTTCTCCATAGAAAACGCCCAATTTGGATATGTGCACTTAACTTCTCACATTTTAGGAGTGCCTATGTATGTATGTACCTAGGTGCATGAATGAAATCTCTTCTGGCTAAAGACGGAACAAAAACATCCATGACTTAAATATCATGGATACATTTTTGTGCCGTCTTTATCCAAATTACTACTGGCAGATATTGAGATACCTGTTTCAACCTTGGCGATACTAAGTACGAATTTATCAAACGTGGCCCAAACAACAACATTTGCTATTAATAACTAATTCAATTTGTGTAACAGTCGACGAGTCGCGAGCCACGAGCCCCTCACGGTAGGCCTTCTGTATCTTTATATTTGATGTTGCATTCCCTTAATAAGGTGACCCAGTTGGTGCTGAGCCGGCCTAGTGACATTTCGACTGTGACTGAGTAACCAGCTTTTATGTAGTAACGAGACGCGGCAGCGAGTAGACTTGGAAGATTTAAATCTTTGGATGGATGAAGGTACTTTTGAATTTTAATGACATAACCTCACGCCTGCATTCCCCGAAGGGTTAGGCAGAGACACCTATATATAGCACACCTACATTTCGCCAGTTATGTTTAAGTCCCATGAAATTATTATTTACTAGCAGCACCCCGCGGTTTTACCCGCATAAGTTTCGATCCCGTAGGAATATCGGGATAAAAAGTATCCTATGTATTAATCCTGGTTATAAACTATCTGTGTGCCAAATTTCATCTAAATCCGTTCAGAAGTTTGTGCGTGAAGAAGTAACAAACATACAAACCCACTCACAAACTTTCGCCTTTATAATATTAGTGTGATTTTAGGTAAAGATTTTTCAGAATATGTAGGTATTTCATAAAAGTTTAACTTACGTAAATTAATTATTTAAAAGAGTAAGTACTTAAAATATAAACGAGGTAAGCTCGTGCTAAGGTACCTACGAGAAACAAAATGTTTAAAACTCTAGAGCTCAACAGCGTTAAATTCACTTAAGCCTGCTTTTACAGAGTTTGAAGCTCCTTCTTTTTTTATTTAGACATACTTAGTTCACTCGGAGTCAACAGCTGTTTGTAAAGGGAATAGCTGTGTGTTAAAAGACATATTATATAACTTAGGTACGGCACCTATAAAGACAGCCCTTGACTTTGGAAGAGTACATTGCTATGATGACTAAAATTTAATGACAGGAACTATTTTATTTTATTCTATTCAGGAAACTTACAGCTAATATATACAATGTTCATAGACAATATGCATTTGAAGTCCATTTACAAGTTTTCGCTGATAAACACTTGAAATATCATAAATTAGGAAACAAAAAATAACACGATCGATTAAAACTTACAAACTAAAAAAATCATTCAGACTCAAACAATTACTTTCCGTAAAAAAGCTTTTCACCAACAAATGCTTAAGTTGAGAAACACTGGTATTGAAAATGTCAAATCATGTTCACTAAGTAGTTACTTTATTAAAACTTCTGCTCGCACGAATTAGATACGAATTCTGCCTGTACCTACGCGGACTTGGAATGAAGGAAACTATTTCTGGGGTAAGTCCTTATTCTTCTAAAACGTCATATAACAAATAGTTGATGGTAGTTGGAATATCCCACAAGCTCCCACGCTTGGCTACCATACAGTATTCAGTGGGCCTCGCGAGGCTTTTGTTTACCGTACCTACTCCTACCTGCCCGCACGACTTTCCCCTTCAATTACTCCTACGTATCTAGTCGGCGTTTTGGTCACCTTTGTGACATTTTGTGACTACTGCCTCCTATTTATAGAGCCAAACTTTTGTAGTGGATGTATTGTATTTGTGATGACCGTCGTTGTTGCCAAGACCTTCTTCTACTTGACGCAACCGCAACAATTTCGAAAGCAAAATGGTTTTTTTTGCACATCTACCACAATGTTGTCCTTTTAACCCAACGGTGGACTGGTAGAGAATGCCTTGTGGCTATTATGTAAGTCCTATGTACAGATGCCAGCACATCAAGCTACCCGAAACTGTCAAATTTTCCCAATAAATTTTGAACCCTATACTTTAGCGATAAAGTTGAAAATCTATTAAAGAAACTTGACAGATTGTAGTAGCTTGATGTGCTGGCTGACGTCTGTACAATTACTGTATAAGTAATTATAAGAAGTTTCAATAAATAAAGGCTTGTTTATCTCTTGTATTAGAACAAACTTTTGCCGAGTAGTGGTTTATATACAAATCAATTAAATCAGTACTTGGTACTATGGGGAATGAGTTCTACGAAGAAATAAGAACAAATGGCCATTTTTTTTGTTCGAAAATAAATAGGACTAATGAAGACAACAACATGCTGTAAAGAGGATTATTAGAAGAGGATATTAAGAAGCCATATGTCATGTTTTCATAGCAAGTGTACCACGAGTACGTGATTCCTCTAGAGGACAAAGAATTTCCCAGAATACATACTCACTTCTACCTTTAAGGTAGAAACTACAGAATGCCACCTGCTACGACCCTTACATACTCCTTTTGCCTCGTTTACGTTCATACATCTGTGGCCTTAGTGTGAGTTTTTCGACTCACGTTCGATTGCGAGCGCGTTAGAATTTTGTATGGGAAATTAGGTTTCTCCTAGTGACCACCAGGTGGCGCTATAACTTTTTCCCACAAAAAATTCTAACGCGCTCGCAATCGAATGTGAGTGAAAAAACTCTGGTCTGGCCTCTGGTCATCGAGTACTCCGCACCTAACCTTTCTGAAGAACATCACCAATACGGGCACTATTAGGGCAGCGTTTCCACTCAAATCTGCCTCGTACCCAAAATAATACCATGTCAAGTTCACTGCCAATATCTTACTACACGAGATGGCTGAAGTAGTCTATCATTGTTGTAAACCGTTGCTGATATACGATCTTAATAATGGCCTTTGTCACTTTTAGTAAAAAAAAAACAACCTACAACTTGAAATTCATAAATTTAAGTTCACGTTTAACCCTGGTTTCGTGCTAGTTGGCGGCTGAACGATTTCTTCTATTTTTAAACGGAACGCTTTCTCTAACCTAAAATGCAAGCATGCAACCAACTAACTGCTTCCATTGTTACGTCACCTTTGCCTGACTTTCACAAATTTCAGGTTATTCGTGTTAAACAAGGCTTTTTTTTAGTTTACGTGTACCTTTATTCTAGGTTGGTTCAAAGAGAAAACGTTGCAAAAAAAATGTAAACTTACTGTTACACCTAATAGCGTTAATTTAAATGGTCTTCATCCGCAAAATTTTACATAGATACCATTTTCTACTAGTTTGTATCCTATAAATAAAGTACTAAAGGCCTGCCTCCGGGAGTCCAGCTACCAACAAATAGGTAGTCGAAATGCTAGATCATGATTTAAAAATACCAAATGGTATTTCAACGTTCTTAGTAAAAACGAATGAACCGAATCCATTTTCTACAGCCCCGATTTGCTGTTTATTCTTTATTTGTCGTATTTTAAATACGAGGAAGAAACGTTTCAAATAATGGACTCTCCTGTTTGCAATACAAAAATAAACACATTTTCTTTATAAAGAGCCACTTTATCTTAGAATTGGCGCCGGCCATCGGCGACTGTTTGCGAATTACATTACAAATTGCGATTTCCTAGAAAACCGCTTCATACACAAACGTCATTATTTCCGAAAATTATTGCATTTCAAATATTTATAATTTGTGACATTTATGCTGTATAAAATATGAATTCATAATGGATACTTTTCATGGAATCGTTAAATGAGGATGTGAATATCGTAATAAGCTGCGATGGATTTCATGTGTGTTGTGGTTTTTAGATACATTTATATAAACTCACGCTTTCTTCCCATGGGGATTGTGCTTTTAATTCTGGGCAAAAGACATACCTAATTTTTAAATTCACTTGAACGACGGGATCTTCATACCTGGGGACTGCGATAGGATTAATAGTTGCAGGAAGTGTTGTCGCATTACCTACTATTTTTTTCCCATACCCTGATGAATGGCCGGGTAATCGTCAGATGATCGTCCGGTCCGATCAACACTCTAAACGAAAGTTAATGTCCAATGCAACGAAATCATGCCATGGTTTGTGACTATAGGCAGTGGCGTGCCTAGGGGTCAAAATTAGGGCAAGCCCACAGATTTTCAAGGTATAAAAAAAACGCCCAACTGGATTGGCTGATTTTCTTGTTGTTAATGGTTGTTAGTAGTACTAACATCATTATTATAATTTTGGTAAGAAAAACTTATTTCAAGCATCAGTACGTAATTGTCATAAGCGCCATCTATACTAATGAATGCGTAAAATAAATGAACCACAACGCTTAGCCGGACCTTTTTTCATTTTGCTTGTCACTTGCAAAATTTGTTCAATCAAAATGCACTAGATGGCCTCCAAATATTATCGATTTATTGTTATTTTCTCGTACACATTATTTTATGAATTAGGTACTTACATTTTTAAAGTCAATTGATAATTTTAACATGAGCCACTACATAGGTTTGTCATATCATATTCATACCTAATAAACGATCGAATGAGTAGGTACCTATTTTATTTATTCTGTCTTCTTGACTGACAAAAATACTTGTTTTTATTTCCGAGAAGTACCGACAGTCCGACAGTAATTTAAGATTGGCTACGGTGAAGTAAAGAGTTATTTATTGGCAGAAAATTGCAGAAAACTCAATGTATTTACGTACCTTTTCAATGACAGATTCCGAACACATAATGATAAAAGAACACTATAAACTAATTCTCAAAGTAAGTATTCAAAACTTCAAAACAATAACAATTTGTTTGAGTCGCGTCGTGTCATCGACTCATCGCGCCCGCCACACGTGCTTTCGCAACTAACTTTACGCGGGTCAACGCAACGCGCGGATAGTGCATTTGCGCGAACTTCATGCCTCTCAAAAGCCTGGCTTTTCATTTCATAGAACTCTGTGTATAAGTACTTACCAATATATCAACAAATGTAAACGTTTCTATAGCAATTTGTATGCGAAAACTGCGAGACAGAGAAAGGAAAGGCAAGCCAGGTAAAAAGCCAGACTAGTGTGAGCGAGATGGCGCATTTGAACGCATTGTATAGCGTTTAGAGCCGAATTCCGAATTTGGCGCGAACCTACCCCAAAGTTAGCGCTAGTTCGGATTTCGAAATTGTATTATATGTCATGAATGTTTGAGTTCGAGTTAATTGACTGGAATTTTTTGAATATATTTTTTATTGATTTTGTTGTTGTGAATTATGATTTTATTAGGGCAAGCCGGGCTTTTCTGCTTCTATGAAGGTACCGCCACTGACTATAGGTATATTTTGTCCCGAAAAGTTCCGAGCTCTTATGCAAAACAAGCCTATTTTTCGGTCAAACGTTCATCGGTCAAACGATCATTCAGGCGAACGATCATTCGGGCAAACGTTCTTAGGGCATGTGAAATTTTAACAATCATGACACACTCAACCTTGTCGCCCTGACATTGCACTTGACCTCGCACCGCTTGGACTGCCACGTGTACCTTTCAACTATGGTAATTAGCATGGAAATATTGTTGCAGAAGGTCGCTTCATATATTATCCTTAGGTGACTAGGAAAAGGTGACAAAGAAAAACTGTAACACCTTAGGTGACCAAAGAAAACTGTAACAACGTAACGTAAGCCGTTTCTCACTCCCGCGTATCCCCAACAAGCAATGCGAGGCAGCTCACGATAACACTTATAAACAAAGTACCTACAGTTCAGTTGTGCAGATTGAAGCAGTACCTTTTTACCTGACAAGATGCCAGCAATACAAAGTTTTTGTTGGCAAAGGTAAGGTAATTACTTTCCATCAGGTGTGCCATTTGGTCCTGCCAAATGGCACACTTGATGGAAAGTAATTACCTCTGTTTATAGACACCTGCAACTTTCATATACCTTGCCAATCTTTGACACCAGCTGAAATGTCTGCCTATTATTTTTTAAATAGGTTTTTAGGGTTCCGTACCCAAAGGGTGCCAATGGGACACTATTACTAAGGCTCCGCTGTCCGTCCGTCTGTCACAGGGCTGTATCTTTTAAACCGTAACAGGTAGACACTTGAGAAGCTTGTGGCTAAGTAATCCCAGCCGCATGGGTCGTTTGATCAGGTTAAGCTACGCTTGCCGCGGTTGGTCCGTGGATGGGTGACCATCTTCACGTACCAAGGGTCTTGGTATGTGAAGATGGTCCTCGTGCCTTGGAAAGCACGATCCGTTGGTCCCGGCTGTCATTTGTGGATCTTTGACAGTCGTTACGGGTCGTCAGTAGCCCGAAAGTCTGACAACCAGTCTTACCACGGGTTATCGTATTACCCAGTGGCGTGCCTAGGGGTCAATATTAGGGCAAGCCCACAGATTTTCAAGGTATAAAAAAAACGCCCAACTGAGGGATTGGCTGATTTTCTTGTTGTTAATGGTTGTTAGTAGTACTAACATCATTATTATAATTTTGGTAAGAAAAACTTATTTCAAGCATCAGTACGTAATTGTCATAAGCGCCATCTATACTAATGAATGCGTAAAATAAATGAACCACAACGCTTAGCCGGACCTTTTTTCATTTTGCTTGTCACTTGCAAAATTTGTTCAATCAAAATGCACTAGATGGCCTCCAAATATTATCGATTTATTGTTATTTTCTCGTACGCATTATTTTATGAATTAGGTACTTACATTTATAAAGTCAATTGATAATTTTAACATGAGCCACTACATAGGTTTGTCATATCATATTCATACCTAATAAACGATCGAATGAGTAGGTACCTATTTTATTTATTCTGTCTTCTTGACTGACAAAAATACTTGTTTTTATTTCCAAGAAGTACCGACAGTCCGACAGTAATTTAAGATTGGCTACGGCGAAGTAAAGAGTTATTTATTGGCAGAAAATTGCAGAAAACTCAATGTATTTACGTACCTTTTCGATGACAGATTCCGAACACATAATGATAAAAGAACACTATATTCATTAACCACTTACAAAATCATAGGGAATGACATCACCAATCACCACAATCAATATTTTTTTCAAATAATAAAACTAATTCTCAAAGTAAGTACCTAAGACGACCCACTGACCAAGTATTCAAAACTTCAAAACAATAACAATTTGTTTGAGTCGCGTCGTGTCATCGACTCATCGCGCCCGCCACACGTGCTTTCGCAACTAACTTTACGCGGGTCAACGCAACGCGCGGATAGTGCATTTGCGCGAACTTCATGCCTCTCAAAAGCCTGGCTTTTCATTTCATAGAACTCTGTGTATAAGTACTTACCAATATATCAACAAATGTAAACGTTTCTATAGCAATTTGTATGCGAAAACTGCGAGACAGAGAAAGGAAAGGCAAGCCAGGTAAAAAGCCAGACTAAGTGTGAGCGAGATGGCGCATTTGAACGCATTGTATAGCGTTTAGAGCCGAATTCCGAATTTGGCGCGAACCTATCCCAAAGTTAGCGCTAGTTCGGATTTCGAAATTGTATTATATGTCATGAATGTTTGAGTTCGAGTTAATTGACTGGAATTTTTTGAATATATTTTTTATTGATTTTGTTGTTGTGAATTATGATTTTATTAGGGCAAGCCGGGCTTTTCTGCTTCTATGAAGGTACCGCCACTGGCTATTACCCAGTTGTTGGTCAGATAGGTAGTCGCTCCATGTAAAATACTTGTATTCAGCTGCATCCTGTTAGACTGGAAGCCGACCCCAACATAGCATACCTAACATTCTAACTATGTGTGTACCTCATGGTAGACACTTGAAATTTCCACCGACTACTATGGCATGGCCGCTATATCAACAAATATTATAAAAATAAAATAAGCCTAAGCCTTAGTGTGCGAGTACGACTCGCACTTGCCCGCTTTTTATTTACCGAATTCCCTAATCTTGATATTTTCCGTATAAGCACCAATTACTTTAACACCCATCAAATATGAAACAGTACAATCTACAAATTTCCGCTCGACCTGTCTGCTCATCCGATACTGTAGCAGATCACGCAAGCCCTGACATTGCTCTTGAAGTGCTGACCTCGCATGCAACACAGCCTTATGTTAATTAGTTGAACGTGTTCAGGAGTTAGTACAGCGTAGTGGTGAGGATTTGATTACGTGAGCGAATTAACATGTGTATGTCTAGTCTGCGTACTTGTACGGTCTAAGGGCCTGTGCACACCAGCTCGGAGGCCTTCTGTAGGATAAAAGCACGCGGTCGACCCACGTTTCTAAAACGCGCGTCAGCGGCGCGTTTAAAAAACGTGGTGTGCACAGGCCCTAAGGGCTAACTCAGACAAGTTAGCGATGAATGTCCAATTCTTAATAACTTAAGTGGTTTTTTTATCAAAATCTGTAAGTTGATCGGCATTTAAGGCGAAAGCGTCACGTAAGTCCGCGAAGTTCAAATTTTCTTACGTTTTTTGCAATTTGCAGGTCAGTAGCAGGTTGTATGTTGATCTTAATATGATTCGCGGCGGTAACAAATATATGTTAAGTTCATATTACCCTATTAAATGACTATTTCATGAAATCATGACATTTTAGGGCAATTCTACAAAAAACTTATGGAGTTGTATTGCTTATTTCTAACCACCAAGCCATATTTATTATTCTGTAAAGCCTTATTTACAGAATAATAAATACGCGGAATAATTTGAGGTTGCGAAATATTTATTTTAATCAACATACTTAGGTACAATCTGACACTGACATTCAAATTGAAAAAAATGTAAGAACATTAGAATTTCGCGGGGTACCTTAGCGCATTTTCATATGAAACTCCCTGCCTGTCACGACCTACTGACTGACAAATATTTTTCCAAAGCTTGTGCCGTACAAAAGGAAAAGAAGCGAAGAATGTCACCCTGAAGCGTATGACAATATTCCATAAAATTACCGATTTTAACGTTAATATACAAAGCGTGATATTTATAAGTATAGGCTTTACTGTGCCTAAACCTGAAGCTAGTTATGTAAACCCTACTTGCTTTACTAAGCAATCAACTGAAGGTGTGCGGTGTCTAGTTAGTAAATTACAGTTAGGTACATTACATAAACTTAACTACAGGCTTCGGCGACTTTGATTAATCCAGTTAGCGTAGATAATTACCGGTTCTCATTATACAGGGTTATTGGTAAAACATTAACAACCTCTTAAGAGGTCATTGTACTCATCATTATGAATCACTTTTACTATGGGACCAAACCTGAAATCGCGAAAACAAAATCAGCTGTTCCTTACATTTATGTTCGTATAGCTCGTCAAAATGTAGGGAACAGCTGATTTTTTTTCGCGATTTCAGGTTTTGTCCCATAGTAAAAGTTGTTCATAATGATAAGTACAATGACCTCTTAAGAGGTTGTTGATGTTTTACCAATAACCCTGTATAATCAGGCGCGTCTTTTTATGTTATTCAACACATAACACCACGCCTCTATTGCCCAGAGGGAAATTCCAGACGGTAAAACCCAATAACACTTTGCCTGACCCGGGAATCTAATCCAAGACCTCATGCTCTCGGCAGTACCACTTGCGACCAATAGACCAGCGAGGCAGTCTTTTTCTATTGTAGGGTTGTA
Organism: Oligia latruncula; assembly: GCA_948474745.1. Taxonomy (NCBI): domain Eukaryota; kingdom Metazoa; phylum Arthropoda; class Insecta; order Lepidoptera; family Noctuidae; genus Oligia; species Oligia latruncula. The sequence continues at coordinate 14,650,705 of OX419693.1, read as the reverse complement.
TTAGTATAGTGAGTTTATTTGTGTACCATATCAGGTAATCTTGTTCTTAATATCCTGAGAGCAAAATAAACACTCGTGTCCTAATTTCCTCTACTCCAGAATAAAGGATAAGAATCTGACCCAAATCTTTACACTCCATTTTAAGAGAATTTAGTACATAGCATGTAAGCGGCCCTCAGGAATGTTATTTATTTAAAGGCTAATCTAACGTTAATCTTCTTTTTTTCTTTACGGGCTTTAAAGTTAAATTTTGGTAAAAACTGTATGCATGCTCAATAATATTTAGCGAGTCATTTTTCAAGGAGGAGGCAACTAACGATGAAGGAGAACAGGATATCTGGTCTGAATGGTTTGAAACCATGTTGGTTGGGTATTTAATGACTCTAGAGTAGTCTAAAGTACACAGACGAGCCGTGGTGGCCCGTGGTGGTGGTAACGGTCGCGAGTTAGGAGTTGTCACCCAGACGGGCCATAACCATAATCAGCCTATAATGTTCCCACTGCTGGGACACTGGCCTCCTCCCGGTGAGAGGGAGTGGGCCGTAATCCACCACGCGGGCCCAGTGCGGATTGGCAGATGTCACATGTCTTCGAATTTTTGGTTCTAAGACATGCCGGTTTCCTCACGATGTTTTATTTCACCGTTTTGAGAGCAGTGGTGTGAAATAATTTACACAAAGTAAAGCGCCTGTCTGGGTTCGAACCTACGACCTACAACTCGTAAGTCGCGGCCGTTACCACTTGGCCACCACCCAGACGGGCGCATCGTGAAAATTATTTCATCACCACTGCTCTAAAACGGTGAAGGAAAATCCTAGAACTAAAAATTCGAAGACTTGTGACTTCTACCAACACGCATTGGGCCCGTATTGGATTATGGCCTATTCCCTCTCACCGAGTGGAGGCCTTGATCCCAGCAGTGGGAACATTATAGACTGATCATTCTAGTCTAAAGTAAGAGTATCTAAAACCCCTAAGGACGGTGATGGCCTCCTAGAAAACACTGCTCTACTCTCTCTTTCACTCTCTATTATAAACCTACGTCAGTCCCCTATGCAAGCAACAATTCTGTTCTGCCTAGAGGCACGGCAATTAACTTCATTATATCTCATTTCCACATTTGACCCGCAACTACAGTTTACAACTAGACTTAATTAAATCCACTCACCCCGGGCGCTCGGGGCGCTGCAATTTTGTCTTCCTAAACATGTTACAATATTGTTCTATACTTTGGTCCCAAGTAATTATTTGACAAACAAAAGCGAAACGAAATTGTGAATTTCTCCGAAGCATATAAACGACACCAACAATGGCGCGCGCAAACGAATCCACTCGCCAATCGTAAAAAACTCGACTTGGCAAACTCTACAGCTTTAGTACACAAAGACGGGAAGTTTCATTCAATTTCTTTCACATATTGTACCTACCTTCTCTTTGTTCGCAAATCCACATCAAAAGAGCAGTAGTCATTAATTTCCCTTTTATATATCTTTAGCCTTTAATCTAGTATCGAGTTGGAGTGGCCGTGACAGTTTAGGGCGACGCCAGACTGATAGGGACGTGCTTAACAAATGCGTGATGACCGACAATTTTCTCCATCACTGAAATAAATTGAGCAACGAAATTATGTAAGAATAGCTGCGCCCCGCGGTTTCACCCGCGTAAATGTCGATCCCGTGGGTATATCGGGATAAAAAGTAGCCTATAGGTATGTTAATCCAGGGTGTCGGCACAAAATTTTATCAAAATTAGTCCAGCCGTTTGAGCGTGAAGAAGTAACAAATATATAAACACACACACTCACAAACTTTCGCCTTTATAATATTAGTGTGATTGATATCAACGTGATCTTGAGCTGTCATGAATTTGGTTTTTTGTTGAAAAATAACGAGATTTTTCTTAAAGTGGGCTATTTTGGTGAGCAGGCAATCTAATTTGGGATCGAGCGATTATGGGCACCTATTTATATAATTTATTCTCATTCTTCTTAGCTCTGTTGTTAATATATATTTTCTGTGAAATAAAAAAAGGAAGATCATCCATGTGGAACATTTCTATAAAACAATAAGAAACATCAAAACACGAAAGTAAATGTTAAAAACAGTAGCATAATTAAAATGAACCAACAAATCAACAAGTAAACTTTAATATTCAAGCCTACAGCGTATAATTAGTAGCTATGTAAATATACACACATGGGCACTCCAGTTAACTATCACTTTGCGTACAAATTAGTGCAGCTCTATAATAAACACAATCAGATATACAGGTAGATCGTCAGGACTAATTGCTTAATAATGTCACCATAGACGGTTAACATAAACAACATCAACATAAACATTCCGTGCCTCGGAAAGTTGGTCCCGGCTGTCATTCGTAGATCTTTGACAGTCGTTACGGGTAGTCAGAAGCCCGAAAGTCTGACAGTCCGTCCAGTCTTACCAAGGGGTATTAACCAGTAACTGGGTTGAGGCAGTCGCTCCATGTAAAATACTGGTATTTAGCTGCATCCGGTTAGACTGGAAGCCGACCCCAACATAGTTGGGAAAAGGCTAGGCAGATGATGAAAAGAACATATAAACATTCATATTTGCCGAGGGATTAGCGGCTCCGGCACTGTGCAATAAGTATTAATGAGCAAGACGGATCGAAGGAAAACGGAATGCGTCACCGTATTTCAAAGATACAATTTTCATTCACAAAGTGAATTCCTTATCAATTCTAAATTTACAATTTGAATCTTAATTTCGACTATGAATTTCTGAATGGTGAGTATCTATTTTAAAACGGGTTCTCAGCTTTCAGAGTTTTCTTTATTTTATTAAAAGGATTTTGGCTTGAAAACTTCGCTAGTTTACAGCTACAGTCTTCGTTCAGTCGCAACGAAGAATTTATTTATTAAACTCTAGCGTCTAGAGATTTAAACTTCTGGTTACTAAGAAGATTTGTCTTACCGGATAAAATGTGTTAAGTCTAAAATAAATAGCTTGGGCTAGTCAAAAGCCTACCAAGGTATTATCTGAGATCTTTGATCCTCGATACCTAATCAATTTTTTTTTTGTTGATGGCTATTTTAGCTCACGACGAGGGTTCATCCGAATAAGTTTATGTTTTTTTTAATTGTCTCACATTCTTCAATTATCATGTAGATATAATAGGAAAATAACCATGCATAAGGCGTCCACAGTCGGACTTCCAAACGCATTACTTTATTCAGATAGACATCAAAGTCATTCCAGGCATTCATTGAATGCTATTCTCAGCTATCAATACAATTCTAGCCAAAGAATTTAATTTAACCACGCGAGTGGTACCGTGCCGTCTGCATGTATTCATTCAGTTGTAGTCGTATCGGGAGCATTAGCTAGTCAGTCACGTCATGCAGTAGGGCTGCACCTTAATATTTCAGCTGCATTTATTGTAGCTTGCATGGCGTGACTCACCCCTTTGCTGACACATTGATTGGCAGTTTTGTAGACCGAATTCTTTTATGGATGGATGGTTAGGGACGTATTCTGTTTGCGTTGTATGATAAGGTTTTATTTATAGTGTTGAATTGGTGTGTTTTTTTAAAAGCTTGAAGTTTTTTAAAACTGTTTTTCATAGCTGAAACTGTTGTATTATTGTATCAATTCAATGAATGCCCAAAACATTAAACTAAGTATATGTAAGAAAAAATGTAACACGACAAAGGAGACTATGTTCTTGTCTATTTTTGACTTTGTTTAACGTTTGAGTTGATTATTTTGGCTAAAAGATCAGGCAAGAAACCGGATGCGAGAAGCACAGAACCGGTCGAAGTGGCGGTGCTTGGTGGAGGCCTATGTCCAACAGTGCGTCTTTCAGCTGAAATGACGACGATGATGGAAAATTAAAAATAAGATTATATTTGGAAAACAGTCTGATAGTATGAATTAGGATAGTAGGTAAATTTCTTTCGACACCATTAAAAACATCTGTTAACCCATTCAATTCATTAATCTCACAAAAATGTAATAAAGCTATCATTATATATGAAAAATGGCGTCCGTTTCCCGCCAACCTTGTTCGCGCGTTCACTTTATTATATTCGCGGCTATCAATAATGTAATGTATTCCAGAGTAAGGATCGGTAATACTTATGAAAATTTATGATCCAGTGCTGCCTACGTAGTTACTACTTCGTCATCCAACAAAACTCAAACTCAAACTCAAAGCATTTATTTCAATTAAACCATTTTACAGGCACTTTTGAATTGTCAAGAAGTAGGTCAGTCAGAAAAATGTGAAGCTAGTTGCCCATTCCAAAGCGTAGGTACCTATGGAGAAGAACGGAAAAGAAACTCCATGGACACTCTTTTTAAATTATATTTTACAAAAATACAGTTGAGCTCAGTTTACCGTCTTTTTACGATTTCTAGAGTACCTTGTAACATTAATATTTTTCTACATTGTGCAGTCAGCGATCGTTGAATAGCTTTTCGTTATACAGTGTGGTAGAGACAACGACGCTTAATCTGAAACCATGAATTCAACACATGGTTCTAGACCCCCTAGGGTAGAAATATTTCGATAGATAACATAAATAAATTATTCCTACGTGGTCAAAATGTATGGAATAGCAAATTTTTTTCAGGTTCAGAATCATGTCCTAAATCCATGGCGTCGGTGCCCCTGCCAACTTGCATATTGGCAAACTTTTCTAGTACCTAATTAAAGTTCTGCAGTAAATACAAAAGGTATTCCAGTATTTTACTAAAAACATGGTAGGTATGTGACAATCCTCTTGACAAATGGGTCAAGTTTCCCAGTGTTTGTACCTATGTACCTACAAGTGTCGTGTTCCTGCAACCGTCTGAGTAAGATTTTTTCCTTACGGAAACTTGAAATGCGATATCTACCTATAACTTGCGTATGGATAACAAAATTAGTTACTTTTTCCAAATTATCTTGGGGTCGGCTTCCAGTCTAACCGGATGCAGCTGAATACTAGTATTTACATGGTGCGACTGTCTATCTGTCCTCCACAACCCAATTACTGGGTAATACAATACCCCTTGGAAAAACTGTTGTCAGTCTTCTGGGCTTCTGACGACCTGTAACGACGATCAAAGATCTACGAATGACAGCCGGGACCAACGGCTATACCTGCTTTCCGAGGCACGGAGGGGTCTCGATATGTAATGGATGGTCACCCATCTACGAACCGACCGCGGCAAGCATAACTTGCCTTGCGATCGACCCGTACGGTAAATAACCACGAGCCCCTCTAAATTTATTGCATAGAGTAAAAAGGTCTGTACATATTTCTAGAATGTATCTTATTTTCTCTGTATGTATACCTAACTACACACATCAAAAGTGTCTAGGGATCAAGCATTTTTATGCGGATTTCTTGAGATTGAGATGTGGCTTTGTAATAAATTTATGATTTTATAAATTTATATGGATCCTTTTTGGTGCATTTCATAATTTGAATCAGGAACTGTGAATCAAATTCGAGTAAAAGATGAAAATCAGCTGTCAATATTTTCCCTATAAAAACATACAACGCATTGAAGACATTATTAGTGCTACTGTTTCCCTACTACTGATTAAAACCAACGTTATTATGGAGCGGCGACGTCATTTAAGCAGGGAAGAAATGCTCAGAGCCGTGGGAATGATAGAAGCTGGTTCCCGGCAACGTACTGTGGCTTTAGCTCTGAATACAAGTCAGAGTGTTATCAGTCGACTTTGGACACGTTACCGAAGCACTGGTACCGTGGCTGAGCGCCATGGAGGACGGTATCGCTGCACCACACGGAGACAAGACCGATACATTCAAATCTTAACTCGAAGAGCTCCAACAATAACCGCCATGATGTTAGCCGTGAGGCTTCATCACTCTTCAGGGAACTTAATTAGCGACCAAACAGTCAGAAACCGCTTGCATGAAGTGAACCTTCATTCCCGAAGACCGCTACGGGTACCACCTGTAGCAATGCACAATCGTAGGATTCGATATCAATGGGCTCTTGAACACAGAAATTGGGCAGAAGAACAATGGCGTTTCGTGTGCTTTTCTGATGAGTCTCGTTTTGGTATGAGACCGGATACAAGACGTATACGACACTGGAGAACCCCTGGACGCCAACAGCGATTAAAATCCTGCCAGGAAGTCCATCCTTATAGTGGTGGAACCATCATGGTATGGGCGGGTATTTGGATCGGCGGAAGAACTGAGTTGATTTGGATCAGAGGCAACCTCAACGCTCAAATTTATGCTGAGACGATTGTATCAGACGTCATCGTTCCTCTACAAGTGCAAATCGGTCCCTTATTTCAGTTAATGCATGATAATGCACGACCGCACACCGCAAGAGTTGTAAGACAGACTCTCGCCGCAGCTAACATCAATGTCCTGCCCTGGCCTGCTCAGTCGCCAGACTTGAACCCGATTGAGCATGCATGGGATATGCTACAGAGAAGAGCTCTGCCGAATATGGAGGGTATCCAGTCGCAAGAAGACCTTTTTTTGTTGTTGCAACGAACATGGGCGGCCATTCCACAGCGTGATTTGGATGAACTCATTTTGAGTATGCCAAACCGATGTTCTTGTGTTGTTAGTGTTCGCGGTAGAAACACGGATTATTAATTGTTTAAGTTGCCCAATAAAATTTTAAAGAAAACTGTTATTTCAGTCTTTTTTTCGAACTTTTGTGTTAGTGGCTCTTAATGTCAAAAATCCCTTTATTAGGAAAATGGCAAATTTCTTTATTAATGCAAAGGTGACTTGGTTTATCGTTACTGTGACAAACGAAAACACTTTATTTGATGAATCCTTAAAGAAAATTTTAATTAATATCAATCAGGAGAAAAGTTATTGCAAAAATATATGTTGATCCCTAGACACTTTTGATGTGTGTACTTGAAAGTTTAATTTAGTTTATAACTAGCCTGAAATTCTGCGGGACTGGACTTCCAAGTACGTACATAACCCTATAATGTTCTCACTGCTGGGAGACAGGCGTCCTCTCTGCGAGAGGTAGTGGGCCATAATTCGCCCTATGGGCCATGTGCGAGTTGGTGGATGTCACTTATCTTCGAATTTTTGTTTCTAGGACATGCCGGTTTCCTCACAATGTTTTCCTATACCGTTTTGAGAGCAGTGGTGATGAAATTAAATACACAAAGTAAAGTGTGCCTATCTGGGTTCAAACTCAAAACTAAAACTCGTCAGTCGGAGCTGACACCACTGCGCCACCTCTGCACCACAGTAACTTCGTATTTTACCTACTTTTTCAATAGTCAAATAACTTTAACTGAAATAAATATTTCGGTTTGACAGCTTTTTCACAGAAAATATGTATCGGTTCGTCAGATAAAAGTTAACGGATTAGTGAAATTAATTTGTCAACCATTTATGAATGTTGCAAAAAGTTTAATAAAATAATAGTAGCAGATTTAAATGCGATGTATGTTAAAAGAGAATCAATGTGACCTTTATATTTCGTTCATTTTATATATTAACAATTCGATTTCGAAAAAAAAAAAATATGTGTGCACCTTTTAAATATGTATTTTCTTTATTTCCAGCAGTTATAATAAAACCTTGTTGTAATAAAATGGGAGTATCATTTATCTTATAGAAATATATTACTTACAGCAGTCTTTGTTCATTTTGTAATTTACTTCTACGGACAACAATGGCTACAATTTTTGTTTCCATTTTGTTTCACAATGCCCAGTTCCTTTTTATACAATTATGTTTTATGTTCTAACAGGATAAAATTTATTTCAAGATGAAACTGTGTGCCCAAAACAGAAATATGAAACCTAAAGGCAAGTGTCCAAAGTAAGTCAAGAGCTTAATTTGTAGAAACAAATGTGAAAATAAAATAAGGTATTAGGGATTTAGGTTACACACTCCCATTCCAAAAATTCAACTCGTGTTTAAACTACTCAGAAACTTTCAACTGGTTTACTTAACAAACTTTCAAGCGAACATTAAAGTGAGGTTTCAGCACTAAGACACCACGTTCGCCGTTGCGTCATGCGCTGTGGTGTGTTTCCGTCAAATCCTCATTAGTAATTCAGCAGGGCACACACGTGCGGGCAAGCCTGGAGTTTGTCGGTAGTGTACACACTCATGTATTCCAGGAGTTAGTTCAGGATCACTGTTGGATGGGTAATATATTATTGTGACGGAGTGTTTTAGCAACTCGTGTGAACGTCGTATAAACTTGTTTATTTATGTTGGCTATGTCGTAAGTAGAATCTGGAAAGATACTATAGGCCGACCGCTTAACTGAGACGTTGCCTGAGGTAGCTGCGCGGTGCGGGAGGGGTGATAGTTGTCACAAGTTGACGAATCACTGAGCTCTCGCATCAGGTCACCACATCCCTCCCCCACCGCGCTGCTACCTCAGGCAACGTCTCAGTTAGCGGTCAGCCTATAGTGCGTAACGTAGTTTTTGTTTAGTCTAACCGTGGTTCTATATATAAAGTATCTACCTTTTACATAACGGTATGGTGTCAAACACGGCAGTGTGTGAGCGCGTTGATGGCTAGAAAGGAGGTAACTACCAAGATGACGGTAAATAGAGAAGTATGGAAGAAAAAGACATGTTGCGCCGACCAGTAATAGATAGGGGCACTTCTCGTTTATTTTTGTCCTTGAATATAACTTTGGCATGCAGTTGGACAAAAAATCACCGTTCATTATTTACAATGAAATACATGGTAGTAAAAGTCTAAGCTGTGTATAAGAATTTCGACATTTCGTTCATTTGTAGTGAATATAACTTCGTTTCCATGCAATGTATTATTTAAAAAAGGAAAAATTGCAAAACCTGTTCACCAAACATTGGGCATTTCGACTCCGTTTCATAACGCTCTGGGGAGCAACAGTTACAAAGTTTGTTAACATTTTCTACGGCCAGGTACTTACGTTATACAAACTTATATTATTTTTTCGCGAACAAAAGTATTTCCATTTCGATAGAATGAATGAAAAAGTTTATCAGCTATTTATTGTTTGTTTGTCGTGAGGTTTGGTGCTGAGGTCGTGACCCTTCGAGGGAACTGTAAGTGCTTCTTATTTCATGTTTTCAAAACTATTTATGTATACTGCTTAGCAATAAGGGTCAATTTTTGTAAGAGGTAAGCCGGAGTAGATATCTTTAATATGATTATACTATTTGTCTATAGAATACTGACTGTACCATTTTTTAAAGGGAAGCCGGTAGGAATCGAGTTGTATGGAACCTTCGCCTTGTTCAATGACAGCCGGGACCACGTGTTTTCTGAAGCACGGAGGGGTCTCGGTATGTTATACATATATATATGAGGTCGGTATGTGGATGGGTATACACAGACCGAACTCGGCAAGCGTTCTTTGAAGATCGAAGACCTTGAAGATCAAACCGTGCAGCTTTTATTATTTTGCCCCTGTTTTCAAAACTATTGTGTCGTAAAAACGTATAGATACCTACTTTACAAACATGTCTTGGGATAAGTTACGATTCCATCTGTTTGGATAGACATGTTTCTCAAATCAAAGCGCCTTTGAAAGACTGAAACAGAAAAACCCTCTATAAAGTAATGACACAAATGTACAAAAAGTTATTTTCTCCATATATATTTTTTTTCACATCAAAAGTTATATGAATATGCAATGGCGTTTATTTATTAAAAGTTCATATACTTATATTATTAAAAGCAACAGTTCAAAAAACCACTTTCCGAAGAATTTAACAAAGCTTACTTTGAAACTTATAGCTGCGCGGGTGCTCCCAAGTAATGGGCAATTGTGTGCAAGACGATAGCGATATGTTTTATAGCCCTAACTTCGTCATTGCATTTAAAAACTTACGCAGTTTGTGAAGTAATTAACGTTACAGTGTAGTAGTGGGGGGGGGGGCACACAGACGTACCCTCTCTATATACAGTGTATATCAACGTGATCATATTTAGGGTGTGGTACAGATTATCAAACTAAAACTAAACGAAATAATCAGCCGTCCCATACATTTGGGTTGAATAGGTAGGTATTGAAGTTTTGTATGGGACAGTTGATATTTTTTCGCGATTACAATGTGGGTCCCATGGAGAAAGTTCAGTTTGATTGTCTGTACACCTGTAGCGGTATCTACAACGCCACATGCGAAGAACGCGTCATACTGGCGTCATGCAAAATCCTGCATCGGGCAAGCAGAGTTTACCACGCAACTAGCATAGATAAAACGGTCCGACATGAATCTTTGGGCAGTTGCCCGTCAGACACAACACCCGTCTGGTCGGAGGATCCTCCCTTTTCTATAGAGTATGAGTGAACTTTACACCCTGTTCCTCATACCTCTATACACCCTTAAATAGGACCACACCCTTCTACTGTATACTCCTATGAATAAGTATAATATTATTGATATTATCTACAGAAAGTTGGTAGGTCAATAAATATGCTTGTGGCTTATTGTTTCAACCAAAAATATAGATTTTGTAGTTGGGCATTATGGGAATAAAAGATTTTGTAGTTGGGCATTATGGGAATAAAAGATTTTGTAGTTGGGCATTATGGGAATAAAAGATTTTGCTCAGAACCATAACAGTAAAATATGTTTTACTGGTTTAAAGGTTAAGAAATATTCTTTCCAAACACTCTAATACAATAGGACTTAATTAAATAAGTTTTCTAAATTACCCTTTATCAGGCCAGGCTCAGTAATTTGAGTTTGAATTGAGACTTTGTACAGTAAAGTTGTAATTAGCTTGGGTAAAAATTAAAAGTTCTTTCGTCTTTGGCATTTCTCGAGACCCTGGTACCTGGTATCCTAGACCTTTGTAAGGCGTAGGAGGGGCCGAAGTCAACTGGCAGAGGCCCGTTAGACTTTTTACTACCTTTACCTTTTTTTTCTCTGTTTTTTTTTTTCTTCGTTTTTTTTTTTTACATTTTAGTTTTAATTAAACGAGGCACCAACAGACGACTATCCCTGTAAACACTGGGCAAGTGCACCCGAGGACAACCCCCGGTTGGTGTGGTGATAATTGCAGGTTAGAGAAACAATAGTAGATTATGCACCGAGGGGCTAAAGTTGTGTCTTATGTCACGGGCGTCATATTGAATCTCGAGCGCAATGAAGGATTCGGGATTTAACTCACGAGCGAAGCGAGGGAGTTAATACAAGAATCCTGAATGCCGCGAGGGATTCAAGCTAGCCCAAGGCAAAGACACCTTTAGCCCAGAGGAGGATACTCTACTTTTTACACCTACTGTGAGAAAATAATAGCCATAGTACGAAAAACAAAGTATTTAATAAATAAACAAACAGTAAGAATAACATAGGAGCTTCATTTAAAAAAGTTTCAACATTCATAGGTGTGAAAACTTTCGATTTCTTTGATTGGTGGCCTTCCGATTTCCTCTTTAGAAATGCTAATAGCTTAGCGTATGTCTTGATGTCTATATTGTGTTTCATGCTTATTGTTAAGCCTAAGCATTGAATAAGTACACCATTAGGCTACTTAACTTCTGAGTACAAGATAAATGCTGAAAATACACTAATAGAACTGGTTCCCAAATGGACTTGACGCCTTTCGTACTTTTCCATTTTTGGAAATCGTCGTAGGCTTATATATAAGTTTCCTTTGACTTTTCCAGCAGTAAAGCATTGGAAATATTATTAGCTTCGGTTGTAAATGAATTCAGGAGTACAATCACTTTCATCACTCGACATTTTATAATACTTTGTTGATAAATTTAAAGTTTAAATGCCAAAAGTTCGCGCCTTTATTGCGTCTACCAATAAGTAGCCAAGACACGATCAATTCGATTTTCAAAAAAAAAGTCTCATCTACGGTTTTGTCGTGTGTGTCTATTGATATCATTCTCATGGAAGTGGCGTTTGTGTAAACTAAGCTTTATACAGGGCTGGTAGAATAGTTTTGGATGATTGGCTGTATGCATTTTGAATTTAGAACGTCATTGGAGACGCTCGTGAAAATAGAGTATTTTTTATAAAATGTGATAAATCGACTGTAGTATAGATAGGTTTTACTATTTATTTATTCACAAAATCCACAGCAATCTTTGCGCAGTTTACTTAAAATAAATTAACTAATGTTACAGCCAATTACTATTAGGTACGGTATTACGGCGCGGTACGGTATTTGTTATTATTAATGCCAGTTTTAATGTCATTCCATTCCTTTTAAAAAATGGTTCGTAGTTATCTAATTATTCTTACAATATTATGTCTTCGAAAACATGGCAACGGTATGAAGAAGCAGTCATTATGATTTTGTAGGAAATCGAGAATATCATCCACGCGTAGTAAGGGTATCGAGAATAGCTTTCCTCTTTCTGGCACCAAAGTAAAGTAACTATGTATATAGGAACCAAAGAGTGTTTGTTAGTACTATACTGCCAATTTAGCTGAGCATGTGAGATTCCAAATTCAAATCACATTATTGACCAGCGGGTCATAATGAAATCCAGTACAACATTATTGACCGGCTGGGCCTCGGCCACTAATGACTCACTTTAGGTTAAGGTTGCTTGACATATAATTTGACATTTTCGAGCAGGTGGTGTGAAAAAATAATTATTGGACTATGAGTTAGGGTGACTAAAATGGACGGATTATTGCCTGCCTGACCAATGTTTTTTATACAAGTACAATACACATAAAATGGCAGCCGGGGTGACTTGCACACTCAATACCTAATGGGCCCCCGAAAACGATCGCTAGCGCATAGTGTCGTAGCGACAAGGGGGCAACATGTCCTTATTATAATTATTCTTTAAAATACCTAATGTAAAAATATAAATTTAACAAAAGTAGGAAGTTACCTACCTCAAAAGGAACTTATCAAATAACAACCGGTTTGCATTGTAAAGTATGCCTTTATTTGTATATAGGTCAAGTTAATCGTTCCGTGCCAATTCACGATCCATACGTATCCGCATTTATCCGCTCCGGACCGAATGCGAAGTGATGCGGACTCTAGCGGTGGAATTTTTTCTGATATTTTCAATTCGTTTTTGTAAATGAAAGTAGAGGGAAACTTGTATTATTTTGTTAGAATTTTATCCTCTGAATATGAAGGGTACCTACTTTAGTCACGTCCGTTTTTTTTACATTTCTAACAAGTCTTAGTCCACACTTCTGTTATTATTGTTTATTATTAATTGTGATAACCCACTGCAGGACAAAAGCCTCCCTACTCTCTTTCCACTACTGTCTTTTAAAGCCGCTATGCACCGGTTCTTGCTGAAGGAGTCACGCTCATCTCCATCTGAGCCTACCGCGATGTCGCTTGCCATTAAGAGGGTATCTTATCCACACTTCTATAAGGGCGAAAATAAGCTCATCTGAACGTGTACCTACTTGAGCAGGTGGTCTCCTTTTCTAATCCATGGCAATCGTGCGAAATAACCCTTCCGCACTATTTACCCGATCAGTCAGACGAATATAAAGACGACCCCTAAACTCATAATTGTACACAAATTCGATATAGGCGGGACACTCAAAGCTTGTTATAAAGGCCAGATCAGACAAATCCCAGCGGCCGCAGCCGAGTTCGCAATTTGTTAGAACATAATATTCTGTAACATTTTACACGACCAGTCGGATTAATACGCCCATGTCGAAAGTAGTAAAATAAGTAATTTTATTGCTTTACTGAGTTCGGAAGGTAGTCAAGTCATGCCAGATAAATTCCAAATTGGTCAATGTTACAAGATCAAAAGGCCATAATATTATACATTATACACATCTACACATTCTATAAATTAAAGTTTATTTTCGTGTCTGTCTGTACGATCGTGTTGTGCTTCTAAACTAAGCAACGGAACTCTATTTTGGTATAAAACAATTTCCATTAAGTTTTCTTAGATTTTTTTTTTTTTTAACAAATAATTTGACTACTAGGGTAGCGTCTGTCTGCGGGAGCCTTTATATAAAAGGCCGAGTACTGTACACCCACGTTAAAAGTAGTAAAGGCACGAAAGCGTGGGTGCTATACATATTTTTTTATTCGGATAACTGCTAACAATGTCTTGTAAAGTTCTGAAAGTCTAGTCATGCCAAAAAAAAAACGCCTAATTGGTCAAACATGACAAGTTTTACAGTCCAGTAGAGCCCAGTCATCGAGTAATTAATTAAAATGTCGCCAAAAAATAGGAACGTGTCTGTAGACATTTTGTATAAGTTTTATTTTTGTAGAATTACAAAGTGGTGATTACTTTTTGCTACAAAAAGTAATCGCCTATCAATGTCAACAGTAATCTTGCACGTAATTTAATTAACTTGATATTGATTTAAAATAAGTAGAAGTACCTACAAGGTTTACAGGACATATTATTATGACACAGGCGCGCGAAGCCCACCGTTTTTAATTTTTTTATGCTTAGTAGGTATTCTTTTTTTGTTTTCTAGGTTTTCAAGGTTTTTATCGTATTAAATCTCATACCTACGAGTTTATTGTTACATAATCTGGTTAACACATTAAAAACGGCACTTTGTTACTTGTGAAAATTAAGTGGAAACCGTGAAAAAGAAAGAAGCTATATTGTTACCTATACCTACCTAATGTTTTTTTTTTCTGTAAGGTTTGTACGCATAATGCTACGTTTTAAGATAAATCTGTTTCACTTCTATTACATTATTTAAATTCAACAAACTTTATCACGACTAAAAATGTAATTTAGAAAACATCTCGGCGACTTTTTCGTGGGAGTGTAGCAAGCAATTTATTTCTCCTTCAAGAGCAGCCGTATTTTTTCTCGTTATTTAAAAAAACGCTTGAATTTTTTAGTGTTTTTAAACGAATAATAAAAGGAGCAATTTGCAGATTTTTTAAATCATATTTATAGATGAAAAATACCTGTGACCTAGTGCTAGGCTAGAGCTAGTCAGATGGATCTCAACCACGAACTACAAAACTACCGATATTACAGGACAACCCAAAATTTTGGGGCCATTATTATACGACAAGCCAAGATTTTGGGGCTATTAATATACCCACCCTTATGCGTCCACTGTACACCAAGTGTACTTAAGAGAAAGTGCTCGAAACGTCAACGATACACCAAGTGTACACAACTATTGTCATTGTGAAAACAATGACTTCACTGCGTCCATTCAACTACTCCGACATGTGGGGCGTGTCGACAGGTTGGCGGGCAAACGTGTTAGAGGTTATACGACAAGCCAAGATTTTGGGGCCATTTATATATATGACAAGCCAAAATATTGAGGCTGTTCCACGTCCCCGCGGCCTAATTTTTACTCTCATTCCCAAATCCTGATGAATACTTTAACAAACTCCGAAATATCAACTCGATGAAGATTATTTATGGATGAAGGCGAATACACATTCGTCGTTAATGGAATTTACATGTACATCACAGCCAGGCCTAATTTCAACTTTAAAATCATGAAGGCAAAGTTGATTTTAAGTTAACACAAATGATCATGACACATATTCAGTATCAGTGGAAATTGAGCTATGCGTTATTAAATTAAGGTTTCTAATCCCAAAGCATGATAATACGTATTGATCATATGAGTTTCAGTAACGAAGCGTAAATATTTAGCGCTCTTAGGCTTGTAGCGTTTTATTAGTCAGCTTTAATATAGAACGTCTTTGTCAAAACAAACAAGGGCGCACTTGTTTTATGACATAATGTTTGTTTAAATCATCTAAGATAATTTATATATATTACGTAGATATTGGCATGTTTGAATGTCATGTTTAAGTAACACTATTATTTTCAATGTAAATAAGAGCTATGAGTAATACCTACATTGATGCTTATTTGTTACTTCAAAATTGAGCTTACTGAGAAAAGTTTACTAAGCAACGGTTTTTCGTAGCTCTCGTAGCATTGCGTAGCGGCGCGTAGCATTGCGTAGCGGCGCGTAGCCTTGAATTTTGCGTTTTGATCTCTCTTGAATATCATCTTTCTCAGTATTTTTATCAGGCTGATTCCCACCCTCCATAACATAAGAAAATCCTTGTCTATGAATACGTTAACACTATTAAATCACAATCCCTCACAGCCTAGCCTTAAAACCAATAACTTAGTAACGACCTATATCGGAATTCCCTTGGAATCTATGCGGGAAGCAATTACCGGTGGTTCCCTGATTCATTAGGGCTGCACTGTGGGCCCGCCGACTCAAGTGGCGACATCTATCGAGTAATGACGCTCTTCTCACTTGGCAAGCTTCTTCAAGTGTCTGTTTAAATTACTCGTTGCATGATTTTGATTTGGAAATGTGTTGCTACGAAATTGGAATTGGACGTTGTTTTCTGTGTTTTACCTACAGCTTGAATTATTTGTAAAAATGTGACATTAAGAAGTGATAAGAGTTACAAAAGACGGCCCCCAAATGCCCAAAAAGCTCACCATTTTGTGCTTTTGTAACTTTTGACGATCGAAAAGAGCCGATTCTCACCGTACCTTTTTATAGGCTAATATCGTAATAAACGGCCCATAAAAGAAAACAAACGAACAACGCAATATTTTAACTGCACGAGCACAAATATTATAGGATACGTCCCCTAATCAATCATTGTTGCAAACTTTTGGGGTCGACCCGGAAGCACACGGATAGAATAGTTATATTATGTAGGTACATGTTTATACAAACAAAGAAAAGTTTTGATTGTTTATACATATAAGACCGGAGGAGGAGAATCATAAAACATGAATTATGTTACTTTGGAAACGAACCTCTGTGGCATCACGGCTCGGTCTTGCTTACACCAACACAACATCAATTCGCTTGTATTTAATTAATAAGAAAAGTTTGAAATCTAAAATCAGAAAGTACAAAATTCGTAGAATAATTTGTTTTCACTTATACACAGACTTATATAAGTCTCTCCCAAAGTATTGAATTATGAAATCTTATGAAATTCAGATTCATTGTCATCGCGCAAGTCTGGATCAAAGAGATTTGGAATTAACATTCACCCAGTTGTTCTGGTTGCATCTATTTCAAATGTTAACTTGTATATTTAAAAGAGTTACGAACCGCAGTTTTTACCGACTTCAAAAAAAAGGAGGTTATCAATTCGATACGTATGTATGTAATATTATTGGAATTGCATTATATTCACATATGATGATCTATTAGGGCTTCCAAACAAATATACAAAATTTCATAGACGTATGTATGTATGTATGTATGTATGTATGTATGTATGTATGTTTGTCCACGCATATCTCCGGAACTATTAATCGGATCGTGACAATTTTTTTTTTATTGGCTTACATTTTCTTCAACTTAGGGAACAGTGCAAGTTTCATCAAGATCGATTCAGTAATTTTCAAGATATGGACTAATACGTGTAAGTGTGACGGCCTGGCGTATTGATACGAGCTACGGGTGTAGTGTCAAAGGGAAAACATCTCAAAACCTTGGTCAAGTATCCCTTTTATCCCAGTGCAAAAACTAAAAATTACGAAATAAAAAGTAATTTAAAAAAATTAAACCGACTTCAAAAAGAAATTAACTCAAAATTATGAAATAACTTTAATTTCGGAAGTCGGTGGCATAAAACTAAAATACAGATCCCAAGACACCGACTTCCGAAATTAAAGTTATTTCATAATTTTGAGTTAATTTCTTTTTGAAGTCGGTTTAATTTTTTTAAATTACTTTTTATTGAAACAAAGGTTTTATCAGATGCGGCGGGTTCACGGATGAGTGCTAACGCGTGCCCGTGTTCCCGCCATAAGCGGCAGAGGACACCGTGGAGTTTTAGTGGGTTAGAGTCCCACATAACTGCACTATCTCCCCGTGGTAGTGCAGAATGCATGAGCACTTCGAAACGTAAAAAAAAAAGGTTTTAACAGATCAGTAAATCTGCTGTAGGTAAATTAAAATTAATGTTAGCCGTTGTGAATGCTTTACCTACATAAAAACAATAAATCATCTGTTGTCATGTTGGCAATAATGATGCTACAAGAAAGATGGGGAACATTTAAAAACAGTGCACCATCTTACCCTGCATTCTTTAATTCAGGTTTGGTTACGATGAAACTTTTGTAGGTACTAACATAATCAAACTCTGGACCTCGAATTACCTAAGCATTATTAGTGCCATTCACTTATCTTATTCTTGCTCTAAATCAGAAAGAAAATACTCCCGTCGTATTTATTGCAGTCATAAAAATAGAACGCTACCTTTCACACATTCACAAGTTTATAATAGCGGTCGCGTGACTAGCTAACTAATAGCGTTACGTGTCTAAAATAAACTAACAATGGAGGACTCTTTAGTCCTCCATTGTTAGTTTGTTTTAGTTTAGTCTTGTGATAAAATACATTTAATCTTAAAATAAAAAAGCCCTTTGAGCGGCGTTATTGTTCTCTCCCTATCATTTTTATGAAAGCTTAATTTTAAATGAAAAAAATCACGAAAGGTGCCACTAATATGAATTTTTTGTGGCTACCGTTAAGGTTTTCCTGTCTGTGTGGAGGTTTTTAAGTGGAAGCAACCCTAATTGCTTAGGCGCCGTTTCAACCGTTAAGTAGTTAGTGTAAAAAGAAAAGATAATGATCACAAGAGACGTCCTCACTCGACGCTCAATGACCAATCGCTTTAAGCACTTTACTCGCTTTAATGTCTGTCTGTTGGCTGTGCTGAAAGATTGCTTGAATAGTCTAAGTTTTTTCGTGAATGAGAAATTTTCATTGACATTTCTCTGACGTCAAGACTAACATTAGAGAAATCTATGTCAATGAAAATTTCTAAAATATGAGGAGAATATACCAGTTACTATATAATATATATCTCTCCTATCCTACTTCCTACTAATATAATAAACGCGAAAGTTTGTGAGGATGGATGGATTTTTGTTACTCTTTCACGCTAAAACTACTGAACGGATTTTGATAAAACTTTACAGTAATATAGTTTATACATTAAAATAACAAGTAGGATATTTTTTATCCCGATATTTCCACGTGATCGAAACTTATGCGGGTCAAACCGCGGAACGCTGCTAGTGTATCATAAGAACTAAAAGTTCTAAGTTAAACTATGAATTTCATCAGATATTTAATAACACTTCGCACTGTTATTAAACATTTTGCTTCGCAGTTTTTAGTGTATTTCAGAACAATTAGTTCTTACTTCGCCTACGAACTTGTCTAAGTTACTGCTGGGAGGAAATTATTCTTCATTCTATTTTAATTTAATTCATTTTTATCATAACACGGCGCCAGATCAGTCTAAATAGTTACTAAAAAACCTGAACTTTAATAAAATTTTAGGTAGATGCGTACTTCGTTTAGGTACAAAATATTCACCTGGCTGGTTTCAGTCTAATTTACCTGCTCTGCGTAGGAGGCAATGTCGCTATATTTGCTCTTCCAAGTACAAGTCCCTCATTTGCCTATAATATTTGCACATCTTTTGTGCGACACAAAATTAACATATTATTTTATATTACTTATACATTTTTGGTTTTATTAAAATAACAGTAGGTAATTAGATTCCTAACTAGTTTAAAGTTTGGCTGGCAGGAAAAATCAGTAATATTTTTTTTTGTACTAAGATAAAATCGAACCAGCCCTCGGCGGCGCAGGAAAAGAGTTCCTGGAAGGACTTGGGGGAGGCCTTTGCCCAGCAGTGGGACAGTATAGGCTAAAAAAAAAAAAAAAAAAAAAAAAGATAAAATCAGTTGCTAGTTTTTAGCAACGCAGAAAAAATGCCAGCCTTCGACATCAGTATCTCGATCAGTATACACTTCCAGTAAAACGTGTCACTTCTAGTGACCCGCATACAAACGGAGTATTAACGGGGGTAATGCTCAAGGGAATGGATTTGGAAGCGTAGGAATACCTGAGTGCGACAGTGAGTAGGCGGATACAAACGGACAGATAAAACCGATCAACTACTGTCGGTTTCACGAACAAAACGGTTACTTTAATGCCAATGTGCGGTTAAACTGGACAAAATTGTCACAGGCAAGTTTATATGTGAGCAGTGGTAACTGCCCCTAATTACGAGTTGTACGTCGTGGGCTGGAACCCAGGCAGGTGCTTTACTTTGTGTAATTTATTTCATCACCACTGCTCTCAAAAACGGTGAAGGAAAACATCGTTAGGAAACCGGCATGTTCTAGAACCAAGAACTTCGAAAATTTCTAACAATTTATAGGAGAAAATCGCTTTAAATCTTGAGTAAATGTAGGGTATTTATGTTCGTGACTGTACATGCTATACAAATATGTAATGTAATGTAAATAGGTATATACATTATATATGATTACTTCAAGTATATGTATACCTCATGTATTATATTATAGAGGAGTTCCATTCATGAATAGCTGTGTCGGACAGGCAACAGACGAACATACAACTGACATGTGCAAGCGGCCAAATAACACTCAGTTACCCATTGATATATAAATAAAAACTATATCAATGCAGTTACCTAATGAATATACATTATATAATTATACATAACATGTAATGTATATTTATGTAGGTTGGATTTAACCATTCAATAAAAAATATAGTTTTCCTACTTTATTTTTATTTTTTCACAAGTCTGCTACTATATGTAAGTACATTTAAAGATAACGAGGAAAACTGTTCCACCATAACACAGTTTATACTACGAGTAGTAGGTACGGGGAAGAGAGTGAATCAGTTTCGGGCTAATAACCATAATAAGTACCGATACATTTCTGAGGTGTGTATCTTAAGAAAGAGCGCAGTTTGCACATTTTCAAACATTTTTTCCTTTTTTTTTTGGGCCGCATTGTGTTCGACCCTTATCTCCGAAGATTGCAAAGAGAAAAATCTAAATGAATGATTCTATGTGATAGAAGTTTATGTAAAGATTACAGGAAGAATAAAACGAAGTCTCTAAATAGCACAGTTTTTCAGAAATCATCAACAAAAGTTACATTAGTTCCACTATCGGTCAAGAGATGGCGCTGACATAAAACTGCAATATTCTACACCGAAGTGCACAGTGTTAAAATTCTCTGACGAATATAGGCCTCGCCGATGAATAATTAAAAACATGATGGTACGGAACCCTCGGTGCGCGAGTCCGACTCGCTCTTGACCGGTTTTTTCTTTGGTACAAATTGGACACAGGTCCGCTTGCAACACAAAGCACTAAACACATTTAGCGCTAAACAGATTTAAAACATCGTTCTATGTCTGTCAGTCCTTTGAGATGACAGAGACAGAATGATATTTCAAATACGTTTCGCGCTAAATGCCTTTAGAGATTTGTCGTGCAATCCAAAAGCCAAAAAAAGCAATACTTACCAAATTAAAAAAAGTTTATTTTTTATTAAGAATGGATAAATGCAACCTACTCAAACTCAAACTCAAAGCATTTATTTCAATTAAACTTTGTACAGGCACTTTTGAATTGCCAAAATTAAAATAGTCTGTCAGTTAGTCAGAAAGTTGAAGCTAGTTGCCCATTCCAAAACGTAGATTTACGCTTTTAAAACCCTTTCTAAAAGTATTTTACATATAGTGCGTCATATATTGCACTTGCTAACCCTGTGATAATGCTAGTGGATGCGGCAGAGAGCCACCCACGACGACTATCTAACTTTCGAACCATTGGTGAGCGAAACTTTGAGGTTGAACTATTAACGGAATAATATCTAGGTAGGTTATGCATGCTTGCGATTTGTTTCGTAGTGGAATGTGGACACAGAACTGATAAAGGACTTTATCAAACTAATCTATTTAAACTGTATTTAGTCAAGTGAGTTTAGAGTCGTCGCCAAATAAATTCCTATAACTTCTGCATTTTTGGTTGACTGTTAAACTTATCCACAAAATAAAACGTAAATTTTAATCCCTACTAAGTTGGGATAGTGTCCATTCAGTCAATTCTGGATTAACCTTCTGGTCAAGCAGATTGTCAGATCGTGGAGCTCCTTATTTTTTGAGTTGAGCTGCACGATTACTGACAAATGCGTGCACTAACAGGTCAACTCAATCTGTGTGGTTCTTTCTTTCCACAAAAGACAATTTCAGTTATCAATTTACATGGTTTTCACATGATCTGAGTGTGTCCGTGACCTCTGAGTTTGTTTTGGTCTTTCTTCTCAGGCAGTCAGATAGGAAACGCCGACCTCATTTAGTTTTAAAGTATGATTGACGTGTATAAGTGTTTGTATACAAAACTAAATACTTACAGAAATAAAATCATTTATTATTGAAAATCACGTGAGCCGTTTAGTACCGATTAATTTTACCATCTTAGAAATAAGAATGAAGGTAGATCCACCAAACGTAGAAGATCCAAATTTCCAGCACCTATAACTGGATTAATCCACTTACCTATACTCTGGCTGACCCATATCCCCAGCATATCCAGCTGCAGCAGCCGATGGTACAGCTGCGCCCCGCGGGTGTGGTTCATAAATAGGTGGTAGAGGAAGGAGCCGCACCAGGGCGCCAGCGCCCCCAGCAAGTGGCACATCGATAGGAACCAGGCGCCGGGCCCGCTCCGCCACGGCAGCAGGCCTGGGAGGACCGCCAGTATGTACACCAGGGATACTCCTGTAACAACGATACAGAAGATGTAGGTAGTGACTAAAACTGAAAAGAGTATTCTTAGATGATTTGATCATTTTGAGAGGATGAATAAAAGGCGACTAACAAACGGTATTTACAAGGCAAATGTGAATGAAATCACTGGGAGGGGTCACTCTATCATCGCAAAATCCTGCATCTCGCAAGCAGAGTTTACCGCCCAACTAGCATAATTTACAACGACCCGACATGAATCATTGGGTAGTTGCCCGCCAGACACAACACCCGTCTGGTCGGAGGACCCTCCCTTTTCTATGGAGGATTCGAGTGAACTTTACACCCTGTTCCTCATACCTCTATAACAGGTTTATTTGCTCAAGCACTTTGCGGAAAAGCGATTATTATAACTCATTTCTAGATATAAAGTTCAGTTTATAATGGGGAAAATTCTTCTCTTATAATGGCTCAAACACGGTCATGCTGCAGAGAAAGGGTTTTATACCCTTTCCCTGCCATATATTTTTCCGCCGACACAAACTGTATAGATTTGGCTGAAAAATTGTTTGAGACAAGCCCATTTGGCTCTTGTCAGCACCTTAAGCGACGCCTTTAGCAAATAATTATAAAACATGTGCTTGTATGTTTATTGTGTATCTTTTTCAGGTTGCAGTTAAGTTTCATCATCATTATCATTCCAGCCGAAAGACGTCCATTGCTGGACATAGACAAGTGGCCTCCTCCAAGCATCGCCACTTTAACAGTTCCTGTGCTTCGCGCATTCAGCGGATTCCTGCGGCCTTCACCAATTAACTTTATGTGTAGGTATTTACTTAACGTAGGTACTCGTACATTATAAGGTTACATAAAAAATAAATTAATTGATGTCACCACTGTGTCATACATTCTGTACTCATTATACTAATAGCTAAAAGCATGACCACCCTCACCCAATTATGTCGGATGACGTCACTTGACATTGATTGTAAAATCAGTACCTACTTATTGTAAGCGCGATGCGTGGCTCGTAATAAACTATTCAGCCGCCCATGGTATGGAAATGATAAAAAAACCGATACTTTTGTAAGCCTAGACAGAGGCATGTATCGAACTAGTGAGAACAAACATACTGGATTTTTATTCATATTTTAATTGAGGCCCCAGTCAAACTCTTCGTTCAGTATTTTATCTATGTTACGTATCTTTTTCGTTTTTATCGATAAAATACCCAGTCGTGTCTACATCACTATCCATGCTAATATTATAAATGTGAAAGATAGTTTGAGTCCCGGGAAAGGACATAGGATAGTTTTTATCACGATATTCCTACGGGATCGACACTTATGCGGTTGAAACCGCGGGGCGCTGCTACTTTGAAAATATATACATTTATCGAATTCAAAAATATTAAGATCATCATATTACTATCGTCTGCTCTTAAAATGGTGAAGGAAAACACTTCGTGATGAAACCGGTATATTCTAGAACCAAAAAAATCGAAATCGAAGTCATCTTCCCATCCGCACTAGGACCGCGTACTAGATTAAAGCCTACTCCCTCTCAAAGAGGGCTGGTAGAAGCCAAGAAGGTAATCAAACATTATAAAAGTTTGTTCCAGCAAAATGAGGGGATCCACAATCCAAATTAAACTATCAATAATCGGTTCTAGCACTTCGCATTTTATCTTCTAACTTAGGCCATTTCAGTGCCCTGTTTTACACAGATAGTTCGCGAAAATGACTGGCAATATTAAACTCAATCACCACCTTATAGTGACTACCTCAATGCATGCTATCCACACATTTAACGCAAAACACGTCTGACCTCTACGTGCCTAGAAACTAAGGTGTCCCATTAATCTTATTAGCGCTGATAGTGACTTAACTTATTATATCCACTAAGGTGATTGTTAAAAATAATCAATAAATGCGCGTATGCTCACGCTCCCAAACACGTGATATTTCCCACACCTCACCGAAATCATTTTATCATCATTTACGCCCCGTACGCAAAATACCCGCTTGTCCGTCAATGAATTGCGGACACCAGCCTGTCGTTCTGCTACTAATCAACATGGCTCTTCAAATTTGACAGATGAGGAGTTCCAGATAATATGCATGTGCCATGCAATTTGCAAAACTTTGCTGAAAAGCTTCGTTAGTGCCTAGTATTCTACTGTTACGTATGTAACATTTATATATTTAATCTAGATAAATTTAAAAGGGCATCGAGGCAGACCCCGTAGAAGATGGCGGGTCGAGCTGGACAAAACAAACGACCAGAGGGGCCTTGGCAGAATCATAAAAGTATAGCATTATGAATCATAATGGACAGAACTGTTAAGTTAATCGTATGAAATCCCATTGGTGACCATTGCCAGGATCGCCCAGAGGACACGGTGGAGCACACGGTGGAAGTCTGCCCCGCTTGGGCGGAGCACCGCCGTGTCCTCGTAGAGGCGATCGGCAGCGGCGGCGACCTCTCGCGCCCGGCCCTGGTGCAAGCCATGGTCCGGGGCGAGAGGGAGTGGGAGGCAGTCACCTCCTTCTGCGAAGCAGTCATGCTAGCGAAGGAGGTGGCGGGACGGCTCAGGGAGAGAGCCTCCCGTCCCAGCCGCCGCGGGAGACGCTCCGGGCGTCGGGAGCCGCGCGACGACTCCCGGCCACCGTAGGCGCGGGCCTGCGGGCGGAGAGTAATGGGTAGCTCACCGTCCGATCAGGACCAGGCCCGTGCCGGACGGCGCGTACGTGTTCCACGCGCGCCTCAAAGAGATATAGATAGGGCCGAAGCCTGCCGGGTCAGCGGGATTGTCCGAAAGGGTTACCGCTGGCCCGGAACATAAAGGGCTAAGGAAGGAACACGGGTTTTAGTCAGTAAGAGTCTGACACTCCCTTCCGCTCCACCCAGAGCGGGAGGGGTCATTTGATGATTTCCCATCCGCAAAAAAAAAAAAAAAAAATCCCATTGGTGACGGATTTTTCAGTTATTTTTTTTGTCTGTGCTAAAATACCAATCAATCCAATCCAAATCCAATCCCAATCTCTTTGATTATACCTACGTAGTGCAGCGAAAAAAAAAAAACACGGACCGTCTTTGCCATATTATGATTCATAATGATATCTTTTTATGATTCTGCCAAACACAACACCTGGCCTTTTAGGCCCCCTGTAGTCCACATTAGCACTGGATCGCAAGTACTGGAAGTCATGGGAATAGACCTTTGCCTAGCAGTTGGATGATACAGGTAACATTAACTTTAAAGTAGTTGTATCCATGTTGCTTATAACAGGTACAGACGCCAGCACATCAAGCTACCCGAAACTGTCTTTTCCCAATCAACTTTGAACCTTATAATTTAGTGATAAAGTTGAAAATCTATTAAACGATGTTGTTATAGTTGTGACGGCATCTAAATCGCCACATGCGAACTAAGTATCACACTGACGTCACACGCAAAATCCTGCATCGCGCAAGCAGAGTTTACCGCGCAATTAGCAAATATACAACGTCCCGACATCAATTAGTCAGGCAGTTACCCACCAGACACGACGCCCGTCTGGTCAGAGGATCCTCCCTTTTCTATCATTATCTTCCCTGTTCCTCATACCTCTATATAGTTACCATCACAATATTAATAGGATTTATAAAAAAAACCCATTTTCAATCACGATGCCTTGTCTTAGATCCCGTCCCAAGATTCGGATACAGAATACACGAGGGAAAACCGAAATCTGATACCAATTAAATAATTCCGAACCCGTTCCTTTGTTCAAAATAGGTTGGTTTCAAAATACTAAAGAGGTTGTTTTTGTTTGTTTACCCATAACACGGAGTCGTAGTTTCCAACTCGGATAAAATAGAATAAAATCAACACAATACAATTTTGTTTTCTAATAGAACAACTTTATTTACATATTTTCTGTAGGCTTTGGAGGCAGGCTATGTTTATGAATCAGCCTACATTTGGCACGCTTCAGGCTAGTTTCGTTTTTATATTGAAATCGTATAACAACTAGCAACCCAATCTTGCTTTGTTTGGGATTTTTCTGTTATAGTAGTGTAGCTGAATTTTTGTATTTTTTGGCTGTCATGTTGCTTGCGGCTTTACTTGCACTCGGGGGAATATTTTTGTTTGTAGAAAAGTGCTCTCAAAACGGTGAAGGAAAACATCGTCAAGAAACCGGCGACATGTCTTTTTTTTTTTCGGATGGGAAATCATCAAATGACCCCTCCCGCTCTGGGTGGAGCGGAAGGAAGCTGACTTAAAACCTACCCATGTTCCTTCCTTAGCCCTGTATGTTCTGGGCCAGCGGTAACCCTTTCGGACAATCCCGCTGACCCGGCAGGCTCCGGCCCTATGGGGCCCCTCCTCGATGCTGACATCTCTTTGAGGCGCGCGTGGCACGCGGACGGCACATGTCTTCGAATTTTTGGACCGGCGCGACATGTCTTAGTACCAAAAATTCGAAGACATGTGCCGTCTACCAACCCAAATTGGGCCCGCGTAGATTACAGCCCACTCTTTCTCGAAGAGAGCAGGCCTGTGTCCCAGCAGTGGGAACATTGGGCTGATTATGCTATGCTTACACTATAAAAGTATCTTATGTTTTAATCCAAAATAGAGACGATCCGTGTGATTTTTATCCAAAACCGTTTAATCAATTTCTACGTCAATCTGTCGGTGTTAATGCAATACTTTCTGCTTTATTATATTCAGCAATACGGTCGTTTACCCGGACCTAACAATTTTCCACAATTACCAGTTTGGTTTTCAGAAGTCTTGCCCAGTTTTTTTTTATATACAAACAAACAAGAATACCTCTACTCGTGCTTTTATTGCTATGGGTAGGTTTCCTAAACATGTAGATTTAGGTACTAAGAAGGATTCTGCCAATATCATCCAATCATAGATTTGGAAAGTAAATATATACAGAAGAGTATGTTTATGTGTGTTTATTATATTGTGATATTAAATTTAGGTATGTATTTAGGTTGTAGGTATGTAATGTGTTTAGGTATGTATGTATGCATTATTTAAGTAAAGTGGGGGTGGACGGCTCAGACCTTCGGTATATAGGTATGTGGCGTCTCTCCGCAGACAGAGGCTCACCTCCCATCTTACACCGCATGCCCTGTCACCTGCACACGTGAGAACCTAATGGCTGCGTCAGCAAACGGTACACGCGTTGCTGAATACTGGGCAAAACCAATTTAAAAAATTGCATATGTATATATATCGTGTTATATTTGCCATCGACACGCTAAGAAGAAGAACAAATGCATGGGAAAATAGGTAGATGTTTATGTGAGTGAGAGTTAAAAACATGATACGTGATCTCTATACCTCAAGTAGGTACCATGATTTTCATCAAAATCACCCGTTTTCTAATCACTGATGAGCTGTTATCCGAGTTACGACGACAGTTTGTCATCCTTCTTGTAGATATAGAACGTGAGATGTTTCTCGTCGCCTTTGATACTGGCACATTTTCCTTAGTCTTACATGTATCTTTGAAGACACGCCTCTGATATTGCATGCCGTTTGCTTTCTCTGAACAAAAGTTGGGATGATGTAGATAGAAAAATAGAAAACTCTTTCTATGGTAGTACGCTAATTATGTGCATTAAAAATACATACATTCTCTGTCTTCTATTTTCTTATGCAGTCTTTCCAATCAAAGAATAGAATCGTCTTATCTCATATCGGCACCAGCTAAAAGGACATCATTCATTTCGTACCCAAAAAATTATATAATTAAAAAAAAGTTATGCTTAAAACATTTGAAATAAAAATGATGTTTTATAATTTTTAAGGAACCTCAAATAGCAGCCAGCAGCGGGTTAATTGTAGACTTTCGTTGTAAATAGTAAAAATGCTCAAGATGTTATTTACCATAGGAAACCAGTACTTTTTTTCCGGCACTTTAATTTTTCCGTATAAAATGTTCGACACCTGAATGATGTCCTTTGAAATTAATGCTCATAGCCGTAGTAAAAATATAAGCCAGCAATCTAGGTGCCTAGTAGCTTACTACTCTGAGTACGCCGGACATAGGTAGAGTCAGCATCTTCATTCGTGGAGGAAATTTTATTAAACGTCTTGTGTCTTCCTTTTATGTGTGAAAGTGGTAATCTACGGTTTCGCGAATATTTGTAAAATCCCCAAACGATTTCTGTAAATATTCAATCTTCAAAATAGATTCACGTTCCTGGTATGTAAGTATGATTCGAATATGAATAGTAACAAACATATTTTTCTGTGAAACTACAAAGTCGCAGCAAGTGATCGAATTTGTATAAATTGCAATTCCAATACTGATCGGGAATTGAACTCGATCTGATTGTACGTCCCGCAGCTGTCACATACATTAGATTATGTATCAAGTCCTCGATTGGATACAAGATGAGATGTAAATTAAAGTGATGCACGGGCGATGATCCGATATGGTTTAATATTCTCTTGTGGCACTCGTACACGATTCATTTATGAACGGAATAATACAAGTGGCACGGACATTGATCTTGAAACCCTATGTGTTGACATATTTCGTTAATTATTTAAAAAAAAATCTTGTTCCATTCATTTTGATCACGTAGGTACCTATTAGCGCTTTTCTACGAAACAGCAGATTTTTTTTTATAACCTTTGCCCAATATCTACGCCAGTGATCTAGAATCATGTGCTGAATTGATAGATACAGTTCCACTGCAAGGGAATGGCTTCTTCTCACTCAGAGAAGCCATGAGCGCTGATCACCACGCTTGCGCAAGACTAGATTAAGTTAGTTTGCATTATATATAAGTCCTCTTCCTAAAAATTTTTTGTTTTGCTGTCCCCACGATTGTTACGACTAATGTTACCTACCACCTAAGCATATACATTGTGGAATGCAATAAATGATTGAGTATTGGGACGGGTTGGCGATTTCAAACTTATATTACGTATTAAAGTACCTGGTTCATTTCACTCTTTCAATTTTATTCGCAGAATGCAATACTTATGCGTCATCCGAAAATAAAAATTCCTCGTAAAAATATTCATGGTGCGTTGCTTAATAAAGCTTTAATAAATGTGAAATGGAATGGAGTTCATGAGCATAGAATAATATTGTGTTCGCAAGCACAATGTTGGAATTTCTCAGTTATTTGACCAATAAACAATACATTATTCTAACAATAGGACAATAAATACATGCGTCATGTTCGTAAACGGGCGCCGTCAGTAGGGACTGGTCATCTCTTTGCTGCCATGGCTTATTTTAATTTAATTTAATATTTGACATGTTTTTTTTTTCTCGTCTTTTCATTACGGACGCTTTTAACGTTCTGCATCGTTCTCACATGCATAATTTTTAACATGAATGATGTAAACAAGACTTTGTAACCATATAGTTTTGATTTGAAAGAGTGTCCATGGAGTTTCTTGCCCGTTCTTTTCCATAGGTACCTACGCTTTGGAATAGGCAACTAGCTTCATCTTTCTGACTGACCGACCCCTTGACAATTCAAAAGTGCCTGTAATTGGTTTAATTGAAATAAATGCTTTGTGTTTGAGTTGAGTTTGGGACTGAGTTTTGATGAAAGATTTAACACTGTTTAATTTGTTTTGCATTGTAGGTACCAAAAAACGTTTTCGTTTCTAATGGTGGAATGGTGATGCATAGTGTGTCTAAGGGCGAAAATGCAAAAACTCTTACTAAAATGTCTAAGGGCGGGTTGTTTCACGTCCACTTGATGCACGCGAATACCTACGTCAAAAATAGTGCTTACTATCGTCAAACCAAATTACAATTATTACTAATTAAATTATGGCCTTGACGTACCTACGTCAAATAACAACGATTACCTAATCATTATTATTTGACGTATGTATGTTACGTTAACCAAACGGCCATTAGTCTATAGGTACCATTATTTTGTATACATTCGTGTCTCAGTTTCAGTAATTATAAACTATATCCCACTGATCTTGCCCTCCCACTGATCTTGCCCTTTGTGCCCCGAAAAATGGAACCATACCATACCTCTGCGCTGCCACCGACGACGCCGTGGAAGTGGCGAAGTTTTGGGCCAACAAAATCTAATTTACTGTCGTGCCATCGACACGACGAAGAAGTTATCGTAACCACGGAATAACAAAAACAATTTTTATTATTCCGTGATCGTAACTGCCCTTTCATAAGTTCCCTAAAGGTTCACGGGCAACTAAAATTGCTCAATCCTGGTCAATTCTCGTCAACTATGACGTCACGACTAAATCCAGCAATTTAGAGCGATGGCAACATGTAGTAACCTATTGCCAGAGATACGGCCACACAATAACATGCATTATGGAGCAACTTAAAAAACTAGGCAATACAAGTCAATACGTTCATACACTAGTTAGCAATCTCTGGCCATGGACGAAGTTTTGCTTTCAGCGGCGGCTTGTAGTGCTTTTGTGATCATCAGTTTAAATGAAAAATTAGAAAAGAAATAGACGGATTTGGGTGCGAACATACTAGCAAGACGAAAACCATCTTTATTATGTGATAATATGGATAATTATTTATTGCACTGCACGTAGAAAGAAAGAAAATGCTCAAAAAATTGCCCGTGTGAGCACCTTAACGAACAAACTGTCATTTTTATCGAAAAGTAGAAAAATAACATAGAATTAGTTCTATGTTATCTTTCTACTTTTCGATAAAACACTTGACTTGTTCCAATGTTCTCACATTTAGTAAACTACCGGCCGGGCGGCCGAGCGGAAAATATAAATTCATTTTCGACAAAGTGAAAACCTTTTTCATAAAGTACTTATGAGAAATGTTTTCATTAATGTTTTCGATATTGTTTAGTACTGTCCAAGAAAACATTATTTATTGTGTCCAACGAAGCTAATCGTTTACTGATTTAAGTTATTTACAATGATACCTATGTTTTGAAGAAATGTTTGATTTTGATTTAATTTACGGTTTATATGTAGGTACCTTCTTAACTTGTGTATCGGGTATAAGCAAAATCAATTTGTAATGTTTTCATGAGCATATATATTGGTATAGTTAGCATATATTATGTTATAGGTATAGTGGCTCGGAAAGTACCTACATTAATCCGTTGGTCCCGATTATCACTCGTAGATCTTTGACAGTAGTTACGGGTAGTAAGAAGCATAAGTCTGTCAAGCAGTCCTACCAAGGTTTATCGTGTTACCCAGTAACTGTGTTGTGGAGGTCAGATAGGCAGTCGCTGCATGTAAAATACTGGTATTCAACTAAATTCAATCTGGTTAGACTGGAAGCCGACCCCAACATCGTTGGGAAACGGCTAGACAAATTGATTTTAGTAGTTACTGAACGAGTTTTTATTTATTATACGATTAAATCACGAATAATCTTATAATCTCGGGCAGAATACGAAACGTATTTCGCGTTTATTTTATGAATTTTTTTACGTATCTTGCGGCTTTGGGTTGCCTCGCCTGCAAACGAAATGGCGGGAAGATAAAATATAAATGATAAACTAAAAAGCTTTCTACGTTGGTTTAAGATTTACTAAACGTAATACTGCTTCTTAAGATTTCAATCTTCGCAAAAAATTAAAAAGCTGAAAACTCTAAACTCGAAAAAACTGAAGATAAATCCAAGAAAGAAATAAACAGCGGATTGTTTTGGGACGTGTCATGTGACGTAACGAATTGTTTATCGAGGCTTTCGCCCGTCTTTTAGTTTTTTGTCGAAGTTATATTCCATTCACTCTACTTTACTTGACGGTATTGTTAAATCGTGTGTAGCAAGGCGTGTAAGGCTTTTCATCTTTTTCGAAAAAGAACCGGAGTTACCAAGACGGCTTGCAGAGTGAGCATACCGGAGCAAACTGAAGTGGCAGTGGGCTGGCCATGTTTGTCGAAGGACATATATGGCCGGTGGAGCAGACGAATCCTGGAGCGGAGAACTCCAGGACGGGGACATACCACTCCGGGACAGGGCAAGCGTAGTGCGGGACGCCCCCCCACCTAGA
Organism: Oligia latruncula; assembly: GCA_948474745.1. Taxonomy (NCBI): domain Eukaryota; kingdom Metazoa; phylum Arthropoda; class Insecta; order Lepidoptera; family Noctuidae; genus Oligia; species Oligia latruncula. The sequence goes on along the minus strand of OX419693.1, from coordinate 14,618,207 downwards.
TGGACCGACGACCTAAAGAAGGTGGCTGGGGCAAACTGAATGCGAAAGGCGGAGGACAGGTGTTGTGGCGCAGGCTCGGAGAGGCGTATGTCCAGCAGTGGGTTTGCGATAGGCTGAGTTGATCTTTTGGAGCTAACTGTATAATCAAAACCACCATTCTCAGCGACATCAGTCAACCAATATCATGATACCATCCTATAATCCATAGGTACCCAGTGTAAGGTAAGCATACACAGACTCCCGACATTAGCTAACCGAGGCCGTCGATCGACCGCAGCAACTATGGACACATCGTCAGCAAATGTTTCCTTAGGACACTTTGTTTTTACGGAAGAGGTAGCCAGAGGTGAATTGTAGGTAGTTACGTACTTACGTATTCGTCAGTAATGTTAAAGTCCCGTAATAGGTACTTATTGGGAGTTAATGGGACTTATTGCCAAACCGGGCACATAATCAAGACGCTGGGTTACTCTGCAATGGCACAACATACTTAGTTGCAATACCTAAGTATTCACTTTTATAGCTTAAAAATAGAAATCCCTAAAGTTACTTATAAAAAGCTTATCTTAGATATAACAATGATCAATGTCAGCTCGTTATATCGTAAGTTCAAAAACATGGTGCAGCCGTGCAATGAATATTATTGATTTATCCAAAATGTGACTGTCTGAAGTTTTAAACAACTATTTACAACAATGTAAGTACTTAATTATAATATGTAAGAAAACTCACGCTAAGCAAATAAAAATTGCAAATCGATCATTGGAGGCAAATGACTTCCATGACTTTTTATGATGACCATGATTCTAAAATCCCGGGAATATCCTAATATCTAATCTCTATTGTTCTCTTCATTTTATGGTTCTAAGAATTTATGTATGTAGATATGTATAACAAAGAAAGTGCGACCTGCGCGGGCTGTAGGTAATAGTGGAATTTTCTTACATTTCTGGTACACAACACTTTTTGTAGTAGGAGTATAATGTAATTAGGAAGGATCCCTTGAGTGTTTATCTAAGATGTGGGTTTACTCTCGATAATCTTCTTTCTTTCTTTTCTTTATTTTTGATGCTTTTGTGTTGGTAGATGAATGGAATATGAATCGAGACGAAGGCGGCGAATTGCTTTTTTATATTGTTGGTATTATTTTAATTTCAATTCCAATTGTGCGGTAGGCGGATACCATCAAACAACGTCTGTATTGTGATCAAGCATCTGCTGATTTAAATAGATGCAAATGAAGAAATTAAAATAAACAGTACCTACATATTTTTGGTTTCACGACCCGTCAATCAAAAACGGTTCTACGGCTTAGCCGTGAAAACGTTAACAAACAGACAGACAAATAAAACTAAAGCAAAACTCTATTATTATAATACCGTCTCTATCTCATTATTCTCCCCAAAGTATGAAAAAATCTTAGTTTTCTGGCTTTTTTAACCGACTTCTAAAAAGGAGGAGGTTCTCAATTCGGATGTTTATATTTTTTTTGTAAATTACAATGTAAAATATTAAATGACTAGCTTCTGCCTGCGGCTTCTACCCGCGGCTTCGCCCGCGAGGTATGTCGATAAAAACTATCCTATGTCTCTGCCAAATTTTATCGAAATCCGTTCAGTGGTTTAGGCGTGAAAAGATAACATACAGACAGACAGAGTTACTTTCGAATTTATAATATTAGTATGGATTTTCTATTCACACTTTATGACGTCGTAAAATATTGGTATTCAGCTGCATCCGGTTAGACTAGAAGCCGACCCCAAAATAGTTGGGAAAAGGCTAGGCGGATGATGTGACTTTATGACGTCAGGAAGAACATCTATTAGTAATTATCTCGAAGTCGAATCCATAAAGTCGCAAAAAGTTTAAAGAGTGATTAATTTAAAGTATCCAAGCAGATTCGGGTTTCATTTTAAAAGGCCGAAAAACAAAAAGGCTCTCCTATTAACCGCCCAATCAATATTGACATTGAATTGACCTTTCCGGGAGAAAAAAGATAGAAAATGTAATTAGTTCGGGTTATTTGCGATTGGTGTTTTAGTACCTACAATTAACAAAGGAGATAAGTATTCTTTCAGCAGAGTTAAGGAGATAAGTATTCTTTCAGCTGAGTATTAGTCCAGCACCCTAACTGCGTAATACACTATCAATCACAATCTGAATCATTTTGAAGGAAATTGCTAATCCATTGCTTCATATGTTCGAAAAGTTAGTCGGGTCAACAATGTAATTAACGCAAGGAATATTGTTGAACTGTCAAAATAAAAGCCATTCCTACTGTGTTACGCAATTACCCTGCAGTATCTACACAATAATAAAAAAAAATGCTGTTCGTTGGTAAGTGCATCACTTCCAGAACCTCTGGACCGATTTGGCAAGTTATTGTTTTAAAATGTTCGTAATAGTCCAAATTAGGTATTTATGGAAATCATTATTGGAAATCCCGGAATATGTTGAAGTACGGGAAAATATATAATACTAGCTGCGCAGAAAACCAATCGAATACTTGTATTCCTGAAGCAATTTTCTAAAACTTAATAATAATTTTATATGCAGGACGTGTTTAGAATAATTCTAACTTGGCTTGCAATTTCCTAGTCTTCAGTGACAGTGCACATATGTGATTGTACACACCTACACTGTCATTATTGCCGGAACAACTAAGTAGTAGATACTTAAGTCCAATATTACGCGGTAAAACGGCAGGCTAACAGCAGGCTTCTGGTCTAACAGGTTTGTTTTATGTGGTTTTATTATAAAACTAGCAAATATGGTTCAAAAATATGAATGTGATGTCTTTATTCGGACTGTATACCTATTCTACATTTTATCCCCAAATCAACAAAAACACGCTCACTATCTGTTGCTTTTTCCTCAATATTAGACTAAAATGATGCCCATTTTCCTTCTTCCCAAACGAGACGACTCTAAGGATAAGCACCGGAGAAATAACCGCAATACAGAGTCGGTAAGTTTCTAAATGAACTCGGGAAAATACTGGCTATTCCACCTGGGAAAAGTTAGTCCAATCAGCGATACTAATTATTTCTCCCGCGTTGAAAAACTAATCTACCTTTTCTGACTTTAATGCAAACTCACGTTTTTGCTGACCTCGGGGAAAGAAAGAAAATAAATAAATAAATTCCTGGAGAGTTCGGGTGGAGCACAGAGCACGGAATTGCCGCGCCGCCGGGCAGCGTTTAGAATCGGCAGTTCTAACCAAATTCGTGGCGTTAAAAAATCGTTGAGCGCACAAATTCTGTCACGGATGGCCTTCGAAACTGTCAATTTCTAAATGTAATTTGTATCGTAGTACGAGAAAACGGTGACACGTTTGGTTTGTATAGAAAGTGTTGAACGTGCCGCCTCTAGCACTGTACCAACACTTTAGGAATGTTTCCTTTTTTAACTTCTGTTATTGGGTAAGTCTGTCGATGGACCGAAACTTCTCCGTATTGGGTTTCAAACAAAACCCTTCGGATATGGGATCTTTGCGAAGCTATTTGTTTAGAATAAAATGTTGAGGAAAATATTTGAACTGTTGCTGAAAGGTCAAACTTATCAGAGTTATTGAGCGCAACTTTCTGCCTCGCTGACTTCTCTTTCCATCGCACATAAAATCCTGTAGCTAATACATTGCTCACTTTAAGACATTCTTGTTATATCGCTTGCTTATACGTACAGTATGTTGCCTTTACGACTAATCTTTTATACTTCAGAGTAAAATCAAAAATGCTGTATCGGCAATGTGAGTTTCTATAATTACCACGTGACGTGACGATATTATCGTTGACGTTCACGGCATCACGATAATAACACAGGGAAGTTAAATGTATCACATTATTAATATTATAAAGGCGAAAGTTGGGGTGTGTGTGTGTGTGTGTGTGTTTATATGTTTGTTACTTCTTCACGCTCAAGCGGCTGGACCAATTTTGATAAATTTTTGTATGGAGGTAGCTGACACCCTGGATTAACATATAGGCTACTTTTTATTCCGATATTCCCACGGAATCAACATTTACGTGAGTGAAACCGCGGGGCGCAGCTAGTGGAAATTTAATTATGACGGTTTAAAATTTTGTTACAACGTGCACATATGTCCATACATTTTATGGACATACGTGCACAGGGAGACGTCTACGATAATATTCTCACATTAGAAATTTTAAAATCGCACAATATGTCAGATTTTAACTGTACAAAGTAAACGTAGGTACTATACAGATAGGTTGTTAGCGTCGGTACCGCTGTTTCATTATGTGCTCCATATTTGCGTGGGAGTGACAACATTGATACAGGTACGTAATTACGTATAGATTTCAATACTCAGCTCTGGGCTTTCGGTCGGAATATCCTTTGTGCACTATAATACCTAACATTGTTGGTATAAAGCCCGCTTTCGTGCGATTTTAGGCAACCCACGCTTATGTAAAGCGACATACATGTAGTAGGTGTTTGTATTTCATTGTATTTGCCAGGTTATTCTGTAAAAAATCAAGTTATGTTTTTATTCCTCGACAAGCCCTGTCATAACCTTATTAATCCCATCAGCCAGGATGATAGGATTTCGCACCGACCCAAAGTAAGATTTTCGATACAAACTTTCATCCTCTATTTAACCCCTTTAGAGAATCAATCATTAAACTCAGCCTGTTGCAGTCCACTGGTGGATATAATTATGCCTCTCCCAGGCTGCGCCACAACACCCTGTCCTCCGGCTTCCGCATCCAGTCCGTCCCAGCCACTTTCTTTAGGTGGACCGTCCATCTAGCTGGTGGGCTTCCCACACTACGCTTGCCGATACGCGGTCTCCACTCAAGGACTCGTCTGCTCCACCAGCCATCGGTCCTTCGACAAACATGGCCAGTTCACTGCCACTTCAGTTTAATTACTCTACAAACTATGTCGGTAACTCCGGTTCTTTTCCAGACAATTTCGTTCCTGATTTTATTCTTCAAAGAGACTCCGAGCATAGTTCGCTCCATACCGACCTTGAATTTGTGGACCAGCCCGACCGTCAGTGTCCACGTTTCGGCACCATTATGTCATGACGGGCAGGGCGCACTGGTTGAAGACCTTAGTCTTTGAACACTGCGGGATAGGCGACGAGAAGACTGGACGGAGTTTTCCAAATGCTGACCAACCCAACTGGATCCTTCTGTCGGCTTCTTTCTCAAAGTTGTGTCTACCGAGCTGGATTACTAGTAATCCTTTAAAGAATGACTTTTGAAAAATCCTTTCTTAGCGCGGAACTCTCTCTGAAAAATGTAATGTTTATAGACCCTTGAATTAATGAAAGCAGTATTTTTATTCAGTAAAATTTAATAAGTAACAGGTACCTAACTGAACAAAGAAATAAAAAGATTCAAAACTAATATAGAAACACTACAGTAAACACATTTTTCTGTTTTTCCGAGCACTCTGTTTGCATGCCCGCATGGTACATAGATCTCGCTAGAAACAACAGAGTTTCAAAAAGCAACAGCAAACAACGCACGCACAAAGCATCACCTTTGTACCTATTTTTCTGCTCTGTTTTTTTCTTGTCTGTTTATACAGGGTTATTTGTGTAAAACACCAGCAACCTCTTAAGAGGTCATTGTACTCATCATTATGAACAACTTTTACTATGGGACCAAACCTGAAATCGCGAAAAAAAAATCAGCTGTTCCCTACATTTTGACGAGTTATACGAACATAAATGTAGGGAACAGCTGATTTTTTTTTCGCTATTTCAGGTTTGGTCCCATAGTAAAAGTTGTTCATAATGATGAGTACAATGACCTCTTAAGAGGTTGCTGGTGTTTTACAAATAACCCTGTATATGTGTGTATATAAATCACACTAATATTATAAAGGCGAAAGTTTGTGAGTGAGTGTGTGTGTTTATATGTTTGTTAATTCTTCACGCTCAAACGGCTGGAACAATTTTGATAAAATTTTGTATGGAGGTAGCTTACGCCCTACTTTTTATCCCGATATTCCCACGGGTTCGACATTTACGCTGGTGGAATCGCGGGGTGCAGCTAGTGGTAAATAAATAAAATACATCCCCTATGATCCCTGTCGGGTAAACCAAGTTGCACATAAAGCAATTTATTAGAGACCCTTATCCTATATATCTAATCTAACAAAGATTCAGGACGCTTTGTAGCTCCGGAGAGAGTATGCAACTTATCATAACTCTTACATAAGGTATGGGATGCGCGTCTAAACTATAGTTAACTGTTTCCACTTAGGTCAGGTCAGTATATGAATAAATAAGGTGGACTACAATAGAAGTGCCGGTGGTACACGATGGTAGACGAGTAAATAAACTATTTGTGCCATTTCCCTGAATTGTGGACGGTCTGATTACTGATGCAGAGCTAAGGTATAGACTTGCTATAAACGAAGACGCGCCCCACTCTTCTTACTAATCGCTAGTGGTTATCGCTAGTTAATTCCGCTAGTGTTTTAGTTTTTTGATACACACTCATTACCCACTAATAAGTAATTACTGTGTATCGACCAAACTAAAGCACTAGCGGAATGTTGCACACTTGTAGGTACTGTAAGCGAATACGAAGAAGAGTGCGTCTTCGTGGATGGCGCTATCTGTACATCGACGTGAAGTGTCAATCAAAGTTAAAATAGACTTGTTCTAATTCCTGCGGTGCTATTCTGTAAAAATCTCACCGTGAAAACTTAAGTGAAGTGAACGTGGAGTGAGTTGTTAATAGTGTCAATTCCTCTAGCAAAAGCAAACTTACTTCATCTAAGTTTTCACGGTGAGATTTTTACAGAATCGACCGGCTGATTTGTTTATCGGTGGAGTAGAATAAATACAGGGGCTTCTATCGACCAGTGGTCCACTTTAGCCCTGGATCGGAAGTCACGGGAAGAGACCTTTGCCCAGCAGCGGGATGTGGCAGGCTAACAGTAACAGGGGCTTGGGTTAATAGGACAAAAATATATAAAATATTAAATTTTAAACTACCAAACAAAGACTAAATTGGTACTTTGAAAACAAAATCTTTGTTCTACAACATCAGCGTAAACTTTTCCGTCCATAATGGCTAATTTAAATACTTTTACGAGAACTTCCGATATTGTCTGGACGTTTAAAAGGTTTCGCGTTAAATTAATGTAATGTAATCGGTCTAAGTCTTTTATTAAAATGTTGCAAAAGTGAAAATCGAGGTCAAGAACTGGACCATTTCGCAATAAAGAAATAAGCAGAAATTTATGAAAACGAAATTCCGAAAACGCAGCACTTCCGTTTCGTTTTTTCACCGTACTACCTAGTACGGTGAAAAAAAAAATTAGGTACGTCACTAGTTTTATTGATAGAGCGAAATGTATATTTCCCTGAATTTCATTCATGTTAGGATAACTACGAAACACACCTGTAGCTGACTGTCTTGTTTTAGTTAAATGCAAATGAAAGACTTCAGTAGTTTAGACAATGAAGTATACAATTAAAAAGTTTATATAATACATATTATATTATCTTTATTTATTTATTTCATAGATCGCCAACAGAGGCTATTACATGCACGTTAACATAAACAAGAACAAATACAAGGGTGTGCGCTTCCAATTATAGGAGACCACATAATTCACTTATTATCTAGGTAATCTGAGTGTCGAGGCAATTCAGCTGCTAGACATCACGGACATAGTGAGTAGGCTAAAGAGAACCAGTTCAGTTAGTTTAGTGTATAATAGTAAATGAATAATAGTAATATATTGCTGTGCTATAGGTACATATAACACATGAACAAAGTGTTTTATCAATTATCAGATCGATCCTAAGAAAGTGCAACGAAATGGTGTAAAAGTGCAAATTTACACTAAGTATTCTTAGTACATAATCTATCTCGTAAAATAATAAATTAGAGTTTGATTGCGTATTAAGACTAATAAGCAATTACATTCGAGAACTTTCGTTCCTTTTAATACAAAAAAAATGTTAATCGGACTTTTCCGGTGTCAGTTTTCTACCGAAAATGCAGCTTTGACCGAATTTTAAAATATTGAAGGTCTATTTATTGTTTAGGTAAGTACCTAATCGGATCTTTCCATTAGTATTCAGAACGTTAAATTAATCAAAACTAATTCAATCGCTGGATGATTGGGAAAACTGATTAATTTGCTAGGTAGTAAATAGAATAATGTAGGTATGTGTGAGTGCGTGACGTATATGTGTGTGAGTGTGTTTCTATTGTATCAGTCATATTTCAATAAATATCTACATTATTACTCGAATTCAGCACAATATAAATTGTGTCGAATTGATCAAATAGCTGGTCGACACGACGTTGTAAGTACGTACCAAAAGTATAAAGTTTTAAAAGCAAACGAAGTGATGAAAAGCCGGGCAATGATCCAAGTGAGAAAGGAAAATATCGGATTTGCATATGCCATGTGAATGATTGGAGAAAAAATAAAATTATCTTTTAGTGAAACAATACTGAAAATTTCATCAAACTTTTATATCTAGAATAAGTCTTAAACTGAGAATTTTTGAATTTTTTACAGTTTTTCATACTAGAACTGTCAGACGTCAATTTTATTCCACGGATAAAATATATCTGAATTTGGTGAATACAGCCCTAAAAGTTTTTTTAAATCATAACATAGATTAGCCCACGTTCTAATCCTAGTCAGTTGACATCACAAACAATGTGTACCAACATTCAAAACCCACGATCCGTCGTACTCAACGGAATATATTTAATGGATGTGGGTATCGGTGCCAAAGTTGGCGAACTTTGCCCTGTGTGAGAACACTGGTGAATTATAGATGGTGCAGACGTGGTTACTGCGTTGAGGCACAAAACATGTACATGAGAGAAGTTCCATTCAAAAGTACGCTAGTGCAAACATTTTGATAATGGACTTATTCTAATGCATATTCCTTTGATTACCTATTGCTTGCAGAGTCTGCATCGGCGCCCGACCAGGAGCGCTAAAACAAAGCATCTCGCCGAGTCCAAGAGAAATGATTCGATTATCTTGGAACCTATCAGAATAATACAGTAAAGGAGTAGGAAAAGCCGATACATCTCTATGTCCCTCATTTCAAGCAGAAGGCAGAAAATGGCTAGGCGAAGGGAACGTTCCGAATATCTGAAAGTACTTGGCAAATGTCAAAGGATGGTGATGTGAAAGTGTGAAGTACGTGCTACTTCCCTAAACAAATTTTTACACAAGTTCTTGCATCTACTAAGACCGGCCACCTTTACCGTAGCGACTGTTTCCCTGTGAGACATTGAATCACTCATTGCCCTCTGTCTTCTGCAGGGTTATTTCGTTACACACCAATGCCTTAAATTTTGACAATTCAACAATAACATTCATTGCGTTATTTACGTTGTTGAACAGACGATTTTTTCTAACATATGAAGAAATGGATTAACAATTTCCTTCCAAATCATTCGGATTGCGTTTGAAAGTATATTAATTACGCAATTAGGGTGCAGCTTCTATGATGACATCGTGCAAGCTCCTAGGTTCAATATTGATTGGTTTGATAACGAATTTGAACTGGGCGGGAATGCATTTATCCAATTAAGACTCGCTTGCAGTTTCAGAGGACTTAACTTTTTAGTAATAACGATTTTCTTGAAAAAATTGTCTTCACCCAGCTTTTTTACAGTATGTTTACGGTCAATGGGCTTAGTAATAATAGCCGCACGGGTCCATCGATCAGGTTAAGCTGCGCTTGCCGCGGCTGGTCCGTGGACGGGTGACCACCTTTACATACAATGATCCCTCCGTGCCTCGGAAAGTACGTAAAGCCGTTAGTCTCGGCTGTCGTTCGTGGGTGGATCTTTGACAGACGTTACGGGTCGTCAGAAGCCCGAAAGTCTGACAACCAGTCTTACCAAGGGGTTTCGTATTACATTCGTTGTGGAGGTCAGATAGGCAGTCGCTCCATGTAAAATACTGATAGTCAGCTGCATCCGGTTAGACTAGAAGCCGACATCAACGTAGTTGGGAACAGGCTAGGCAGATGATGATGTATATGGTCAAGGGTTGCTGTTTTCATTCATGGGTTCGTGGGTTCATCGATTTACCTACTCAGTTGCATTTTCTTTAGGTTTTCGCATATAAAAAACAAAATCAGCGACTACTGCTTTCACAGAAGATCGATCTTTCTCAATCTATATACGAGTATTATGTTATAATTAAACCAGATTTTAAAGAAGCGTGTGTTGACTTTTTGAAAATTAATAGTGAATTTCCTTTTAACGTTTTCAAATTACACTGTCTTGTGTCTGAATCTGTTTCTAATTCAGTCTTAATTCCATTATTGCCTTCATAAACTCTAATAAGATACGCAGTAGGTACGCTGAAAATTGAAACTGTCTGCACCGTATAAAACGCGTTTGGCGCGTATTAAAACCTATCAAACCGGCTGAACGGGTCGTACGGAGCTCCTCCGGTTTAGTTCCGGCATTACGACTCAATTCCTGTGTCCACGTTAGCTTCATCTGATGTTCATGTCGAGTTTTTAATCCTCCTATGCGCCGTAGTTGGCGAACTTCCAATTAAGGGTTGTAAATGGGAATTAGCTATTTTAATTGGGGTTTTTATTCGTAGTCGGAGCGCTGTATATGCCTGTATGTACGCTTACAAATTTCAAAGTGGTGCCTAATGAAAAGTAAACAGCGTGGAACGAAGCTCGGTTTATCCGGTTATCGGTAATTGATTAAAGTGAAGCTCGCGATGAAATGACTGAAAAGAGAATACAAGAAGAGTTTTCAATTCCTCTACCTTTGGTAAAATGATATGTGCAATTGCAAATCAACGTCAGGTCACCTTGTGTTGTCATCTGAAATTATGCTGAGCTGAGGTCCTTTTGGTATTATAATATTTGTATTCAGTTTTTAAAGTTTAAAGGTGTATTTATTTTGCTATAATGCCAATAAATGCATTTTTCTTTCTGTGAATGTGAACAAATTTTGATAGGTAAGAGATCCATAAAATTATTTCTAGCCACTAGAGAAATGTGCTCATCTGTAAAACAAAGTCACTTTTCATCCGTGTGACCTCACAGATTTTCAAAACTACACAATGTATCTACTGTTGACTATTTCTCTTTTGTGCTCGTGCGATTATAGATCTTTTATGTCTTTTTATTTCTTTATAATTCGAGTTAATTATCTTTTGTATGCACGGCATAAATAATCCTATTTTTCTTTCTTTTGAATGAATTTTTATGCGGTATACACTACCATTAAGAGCATATACTCTGAAAGGTTTATGTTTATAAATAATTAATACTTTCATATTTAAGTTCGACAGATATAGGAATTTCGATATTTTGACATGTCGCCATTGCACCCGTGGAAAACAGGGGTCGCTAATTCCTTATAATTTAAATCGATTAAAAACGCGTTTAGCTTAGGCAAAGATTTTAATAATGCATACATTATACCTACATGCATACGAACAGTTTAATATGTATAATGACCTATTACGATTCTACACATAGGTGTCCTTGTGTGGTTTACAATTAAATCGATTTAATAAATTATTGTGCAATCAAATATGTGCACACCATAGTGACAGTATGTTCGATGCATTCATGTATAAGTACCCTTAAATGGAGTACCGTCTCGTTCTCAGTGAAAGGAGTGGGCCATAGGTTATTAACCACGCGGGCCCAGTGCGAATTGGTAGATGTCACATGTCTTCGAATTTTTGGTTCTAGGACATGCCGGTTTCCTCACGATGTTTTTCTTCACCGTTTCGAAAGCAATGGTGATGAAATTATTTACATGAAGTAAGCCCGTAAGTCGCGGCCGTTACCACTGGGCTCCGTTCAGCTTTGCCAGATTTTTTTTCGGACAAAGCGGGATTTTGAAACCCTTTGATGAGTATAAAAAGCGGGATTCTTTCGTCGAAAGCGGGACAAAAGAAAACGAAAAATAATTGTCCAACCGTCGAGAGAATGCGTTCCTTAGTGCTTGGCCAGACTGGCAGCAAGGCAAGGGCGCGGGGCGGGCGCGGCGCGGCGTACTTAAGAACTTCATTTGAGTGTCCATAGTGGGCACGCGGGCGCGGTGAGCGTCGCGGGCTGCTTGGCACGGGGAGCACGCGGGTATCTCACGCCATAGCTCGTTCACACAAGTGACCGCATTAGGTGCGCGGGTGGCCCGCGCGGTGACCGGGGCCCTCAAATTAGTTCGACCTTTTTTCTAGTAAAAATAAGTCTTCTTCATCCATATTATTTCGACCAAACACTGGACACGACAACACTTACAACGCAGCCGCGCTCGACTGCGGACAGACAGATAGATAGCGCACGTTCTCGCAGCCGCGCCGCTCCCCGCCTGGCCGCTGGCCTGGCGCTGCCAGTCTGGCCAAGCACTTACACTTATTATTGCGACAATTCTAGTAGCTAATAAAGATCAAATTCGCAAAACACAGGGAAACTGACAGGTGTCAAGAACGCATTTGTTACTTATTAAGTATTTTATTTGAGTTTAAAATGATGATAGATAGTCGTAGAAAATGTATTTTAATGAAAATATGTTACTTTACTAATCAAATAACAACTGTCTGGTTTACCTTGTAAGGCAGTTAAGTCTTCAGAGAAATAAAATATTATATAAATAAGTAATACAAAAGGGAAAGGGCTAATTACCGAGATGACGACTATTAGAGAAGTATGGAAGAAAAACACAATGTTGCACCGACCCCAAATAAATTGGTATAAGGGCGGAAGAATCCGCAAAAAAAAAAATCGATATCTTGTGTCTGCGGCTTTATGGGGATCTACACCTTCCAAAAGTCTTGAAGAGGTCCCGAGAGAAGGTTATGGTTCAAGTTTTTAAGGGACAAATTTAACGAGTTCCATAAAACGTTGAACTAGGCATACAATTATGAGCTGCGTATTTTTTTTTTGTTGATTTTTAAAAAGGTACCTTGCATTTTAGATCTTTATTCGTCGAATCGTCTAGTTAGTAGGTAAAGACATCGATCGGTCGATTTATTATCTCGATCGGTAAGTCTAAAGCGAAAAAACTTTCACCATAATTTCCATAGCATAGGTGCATAGCTAATGATGATAGCTCTATGAAGTCACCAGCCTCAAAAATAGCCCACACTTAGAGTCAACTGTTACCTAGAACCTTATCACGCTATCTAGCAATCAACGAGTTTACCTAATGACTCCGATACCCCCTCCGCCCATAGATGAAGGCTGAATAAACACGTTGCCTTTGCCACTCAATAATAAATGATTAAGTTTTAAAATGGAATTTTAGTCTGCAAGAACTGATGACTAGGCAGTATGGTCCCTGACCCTAGTCTGTTCCACAAGGAAAAAAAAATCTGTCTGCAAGTGACTTTATAAAACTTTTAACTAAAAGGAAATAACAACATTGGTCTTTTTGTGAACAGTCTTGCTCTGCTTTGAAAACATTTAACTTAATGAGAACTACACTACGAATCTCAGGCAGGAATCTATCTAAGTATATCTAATTATCTATACTAATATTAAAGCTGAAGAGTTTGTTTGGTTGAACGCTAATGCATTTTGGGATGCATGAAGAAGCCTCCTCGTGTAGCGTAGTTTGTTCCGCCAGTTACTCAACTGAACCGAGTGCTCGGCGCATCCTGGACAGTCACACCCAACACCTTATTTGACTGGCCAATTCTTCCCTTGCGGTGGCAGGAATCTTCTGGGCACGCTCGTTCCATCATAGACCTCATCCATCTCTTTCCATCAGGCGTAATTGAGGTCAAGAGCGGGCCATTCAAAACAAAAAAATATATTTTTATACTACCAGACGGATTTGAAAATTATTTTTGCATTTGATAGCCCAATTCTTGAAGAACGCTAAAGGCATTTCACATCACGCTAAGACCCTTAGGAACTGAGCAAAAATAAAAAAAGTCAGAAAGAACGTTAAGCGAAAACGAAGTAGTAGCGCGGGCAAGCGATGCGATGCGACGAGGTGGGTCGGAGGAATAAGAAATTTCACGTGGTGGGTCGGAGGAATAAGAAATTTCACGTGAACGAAATCGCGGGCAGAAGCTAGTGTTTTTATAAATATTTGTTGAGTTAATCACAAAATATTGTAGGTACCTAAGTACTACTGAAAATATTACAATTACTTTGGCAACACAGCTTTGTAGCTCGCCCTTTGCTTCACAAGAGACGAAAATATTAATCCAAGCCCATTTGTTCCCATGGTTTCTCAAAGGAAAATTCTTGTCGGCAATTGCAAGTTACAAAAAAACATGCAAAAGGAAATTACAGCATTCATACGGGAAATTGAAATAGCCTCAGGCGCGGAGGCCCAGGTCAGTCGGCGATCAATTATTATTATATTTATAGAAGCTCAGCCACGGCCTGCAACGTTAAATAAATTAAATGGAAGTCAATACTGTAGATACTATAGCCTATTTAGTGCTTACATGCAATCTCCGCGAGTTGTTAAAACTGATTGGCATGAAATACGAGACCAACAACATTATAATCAAGAAGCTTATAGATAAAAGTGGAGGCAACACTCTAAATACCTAAGTGAAGACGACTGTGATCAGACACTCTCTTTCTAAATACACACATAAGAACGAGACAGTGATATGTGTTTTATTTGTTACATATGTACCTATGTATTTAGAAAGAGAGTGTCCAACCACAATAGTCTTCACTTTGGTACCTATTTAGAGTGTTGCCTCCATTTTTATCTTTATGCCTAGTGATTATAATTTAGAATTAGAAAAGATTAGTCGTCAGATTAGGCTGACAAGCCAAAGAATAAAATTATTAGATATTATAGGAATGATGATTGAATATACGAGATAAACCGCTGTTTGATTTTATTCCTTCGGGTACCGTGAAGCTCGTAGAGAGCTTCACAATAATCACAATACACAAAACACCTGCCTTTAGAGTTCAAACAGTTCTAAATTTTGTATGAATCCTAGCCTACAAGTTTAAATTTTAACGTTAAACGTGCATAAAATATCGTCGGGTCAAGAGTGTGGGAAGACTATGACCGCTCTTAAATTATGTACAGGGAAGATACGGATATCTAACACAGGTAGGTGAGGAAGAAGCCCTTGGTTAATAATTTAATATCATGTAGGGTCATCCCTTTGTGCTGAGATAGCTCGGGGAACAGCTTTATAGCTTTGTTTACATTGACTTATGTATTATTATTGTTTCCGTAGCCAATAGAAAAATGTAAAAAAATAAAAATACATATATTATGTTTTAGTTGGTTTTAATACATATGCTGGTATTTGATTTTATACGTTGATTGTAAGCGCGAAAACGTTGTAAAAATATTCAAGCAAAAAAAAACTAGGTAGATATTCTTTCAAAGAGGTACCTACCTAAGCTATTCAATAACAGTGATAACAGCTTAAACCTATTCTAATGTTAATGTTTTCTTTTATTCCTTCAATGCGGGGAAATGACCGACACTTTCCTTTATGCTCGCTGCCAAAATATCTATAACACGAATGGACATTCAGTAACGTCATTAAATGAAACCGTGGCGACTTTCCTATAGTAGTAATAACTAATGTTCGCAAAAAAATACATTTCTTTTTATTTCAGCTGGGGCGTGAACGTACAGCCTTCACCCAAAAATGGCGATTGTGTAATATTTGGGCCGATGCCAATCCACGACCACCTCACACATTTCTCGTAGACGGTCACTGCTTTCAACAAATTGGAATGTACTTAAATAAATGGGCCTGAAGTTTTTTGAACGTTGTTACCCATTTATTTTTCCTTTACCTTTACTTAACTACAATATTTTTGAGCATTATTTTCTGATATTTAATGTGCACGTAGGCCCAGGAGGAGATGGCATGGCGTGACGAGTTAGACTCAGTCTATCACATGGAATTGGGCTCGAATTGCAAAAGAGACGAAATAAAAAAGGAAAGCCTTTGCCCTGCAGTGGGACACAACAGGCTCTAGGCGATTATTTATAATAGGTAATAATAATGTGCACCAGTTTTGTTATATAATATTAATAAGATTTTATTTCGGGTGGCATCGACCCATATAAACCATAACCTAGTACCTACATATTTCATAAAATTTTATAATTTGCCATGACTCGCCACACCTACACAAGACATGACCCACTGATTCTGAAAGGGACAGTCAAAACGTACATCTATTGCGTTCAGAATGCCGTTGTTGCTACCCCGTACCTAAACGGGCCAGCAGGGAAGCTGCTTTTTTGCTCATGATGGCCTGGAAACCATCAGTTGAGTGCGCGCTTCAGCAAACATCCCAGATGCGCTGCACCGCCACGGCAGACCCAACAACATTCTAAACGCATTTTTAAGGCGCCGTAATGTTTTTTTTAATTTCAATAGAATTGGTTTTCTTTGCAACGTCGATGTAAACAAAATATTGTTGCGCACATAATTTACAAAATTCCTCGTAGCCATACTTATGTACCGTTACGTTATACCTATGTACCGCTACGTTATACAAATGTACCGTTACGCTATATGTACCGTTTACGAATTTACAAAGAGAATTTATATGTATAGTCTTTGCGAATTTACGATACCCAAGGGATAAGATGGAACGCCCAATTTAGAGTGAAGAGACTAAGCAACTTAGTAAATATTTAGTTATCAGTACAAACCCAGCGCACACCCAAATATTAAGTATGCATAACTTCAAGAGTTTTATCGTCAAGTAGGGCGGGAAACTGGGTTGTTGAAGTCAGATAGGCAATCGCTCCATGTAAAATAGTGGTATTCAGCATTCAGTTAGACTGGGAGTCGACCCCAACATAGTTAGGAAACGGCTAGGGAGATGATGATGATGAATTAGAGTGGGAAAACTTGGTTGTCTTCGCACTGTTTTTTATTTGATTGAGATAGGCACTGGTATTCGAGACTTCAGATGCCAGTCACATCACCTGAAGGACAATTCTCGTACATACAAAACGTTTAAATTCAAGACAGTCAATGTTTAAAAACATGTCGAAAATGTATGGAAAGTGATTGTAATTTTGACCGAGTGAGACTGGGATTGGAATGCGAACGTTCTTAAAAATACGGGAATGAAAATAGGTAAACACCAGACGGCGTGTCTACCTATTTCCGTGTTTACTAAATCTACAGTCGCATTTTCCTAACTTGGACGTGCCTTTTTTTTTTTTCGGATTGGAAATCATCATATGAACCCTCCCGCTCTGGGTGGAGCGGAAGGGAGTGTCAGACTCTGACTAAAACCCACCCGTGTTCCTTCCTTAGCCCTTTATGTTCCGGGCCAGCGGTAACCCTTTCGGACAATCCCGCTGACCCGGCGGGCTTCGGCCCTAAGGGGGGCCCCTCCTCGATGCTGACATCTCTTTGAGGCTCCCGTGGAACACGTACGCGCCGTCCGGCACGGACCTGGTCCTGATCGGACGGTGAGCTACCCATTACTCTCCGCCCGCAGGCCCGCGCCTACGGCCGGGAGTCGTCCCGTGGCTCCCGATGCCCGGAGCGTCTCCCGCGGCGGCTGGGACGGGAGGCTCTCTCCCTCATCCGTCCTGCCACCTCCTTCGCTAGCATGACTGCTTCGCAGAAGGAGGTGACTGCCTCCCACTCCCTCTCGCCTCGGAACATGGCTTGCACCAGGGCCGGACGCGAGAGGTCGCCGCCGCTGCCGATCGCCTCTACGAGGACACGGCGGCGGTGTACGGACGTGCCTTACCATATACGAAATAAATCTTTATTTCTTTGCAAAGATAGATCGTTAAGGAGTAATAATGGAGGAACAGGATTTGCAAACGATTCATAAAACGTAGTAGAGGTTGCAGTAGGGTTACAAATTAAGCCTGTAAAAATATAGTCTGAATGTATTTCAGCTTAGGTTTAAGTACCTAGAATAACCTAGATACGTTCCTACTTTCGTTTCTAAGTGTTCTAAGGGCTAATTTTTCAATCGACACATAATTTTTATTTGTGGAATAAAATTGATGTCTGTCAGATTTTGAATGGAAGAACTGTCAAGAATTCAAAATTATTCCTCGGATAAAACTACTTATAAAAAATATAAAAACTAATAAATGGTAAAATAAATAATTAAATAATAATTATCTGGCTTTGGAAAAATCAGCCCTTAAATGTAGGTAAGAAAACCAACCTACTTATTTCTTTTGTCAAAATCCTCAGAGTAGATTGTACTTAAAAACTTTTTACTAATACTTTTTTTACTCTACTTTATAGTTCATCAACCCATAAAATTGTATTAGGAACCATAAAAAATAATAAAGAAAGAAAATGCTTGTTTCTTTTTCATAGTTTATGGCTCTGCACCGTCTTTAGATGCTGACCAACCAGTAGGTACCTACGTGATTTATTATTCGTTATGTAGGCATAAAATCTTCTTTGGTACCTAACACTTTTTTGTCCAAATGGGCCAACCTTGGCCATTGTGTACAAGGTATTTCGAGCAAGCCTGACCATGCTAATGAGTAAATCTTACGACTATGAAAATAACAAGTAGACAGCCGACCGACGATACTTTTCTATACACGTCTCATATCACTCATGCACAAAATATTCTCGGCTGTTAATTTATTCAATGAACCGAGAATATCTTCTTTATGTTCCAATGTCATTTTCGTCTTCGTTCGTCACGTATAATGTATATTGAATAGATATTGCAGCTCCTCAGACCTTATTTACTTATGTAAGATTGAGTGAATATTGTGTTGAGTAACCTCGGTGACTTTGGTTTTAGTCATAGATTATGATATTCATATGTTTGTATTTGCTTAACGGCTAGATAAGTAGAAACCGACCCGGAGAGGAAAAAAGCAGGTGCCATAAAAAAAAAAATTAAATATTAGAGAATGGGATTGTATTGGGTACCAATTAGTGAATATAATAGATACTACACTTGACTAATTATGCTTCCCATTGGATATAACTGTGTACTCATTATCATAATTTCAGCCGAAATACTTTCCCTGCTGGACATAGGCCTCCCCCAAGCACCGCCACTTCACCCGGTTCTGTACTTCTCGCATCCAGCAAACTTTGTTAATTGAGTACTAACTTAATTTAATTACTTATCCAAGTGTATAGGTCAAAATACACTTGCCTATGGCATTAAGTCCGCCTCTGTACATTTATGTGCTTGAAGTACTTACCTATTTATAAATAAACTAGCTTCTGCCCGCGACTTCATCCGCGTGAAATTTCACCCTCTTAGGGGTGGAATTTCGAAAAACCCTTTCTTAGTGGATACCTACTCTTCACAAAGAACACACCCTCCAAATTTCATGTCTCTAGGAGCAGCGGTTTAGACTGTGCGTTGATATATCAGCAATCAGTCAGTCAGTTTACCATTTTATATATAAATAAAATAAATAAAATACTGAGTTAGCTGCTACACGATGAGCGATGAGCGATAGGCAGCATATAGAAATATAAAAGTAATCTAGACTAGTCTATGTTCATCAGAGTCCTCCAAGTAGGTAATCCTACAAATGATGTGGCATTCCTTCCACTCAAGTTTTTGTTCTCATGACATTGTTACAAAGACGCCATTTGTACTTAGTAATTACCTACGATATGAAAATAAGTGAAAACATTTCTATGTAAGTACAGACGCCAAGCACATCAAGCTACCCAAAACTGTCAAATTTTCCCAATCAACTTTGAACCTTATATATGCTTTAGCGATAAAGTTGAAAATCAATTACTTAAAGTTTGACAGATTGTATTAGCTTGATGTGCTGGTGTCTGTACATTAATGAATGCATTTATGTGCCTTTTCACGAAATTTTCAGTAATCAGGTTATTACCCACTAAAACATGATACGATGGCTCATTATTAACATTGCTATACAGCCAGATTTATTTCCCGTCCATGTCAATTAGTTTCGACTAATTTAATTTATGTGCGTGCGGTTGGCAGCACTGCTATTTGAAGTTATGGTCGTCGAAATTCTGAATAAGTACTCGGAATTTTATTGGAGAGCTCTTCGTTATTAAAATGGACACATTTTAAAGTTATGTGAATGCCTACCACAATTAGGAAAATAAGTCTGACAGAGGGCAATTCATGTTGACACTACTCACGTATAGTGTCTTTATTTCTGGAATTGTTTATAAGCACAACTACAGATTTGAAATTGTGTCTATTTCTCTAAAAACATAAAAGTTTAAGCAGTAATAAATAATAATTTTTATATGCCATTAGAACGCACCAGCAATTTGCTACAAATACTTATAACTCTGTTTCGTACCTTAAGCCTGAAAGCACGCATGTCATTCACCACGCTATGGATAACTATAATATAATTCGAACAATGTTGAACCTCAAATCATATTTAAAATATATTTCTTACAAATAATCTATTTTCAAACCATTTGCGTACGCACAAACGCTTTCAATTACTTACCGCGTTGCGTAGCCGTAGTTCTTGTAAAAATAAATAGATAATAATATCATGGCGCGAATTTCGCTACCTAATACATACGAGTAATCGGATATTACAGAATTTCGTTTAGAAACGACACATTGAACAGTACAGGTGAACGCACATCCCCTTTACTTCCAAACGAAAGGAATACATGATGAGAAAGTATTATCATAATGGGTAATGGTTCAAATACCAACGTAGAGATTTTATAAGTAACTAGCAGCACCTCGCGGTTTCACCCGCGTACGTTTCGATCCCGTGGAAATATCGGGATAAAAACTATCCTATGTCCTTTCCCGAGCCTCAAACTATCTCTATACCAAATTTTTAACCGACTTCAAAAAGGAGGAGGTTCTCAATTCGTCAGAACCTTTTTTTTTTTTTTTTTTTTTTTTTTTATTTTTTTTTTTTATGTATGTTCCCCGATTACTCGAAGATGGCTGGACCGATTTCAAAAAATATTTTTTTGTTTGAAAGGGTATACTTTCCAGGTGGTCCCATTTTCATCAAATCAGGATCTGATGATGGGATCCTGGAGAAATCGAAGGAACTCTTCAAATATTATAGGCACACCTATAGCGATTTGGGTATTTTTTATAGTAACTCTTGCATTTGCTCTCGAAAAGCACTATTTGGTGAAGTGGAACTGATGATGAAGACCACAGATGGCCACCGGAACTACTCAATAATAAGTATTTCATGGGTTGCGATTCGATTACTTTATTATGGTTGCTAAGCAAGTTATGCTCATCACAATGCGAATGGTGAAATGGAGCTGATGGTGAAATACCAGGAGAACTCTCAACAATGAATTTCCCTGCATCGGGAAAAGCAATATTTTGGTAAAGGCGATGAGCAAGTTGACATTAGGCTATTGTAACTTAGATAAATTATAAACAGACCCACTAAAAACCGGGAAATAAAAACTTTTTAACAAAAAAGAAAAACCGACTTCCAAAAAAAACACTACAAAGTGAAAAATAACTTTAATTTCGGAAGTCGGTGGCAAAAAACTAAAATACAGATCCAAAGACACCGACTTCCGAAATTAAAGTTATTTTTCACTTTGTAGTGTTTTTTTTGGAAGTCGGTTTTTCTTTTTTGTTAAAAAGTTTTATCTAAATCGGTTCGGCGGTTTAAGCGTAAAGAGGTAACAGACAGACACACTTTCGCATTATAATATTAGTATGGATTCATTCTTTGTGTACCTTACCTAGTCACTTCTGAGCGAATACATTCGTGTATAGTATTTTTATGTCAAGAAGTGACGCGCGCTTTACTTATGGTTATCCAGTGTACAAAAACGCTGTGGATGTCTGTGTACGCGCAGGAGTTCTCGGTACCGTCCGAGCCAATGGCGAAGTCGGAAGCGAGTGTGTTTTATATGCTGACGCTACTCGTCTCCACGCACACATTCACAGCGTGTTTGTACACTTGGTTACAACAAGTAAAGTGCTCGTCCCTTGGTGAGATAAGATTATCCCACCAAAAACATTTTCATGTAAAATGTTGCCAAGACGAGACCACATATGGCTCGCCCTGCAAAAAAGTTATCAGATCTCATGTAGAGCCAAGCTTCTAACTCTACACGCACTAACTTCACAAACTCTACACCTTAGTCAAAATATGAGGCTTGGCCGTAAAAGTAATGAACAGTGAATACATTTTTCACCTTACGCCCATGTGATGGTAGCGAAACGGCCAAGCCACCTAATTTGACTAAGGTGTAGAGTTTGTATATAGATATATCTACGTAATATTGTACCTGATTTATAATAATGAGAATATATCAAAATAATCTCTCATATTAATGTTCCATCTAAATTCAAGCCACGCTTTACAGTTTCCAGGCGAGTCATTAAAGTTACTAATTTTTACTACGTAGCTACCTATACGTAGGTACTCCATTTATGAAAATAACGGGTTATCACCCTTTCTTTATTTCGATATAAACGTACTTTGTTATTTCACGATAAATAAAATTAGAATGTAATCTATTTACATTAAAAAATAACTCTAAAGTGCAGTAATTTAAAAAACATTACACAATAACTGTCGTTATTTTTCTAATGCTTATAGTAAATGGTGTATAGAGCTATAGGTAGAACCTATAAATTTAAACACGTTCGCTTGGTATATACGTACTTAATAATAATAAATATTACCTCATTTATTAGCCCCTACAGTACCTATGATAAAGTACTGTGCCGCATCTGCGTACCGGTCAACTGATTTTAAGGCATAGAAATTAATTAATTCCAACTCTAACTATGGCAATTAATCTTTAGCCTGGCGCGATGCCGCCGCGTTTATGGTTTAATACCTACTCGTACAGCTACGCTCTTTGTTCGTCGGTAATTAATAGTCGAATACAGCTAGGGATTTGAAAATCGGTTTATCGGTTTAAGATAATTTATTTCACTCAAAAAGAATACTTTGTAATTATTCAGTTCTATGAGGAAAAACATATTCAAACATTATTCTGAATGTGGTGCTTTAATAGCCTTTTAAAAGTTGAAAGTGATTTTGATTCCTTAGTTACTTTAGGTATAGAGTTGAGTTGAGCACCCTCATATACGAGTCTTTCTACCGTAATTTGTCCTCGGTGCTCTTAAAATTATATAGTTTATAGCCTGCCACGTCATGCGCCTTTTGAATTTGCATTCGTTTTGTAAAATCAAACCCGGGGGGGGGGGGGGGAGTTTTCTAGGAAAGAATTATTCATAGAGCATTGAATCGCTTGATGCACGTTGTGTTCTTATAGAATGATTGACAGATGTCAGGAGAGCGCGCCAACGACTGGACCACAGATAAAATTTGATTTTTTATGATGAAGGCTTTCATCTTCAAATAATGTTATTAGCGAGTTGTGCATGAGTGCAAACTTACTAGAAGTACTTAATACCCTTGCCTGTACACGTCCTTTGACAAACAGGAGCTTTCCATGGCAGTTCCACAATGAAACCTTAGCGGCTTATACAAACGGATTGGTAGGCAGTACCTATACAGATCGTAGGAGTGACACGTTACCTAGAAGACTACATAGCTATATAAAACCGTGTAGTTTTCCGACCACACAGATACACCTTTGTAGATACAAATTGTAATTGACCTTATTTCTGTTACTCTTAATCGTACAAAAGTGTTTAGCTGTAAGTTTTCCAAAAACTGTAAAATAAAATAAATATATTGTTAAGGCCATACGAAAATTTTACCAGCGGGGTAATTACGTAACACACTATCAGTGGAAAGGGGTTTCATTTTGACAGTTCAACGACATTCATTGCGTTCTTTACGTTGTTGAGCAGACAAATTTTTCGAACATATGAAGCAATGGATTAGCAAGTCAAAATGATTCAGATTGTCGTCACGCGAGAACAATCGCTAAGACACATGCGCTAAGTAGGTACCTAAATTAAGTATGAGAACAGCTAGGCCTCTAACAGAAAATTGGTCAACTAAAAACTACCTTAATGTATCCTTTTATTTATTGAAAAAAGGAAAGAAGTTTGTTTAAATCGATCAGTAAAGTAAAATGTGCCGCTCTACTTCTGAGACTCCGAGCCACTCGCAGCCAGCGCCAGTATAAATCGCGCCCAAGAGACATGGTCGGGTTAACTTTCACATCTTTTCTTTTCATTTTCGAGAAGACATTCTGAAACTGACATTTCTTTTAAGTGCCTTATAAACATTTAAATAAAACAGTTTAAGTGGCCGACTAACTGACATACTTACTATCTATGAGAAGTGACTGAGATACTATGAAGCAAAACACGTTCAGTATTTAAAAAGATACCTAATCCAATTTCATAAAGCTTTATTTTGAAAACAATCTTTGTCTACCAAACTAGATCTTGTCAAAAACCCTCCTAATCCCGTCTGGCGAAGGAACCGAACGCCTGCATTCTAAAAATCAAACAAAAACATTTTTTTATCTGACTTTTATGAATGGATATTTTTCTTCGTCCCGAAAAGGGGCAGTTAAATTTATTCTAAATGTCATAAAATAAATCAATGAAGACGGAAACATGAGGACTTATTGTTTTCTTATAATTATGAAGAAATGCACTGCACTGATAAGTATTATTTGAAAAAACAGAACGAGAAAAAATCCAACGGCGGGTTTTAAGGATGTGAACAAAGACAGGCTTTCCTAAGGTTTTCCTTAGTGACTGGTTTCCTATATTACGTATACGTGTAATATAGGAAGCCTACTAAGGAAAATCTTTGTGACAATTAGAAATTGCAGAATCAGCGTGTTTATCAGTGCATAACATTGACAGGGCACGATCGTGAGCTATCAGCCGCAAGCGCCGCAGTAATCCATTCGGCTCAGTCTAACTGACATTATTAGCAAACCGCATGTGGCCACGGCTCAATGAGACTGCGTGAAACTGTGTGTCAGTTATATCGATTGTGCTTTACTTTTAAGGTTCTGTACCCAAAGGGTAAAAACGGGACCCTATTACTAAGACTTCACTGTCCGTCAGTCTGTCTTCCACCAGGCTGAATCTCATGAACCGTGATAGCTAGACAGTTGAAATTTTCACAGATGATGTATTTCTGTTGCCACTTTAACAACAAATAATAAAAATAAAATAAAGTTAAAATTTAAAGGGGTATAAAACAAACGTTTTTTTCGGCGTTTTTATACCTTGTGGAACGGAACCCTTCGTGTGCGAGTCAGACTGGCACTTAGCCGGTTTTTTATAAAGATTTGTTGGTAGGTAGTAGGTAATGATTATAATTTGGGAGATTATAGGAGCAGCTCGTGGTTAAATAATAACAGCCACACTGGTCGATCGATGGTTATTCTACGTTCGTGGATGGGTTATCCATAACATATCAAGACCCCGCCGTGGCTCGTAAAGCATGTTGAGCCGTTGGTCCCGGGTTCCGGCTGTCATTTATAGATATTTTGACAGTCGTTACGGGTAGACAGTCTTACAAAGGGGTATCGTATTACCTAGTAACTGGGTTGCGAAGGTCAGATAGGCAGTCGCTCCGTGTAAAATACTGGTGTTCAGATTGATGATTGGTGCATTCATTCGGTGCAGATGCATTCGGCAAGTCTGAAAGCCGACCCCAACATACTTAGTTGGGAAAAAGGCTAGATAGATTGATTTAAAATAAATAAATAATTTAATTTGGGAGGTTATAATTTGCTTGAGCTACCTCTCGCGAAGACAAAAATAAGTACAATTGTTAATTTGAAACCCCGAGATGTAACTATTTTGGTACAGGAACAAGCGACAGATATGTTTACAGGTTAAAACTTTGAACATAAGTGTTTTATATTACATGCTTGCCCTAAGCTAAATTGTATATAGTAAAGCAGCTCGTTAACCGCCATTTAAAGAAAGGGGTTAAAACAGAAAAGATAATTATGCAGTTTTATAAAGTTAAAAGCATACTGCTTTTCAGTGAGGTAAAGGTCGAGGACAGCTCAACATTGGTAAGCGCTTATTAGCAAGCACACCAGTTCCTTTATGAATCCGATGAAGCTATGAGTTCCTGGTTTTAAGTGAGAGGAATTCACAAATTGCAAGTTCTTTCCTGGCTATTGGCTGGCTCTGTAGCTACTTCCTACTGAGAGCCTGTGATTTTCGGTACAGTACAGACAAAAAGCCCTCTTACCAAGTTACCACTCGTGTGATGACTGAGAATTATCGCAAGAGAACAAGCAACAAGTAAGTACTCTCCAATGCAAGGCGTACGTACGTAAGTACGTAGGCGAGCTTGGCAAATTACGGATAGTAAGTTAAATACATCAAAAGACAGCAAAGACAACCTTGCTAAATGGTTCATCTTTTCACAATGGCATGAACATTTTTCATGTATCTAGCTCGTACCTTTAAATGAAAAGAAAAAAAAAAACAACCCTATCCGGGCACATGCCGTTGAATGAGTTAGGGTATCATAAGAAGGTTGTTGATACCCCAAACTGTTTGATTTGTAATACGAGAGAGGACGCCAAAGACTATTATATTCTCTTTGAAGGACGCCTACTAACCACGCTTTGGTGGAGTGTGCTCGGGTTGGGACAGATCGGAGAACTTTGGAATCAGAAGCGGGACTTAGGTTAAGGGGTGTTGGTATGTGTAATTTGATCTTGTCAGGTACATCCAAATTAGCTAATAAGTTATATTACTTGATTGTTAATTTAATTAAGTTAAGATTCTAGTTGTTAAATACTTTCTATTTATTTTGTAATACTACTAGGCTGGCATAATCGCTTTGCGATTAAAGCCTTTTTTCTAAATAAAGATTTAAAAAAAAAACTATCTTTACTGTCGCGCAGTCGGGTAAAAAAAGGTTAAATTATTACGAAAAACCAATCAATCAATCTGCCTAGCCTTTTCCCAACTACATCGGGGTCAGCTTCCAGTCTAATCGGATGTAGCTGAATACCAGTATTTTACATGGAGCGACTGCCTATCTGACCTCCACAACCCAGTTATTGGGTAATACATTACCCCTTGGTAAGACTGGTTAAATTATTACCATTTAAATAAATAAATTATTACTATAGCAGATACTCCAGGGAGTCCTACGGTTACGGTCTTAGTACTTTGGTCTCTTGAATTAAAGCTGTCTATATTCAACATTCGATGTTTACAATGTACTGTCAACAAAAAAGCCGATGGATCATGGATGTTGACGACTGAAATTTATTTTGATAAACGAGGTGTTTGTTTTCTATTAGTTAATAAAATAAAATTTTATTCGAGGAAATCAATTTTCTTACTAAACTTCAACTATAACAGACGATCCTGCATACTTATCTCTTTTGTTGGCTGTTCATACATATAAATGTTGAGTATGCCAGAATTGCTCAAATAAAGGCGAATGACACATTAAAAGGCGTTAATAACTCACACATAAATTTTTACTAATAATAGGCTTTAAACGCTAGTCGTTTACGAGACATATCATGTCATAAAAGTCCTCTTATAAATACACTAGCTGTTTCCCGCGACTTCGTCTGCGTTTATTGATGATGATGATGATGGATGAAAAGTAGGCTATGTCTGTATGTCTTTCATAAAGGTCGGTACGGTGGTTTAGCCGAAGGGGCGAGGAATTGTCCTTTCATAAGAGGAAACAGAGAACCTGTTCATTGTTCAGAAATAGTTAATCTTTTTGACAATTTTTTACACTACCCAACACTTAACACCTTTCACCACTCTACACTTACACAAAATCTCGCGCACATACACACACACACAAATTTGTATTTTTTTTTCAGTATTTTTCTAATCTTAGATCTTTTGATGCATCTTTTTGCATGTCTTTTGGGCTAATATGTATTACTAGCTTCTGCCCGCGACTTCGTCCGCGTGAAATTTCACCCTCTTAGGGGTGGAATTTCGAAAAACCCTTTCTTAGTGGATACCTACTCTTCACAAAGAACACACCCTCCAAATTTCATGTCTCTAGGAGCAGCGGTTTAGGCTGTGCGTTGATATATCAACAATCAGTCAGTTTATCATTTTATATATATAGATTGTCTGTTTTGAGGAGATCGTACAAGTTCGGCTACAGATGCTCCCATTTTATATACTCCCAAGTACTAGCCTATAACTATAAGTATTTTTGGTGAAATAAATAAAATTATTATTAACTACATACCGTGACCCCTCCGTGCCTCGGAAAGCACGTTAAGCCGTTGGTCCCGGTTGTCATTCGTGGATCTTTGACAGTCGTTACGGGTAGTCAGAAGCCCGAAAGTCTGACAACCAGTCTTACCAAGGGGTCTCGTATTACCCAGTAACTGGGTTGTGGAGGTCAGATAGGCAGTCGCTCCATGTAAAATACTGGTATTCAGCTGCATCCGGTTAGACTGGAAGCCGATCCCAACATAGTTGGGAAAAGGCTAGGCAGATGATGTTATTATTAACTAGTAGCGCCCCGCGGTTTCACCCGCACAAGTGTCGATCCCGTGGTAATGTCGGGATAAAAACTATCCTACGTCCTTTCGAGGGACTCAAAATATCTCTATACCAAATTTCATCTAAATCGGTTCAGCGGTTTAAGCGTGAAGAAGTAACAGACAGACAGACACACTTTCGCATTTATTATATTAGTATAGATTGAAAAGGTAACAGACAGATAGAGCTACTTTCGCATTTATAATTATTATAGTATCCATATATTTCCCAGGATAGTACGCGGCCGTGGCTTTGATCTAGTGTTAACTAGTGCGATTGCTGAGGTTCGATCCCTGCATCGGAGAAAGCTTTATTATTTTGATTTCTTAAAGAAATTCTCAATAGCGACAAAACATGGGTGTACTTACACCTCTGCGTGCTCTTTCGAGGTATACAGGCGTGATGTTATATGATGCTATATAAAATACCGGTCATATTAAGTTTTTAAATGGTTAGGTGTTAGCTCCCCCACTCTCACAGTTTATAATCGTAACGCGAGGAGTGGGCTTATCGTAAGCGGGATGCCGTCAAATTGGATAATTTCAAAATTTGTAGTTGCATCTAGAATTGTGTTTTTTTATGTTTGCTGGAGAGAGAATAATAAGCGCCAAAGGTTAAGAAGTGAAACTAAAGCAACTTGTGAATAATGAAAAAATCATCTTTCTTCTAATCATCTTTAAATATGATTCGAGTTCAAAATGAGAGATACAACTTTCCGTTTGCAAAAGTAATAATAGGAAAAACTTCATTGAACAAACTTTTCGATCAGCACACTCAACAAATCCAATCGTCCCTGCTCATTCTTGCAACTTCTACATAATTGAGGAGCCTACCCAGCCTACCCCTAGTTATTGACAACAGATTAAGTACATGAATATCCAATACAAAACCGGTACCCATCGGTAATCACGGTATAATTCACAAAATTACCGCTCTTTTCAATGTTTGCTGTAATAACGAGAAATTACTGTTTATGCATCATTTTAGTTATTCCCATTGAGTATGGAATTAAATAGAGTGGTGAGGTCATGTCATATGGCTGCATAAATAATGTTTTATTGTACCAGTCGTTTTTCTAGTGGGGAAATTCTCATGGATACCCCCCATCTGGGAGAACGGAGAGTTTTGTTATACGACTACTGATTATTGTTGTAACTGCCCCTTTGGTCTCGTGGTCGCAAGCGCGACTGCTGAGCGTGGGGCCCTGAGTTCGATTCCCGGGTCGGGCCAATTGTAATTGAGTTTTTTCATTAGGAATTTCTTAGTAACAGCCCGGAGTTTGGAAGTTGGCGGTGTGATACGCCCGTGACTCGCCGTTGGTCCTGCGCCTGATCTCCCTCCGGTCGTGTCGGATTGCCGTTCCATCGGAGTATGAGAGTGAGGGAAGAGGAAGTGCAGCTGTATCTGCGCGCACACTATAATTTATATCCCGCGCCGAAGGCTAGTCTCCGTTGAGATTGGCCGCCGTGACCGAAATACGGTCTGGAGGACTTTATTTTTATTTATTAAACTATTAAGTATTGTATAAAATCAAGTTCTTTTAACTGCACAGACAGCTGTGCTGGGGAGTTTGTTGCGCCACTTCTTCCCAGCTAAACTAAACGCTAGAAAGTGGTGTTTTGGGGTCTTATGTACTTTTGACGTTCAAAAAGTGCTGATTCTCAGACTTTTGATTTTGATGAAAACCTTTTGGTGTTTCTTTTCTGCTGCCATGTGTAGAATGTTAGAATAATGTATGACGTTTTATAATACTAGGATTTCGTCGTTTCAACGCTGTGATTGGAATTAGTTAGTAGTTAATTAGAACAGTATGGTTATACCATCTGTACAGTGTACATAGAGGTTGTTGCTAATCTGTGTTGATAATTACTATAATTAGTTCAACTAGGGATGCGGAACAGCGGAAGTCAGAGTGTTGTGGTACAATATGAGAGATCCATGTCCAGAGTATCATGTAATGTACCTTCTCTGGTATCATACCAGAGAAGATACATTACTGGAGACGCAGAGGCATACCCTCTGCGTTGATTAAATTGATTTAATATATCATCAGACAGCTGAGACAGCATTACCCTTAAGTGTTTAGTGAAATAAATTGATTTAAATATATTTTTTTGCTTTTTAGTAAGTTTTTAGTTCGTAAGTTCATAATAATACACATACATAGTTCTAGGTAAGTACTAATTATGTATGCTAAAAAACGAATCAAATCGAATCATTTTTGTAAAAAAAAAAAAGTGGAACCCCTTTTATGAACGTTGAATTAAAAATGTCCCTAAGTAATGGGGTAGCCGGCAATCCGTAAGGCTATTCCATAGGGTTCCTCGATACAATAGATGGGGTAAGATATCGCTGCAATGCCCCTTAGGGCTCTCAATGCCCGGTTTTATGAGGTTACTCATAGGAGAGTCCCATTGAATCGGTTACGGTGAGTGCTTCGAATAGAAAGCGAATATCTGCGAGTTTGCCGAATTGGTACAAATCTATAACAGGTACTCGTATATTATAGGTAAGTATACAGTACTCTTCTAATTAAATATGACATTCTTTTGGTTTAGATAAAGGTTAAAAACCTGCTTACATAATAATTATTACGATTCCTCAGGGATTTTCTATATATTTTCTTATCCGCAGGCTCTGTTTTCGCTGCGGCAACCGAGAATAAATAAAACATAATAGCCTCCCGAGTGAGTTCGGTCACGGTGGCCAATCTCAACTGAGACTTGCCAGGTACGCAGGAGATATTATAGTGCACAAGTGTGTGCGCGAACACTGGTGCACTTTCTATTCCTTGACTCTCATAGTCCGATGGGACGGCGATAGAATAGAATAGTCTTTATTATGTACACCATATAAATGGCGATCCGACACGACCGGGGAGAGACTAGCCGCAGGACCAACGGCTTTACGTGCTTTCCGGGGCACGGGGGTATTAAACCGCCAACTTCCAAACTCCGAGCTGTTACTAAGAAATTTGTAATGGAAAACCTAACAACACTGCCCGACCCGGGAATCGAACCCAAGACCCCACGCTCAGCAGTCGCGCTTGCAACCACGAGACCAACGGGGCAGTCAAGTTGGCGAGAATATAATTATTATTATGAAGACATTATATATTTTGTCATTGTTAAAATATTGGGAAGAATTTCAACCCATAGTTTTGAAACTATGAAAGTATAAATGGTTATTTTTTTATACGTAACCTTAATATGTTTAAAAATCAGGAAATACCTACGATGATTAAAAAGCGTTTACCTTATCTACATCAAAATATTTATAACGTTTAATTTTATTAAACATTTCGTTTGCTTTTTAGGAATTTAGTATTTTATCGTTCAACAATCAATACTCAATACTTTTATAGCATTCCACATGTAGGTATTCTTAGGTGGTATATAAGGAATATGAGCGTTTACCTAATTAGTTATTAACGCTTATGATCAACCGAACATTTTGGTCGTGTGTGTTTGGACGCTGTATTCGTACAATACAAATATACAATATTTATATTGTGCCCGGAATAAAATAAACTGCTTCTGTTACCCTTATTTGTGCCCAATATAAACTGCATTATAAAATATGGTAGAGATTAATTTTTAACTTTTCCATTTAATCATCATAATTATTTTAACGATAAAATAAATATACACATCACCAGGTCAACTGGCCGTCTAAGGAAAAAGAATATTTTGGTATTTCACAAAAAATAAGAATAAATTAAACAATCTATTTAAAATAGTTACTATTCTAAAATAATTTGAATAGCGATCTCTTGGGTCCAAGGGAGTCATACCGATACCATTTACGTGCATTCTTAGCGAATCTCTGGCATTTCTTAATGGCACATAAATTGTGCTACGAAGACCCGTAGCCCGTAGCCCGTAGCCCGTAGCCCGGTGCTACGACTACGAGCGCTGTAGCTCGTACTCGTAGCCTACGCTACGTTTATGGGGGAATGCTCGCAATTTATTGCACTCGGCCGACCCGCCTGTTGGTGGCACTTGTATTAATTTCATATTTATGTTTTATAATGTTCGTAAATTGAAAATATTAATAACTTTCACAGCATATAATATGGAAGCAAGGTGCAGACGAATGTAACGCCCTAAGTACTTATTTAGATGAAATGTAGCAATATGTAAGTAGCACACAATCGTGAAAATGTTGTAACTAGCAGCTGAGCCTTTATGTAACTGGCCTCACATGAGAAACAAGAGCAAACTGGTGCCGCTAACAGTGCTACCGGCTGCTATACGTACGTAACAACGCGCAAATAAATCAATGGGTACATTACCATGAGTGAGGATGTTGATGGTCTCGTTGTGGAAGTAGAACAGGCTGCCGACGCAACCGGTCCAGCTCTGCAGTGGCCGGTAGCCGGTGAGCACGTAGGGGTTGAACTGCAGGTGCTGCGGCATGTCGCGCCAGTGCAGCAGCTGCGGGCCGGCGTCGGTGCCGCCCCGGGCCTCCACCACTCTCTCACCCGCCACTTCTCCTCCACGCTCCTCATTATCACAGATACGCTCTAACGACTTTTTCCTCTTTTTAGGTCCTTTCCCGTTCACTTCTTGAATTGACATATCGAACATTTTTGTACATGTATCAGGTACGCTCTGAACGTCTCTCATAACAGCGTGCTAGCGCGTGTCGCTGGAGGCTGCGAGTCAGATCCGTGCGGCGCGTTGTGTGCCCGCATGGCCAGCGTCAGCGGAGGAGCGCGGAGTTTGTACAAATATCACAGTTACAGCATTAGTGTGGAGCGTGGGGTGCTCGCGGACGCTGGCGGTGCTAGTTTTCTGTTATTCTCCGGTGGGCGTGCGGCTCGCGGCGCCGCGGCGGTGCGCGGCGGGTCGTGGGCTCAGAGGGCGGGCGCAGCGCGCGCGACTGGCCGGGCGCGCCGTCTCCCCCGGTCGCTCGCCGAGCCGCGCCGCCCGCGCCCCGCACTTTTGCGCACTGCGCAAACCCGATCAGCTGATTCCCGCCAGAAGGTCGGCCCCTCGGCTTGCTTCCTTTCCTCGCACTTTCACTCAACCTCTACCAGAATTCTCTCTTGCTCATGGAAGCTTAAAGGCTTTATTGTTTCCCGATGGTATCTATCTTTTAAATTATGTAAAAAAATGTTAAATGAGATTGGAATTATTTAAGATACTTAGGTAATTAAAAATTGTAACATTTATTATTGTGGCACGCTATGATACATTTTGACATCATACAAAAGTGTTTGACAGGCGAGTCGCAGCAGGTCGTTTATATTTTTGAATAGAGAAGTTTATGGTGTCTTAGTAGCAGCACCGACAAATACGACACCTAGTGACTCTGATAAGCCTCGTACTTTTTTATTTTTTTATTGCTGAATGGTTCCGCTTTTAATCTCGATCACATCTGCAGATGGAAAGCGATGGAGAGGTCCATGATGGAACGAGCGTGCCCAGAAGATGCCTAAGGCACTGGAACTCCCACGCATCGACAAAACACAGCAGGCTGCTTGACGCCGCCGGACTCCGGTGTGAGGGTGGTCGCAAACCAGGCGGGCTTAAGCCCTACCACCGCAAGGGAAGAGAAGGGATGCAGGATGTTGAAACTAAACTGCGCTACGCGAGGAGGCTTTTTCATGCATCCCTTAAAATAATATAACCATCCTCTCTGTAATGAATATAGACATGACCCATTTCATTTGCTGGAACTGGAATGTCCCAAGTTTCGATTCACCTGAATCTTTGAGGATCTTATGAACACCACTGACACTACCTACTAGTAACGTGCCCATCCACTGGGTCTAACTAATCTCATGACTACCATCGACTCTAAAAGAAGGAGAAGAAAGAAGTTTAATTAAAATACAGATTTATGTTCACGTGGTAATGAAACATGTAAGCACATAGGAAAACGACTATTTGGTATTTGTTATTTTTACTTTGAAATCGTTAAGTCCTTTACCTAAGGACTTCATTAATACAGAGATATAATAAGAGATTGCCAGAGCCCTTGAGATGAGGATAAATTATCAAACTTATCCTGATCTACAGAATTCTTCGTCACAATGTATCGTAATGTAGGCATTAAGGGCCTGTGCACACCACGTTTTTTAAACGCGCCGTTGACGCGCGTTTGTAACGATACAGACGCGATACGCACGCGAGTCAGATACTAGCAGGCACTGCTCTGTAGGATAAAAGCGCGCCGTCGACGCACGTTTCTAAAACTCACGTCAACGGCGCGTTTAAAAAACGTTGTGTGTACAGGCCCTAAGATACATTATTCCAACTATTCAAGGAGACCAAGGCTAAGAGAGAGCCACAAATGAACTTGAGGAAGTTTGCGGTGTAACAGTAAATAAGCATACGGTTTTAAAAAGCCCTTATTTTTCGAAACGAATTAACTGATTTTAATGAAACTTCATACACATAAGCAGAATACAAAGGTCTAAAAAGTTAGTAAAAAACTTTTTCTAAATGTTTTACTTATTTAAAAAAAAGATAACTGGAAATCTCTGTTTCTATGGAAAACTTAAAATCGGTCTAATTTGGCGGTAACACTATTTTTCGAAAATGTTCTTAACTAACTTTTTAGATCTTTGTATCCTGCTTATGCGTCTTAAGCGTCTTAAAATCTGTTCATTCATTTCGAAAAACAAGGGCTTGAAAGTTTGTTTGAAATGCCGTACGGCGTTTAGGGCTTGGTAATCTGATGATCTATGGAGGAAGTCTGATTGCAGATTACTGTAGAACAATAATTTATGAATTGACGTAAATAAAAGATTCCCCTCATTATGTCTAGACTGGTGAAAAAGTAAAGGAGACACAGGACGTTAATGGGTATATTTTCAATTTAAAAATTATTTTCTAGTTATCTTCATCAAGAATGTACAGTTGGACAAGGATCTTTTGGTGTGTGGCCGAAACCGAAACTAACGCCGCCAACTGTTTCCAGTTTCTCCAATAGGTACCAGCAATACATTTTACTACACAATTTTTCACACAAACGTTTGGGGATAACACGGGGTGGAGGGGGGGAAGCTGTTAACCAGAGAATACAAGTAACAACTTTATTTTAAAATAAGCATGTATGTACAAACATCAGAACTAAAGCGCCTGACATCGATCTCTGGATTGAGATTCTGGATTCTTGCGCACCCTAAACCCCATTCCCCCGACTACGGCCCTAAAAAGGACATAGACCAAGGCACAGAACCAACGACTGTAAAGTAGGTATGTTACTCCGTCTGTGGCTGTGGTATGTTCAAGCTTATCTGCCACGGTTAAGTCTATCAAAAAGTACTCTGTGGTGGGACCCGTTGGCTTTATTTCTTGCTCTTGAAATTATTGCAGCTCAATAAGTTTTGTCCATGTCGCAGCCAACTGGTTAATTAGCCGTTTTTATGTTAACCGCCTAGCCTTTTAACTAAACGGCGGCCGTTCAACTAACAGCCTGAATGATAGTTATTCAATTATAGTTTAGGTTGGAAGTCTGTAACTAATCACGCGCGAGCTGAATTGGTCGCAGTCAATGATATTATATGTGTAAAAAGGTGGTTGCAGTACTAAGCTAGGGACCCCGACCAAATGGGTTAGGTTAGAACTGTGATCAACCGCGTGCGAGCCGAAAGTTTTTTTAATCCCAGATACTAATCTGACATTTAAATCTTTTGTGTTTGCGTTTTTGACATTGCATCTCTCAAATTAGTATCTTGGTTTAAAAAACCAACTTTTAGGTATGTAACAAAGGCCAGGCGGCTTGATGAACCAGTTGGCTGCGACATCCATACTACTAATAATATGTAACTCTAGATAAGAATAAGAGGATTGTACTTTTAATAAATAAATAAATTTAGAAAATAGACCAGAACCTTCCTTGTCTATTTTCTCATTTATTTTTGCTATTTTTTAGTTTCCGGGCCAATCGGCCTCTTTGTGGCACTGTAGTCTATGCCGCCCAGGCAATTTCTAGGTACTAAGGTTCCATTATGATTAATCCAAGTGATTATAGCGCATAGCACAGTGCTCCAAATATCTTTATTCTTATACTTCAAGTACGGACGCCAGCAGGTCAAGCTACCCGAAACTGTCACATTTTCGCAATCAACCTTGAACCTTAAGATGTAGCAATAAAGTTGAAAATCTATTAAAGAAATCTGACAGATTGTAGTAGCTTGATGTGCTGGCGTCTGTACATAAATGTACAGAGGCGGACTTAATAATATATTGCGCCACGGGAATTCTTTCGCGCGGATTCTTTTGTATGCGCTACGGGATGGAATTAGTAAGTATCATAATATGAACTACTTCATGGGTCCTTGGTGACTGACATTACGTTTTTACTGCAATATACTTAAAATAGCTAGTTTCAGAACTAAAAAAAAGTAAATAAATAATAAATTATTATGAACGGAGCAAAACTATAACATAATATGAACGCATTGTAAAGTTTGTTAAGTTGGTAGAACGTACTTCTTTCATAGCTGATTGTAGAAAGCAACACTAGATGGCGGTACTGTTACAACTTCCTTTAGAATGATAACTTTTTTGTTCTTTTATTATAAATATTTTCTTAAAACTTGTGTTTTAAAAGAATTATTTAGATAAAAATGATTTTAATTTTTAATATAACATGTTATTAGACTCTATGTAGTTGATAGAGTATTTAAATATTTTTTTTCTTGATACGGAAGAGAAACTTGAGTTACGATTTTACGCCATCGCGTTGCGTTCAACCAACCAACCAACAAGCATCTGTCGCTGTCTTGGATTCGGATCGATGTTCGGGCCTTTATTGCGACGAAGCATACTTCAAGGTTCAGCATCGCGAACTTGGAATTGTTTAACTAATTTCACTCAACTACTTTGGTGTAAATTGAAATATTTACGTGAACTGAGGGTAAGTTGAAATGGATGTGATTTATTATCAACGCGTATTTAGGGCTCCAGCGGAGTCGTAGAGAAACCAACATGGCGCCAGCATGTAAAATGTAAATAACTTATGACATTTATTGTAATGTCTACACGGGCAAGTTAGCTATTTGAACCATTGTTTCGTATACACAGTCTTGTAGTGATACCTAAGTATGTTGCAATTTTAATTATTTTGGGCACTGGGCACTGTTTTTCGCAAAGTTATTGCAGACACGATAGATACGTGATAAAGTACCTAGTTGCAGGCGTCGCAGCTGCGGTAAAATTGGCGAACTGGTATTCTGGAGTCAAGCATTAGTTTAGCCAGTCCTTAGATAAACCTAAAACATTGATAATGTCGATAATCTTGTAGACATTGGTGATTTCATTTCAAGGCTACAGTAATCAATCAATACCAAAATATGTTCAGAAAATATGTTGATTGGTTGCAATATTTCTACTAGGTAAGGGTGTGAAGGTGCTTTCTTTACCCATTAGATTTTCTACTTTTAGCTAGCATTTAAACCATGTTAGGAATAGATACTTACTTGGAAATAATACAACTTGATATCGCTCATATCATAAAATGGTCTCTAATTGGCATACTGCTTTGCTCGCCCTTGTTTACACTTAATTTGGGCTGTTTGTAAACAACTAAATACATCAGTTCGGGCTGCAAGAAACTTGACCAGCTCTGACAGGACCCACTTGTGTTAGAGAGCTTTGATTTCAGAATTCTATGTCATCATCTTTTCTACAATTACTTAAGTTGCTTATATTCAAAGTGCATGCCAGTGTGAAGTTATTTTCCACTACGCACCTTGACTTATTGTCAATGGTTAAAAAAGTTTAATGTTTTTCAGCTTAAACCGCTCGGATACGAGTATTTGGTATCTGTGTTATGGTAAGTGGAAGTACAAATGTACTTTCCTAAAGTATGTGACTGCCA
The DNA here is from genome assembly GCA_948474745.1 of Oligia latruncula. Classification (NCBI taxonomy): domain Eukaryota; kingdom Metazoa; phylum Arthropoda; class Insecta; order Lepidoptera; family Noctuidae; genus Oligia; species Oligia latruncula. The sequence continues at coordinate 14,580,028 of OX419693.1, read as the reverse complement.
AAAATAATATCACATTTATTTGTTAAGAACTAGGTATATTATTTTTGACAGACACTATGTTCAGCATGTTTTGGTTTATAATTGGAATGGCTTGATGCAATATTAAACAAGATTCATCAGGTATCTACTATGAAGGAATATTTTTCTAGTTTACTAAAGACAGTTGCATCTAGTAGCTTTACCATCATCAATCCTAGTTTGCAATTCTTTCATGGTAGAGGCTTTTGTAACTGATTGTTTTTAATTAATGTGTACTACTGATGATAAGACCCAATGTTCTCACATCTTAGATTCACTGGTCTTCCAGGTACTCATTTTCATTATGATCATATCAATATGTTGGGATATCAACAGGCATATATAATTTTATCCATTTAACCTGCCATAATTAAAATTACCATGTAATAGTGAGCAAACCTTTTTTATAACAAACATCATGTTTATAAATCAATTATTATAATAGTGTGAGAACCAATAGTTTGTAGGTCAACCTGGGAATACCTGTTAAGAATACTGAAAAACATCTTTCATATAGGTTCACATGGACTAAAACACAATAGTATAAAAGTGGACTTATTCCACTCCAATTTTTTTTAAAGACCTACATAGACTGAAATAATACAATAACAATTTAATACTTCTAACTGACTATTAAGTACTTTGCCATATAGGCTTGCCAATAAAGAATTATATGTGTACTCATTTTAATAAACTAAATATAACTTAAATTAAAGACTAATATTATTTGCCTATAACAATATTTAAATGTATGAATACTTGTACATAAGTGTGTAATATCTTGTTGTTAATTACCAATTGATTAGCAACAATAGGTATCTGCTTACACTGAAAACAGCAACAGCCATGCTTATGGTACAAGCACCCATTAGTATTCCAGCTGCCAGTAAAATCAGTAATGTTAACATTTCTAGCTTGGCAGTCCACAGCTTGCTATTCCTATAATTGCTGATCTGCCTATGAACATAATTTTGAAAGAAATTATAAATGTTGGAAATGCTGATATTTCTACTTCTCTGGAAGAGGTTTTACTTGATGAGGAGGAAGCATGTTGTTCACCAGACGGGGCTAGTATGACCAGACCGAGCCACATACATGCATACACAATTTTAAAAATCGTAACAGAAACATTACTTACTTAAAAACTAACTATTACATAACATCTGTCATACTGGTGACGTTGGTTCACTCCTCGGTGTGCTGGACACATATAATGGTGGTGTGGCCTGTTTCCAGATGCCGCGCACCCGTAGGAAGCACTACTCGTCGCACTCCAGGTCGCGCTCCAGGTCGTACGAGGCGAAGCGTCGCCGCCTCGACGACGGCTCCACAGAAGGATCCTACAGGAAGCGGAGCCGCAGCCGGGGGGGAGGAGACAGAGAAAGGTCAGTTGAATTTAGCATTGATTTTTACTTGTAATAGGTATAAGTGAAGGTTTACAATGATGAATCAGTATGGGAATACATTGATATCACTTGCCTAGCTAATTCAAAGCTTCAATCAGTCATTTGTTTTGACTTGACTCATCTATAAATAATATACCTGAAGTATTACATTTATTATTTGGTTATTTACCAGCTGTTGTTCGAATCAATGTCATTACAATGGTGTACATGACTGAGTCCAAGTCAACAGTCAGATAATTTACAACCTGTAAAATGTTATAACAATATACCCTAATTTATGCATGTTATTAAACCATTTTACACAACTATCTTGTAGTCTCGAATATATAATGTTGGCAACCAGGTGTGGCCTTGTTGATCATTTAGTTGGATGTAGATATTTCTGGAGTTACTCATTCAAATAGGTACACTTTATATTCATCATCTCTCTAGAGATTTAACTAAGCAAAGCATATTGCTTTCAATTGAGGCAATATTATGCATTGCGGTTCCTACTTGTCTGCCATGTTGTAAACACAACACAGTAAATGTTATCACATCACAGTAAATATTATGTGATTTGATGTTAAAATATTATCTTGACAGACTGACAGTGGAACTGCAACTGTGCACTGCAAATTATTGACCTTATCCCAGACAATGGTCTGATACCACGATAATAATTATGCAAGTATCACTAAAATAATCCTTTTACAAATAACTCCCCAAAGATTCTGCGAGTCGGACTCGCACACAAAGGGTTCCGTACCACAAGGTAAAAACGCCGAAAAAAAAACACGTTTTTTATAATATAAGGGGGCTCCCTTATATTATAAAAAACGTGTTTTTTTTTCGGCGTTTTTAAATATTTATTTTATAAATATTTATTTTATTATGTTTTTAGTATTTGTAGTTATAGCGGCAACAGAAATACATCATCTGTGAAAATTTCAACTGTCTAGCTATCACGGTTCATGAAATACAGCCTGGTGACAGAGGGACAGTGGAGTCAGTTCACACCGAGACGCGACGCGCAGTTTTCAAGATAGATATACAATTACAGACCTTATCTACTACACTAAAAGGTACACGATTCAGTGAGCTACGCCGCGCTGCGTAGCTCGACGTAGTAGGTAGACAATGTATTGTGTACCTTTTAGTGTAGTAGATAAGGTCTGTAATTGTATTTCTATCTTGAAAACTGCGCGTCGCGTCGCGTCTCGGTGTGAACTGACCCTTAGTAATAGGGTCCCGTTTTTACCCTTTGGGTACGGAACCCTAAAAATAAGAGATTCGTAAGTAAATGGACTTGATAATTCCCTAACTTCCTCATGTTATTTTCATTGGTCAATTAAATAAAGTAAAAAAATATGTATAGTGATAACAAGTACTCCTAGTGCCATGCAAGTTTCACTAAAACAGTAATGTTGCAAATAACTCCAAAGATTCTTATTTATAAAAAATCAAATCTACCTGGACTAAATGTGCACGAGATTCGTTATGTAAATAAATGGACTTGAAAATTACCTAACTTCCTCATGTTAATTTAATTGGTCAATGAAATAAAAAAAATTATAGTAATAACAAGTAGTCTTAGTGCCGATTGTTTCTAACTGGACCTATAACCATATATTTGTGATAATAAAGTAACCAAAAATCGTTGTTTGTGTTCAACTTATCAGTCAAACCACAGTTCGGAAAGAGGTAACGCTATTCTGTAAAAATCTCACCGTGTTAGGTGAAGTGAGTTTGTTTTTGCTAGGAATTGATAGATACTATTGACAGCTCACTCCACGCTCCCTCCACCTAAGTTTTCACGGTGAGTATATCAATTCGATACAAATAAACTTTATCTAGAAACAGGAGCTTAGATCTTTGCCGAGCGTCGTTTTTTTTTATAACAAAGTTGGATTTTATCTTCAACCAATACCACTAAACTTTTTAATTAACAGAGACCGCTAACACCGCAAGAATTTATTCTACTTGCTGGTAGAGGCCATTTTAATCTTGGTTAGTAGCGACATCTTTTGGTCGAGTACAGTTTCTGTTAGCGTTCACCTTTCCTTGGGCTCTACAGTTGCTCGCTGCGCTACTAGGTGGCGCTAACTGTATCATAAATTTTATTATTATGAAGTATAAAAAAAAATTCATACTGGGCTTGTTACCTTGGATAAGAACAAAAATAATGCTATTGGTTTTTAATATTTATAATGAAATGTAGGGTTTTATAGAGTTTCACTAATTTGCTGTGTCCTGTGGGGTTACGTACAGTTGGCACCCTCGTGAAACACAACAGCCAGTTTACGTGCAAGTTTCTGCATTTTGCAGGTTTTCCTGTTTTTCAGTATTGTATTAAGGATAATCCACGGAAAGAAATACCTATTTTTAATCGAGTTATTGGTCGTTGTACTTTTAAAGAAACCGTTTTCCTTACTTATGAGTTTAATAATGCGCAGTCAGTTTGGAATTTAGAATAAATATAATATACCACCGCCTGCACTTTTGCTAGTTATTTCCTTATGTCTTAATACTATGTTAGTTTCGGTAGTTATACCAGATTCTGGCGAATGATCTGTGCTGATAATTTGGGCTTATGAATAGTTATGAAATGAAATGAATAGTTATGAAAGTGTCGTTTGGATTTGGTTACCCACCTTTTGTGGCCAATTTCAATGAAAGCTCAGCACCAGTCTTACCTGAAATGGTTTTTGTCAGTTAGGATTCATGTACAGACGCCAGCACATCAAGTTACTACAATCTGTCTGATTTCTTTAATAGATTTTCGACTTTATTGCTAAAGCATAAGGTTCAAGGTTGATTCGGAAAATCTGACAGTTTCGGGTAGGTTGACCTGCTGGCGTCTGTACAAGAAAGTTCTGAATCTAATCAAATTGGAAACAAGTACCAATTGGCCACAAAATTTGGCAGATTAAATATGAAATCAAACAATATTTAATCGTATTATATATCCAGGTAAATTAGTATGGTTTACTTACTGAACAAGCTGCATTAATTCATACAAGCCAGGACACAAAATCAACATATCAGCTTTAGCCAGACCGACGCTACAGCTCACTTATTACGGTGTTGTGTCGACTCGTGTCACTTGTTCGGTCATTACGCCTAACTCTCTATCATTACCTGTTTCCAATCTGGTCCACCGTTGAAGCTAGCAATATCGTGAGATGAATAGCAGGAAACTGAACTGTACGTACCGTTTTTACCTGATTACGGGTGTAATTTTAAACTAGCTAAATTTTTCATAGATATCCTGAGATTCCTGATCCGAAGTTATTATTATTAATTTCACATAATGCAGTGCGTGCCGTCATTGAAATAATAAACCAAATAAATATACCTTCCCCTAGTGGAGCTGTCTGTACTTAATCCTTGACGATATACGATGTGCACAAACACGCAGCAATTATAATACTGTTGTATATCGTGCCGAAAGATTGGAAGGTGCAGGTATTGTGCACAGTGGGCTTAATTCTGCCTCTTACTTATATGTAAAGGTAAGACCGTCAGGATACGTATATTCGAATGTATTATAGGATGGTATGAGCGAACCTAACGGTGTTTCAAGGTACGGGTTAGTGTACGGTATCTGCAGATTAGGGCCCGCTGTCGGGGCATAAGTCATATTGTGGGGAGTCGTGCCAGGTGAATGAATCGACCCCGCTTCCAGCCACTACTGCTCCTTACGGGACCGCGCGCTTATGGAATTCTATTTGCTATCTCCGATCTTGTGGAATTTCCTTTCGAATCTGAAATGATGTTCACACGAATCTTGATAATATCTTGAAAATAGGTAAAATAAAATTCGTCAATCTAGGTATTTAAAATAATTACAAAAAAAAAAATAGGGTTCGCTAATATTTATATCAATTGATATTTATTGTCAAAACTAGAAATTTAGCAGATTCAAAGTTTACCCTACGAGAACTTAACAAAACACTACAACTTTGATTACCTTTCCCGAAGTGGCTATTCATAAGTTTTCGGGTATTTACCAAATGACGTGCAAGTACGGTTAGTTGATTCAATAAGATTGATTTATAATGTATATGTCGCAGCTAACTGGTTTAATTAGCCGTTTAGTTAACCGCCTAGCCTTTTAACTAAACGGCGGCCGTTCAACTAACGGCCTGAATGATATTCAATTATAGTTTAGGTTGGAAGTCTGTAACTAATCACGCGCGAGCCGTATTGGTCGCAGTAACTAAGCCAGGGCACCCCGACCAAATGGATTAGGTTAGGTTTGAACTGTGATCAACCGCGTGCGAGCTGAGAGAGCAAAGCGAGGCGAGCACTACTTTCAAAGGCCAGGCGGTTAACTAAACGGCTAATTTAACCAGTTGGCTGCGACATAATTCATCAAAGACTCAATTTTTTTGTTAGTTTTATAATAAAAACGATAAATATAATCAAACAAACTTTTACTCCATAACTACATCACACATAAACCACTAACAGAATGAAAATTGTATTATTTTTTATACACGATACATTTCCGTTAGATATCGGATATTTATTATAAATACTTATCGGATTTTTACGGACCCTGATAAATAGCAATTATTTTAAAATATTAAAACTTTTTAAACGATAAAAGATCACTGTCATAATGTTCAGTTAAAATAATTATTCGCGAACAGCCATCCATGTCTTTGTTCTTGTTGTCAGCATAAATAAAAAATTATCTCGCCATTACAATCTTGTTTCTTTATGCAGAGATCATCCCAAGCGTCTGACGCAAGACCGCTCCGAAATTTATGTAGACGTGGCTTTACAACGATAAATAAGTAATTTTACAGAGTTACCATAAAAAATGGTCTGTGTGCAATATCGAGTTTGGCGGCGTCTTTTGGTTGGCGCTCGTGAAGAGGTGCCAATCAATTACTGCATGATTAAATATGTGGTTCTTGTTGTACAAATTGGCAGCGCAACCTATGGTACTGCTGTCACACGTGGCTGATTAACGTAACGGCCTTCCGTGTGTGTCGTTTCGTGGGAACGCACTTGACTTTTATTTTCCTCTTTTCTTCATTTGGCCACGCTAACATTGACATTCGTTTACCCTATTGACCAAGATTTACATGCGAATTTGTTCTTATTCGATTTATTTAAGGGTTTTTCCATATTGTTTTTGCATGTATTGACATGTAATAAAAATAAAACACTTTATTTGTAATACATTAAATGTACAGACGCCAGAAATTTGTCAGATTGTAGTAACTTGATGTGCTGGCGTCTGTACCTATTACAAATAAAGTGTTTGATTTTGTTTTGTTTTCAAAAATGTTTTGTACATTAAAAAAAAATACTGAAATTAAAACGGCAAGTGTTTTAATTTTGAGTAATTTTTTTGAATGTACAAAAAAAAATTCTGGTCTCTTGCAAAACTGTTGTGTTGTGATATGTACCGGATTATACAATAACGAAATGATTGTGAATAATTTATGAAATGATGGACATAAAAAATATTCACTGTAAATGACTTCATTGGACTGATTGAATTAATATAAAATTGCAAATGCAGTCGGGTCTGACCGCTGCAAGCATTGCGCCGGAATCCAGTTCTGTTTTTTACATTCTGGTATAGCGTGTAGTTTTTTTTTCATGCATTTTGGAACCGTCCAGTGTGTTGGTACATTCTCAATGCCAATCTTAATAGCAGGTTCGAGTAGTGAAGTAACCTGAATTCCAGCCCTAAATAGATGTGGATGGCACTTTATTTGCTGCATAATAAAATAATAACCTACCCCGCAGAATATTTTAAACTTCATTATTGTCTAACACCATTCATACTCCTCAAATATTGTGGATTAAGGTGAATGGGTAGTTAAGACCGCGAAATTCAAATTTTTTTTCAAGTCAGTGTCATCAGGTTGTATCTTGATCAAAATATGATTCGCGACAATAACAGGTATTTTCATTTTTAGAGAATTATAATCATTAGAATCATTAATATATCTTTCTAAGTTAGATTTCTCCCACCTACCAATCTCTTATGGAAGTGTTAATGGTAGAAATCTAACTTAGAAAGATGTATTAATGATTATAATTCCCTAAATATGTACCTGTTATTGTCGCGAATCATATTTTGATCAAGATACAATCTGACACTGGCCTGCAAATTGCAAAAAACGTAAGAAAATTTGAATTTCGCGGTCTACCACTATCCATTCACCATACTTACTACAAATTCACACGACATTTGTATGTTAAATTGTAAAACTGCTCTATCCTAAGATGATGAATAGGTAAGAATGTGATGAGCTGCAGCACTACATTGTTGAATGTTTACTTGTTCATCACGTTTGCAGTTTATAAACTAAAAGTATTAAACTGTTGGTTGTAATGAATTCATACCTAGTTACTAAGGTAAATTGAGTTAATGTTACAGACATTGCACTTACAAGTTACATTTGTCCAAGAGGCCAGTGAACCCTGTCCTGGATTTAAGAGCTTAATATAATAACGAATTGAACACGTAGGACTATAAATTGATATTTTGTACAAAGGGCCGGCGACAGTAATTGCTGGTTTGTCGGCAAATTGCGCATGTACGTGTTGTGAAAATGATTTCTTTAATCGCACGCCCGACTCACTCAAGGATACTACGGCTAATGCCAAACTGTAATTTGCAACAATCAGCACCTTGATATACTGACATCAAATAATCACAACCTAATGAATAACCGTCGCACGATATGTTTTATTCGCAAAGGTAAGAATATGCTGATGTACTTCCATGACTGTACGTGTCGATGTTTTTATTTTCTTATCTTTTGCAACGATTGTATGCCAAGGACCTCTGAAAGGTCTTTTTACTAAAACGGTAATCTTTATTTTATCTGTGAGCAAATAATGTTTTATTTTGGTTTCCACTAAACGAAACCACGTCATCTCTTTGATTTCATTTGTAAATTCCTAACTGCATTACGCATAAGAACATCAATACAATATTTTTTTAGTATCGCATCACAACAATATTTTTTGACTCATTGTAACATAAAACAGATCCTGAAATGCTATTGTTTTAGAAACAGTAAGAAGATTGCCAAACGAGGAAGCTTCCAAACGGCATTGTTATTTAGTGAAAAGTGCAACATCTTGTAAGCAACGGTCGGCGGATTGCGTCCATGGCGAGCACCAATTGTCGCAAGAGGTAGTGTTTCGTTTTCGTGTATAATTCAGGTGACAAAATTGCTGGCAAGTCGCGCGGGGTGGGGGCGAGAGGCGTTGTTCTTGACACAGTAAAACTAGAAGTGCAGTAGGTAGGTGCAGCTGCGGCCCACGCTGAGCTTTTTGCAAGCTGCTAATACGACTATCCACAACCGGTCTCTTGAGCTTTAAATGTGCTGCATTCTTGCCGTTCGGTTGTTTGTATTTTGTAAAGACAAAGCCGAATATGCGTAATATTAATGCAAACGTACCAATTTAAATATATTGAGTTGTAAAAACTGATCATTTGTACAGTGTCCAGACAGCTCATTAGTCAGTGAGTAATGTTACCACTAACCAGCCCTGTGAAGTTCCTTATAATGCACGATGATAACGGAAAGCACGTATTTACGTTGAGCATAACCGGATACTTATTATAATATAAGATAGAAAGAAGTGAACGCGACGACTTCAATAATACCATAGTTAGTATTAGGATTTAAGCGTCGAATATTGCAATTTATAATATTTTTGATTTCACCGCGTTCCTGGCTCAGTACGGCACGCGCTGCGCGAGATTTATCTGGCGTGATCTGCGTAGATCTCGGCCAAGAAACGCTTTCCATGTCGCGAGGCGGAACGCCGCCGCCTGCCGCTGCGATTTATGCCTCGTATCGCCACGTCCGATATAATCCGATTGGGGATTTATGCCACTTGCCTGTTGCCCGTTCGTTACTCCGCACCTTCGACTTCCTAGCCACTCATTTTATTACTATGCTTTTATGGTCGATACATTTTTTGCACGCTTTAACTCATAGATCACGAACTCTTAATGATCAGTGTCTGAATCGGTGGCGGAAAAAACTATTGCTACTTCCTCAATAGGAGGATACCTGCACGCTGTCGCATCATTTTTTTGACAAACACAAGGTAATATTCATTAAAGAAAATTATTTCCTTGCTAACGTATTGGATTATGATGGCGAGGTCGCATCTCATCATATCCTGTTAATTTAACAATAGCTCACCGAACCGCGCATCGGCCTTGCGTCGCCTTTGCTGTGCGAGGGCTTTATCAGGGTCTTCTCTGACACGGCGCCGTTACGTCTATTCTTTTACGACGGAAATTATAAGCAGTATTTATCATTTCGTCAATTGGTTTTTGGCATTGATCCAAGATTTCTATTCTAGTAAACAAAAACACTTAATACTCATATAAGTCTTATTACTTATATGAGTATTAAGTGTTTTTGTTACACATTAGATTGTTATTGTGCTGAAAAAATATAAAGCCAAGAAAGTAAGATCTCGTTCTTCTATTTAGGGTTCCGTACCAAAATGGTAAAATGGAACCCTGATGGTGGAGACTGTCTATCTGTTTGTCCGTCCGTCCGTCTGTCACAGCTGGCTATCTCAAGAACTACTAATGCTATCAACTTGAAATTTGGAATAGTTTTAGATGAAGTTCGCCCAACTATTTTGTAACAGGGACTGAAAGGAAGTCTGAAAAATTCGAAGTGGGGCTACTAGGGCAAGTGGGGTATCATATAAAAGAGCGCAGTTTGCACATTCTCAAACATTTTTACTTTTTTTTTAGGCCGCATAATTATCGACTTGATGAAAAATGTAGTTTGCAAAGAGAACAAAGAGAAAAATCTGAAATAATTCTATGTGATAAAAGTTTATGTAAAGATTACAGGAAAAATAAAACGATGTCTCTAAATACCACACTTTTTCAGAAATCGTCTTCAAAAGTTACATTAGTTCCACTATCGGTCAAGAGATGGCGCTGGCCTAAAACTGCAATAATATTCTACACCGCCGCAGTGCGCAGTGTTAAATTCTCTGACGAAATAGGCCTCGCCGATGAAAATTTAAAAACATTAAGTACCTATTATTTTTTTAGCCTGCCTTGGCCCTATGTTACTCGGGGTCGGTGCTGTATTATGTTTTTCCTTCCATTCTCCTGTGGCAATTGCCACCGTATCACTTACCTACTCTATTTTCCTTCATATAACCCTCGCACCACGCATTCTGGAGGATCAGGAGACAAAACAAATTCTTCCTCCTATCTGTCAAAATCTTACTATATTGATAGCTCTCCTTATCACGTAACAAGACAAACGATTTATCTTATTTTGACTATTTTCAAACTTCCTCCTGGACAATACTATCGTAGCAATCCTACAATATTAAAAATTCAAGTGCATAGGAATTATGAAGTCACTTTGAAAGACTTCAACACAACATAACACATTATCCGTATGTATGTCATCATTGTGGCTCGTTCCTCACAAGACACATCTTCATGAAGGCGGTCATTTATTCCGGCTGGAACTGTCGTCGGCTCTATTGTATGAGGAACGAGCACATGTGACGGAACCAACGACCGTTTAGTGAGAGCTCGACGATTTATTACGCCAGTGAAATGTATCTTTGACTGAGTAAAATTAAACTAGCCATTCGGACCATACTTTTCTAATATTAGATTACACATGTTGCCAAATTGGAAATTGATTGAGACTTCGGTCGACTGATTGATTATAAGAAAATACCTTGTGTTACATCTGCGTGGTTATAAAATAAAAACATTCGTATGAAAGGCCGTGGTCATAAATACAGATCGTTATATGCAATATTTGAGCCAGCAAAGCGATCGCGTCGTTTATTAGTCGTTGAATTCTATAAATCACTCATCTTGGGCCCTACTTGGATAGTTTATAAATCATTCCTACGATAGCTACGACTTTATATTTATCCAGTCCATGTTTGTAACAACAAACGTTATTCGATCGACATGACGACATCGAATGATCGTTATGACGGACATCATACCCCGTTATACCCATTAAAGCGTAAAAATGATGTCCTTTCGTTAAGAGATGACCACAAAACCTCGAGTGATGCGTCGTGGTCATCGCAACGGTCAATACTTATAAACAATGATACCATTGTCACGTCTGCGGAAATCGGTCCGGATAGACAGGAGTTTAACGCTCTTTTCAATCGGTTTGGAGAAAATTGCGCACACGACGCCGCCAACCATGTTGCCGCTAAACGTTCATTATGGTGACATAATGACTTAATAGGCTCTCTGGTGAATAGACATTACCTAATAGACACAGGAAAATCTGTCCGTGCCTGGCTGCCTAATGGCTACGTATTGGTTACGTGATTTGTTTATGCAATTACCACACAATCATATTTAACAAATTCATTACTCCTTACTTCCGTACAACATAATAATAAGCAATCATGTTGTAGAAAATATACGAGTAGCTCCGCCGATTGATAGAAAGAGTGCATATCTCCTAGTGCGCACGAGTTGGGTCGTTGAAGAAATGCACAATCTGCACCGTGACACGGTACCTGGTCGTAGCTGGTTGCAAAGGAGCCGTTAGTCGCGTTTAGGTGCGGACAGGAGCGCGGGCCAGCCGGTGCGGGATCGATTAGTGAACCGGTCCCCACAGTACGTTGACTCCCGAGGGCCACTGTCTGTGCCTGCGGACGCGAATTATGCACCTCTCGCCATTGCGGCACTCCCCCCACCATTACCCCAAACACGTAGGCTGTTGTACGCAGCACTCAGTTACGAAGAATTCTCTAGTGATGCCTTAGTCTATTTCTTAACTGCCCAGATATTAGTAGTCCTCATGAGGTAGGTACTTCGTGAACCAAATCATTGTCTGAAAATAAAGATAAGTGGATGGAAAGATGCTTGAAGGTGATTTTCCTTGACGAAGACTAGTTGATTGAAGGTGCAGTAAACCACAACTAGTTTCACTCCATGGATGACGGGTTGTGCCGGTGTCTCGTTGTTTTTAACTACACTTGTCCACTTTTGCGTAATTGCTGGCAGGTGCGCCGGCGCAGCTCTGTCGTTTGAGACAATTATAGGAAATCGCGTACCTTTTTTCGCCCATGCACACCGGTTTAATTAAATGCACCCAGTCAGTACAACGAAACAACCCCGGATGCTGGAGTTGCTGGAGCTGCAATTATTGTCAGTAGATTTAGAAAAAATAATCAAAGAAAAAGAAAGAATTAATAGCGCACTAGCGCAGACATACAAAGTAAAATAAGTTTCTGAGACCTCATACTTACCAAAGACAACAGTGCCTATTTAAAAACATTCTGACATAGACTCGCTTCTGCAAAAGCGCATATTGGCACAAATTATCAGAATGTTTACTACCTACCATTGTTATTGAAAATCCAAGAACAGAATGCATGTAGTGAATGTCACATTATTGACAGCAATCATTTATTGTTTAGCTGGTACCAAGTAAACTGGTGAAGAGTAAACAAGAAGTAGTCGGTCCTGATTAAAAGTGATAAAGCTGTCTGGCATCGTCCTGGTACTGTGAGGGCCTAGCGGGGGCCGGGGTGCGGGGGGCGCCTCCGGGCGTCGAACCCGCGTGGGTCGGGGGTCAGCAGCGCGACACGCGTTCATTAGTGTATTCGTGCGCCCGCGCAGCCCTCCCTGTACGTACATGTTACAATATGTGCACTTGCATGCCAGTTTGCATTTCTTAGAACATTGACACGCGACTCCTTCCACTATCTTTGTTCAAGCCACCCGGAACGTGAGGTATCTCGTTGCGTGTACCTCCTTAAACATGTCGTCTTAGACAATGACCGAGTGTCTGGTATTATTCATTCACATAAAGGTCGTTCGGCTGACGTTCACGAAGGTCCCATCACGGAAGCCGTAAATTTTTATTTTCCGTCCTGTCCAAATTCAAGCAATATTAAAAGCTGTAAAACGTCGAATATTTTCATAAATAGTGTCCTTTGATATGTTTACTTTTGCATTAATGTGCAATTTACGAACACGGCCCGGTTAATTCGTCATTTCTTTGTCGAGTACGCACCTATTGTTGAATTAAAGGTTTTGCGAGGACATTGCTCTTCTCAGGGCCAACACGAAGTTTATTGTGGTTTTATGTTTTCCGTAGAATTCGTACTCACTTAGGCCTTTGTCACTAAATAAACGAAGCTATTTACTCAGTATTTGTTCTTTTGATTGATTCCTATCCGTTCGCCTACACAGCCTACACTAGATTTGTTTAATTTTAAACTTTCCATTTCATTTTACAATATGTCTAGAAGACTTATTTTGACTGGCGACTATAATAATGAAAGTTGGAGTATTTGTGAGAATGGGTCTGTGATTTTGCAAATTGTTATTGAGCTCATTTATCTAATTCGTAGAGGTAGACATATGCAATGAATTGTATGAGTCAATCGAGAAAGTAAACCAGTAAGCATTGTTCCGAGTGGATGCGCGTTGTACTGAGTGCGTGGGCACAGGCAGCGGCGCGAATTAAGCAGCTCTCTATTCATTACTCATCGTTATTGCTATCGCCATTTTGGAAGACGAAAGCGAGTGTAGGCTTTAAATCGGGTTCTATGAAGCTGACTAATTAATTTATTTTGAGATAAAAGGGTGGTTTTTTATATATTCCCACCACGGTCACTACTCACTCCACATGAGTGGCTTTTCATAAATTGATTCACGCTCGACGAACGCTTATTTGAGCGTACTGAAGCTTCTAACTTTAATAGTCGTGCATTTATAGACATGTGCGAGGCACTGAAAAACAGATTTGATTCTTTTGCAGGAATTAACTACAAAGACATAGTTTATTCCTAGACAGAAAAGCTGCAATACCACTTGATCCATAAATAGCATTACGTCAACTGAAATATCTGTGACCTTTTACGACACCTACGGGTTGGAAAGAAGTGATGAAAGATGTTAAGGCTAAAGGCTGCTGTTTTACAAATCATTAAGAATACAGAAATAACCTGATCAAAATAGGAACTATATTGGATGAGAAACGTGCTCAAGAGTTAGGTAGGTAGAGTTTTCTGGAGGGCAGGTGGCAGGAAATCTTCACCCATCCATATCCCAACGGCTTCTAGAACAAAAAAGGGTTTAGTTTGCTAGCCCCTGTTTTTAATTGCATCGTTGCGTGTCGGTCCAGGATAGAAGGGTACAAATGTGCACTGTGCAGTCACCTAGAAACATTATGAATGTAGTCACAGGACTGGTAAATTACTTGGTGCACTATAATATTTTAGTGATACATGGAGACGACTCCGTCGAAATAAAATTATAGTACCTAATTACATTTCTTAAAGTAGACCAAGCACAAGGTGAGTTTGTTAAGTATCTGAAGGCCTATTCTTGTAATTAAAAACGTTCAAATTCAAGTCGCAAACCCATCTCAGCGACAATCAATGTCAAAAATTTGGATAAATTAAAGGTTTTTTTGACAGATTGCGATTGAGATTAGAATCTGAACGTTCTTAAAAATACGAGAATTGCCCCTCTGGTACTTGTTGACAGGCCTATACTGTCCTCTCATACCTATTAACACTTATATGAATTTATTGTAAATTATTTTTTTAAATTGTACTCGTGGACTTTCTTGGCGGCGCTTCGTCAGACCAATGCACCGAACCGTGCACCTAGCTTCTGAGTTCTGACTTTCATAAGAACCCATGTTCAAGTGATACAAAAAAAAATAAAAATTGAGGGTGTAAGAATCGTTACTTACCTACAAGTGGAGTTCTGTAGTTCCATGGAAAAAAGCTTGTAAATAGGCGTGAGTTTATATAATTAAAATCAAACAGAATATCTAGTGTATCGGAAAGTGATCAGATTCCTACGAATGCGACAATGTAAGAAACAAAGGTGTTTACTTTTACTAATATACACAAAAAGTATAATAATGTGATTGTTCATTGTGGCAGACGAGTCTCGTAGAAAGTATCCGGCGCGTGCAAGAACTGAAGAACGGTAATTGCGACCGTATTGTTATATCTCTACTGTTAATAATTATAAGCACTACTACCACTATGCGCGAAATTAGCTATCCATTGTGTTGAACGTATTTTGATCTAGTTTTCTTGTAGAAATCGCAATATTTGTAACATCTTTCACAAAATTGGAATAACGCTTCGTAGTTATAAAAATAATATAATTGCAATTAAAATTATGTATTTGTGAAATTCAATAAATAATACAGAGTTCTCGGGCTAAATTTTCCCAATAATATTTTTACTTTCTTATGTTGACATAATATATGGTTTAAATAAATAAATTGTTACTCGTATAAACCAGCACCCTAATCGCGTAACACACTATTGCTCTCAATTTGAATCATTTTAAAGCATATTGCTAATACATTGCTTCAAATGTTCAAAAAGTGTATCTGCTCAACAACGCAAATAATGCAATGAATGTTGTTGAACTGTCAAAATGAAACCCATTGCTACTGATAGTGTGTTACGCAATTACCCTGCTGAATCTTGCCATAAGGTACCGCCATATGATACCTGTCGGTAATCAGAAATGAATAAAGTTTGATATAATTGCTAGGCAATTAAAAGTGATGCTGCTTGGTTCATATTATTTTGCAGTAAATAATAACTAACAGTAACCATTAAACTTAAATTGGTATTTTTATACTGTCAGATTTAATGTAAATATTGGGATGAAGTTAATTAATTTGAAACGCTCGCAACGATTTCCCCAACCACAGACAAGAGCTGTTAGCCTTCGATTCCAATCGTAAAATTACAGGTTGAAGTTAATTTCCTTATGTTTTGATGATTGCGGGAAAGTGGAAGGAGATCCATTCCAAAAGTTTTAATATTTAACGTATAAAAAATAAATGGTCATTATTTTCAAGAATAAAAAAGTGGTCATGTAACTTCACTAATTATATAAAACTAAACAAGCCAGAATAAATTTTAACGCCTTCTATCTCGTTTAGACGATAATCTAAATTCAAGCCATATTACGTACGTATACGAACCACCATTGCTTTTTAGCATAGGTATCCAAAAGAGCCTTTCTCTCTCAAAACAGCTAACCGTGACATCTTTTCACTTTCGTCATTACTGTGTCAATCAGATTCTGAAACAATTTGCAGTTAGCAGATACTAATTAGTGTAATTTTATCACAAATTAGGTGGTGCACCGTCTAGTCTCATTCGCGTTGAACTTTTCTTTCTAACGCACAAAACCTGTATTTTGTGGGATCGAGCCCTGACTGCTGGCGGCAGTCTGTGGGCGTTCAGTGAAAGCTTTCAATGTGAGCTTGTTTATATTTGTTAATTAAAAACATTAGTTAATAAACTCTCCATTTTGTAGTAGAATACTAATAAATTTTTAATAATCTGCTGTCGCAATTATAATGTTTATATCGGTTTTATTGTAATATCAATTTAATTACCGACATAATGTATTTAAATATAATAATAAAAACAAAGCATGATAGGCACGACGGGTAATCAATTACCAACGAAAGAATTAACGTTAACGGTTCGGGTAATTCAATGTTGAAATCTGTTACAACGAAGAGAGTCCGATAACGAATCTCCATTGTATTCATATGAGCTCCAATCGATTTGAATGTACCAAATAAATATGCGCATGTTTGTTAAATAGTACCAAATCCGTTATGTGTGAGCTTCATGGAGCTCATAGGACCTACATAATGCTTTATTGTCTCGCCACGGGACGCGTGGGTGATAACTCGTTCTACGGTATATAGGTCAAATACAGTAGGTACACACAATTACATAGATAATATTATTAATTTGTCGTAATGGAATTGTTTCAAAACTTACCAACAGCTAATGTACACACACATGACCTGAAATACACAATACATGTTTTTGTACAATAGTGAAGAGAAGACTGGCATAATGAGTTCACATTCACAAGACGTTTTTGAATGTAATGCGATATGTAAAGATGTGGGGTATTGGAGCAAGTGCAAACCTAGACCGACTACAGTTAATTAGCTTCGGTTCTGACTCAGCATTGGTAAATGATCACGTTAACCCGAATTGTCAAGAACACTTACGTATTTATTGTCTTCAATAGCTTTATTTACTCTGATTGAAATGTATCCGTTCTTACTCGATGTGAGTGCCCGGCTGTGGGTCTCACTCAGTACGTATGAAGCACCATTTATAATACACTATCGACGAACAACGTTTTCTTGATCCATGACATTGACCGTCGGAGTCGCATGCAAACAAAGCACATAGGAAAAACATACAAACGTTTGTCTTTGAATATTGAATGTACAGCGTGCGGATATTTTGCATCATAAATGTATGTAGCTTTATTGGTAATTTATTCAATGCAATGTGGTTGTGCTTAGTGCGTGGTAAGTTTGCTGGTTTACTACAGGTAGGTACATGTAAAGATAACGATTAATCGTCTATTATGCAAATCAAATCATTTATTTCCATTTTCGTAGGAAATAAAAATGCTTATTGTAAACAACGCTGTCGATGCACTCATCACGGTATTTACACGGATTACAATCAGCATCAGGTGCGGGTCACGATTACGGAAGTTCGATACATATTTGAATCATTTTCGTCAAGGACGGGCTGGAAGCCGGCGTGTGTACGTACTTATTAAGTGCCAGATAAGATTCCTCGCTGTACAACAGTGAACATAATGACAGGGGACCTTGTCGTGCATCGATATCGGCTATCCTAAAGGGAAGACAAGTAGGTAAACAAGGTTTCCGTTTAAGGATTGGCAATGCATCGGCCGCCCACGTATTGTTCAGATATTGACGGAGGCGTCGCACTAAAACATTGCAAACGATCATTCGGTAATTCGTTCGTTCACGGAAGTATTTAACAGCCAGTCGTTCCATGTAAATCGGTTTACTTTTAAGTCATAACTTATGTGGGAATATAAAATATTCGTACCGCTCGTGATATGTAGGTCCAACCAGCATGTACCAGTGTATTAAAATGTTTGCCATTTAACTATACAAAAAACTTCGGCAATCTTTTGAGGAATTAGTGTTTTATGGACATGTACGAGTTTTTTATTCCAATTAGATTGGTCTACAACTCCACGATATCTGTTCATGTGATCCAACATTTTAAAGCTCGACATTTAGATTTTTATTGTGCCAATACAATCATCAGAAGCTATCATATAACATAACTTACCATGAATAACGAAGTAGGCGGATAGTTGTCAGAATCCTGACAAATCTTTTTCGGAGAAAGTTTTAGCCTGGTCACTTTGTCTGTCATTGAATTGAATGACGAAAACTTTTCACTTTCATCAATTAGCCAGCAGATGTCAGATGTCCTGAGATGAACTCTGTTAATTATTGCCATTTCTCCATTAAGGTAATCTCTAATACGTGTAGGCGTGGGTGATATTATTTCCTCAGTGGGGCGGCTAAGCTCGGAAAGCTTAAGGGGCTTACAGGACCTAAATGCAAAAAACGCAAGTTTTAGAAACAATAAAAGTATCAGATCGACTACAGTAAACAAAATCAGAAAAATATATGATATTCGTCATGATATATGCTAGGTTGATAGTGTGTTGAAAATATAATACAACTAATTTGATACGATAGAAAAAAAACATGAAGATGCCTCTAAAAACTTTCTTTTTACAATAAAAACCATACTAATATATGTACAGACGCCAACAGGTCAACCTACCCGAAACTGTCAGATTTTCCCAATCATCCTTGAACCTTATGCTTTAGCAATAAAGTCGAAAATCTATTAAATAAATCTGACAGATTGTAGTAACTTGATGTGCTGGCGTATGTACATACAATCATTTTTATTTTTCTCAGATTATTCTATAAGCAACATACTAAAACACTAGTGTTTTAATTTTTTAGTCCAAACAATAGATTTTTTGTAAGTAATGAAATAATTGCTTCATATTTTGCAATAAATTACCAGCGTTGTGTCATCGCGCTTCTCTTTCTTTTCTATGCAGTCCGACAGTGACCGCGCTTTGGGTCATGGAAGCCCCTTAATGTTTGGTTTACGCAATCAGATATTCGCATCTCGCGTAAACTTTGATCACTTTTGTTTTCAAACGTCTTCCGAGCTTTGCCGTGGCCCACTCTCAGCGGCCTTGATTGTTATCCACCCGCGCCGCTGCACATTGTCTGCAGTCGTTTGTCATGTGACATGACATGATTTCCCTTTTATCAAACGAAATATTTATAATTAAGTGAAAGTTTCCTTTAAAGCCAGCTGCAACTATGAAGATTTATTACAAGTCTTTTAAGCAATTGACGTGTCGGAAAGTAACTTCAATCGTTTAACCTTCTTCTCGACAAAATACACTCTTCCGCGTTTCGAATACTACGAAGTAATGTTTTATATCTCGTGTGTGAGTCACGCGGTTCAGGTGCTAATGATGACGAGTTTAATTAATGCCAAGTTGTCTGTAGCACCTAGGGCAATGCTACCGTTGTAGGGCATTCAATGCCAGGGAATTCCATTGCATTTACTCACGAAACATTTCAAAGAATCTAAAGAAAGGTTACTCATGAACAACAATATTGTGCGTATAACACAGAAATATTATAAATTAACAAAAAAATACGGTGAAGGTCTTTACGTAAACTATCCAAACTAATGTAATACAAGGTGGGTTTGAAATGAGCAATATAACCTAAAGCAGCCAGACCGCCATAGGTTTTTGACACAAGCACATGATTCAAGGCTTCTAACCTGGTTGGCTTGCAAACTTCTGTAAATCTTTTCAGCTTAGTTTTGGAATTAAGTAGGAAAAACTTTTTCACAAAAAAAAACAACCGACTTAAAAAAAACACTACAACAACGTGATAGGTGTTGATGGTTCCGCATTTTTGTTTTTTTGACACCGACTTCCGAAATTATAGTTATTTATCACGTTGTAGTGTTTTTTTTTGAAGTCGGTTGTTTTTTTTTTGTAAAAAAGTTTTTATTTTTCACTTTTTATTGTACCTACCCCAATCAAATTCAATTAACACTAGTGCATTAAAGAATTGAAGACACCAACTAAAATAACATCAAAATTCGCATAGAAATGCCGGAGATGCAGTACATATGCATATAACTTCGTACGTAAGAATAATTACTTACCTAATGTATTATTACTAAAACCTTCATGAATATCATATTAATGACAAGAATTATCAAAATTGGTTCATAAGTTTATGAGAAAATCGCGGACATACAAACATACGTACATACGGGTCGACTACAAAACCTCCTTTTTTGAAGTCGGTTAAAAATAAATTACGATGCATTTGGCTTTTTTTTTTTTTTTTTCAATATATTCAATTACACTAACTAATTATACAAGCATACACTTGTCTCAAAACCTTTGAAGATTTATATGTGACAAAGTGGAGGAAGCAAGCTCGCTCACAACACATTACTTAAAAATATTTAAAAACTTAAGATATGATGTCACCAGTAATATAATATTTTTTAAGGTAGATTTACATTTTTTTTATATGTAAGTACCAGTGACAATCTTTGACTGCACAGTTTTAGGAATTTTATTCATAGACGTAGATGTTTTATTCGCTAGACGTAGTTTTATATTGTCATAATAAGACGTCAACTTTTACATGCTTCTATCTATCATCTTTTGCGTTATTTTCAAAAGGAATTACGTACATGCTGCAAATAAAAATCGGAAAAGCATTGCAAAATATCGAACACTCTAACTAGCTAATTTCCGACGTATGATTGACAGATCACGTGTTTCTTATTGGAAAGTTTTCCCCTAATCAGAATCGGATATAAAAACACCCACATGTGGATCATTTCTACGACGCAGTACAATTGCCGTCTCCTTTCTAATCGCACATCACAAGTGTGACGGTGGCCCCGAATACAAATTATGGGAACAAGCAATTTCTTGTATGAAGGATGGCGAGAGACAGTAATGTGGCTGGCGACACCTACACGCCTCCACTTCGAAGAACAAACTGTACGACGAGCTGACTTTCTGCCCCAATTACACGTGTCTCCATGCGGGTACTTGCCAGCACGTGGGCATTGCCACTTTCATGACTCTTCGATCTTAGCCATTGTAATTATAAAACTCAAACAATAAAAGAGGCGTCTTATATTCAAACCCAAGAGGTTTTTTCAGACTCAACATCATAATTATGCATGTGCAGATGACACATGTGCCATAATCTTCTTAATCCAGTTATTTTTTCCAAGTTTGTCATTGATTAACGTATTCTATTGGTTAATTTCTTACCTCGATCTGTGGTTTGTTTAGTTTATTTTTGTCTGGGCCGAAGGTTGTACCAAATGCGTGAGTCACAAACATGTACAGGATCTTTGTTGTGCTTCCGAGAAGCTCAACGGGTACGTCTTTGTGGGAAAGGTGTTTTAATGCAGGTCGATGGACTGATTTCTCCTGTCCTGCTTACCGGACGATATAAAACTAAAAAATAATTAAATCTGTCTCTCTCTCTCACCGAGTTAGATTTGGTTTTATTCATGATCTTTTGAAACGTCTAAAGATGCTATTCCTACGATTTTTTTTTTTTTTTATTTGTTTGTAGTTGTTAATGATGGAAATAATGCACGCATTTAATTGCATTAAACGAGTCCCTCTTTTATTTTTTTTGGACTTCCCTATGTAAGTATGCCATGCTTAATGAGAACATAATATATTCGTTACTAAAACTGACGTAAATAATAACTACACAGAAACTTTGGAATTACCAGAAACCACATTGTACAAAGGGCTAATAAAATTTAAATTCCTAATTGGACATAACACATAACAGACAGTTGACGCATTTCAAGTCAAGCTTTGTTCATAATTAGCCTTAGTAACTAATATTAAATAATGTATCTTTTGTTTTCCTTGTGCGCAGGGATTTAACCTGAACAGTAACATTTACCTATACTAACCTACCGGAAAATTTTGCTACTGAAACAATATAAATGGCACAAAAACCTGTGTTGACCGATATACTTAATTGAAAGATGAATCAATATCGAGTAATGTTCGGTTGTACCTGGTTAGTTGTTTGACCCCAATGATTAATGAGGACCGTTACTTTTGACTCAGTTACTATTGCGTTCTTTTTTGAAATACTTGTGTCATGTAATGTAGGTCCGCACAGTACTTAATCATCTTTGAGGTTCGAGATTTGTCTCGAAACGACTGTTGTCAGAAGTAGTAATGGATTATAATACCGTTTTTAATCGCTCGCTTAGCCACGCAACAATAATCAAGAGTGGCTTTGAATCCCATAGCTCCAGGAAGTCTATTTATGGTCAGTATTTTGATATGTAATTTAGATTGGTTTTTGTCGGATTCAAACTCGTGCCTGGTAGATCAGGTTTCCGCCGTAGCACCATTTATGGTGTCGGATTAATTCGCCGTGGTCATTGCTAGCATCGCAGCACTTAAAAACGCTCGACTAATACTCATGTTTACGGATTGTATTGTATGAGCACTGAGCACTGAACACTAACCGCAGGGATGGTAAAGCTCATCGACCTTACCTTTTACAGTGTAAAGTGGCTTTTAGTGTCGACACCTGGTGCGTGACTTATGCGTTTTCATTACTATACACGTTGATCTTCACCAGAAATGCGGAAATCTTAATTTTATTAACTCTGGAAGGTTGAATGTCTAGAAATCAGTTTAAACCAATTGACACTAATTGACAATCAACCGGGAGCTTCTTACGCTGAGGCCATACTGAGAAAAAGTGACATCGTCTTGCGCTTGACGGCGGCTGATTTTTCTTTCGTTAGTTAGTCTAGCCGGCCTAGTAATGAACCATTTGGGTCATTGGACCTCGCCGTTTGTCGGCTACTCGCCGCCGCCTCCGGTGCCATTATTTTTTGCTGCCATTTACGTGCCACCAATTGTATAGAGTGACGCGGTAGCCTACAATCGCAGGTCGAACAGTGTTTTTGCTGATGACGAGTGTATGTAAATACGTGCCATCAATTTCGCATGTTTTTCTTCTCATGTAACGGAGATTGTTTGATTGAGGGCTTGTAGTGCTTGTACAAAGAATCTTTGTGTAGGATGTAAGGTACCTAACGGTGTGTTACTCGAGAGAATCTCAGCAATTACTGTGAAAAGTATTGATAACGTATCGCAGAAAATTATAAAGTATATGTGTCAGCTAATAATAATATGAAGAACTAATTACCTAAAAGTGTTACTTATACCTATTGATTAGAGCTGAATCATTTTCGATAACATTTCTGGTGAAACTACAAATTGCGTTAGTAACCTGCTAAGAATCTGAAAATTTATAATATGAGTTTTATTCACGTTTCTATTCAAACACATACTAATATTATAAATTCGAAAGTAACTCTGTGTCTGTCTGTATTTTATCTTTTCACGCCTAAAGCACTGAACGGATTTCGATCAAATTTGGCAGAGAGATAGATTGCATCCCGGGGAAGGACAGGATAGTTTTTATCCCGATATTCCTACTGGATCGACACTTATGCGGGTGAAACCGCGGGGCGCTGATAGTATTTCATATTTTATTTCAACATGATACATGGTTAGGTGCCTAGGCTTACCTATAATGTGGATGGACTATAATCATGAAACTATTTCAGCTGAACTATTTACAGTATGCGATAAAGGTCAGGCAAATGTCGCAAAGCTTTAAAGCCCTAAGGGGAATGAAATCATACAAGCGCATAATCGTTGGCAGTGACACACATTACCACTGAATAAGCAATAATGTTCCAGTCTAGGCCATGTTTGTTTCACACATAAATAAATATTAAACGGAGCGTATCACAATATTATATTATACATGTACATAAAAAGCAAGTTCACTATACAGGGTTTATTTTCAAAGACGAGCCAAATTTAAGGGTCTCGTACGGACGCATCAATCTGAAGAACATACCAACATCGTAATCGCGAAAAATTAATCAACTGTCCTAACCACCAACCCAACTGTGTGTCCTATAGAAAACTTTAATACGTACTCGACCTAAACATGGGACTGCTGAATTTTTATTCGCGATTACGATGTTAGTCCCATGGACAAAGTTGTTTGTTTCATGGTCTGTACCACACCCTTAAATTTGGCTGGTCTTTGAAGAGTAACCCTGTATATTGGTGCTTTTAGGGTAAGCAAATCATGAAGCATAATACAAACAATCCAAAAAATTGTGCGCTTCGCGAAAATGTTGGTATCACAATCACAACCTCTCACCGCCACAAGGAAACCAGAGTCAGATCAATTTTATTTACTCTCTCGAACAACGTGTTCTCTGTATTTATGTTTCTTAGTAACATAACGTAGGCAGTAATAATTTATGTGCAACTCTCGACAGGCTATTAATTCAATTTGTTTTCAATATCGACTCACCTCAACTTTCACCCATATTCGGCAACCTGAAAGATTGATTGTTAATCGCCGTAAAATTGCAATAGTGGATATTTTCTTCCCTTTGTATTCAGTCTTAGTGCTGATATTCGCGGGAGTACGGGGTAAATACCATCCCGTATTTTTAATAATTGTTTATTAATTGTTCATTCATGACGTGGAGCTGGAAATCCAAAAAAAATCCAAAGTAGCAATGGATAAGGTCAGACATTATCTATACATCTATACAAATAAATAAAATTGGAGTGTCTGTTTGTAATATTAAAATTATACCAAAATAACCTTTTTTACAATTTTTGTCTGTCTGTTTGTTCTGACTAATCTCTGAAACGGCTGGCCCGTTTTTACGGGACTTTCACTGGCAGATAGCTGATGTAATAAGGAGTACTTAACTTAGACTACTAATATTTTTGAAAAAAAAAAAAGCGTCCCACGAAAAATAATTAAAACCAATGAAATTAAGTGAAATCTATGCATCTTCTATACAAATAAATAAAATTGGAGTGTCTGTTTGTAATGAAAGCACATTCAGCTGATTCAGAATTTAGCAAAATTCTTCTTGATGTCGGAGAGGGAAAGTGTCCAGAAGTGAATAGTACTCATGATATAGAACTACCTACCGGTCTTTGTCAGGTTGTGGCGGACACTGAAATTTTAATACATAGTATTTATTATGATATTCACAATCTCAATATCAAAGAAGTTTCGTGGTTGTGTGAAAGATCAATTTTAGCACCTATGAACGACAAGGTTACTGCGCTTCATCAGCGCATTTTAGATAAGCTATCTGGTGAATCAGAAACATACCTTTCCATCAATACAGTTTGCAATCCGGATGAAGTAGTAAATTACCTAACAGGATTTTTAAACAGTATAATTGTGCCTGGTCTACCCCCTTCACAAACTAGAACTATCATACTACTCCGTAATTAAAATCCACCGAAACTGGAGTGGTACTAGGTTGCGAGTAGTGTCGTTGCAAAGAAACGTTTTAGAATGTCGTATAATATCCGGGTGCGGAAAAGGTGAGATAGTATTTATACCACGGATTCCTATAATACCGTCGAATTTTCCATTTGAATTCAAAAGATTGCAATTCCCTTTCAATGTCAGTTTTGCTATGACAATCAACAAGTCACAAGGGCAAACTGTAAGCAAAGCTGGCATAGATTTAACTAAGGGTTGCTTTACCCGTGGCCGTGGGCAACTATACGTGGCATGTTCACGTGGGAGGAAAATCGCACATTAGCATAGGACGGTATTTCTTTACGCGGAATACAGAATTAATAAGTTATCATAAACTCTGCGAACTGAACAATAACTTTTTTTTTAATTCCACGCGGACGAAGTCGCGGGTTACAGCTAGTCTAATAATAATTATACAAATCGCCTTGTTATCTAACAATTTATAACTTTCCAGTTTCAACTGTTTGATTTTTCTACGACTTGATATTTAAAATGTAAAATATATTGAACGTCTGAAAAATACACAATACAAAACAGTTTTATTCTATTACTAGCTGACCCGGCGAACTTCGTACCGCCATCTATCGAAATCAGACAATCTGTTTTCAATATATCACCAAAAATGCTTTCCATACAAAATGTATGAGAAAATTAATTCTCTTTTTTTTTGCGTGCATTTTTCCCATGTTTTAATAGCTGCTATTTGGGGCGGAGACAAATCCAACCACCCAAATGTCATAAAAATCGGGTTTTATATGGTGTAACTAACCCGACTTTTATTTATATATATAATACTAGCTTCCGCCCGCGGCTTTCTCCGCGAGGTATGTCGATAAAAATCCTATGTCCGTCCTTCCCCGGAATGCAATCTATCTCTCTGCCAAATTTTATCGAAATCTGTTGAGTGGTTTAGTCGTGAAAAAGTAACATACAGACAGAGTTACTTTCGAATTTATAATATTAGTATGGATATAGGTTTCCTTGATATTTATAGGTACACTAGACCTAGCTACTTGACTAGATGTCAAGGGATAGAAAAAATCTGTATTTTTAGGGTTCCGTATCCAAAGGGTAAAAACGGAACTCTATTACTAAGACTTCGCTGTCTGTCCGTCCGTCCGTCTGTCACCAGGCTGTATCTCGAGAACCGCGGTAGCTAGACAGTTAAAATTTTCACAAATTATGTATTTCTGTTGCCGCTATAACAACAAATACTACCCATAAAACAAACGCGATTTTTTTTGCCCTTTTTTGCTCGATATCAATAATGGCAACAGGTAGGCACTTGAAATATTCACAAAATACTCAGTTGTATTTTTACTTTAATAATAAAATTAAAATAAAATAAATATTTAAGGGGCTCCCATACAACAAAAGTGTTTTTTTTTTCGGCATTTTTGCCTTGTGGTACGGAACCCTTCGTGTTCGAGTCTGACTCGCACTTGTTTAAATTCCACATTACAGCTACCTACCTACAACAGATAATGGTGGACATGACGAAGAAAAAGTATCAAGGAAAATAATAGTTTATAACTGTTTTGTATTGTGTATTTATGTAACTGTTTTGTATTTTAACGATTTTAATAATATGACACTTCGTATTATTAAAATCGTTACTTAAAAGAAAATCTCTTATAAATATCAGCAATTGTGATTCCTTTCCACTTGCCTCTACACAGTGGCCGAGTTGGCTCTACCCTTGTCGTTAAATTGGTTCGAACGCTGCCGCGCTGTAATAATAAATCTGGCAAAAATCTATATAAATAAAAAGAAAAGTCCTGACTGACTGATTGACTGACTCATCAACGCCCAGCCCAAACCCTTGGACCTAGAGCTGAAATTTTGCACAGAGGTTCCCTTTATAATGTAGACAAGGAATAAGGAAGGATTTTTCGAAATTCAACCCCTAAGGGAGTGAATGGGGAGAGGGTGAAATTTCACGCGGACGAAGTCGCGGGCAGAAGCTAGTTGCTAATAATTTTTATTGTCAGCGAAAGTTACTTAAAAATATACTTTTTATTGGTCACTAGGTTAAGTGTACCTACCGGCTGTAGCCATTCATTATTTTTGTTTCCTGAGGTATCTATGTAATTACATCTAAGTTTTAATTGAAATATTTTCCATAATATACTTAATTATTTATTATAGGTAGTGAGTAGGTATCATATCAGTATGTACGAGTTGTAATTTTTCACAGTGGCCCAAATACATAATAATGTTCTGTTAAAATGAAGTTGTTTCGAAACCAACTTGACCTTCTGTACCCCGGTTGGCTTCATGTGATCATGATTTTTAATTGAATGTGTGTTTTTACCATATTATCGTAACGTTTTTATGGCCAAGGTTAATACCGCAGCGTTATTAATAAAACCATTTTTTGTTTCAGGTAATTATCAATTATATCGCTTATCTGCAACGAAACGTTTAAGGTGAGATCCCACATGTTCCACGTCGCAAAGCCAGGAATGCAATCAACTAAAATAACAACAGTACACATTAGACAATAGAAATTTACTTGGTTTACGTTGGTTTTTCCAATTAATATAAATCCGTTTTTCATGACAGAAACACATTGCGGTCGCTAGACAAAAGGCAGACAGTGAAACATATTTTTTTCGTATATTAACGAGAGAAATCTCACCGTTGCAAATAACATCAAAGTGTATGATATTTTAAATTATAATTAGGTCTGTATTACATAACTAATTATTATGAATTCGTGCGGTATAATGCATTATTTAACGTTTGAATAAATCGGAAATGGCTATTATGTTGTTTTATAAAGACAACGAAGAGTCGACATTCTCTCTTTGTTAATACATCTCAAAAATAATACGTATCAAACGAGATATCGTGTACAAGTAGTGCACTTTGTTTGGTTGGCAACTGTTACAAACTTGTACTGGAATAGTGCAGTCGGTCGGTCGGCTGCAAGCGTGCGCTCGGGCTCGCCGATCGCTAGTGTATCGGCATCTCGTCGTTGTTGTACCGAAGGTCAGTGCTCCTGCGATTCAGCCCGTAATGCTCTCGCGATAGAGTCACTAGTGGTGGACGGGTGGACCGCAGGAGAGAGGCGGCGGCAGCGGTGGGGTCCTCGCATCGGGCCGCCGCGCGTTGCCTCCCTTCAGTCAGTTTAGTCGCAGCGGTGCACGCACACCGCACGCAGTTCTCGCGCTCGCAACGAGAAGGTATGCACGGACCGGCCCCGCCGCCGCCGTCGCCAACCGAACGCACTCGCTTCCGGTGGCTGCTCTCCTTCCAACAACCGATACTACCACTGTCCTATGCTACGCGTACGTGATGTTGTGTGACAAAGGCTGGTTTTACTTACTCGCTATATAAAATTTCTAGTGCTATATGCCACTTAGTTGGTTGCAGCCACCGAACGCGTCTGTGTGCTGAACGGTACACATGTTTATACTCAGTGATGTCGGTTCCAAGCAGTGTTTTGCGAAAATGTGTTGGACTAAATTAATAATGATTAAAAGTGTTGCTCTAATGTTTTCCTCGATACCAAAACAATAAATCGCATGAATTCATTTATAAACATCGTGTGTTGTTATCTCGTGCTTGTGATGTATTCAATAATAAAGCCTTTATAATCAAACAAATGTAACAAGTCAGTCTCGCCGTTCGAGACGAAAAGAGAATTATATTATTGTTTGATCAGAATGATGATCAATGTCAAAACTAGTCTAAACAAAATTATTACAGACATAACCAAATACATAAGTGTCGTAATTATATCTACCTATAACTTGGGCCTAATTGCTTGTTACAGTATACATTACAAGCAGATCTCACAATTAATAACAGTCATAAGTTCATAACATATTGCCCCAGAAAACTTGTTTGTACAACGATATGTTTGTATCGGTGCAGCTGGAGTGGAGACAGGCTAGGATGTGTCGGCCGCGGGCCATATGGCAGCAACGCCACTAGCCATATTAGGGACGCCGACCAAGGCGACACTTGTTGCACTTATACGGCATAAATGCTCCACAAAACAAGTGACGTCTTATCACTATCTACCATTTAATAGATTACTCTATCACTGACTAATGTTCATTAATATTAACAACGTTTTTGTTACTTTTAATGATGTGCGTGCGGTTGGCGTGATCGAAATGTAACTGCATAAGAGATAAGGTAGGGCAGCGGTTTGCGAGTGCGTTATGCAAGCAGGCTGGTGAGGTGAGCTGAGCGGTCGGTGGCGCACGGGGCGGTTCGTTGACCAGTGCGTTGTCCCGCCGCTCCGCCGCGCCGCCCACCGCGAAGGTCGCGGCCCACAACCCGCCGACACGTCCACGGCCTGCACTGAATACTAATACACGTGAAAATAACACACGTTTACTAGATGCACTCCAGCCTCATTATTATTGTTAGTTCAACATATTTAAATTGCAACGCTCTTTACAGGTAGAGACGATATGTGTTCAGTGTGCTCTGTGCTAAAATATTTTTTATTGTGAAGAATAATAAGTTTTTATGACTATTGCCTGGAAATTTTGATCTCAAAATGGTGACTTCGAGAATACCGGCTTATTCTCTGAGTTCGGAGTTCAACAGGGAGTTCAGAAGTTTCCGCATAACGCGAGCCACACCACGTTCGACTCTGTACGCTCCCGCTATTGTTCCTATACACGAGTACCCAAGGGTCAGCGTGCACGAGCGGCGAGAGGCGCTTAAGGCCGCGCTGGCAAAGGCGTGGTCTTCCAAGAGTAGTGAGAAGAAGAAGCACGATACGTGGACCGTTCCCACTGAACAAAGCAGAGCTGGCATCATGGCGGCCGATTTCACCGGAAAGTCACAGTATAAGAACGGCGTCAACGGTGATATGTCGCGTGTTGCACTTGCCAAACACGAATTTGAGAGCAAAGATGCTGAACGGACGGAGACTGTCGACAACAGACCTGATAGTGTCCAGCCTGCGAGCTTCACATACAGCCGTGTTAACGGGAACGGTATCGATATACAAGAAACACTTAAAAAGGGCTGTGATAAAGGTTTACACAATAAAGATTTAAGTTATAGCGACTACCTAAATAATGTTCCTAAATGTAAAACTAGTTTCGAAAATATCTTCCTCAAACAAAGCCACGAGGAACGCTATAGCAAACGAAATGGGTACGATGCCGCGACTAAACGAGTCGATAGAGACATCAACCTAAACAATGTCGAATATAGCAGCCTGAACGGCGACACGTACGATTCTTTGAAGTATTCGCGAACAGCGAACGGAACTGAATCGCTACAATACAAAAATTACGGTAAGGTAGACACCGTTAAAAGCAAATTGCTCAGCACAGATAGTCCCAAAAGCGTGACGTCTTGCAACGGAGAGAAATTAAATGGATACGGTGGTTTGGAGCGGCGCAGTGCAAAAGAGCAACAGCGGCCTTTGACAAGCGGTCCCAAGGCGGTTGTGGAACAGAGGCTGGCCGAGCGGCTCGAGGTGAAGGTGGCCGAACTACCCGCTCTCTACCGGGGCGTAGACTCCTGGACACCCAAATCTGCTGCATTCCAGAAGAATATGCGCGACCACGAATGGAGCGTTTCGTATGTACCCACATCACCAAACACGATGAACCCTTACTAACAAACTCCACTCCTTTCAATACCACACAATATTCATAAAACACCCATAACCATGGTTTCGTGTGTGTTCAGCGTTGAGCGCGCCAAAGTATACTAAATGCGTTGGAAACCGAGTTTATCCCATCCGCTTATAAATAGGAAAAAAGCTAGCGCGCAGTCGGCAGCTTGAGTGCATCGACTTGCCACAGGTCCGGTCCGAGTGCAGCATGAGCAGGCTTTTACATTATATATTTGTCAACAGTGAGGTTAAGATTGAAGCTAACTAACCAGTTGAGTTTCTCTGTATAAGTAACAGTGTGCCAACCTGAATTTTCAAATCAGTATGCTCGTAAAGTAATGTAAAAACATACGTAACCTCTCTCTTAGGATGTTATCAGGTTCTGGTTATGTCGACGCGTTTTTTAAATCTAATTCAAATTAATGTCCCTCCGTAGGTTTATCTGGATCATACCCGGTATGTCCGACGAGTCATTTTTGTTTCGTAGACATAATGTTTGTACCGTTATTTACTGTACCGGTTACAGAGTTTCGCTAACGGTTTCTATGACATTGTAATTATTTTACTAGTTTTTAGTGGCCCTGACCCTCATTATAAAATTTAAATCATCTTGAAATCCTTTTTAATACGATTGCTCGTTATATTATGAAGTATGACAGTAGCGGTGAGGGCCCGAGGACTGGTTGTGCAAAATCATTGCACAACTCACCGTGACTCACCATCGTTGCGCTTTATTCCATCCTTCTAGCGGTTGCTTAATCTCTTTGCTCATTAACGCCATTTGGTTACTAGGTATCAATCCCACAGTAAGGAAATAGAAAACGACTCAAACATCGAATACGGCCAATACGGCCATCTTCAATTTTTATATTGAAGTCACTGTCTGGCTGACAGCGACCTCCATTCGTGCACATTTACATAGACGCGTAATTATTATTTTCAGGTCGAATAACAGTTCTTTCACTTGCGCTATTGTCTTGCAAACATATTCTAAGTTACAGTATTTTGTCGCTGTGTCGGTGCATAGACATTTGTGTAATAAAGTCATAACACATCTAACAGAACAAATAAACATTCTACAAATTCGTGGGCGCCAGGCATAACCATAGCTTAAAAGATTCGTCTCGATAGCGTTCACAGTGAATGTTTCAAGGTCCTGTCCTGGTTTATGCGCTCGCAAAGGATTTGTCAACTTGTTAGGCGTTATGACGTAACTAGAACTTATTGTTTTTATTCCTTCCTTCTTTTCACGAATGATAACACTGCATTATCGGGGGCTCAAAAGAGCGCGGTTCTGTGGTATTGTGAGATTAATGGAAAGAGAAAGTATTAAAGATATTGCGGTATAGCAAGTATCATTCTCATTATTTCTCGACTTTGTAGTCTATGATTTTACACTTTATACGTAATTTTTTTACTGTAAAGACACGCTCAGGCGTAAAATAAGACATCTTTTAATCCCGACATTGTTCGAGCGCGATGACATTTTTAGTTAGTTACCTATA
This sequence comes from Oligia latruncula, assembly GCA_948474745.1. Lineage (NCBI taxonomy): Eukaryota > Metazoa > Arthropoda > Insecta > Lepidoptera > Noctuidae > Oligia > Oligia latruncula. Next base: position 14,547,177 of record OX419693.1, on the reverse strand, counting down.
TAAAAAAAAACTGGCCAAGTGCGAGTCGTTGCCATTATTGATTTCGAGCAAAAAAGGGCAAAACAATCGCGTTTATTGCATGGGAGCCCCCCTTAAAAATTTATTTTATTTTGTTTTTAGTATTTGTTGTTATAGCGGCAACAGAAATATATAATTTGTTAAAATTTCAACTGTCTAGCTATCGCGGTTCTTGAGATACAGCCTGGTGACAGACAGACGGACAGACAGCGAAGTCTTAGTAATAGGGTCCCGTTTTTACCCTTTGGGTACAGAACCCTAAAAACAATGAATTTTGTCGTATCGGTTTCTATTCCTGGCAAATAGCAATATACAATGTTTATAGTTATCGCTTTGCCAGGACTCAGGTATAATGTATCCAATTAAGTCGCGATGAAAGCTAAGCATAGTATGAACATTTTCCACAAACTGTTAAACTACATCTATTTATATAAAATTCAAACTCCAGACTGACTGATAATATCAACGCACAGCCTAAACCGCTGGTCCTAGAGACATGCAATTTGGAGGGTGTGTTCTTTGTGAAGATAGGTATCCACTAAGAAAGGGTTTTTCGAATTTCCACCCCTGAGAGGTGAAAGTGCACGCGGACGATGTCGCTAGCAGAAGCTATTATAAAGATAACGCCAGCATAAAATCATAGTCGTCTAACACCATTTTCTTCAACGGCCGCGAAAATATGGGTAGGGATCGTAATCAAAAACACATCAGACGTGAAGAAAATGCTCTATCATTTTGTTCACGTGGTGAAACTTGAATAATTTGTAACTGCGCGCATCGTAAAAGTTAAGTAATGGTTTAATGTCGAAACAATTTGGTGTTTCTGCTGTATTGATAATACTAAAAACAAACAGCATTGTGCATTGGTGTCCTGCTCACATTCACCAACAAATGCCAAAACATACGGCTATTATTCAACTTTCACTGCTTTATTGTCTTTCTTGGTGACTACTTGTTCGAGTTTAGCCTCGTCTACAAATACTAATGTAGCGTCCATAGGCGCGGCTTTTGTAATCAAGTCTTTTTTCTGTGCATTAACGAGATGACCCTAGCTAGTAAGAACATAGTTGTCCGGGTTAGAACAATCTCTGGATTCTCTTTCACCAAACATGAGAGTATTAAGAACGAGGCTCTATAGTCAGACTATTTTAAATACCTAATACTTCTTCTAGCACCAGTATTTCTAAAATAAGATTGCGTCAAATACTCATTTAAAATGACTAAAGTGATGTTTAATAAAAAACTTGGTGAGATCAAATCCTATACGCTAGGTTCGATTTCTGACTAGTCAGCTTGGTTTATATATATTTTTTTTTGAATGGGTACCTTTTTTAGGGTTCCGTACCCAAAGGGTAAAAACGGGATCCTATTACTAAGACTTCGCTGTCAGTCCGTCTGTCACCAGGCTGTATCTCAAGAACCGCGATAGCTAGATAGTTGAAATTTTCACAAATTATGTATTTCTGTTACCACTTAACAACAAATACTAAAAACAAAATAAAATAAATATTTAAGGGGGCTCCCATACAACAAACACGATTTTTTTGCCATTTTTTGCTCGATATCAATAATGGCAACAAGTAGGCACTTGAAATATTCACAAAATACTCAGTTGTATTTTTACTTTAATAATAAAATTAAAATAAAATAAATATTTAACGGGGGCTCCCATACAACAAACGTGTTTTTTTTCGGCGTTTTTGCCTTGTGTCACGGAACCCTTCGTGTGAGAGTCCGACTCGCACTTGGCCAGTTTTTATACAAACGGTTTTTTTGCAGTTTTGATCAGTGACTCTTGCGTGATGTGTTATTGGAAAATAAAACAGGTAATTGTCAATCCTCTCTTAAAAAGATCTTTGTTTTTCAAAACAAATATGAATCTACTTAAAATCATGCAAATACCCACATTGGGATTCTAATCATCTAAAATTATTCATTCACAATAACGAGGTAACTTTCCTTTATCGTCTGTTCGGTGCTCTAATTAGGGCTAATGCTTTTTGGTTACGTGATCAGGCGAGCCCAGTGTGTTTGACTTTCAGTAGTCTACATAATTTATTTTCCTATGACCTAGAATAATTCAGGTCGTCTGCGTCATGAGGCGCTGGATCACCACAAAAAGTTTTTTCGAAGCTAGTTTCTAGGCGTTTGTTATTACAAACAAATTGGGCTAAAAGAATGTCAGTTTTTTGTTACTCTTGCTCGTACAGAGCGACGTGTTTAGTTGTGCTTGTCATTGACCTGACGAAAAGCGGTGCGGGCGGGTGATTAGTCGTGGCTGCAGCGTTGACACGGTTCACAGTAATCGCTCATCCGGCGCGGCCTTGTCACCGTGTCGACTGCCCGCTCTGGCCGAACACGGTTTAATTGTAACACTAACATAAAAGTGATCACTTTTTCAGAATCGAAACAGGCTTAGTTAGACGTACGGAGTTGATATTAATGTTAGCATTGCGTGATAATTGCGAGGATCTGCTATAATTTAATTAGGTAGCTGACGGATTAATGGATATCCAACTATATGTCTGTCAAGCAATGGATCCTTGACCGGGCACTGGTCGTGTCACGTTGCAGACTTCGGCTTTCGATTTCGTAACCGAGCCCGCAGTCTGCACCGGCCGACCGATCGATTATGGTCATTGTGCCAGAGGCGTTCCACTCTCGCTACGATTTTGCGTGCTCCGTTGCCTCTCTGACCTTTGAACGCCTTGTAGATTGTGCTAATTTCCTTACTTGTAAAGTCACACGCCGTAAAAACAATTATTAAGTCAAGCTTAAACCGCTCGCGTTTACGTATCCTTACAAATAGGTTGAAGGAAAGTAAAATTACGAAACAAGTATAAGGAAATACCAGTGAAACGGTAAACAGAGAGATGATTCAATACGATACACGTGTTGGGTATTTCTAAATATAAAGAACCGTTGTGTGAATACCGTTGTTAGTTGAACGTTGACCGCGTTGCAAATTAAAATGTTTCCCTTCAAAGTTTTTTCTTAGTGTATTCGTACAATTTCAGTAATAGTGTTACGCCATACATTAGACAAGTAACGCAGGGGGGGCACTTCTAAAGGCAACATATAACTTGACAGAGCAGGAAGTTAAACCACATGTAATAGTATGTTTGCCAGGAATACGAGATACACAAACTTTCTCAAACAGATTTTCTATCAATATTGACAAGTATCGTTATCACGAGACAACTGAGCGGTCTGCGCGGAACCGAAAGTACACGTTGTGAAGACATAAACACACAACCGAGTCGCGAATTACGCCCAAGTTCGCTTTCACCTTCAACAGCCACCTCTGGTTGTAATTAAAGTCCTCGACTACCGGTCCCCACTGAGAGGAAAGGAAAGCCTAAAAAGGAATTTCACCAATTAAAATAAAGGTAGCAGTACTTAGTGGTTTAACGAGAGAGACGCATGCTATTAATTAATAAGTTTGGTGTCAAAACAGTGACGTGTGGTACTGGTTACGCTGGTTTTAGATTTTTATGAAATAGCCGGTTCTGAGTAGCTTACACAAACTCATGTGGAGACTACATGAAGCTTCGAATCTATAATGTTATGTCGTTGTTCGTCGAAAGTGAATGTTCCGGTGTTTGTTATTCGCGACGGAGTCCGCGTCGTGTGACGTGAGCCGCTTTGTTGAACATTGATACCACCATCGAGTGCCTTCTTTAAATAAAAGTGACACACGTTGTGTAATCACTTGATATTCGCGACGTTTACGAATATCGGTGCGCTAGTAGATTGAGACAGGAAACTGTATCTCTCAGTTATTTGACAAACTGTTTACGGCAGCTTTCAAAATCCTCACAATTTTATCGAGTAACTTAATAAGGAGAAAAGCAAGTTCAGTTTTATTATTTTGAACCAAAATTGGGTTGTCATATCATGTCAAGTCCAAGCTTCTTATGGGCCATAGACAGACCTCTTTTTTATTTCGTAAATTAAGAACTATAGGGATCCACGCAAGTTTTTGTCACATAATAATGTGTCCACTGATCCAAAAAGGCAGGCTAAATAATAATAAAAAAAAAGCTCATACTCATAATAATGAAGCAAGATCTAATATTTTATAGACTATAAAACATTGGTCAGACAGGGGCGCTATATAGTCTTTCGATAATCCTAGGTAAAACCAGTTCACTTTAGCCACCCAAACCCATAATCCAATATCTTTGTTTCCATATCTTGCAATAGTCCTACACCAAGGGGGTGGTGTCCTTGGGTGCACTTGCATAGTGCGAAAAGAGATAATCGTCCGTAGGTGCCTAATTTGTATTAAAAACGTCTAACGAGCCTCTGCGAGTTGTTTTCGGTCCCTCGTACGCCTTGCAAAGCCCGAGACCCCAGGGTTTCGGGAAATGTTAAGATAATACATGAGGTAAACTATCCGCATGTGGCTTACAAAAACGATCACGAAAACAGAAAGTGTATCAGGAAACAGCCTATGACGAGGAGTCTACTACATTTCTTATGTAAGAATGATGATTTCTTGTTGTTTTTAAGTCAGTCTGCTTTCTATACAAAAATCTTTTTCAATTCGCGGTATTTAAAAGAAAAAGATATGTGGTGCCCTGATAACAAAATATAGAAACAAAGAAGAGCACTATATAGCCTAAAAAGTTTTTTAAAACTAAGCGGTTTATCAGTTTCACACTATTTATTATTTATTATTGCAATTTTTTTTTTTTCGTATTTCCGAAGTTTTCTTTCGTACAAACCTTGTCCTGGCAATACTGAACACAAAAAAAATAATTTTCCAATTTGGTGCAGTCATTCGGAAGTTATACGCGTACAGACATTTTTGCGGTTCTATATAAATACTATATAAGTACATATAAGGATACTATGTAAGGATGAAGAGAGATCTTCATAACTCTAGAAATCTACTTGAGTAATCTTAACTAGATCGAACGAAAACTAATACATATTTTTATGTATACAGTTGCACCACTTACTTTGAACAGAACCGAGAGAATAAAACCAGTGAAGTTTCTGTTAAAATATATTCAAATAATATTAATACGATGAACCACAGAAACGCATGAACGTAATTTTTGTCTGCCTACCTTCGTGTATGATTGTTTCTTCATCTGCCTAACCTTTTCCCAACTATGTTGGGGTCGGCTTCCAGTCTAACCGGATGCAGCTGAATACCAGTATTTTACATGGAGCGACTGCCTATCTGACCTCCACAACCCAATTACTGGGTAATACGATACCCCTTGATAAGACTGGTTGTCAGACATTCGGGCTTCTGACTAGTTGGCGCAGTGGTTAAGCGGTTGACTGCTGCGCTGCGTGTCGCGGGTTCGATTCCCGCACGGAACAAATATTTGTATGTCCTACAAGTAGTTGTTTCGGGTCTGACTGTTTGTGTCTGTGAGTTTAAATGTTTGTAAACGCACCCACAATACAGGAAAAATTCCTAGTGTGAGGCAAATGTTTAAAAAAAAAAAAAACGTAGTTGGCCGCGCCTCTTAGGTATGTGAGCCGGTGGGACAGAGGGGCAGGGGCGCTTTGTCATTACTCAGTACGTGCGTTGCGAACAATAGGCAACCCCGCCGCCCTCACCCCCGTCCCCACCAAGGCGCGACCAACTAGGGTCTCCACCGAACCAGGTGAATTTTTTTTAAGCTGAAACTGCAGCCACACATCGTCACTTATTTTTGTTTTTTTTTTTAATCTGTATTTCCAAACACAATTTACAATCAATTGAAACATTTTATTATTTATTACCTAATATATACTTTACTAGCTTCTGCCCGCGACTTCGTCCGCATCTCATCGACTGCCTGCGCTATTATGTGCTTAATTTGCTTAGCGTTCTTACTGATTTTTTTTTCTTTTTGCTCACGGCTCCTAAGGGTCTAAATAGCCTAAGCCTTCCTTAAGAATTGGGCTATCAAATACAAAAAGATTTTTTAAATTTTCAAATCCGACTGGTAGTTTCACAGATCCCCTACATACAAAGTACAAACTTACAAACTTTACCTTTAATACATATTAGTTGTAGATTGTACACCAAAAAAAATGCATAATATTAAAAATACATCAAACACTACAAAATTATACATTTTCGATATAATTACCGGTACTTAAAACAAATACGATACGATATTGAATTTAAACAGGTGTAATAGCTATAACTTAATCCTATTCGATCTCACATTAAAGTAGTAAAAAATTGCTTGCGACCTTAGATTAAATTTCACTATCCTTATCTTTCAGTTCTGCAGTAACCTTGCCAAAAAGCCGCCTACACGCATTTTGCAATCCTTTTAAAAGTTTTAAATACTTAAATGTTAGTGAATCTTGAACTTTAAAAGTTGGAGAATTTTAAAAGAACTGATTTTAATTCGGAAAAATATGTTGTTTCATTCTGTATACTACATTTTTCTCAATTTGTAAGTACGAAGGCCTCCAATGGTTTTTCTCATGCACCTACCACAGCAGGTGCATTTACATAAAACCTATATCGATTCTATGGAATAAAAATACATAACTCCACAGTGGGATATTTAACATATGGTCTTAGCACGAGACTGCGAAGGCCCACAGCCTATAAACAATCAAGTGTTCAAGTTCAACCTCTCGTATGGCGCTAAACAATGTGACATTAAGCTCGACATTATGAGCAACGCCCGCGCACTCCACCGCGCTCCGCGCCTGAGCCGTAACGAACAACACAATCCGTTTAAGGAATTTTTATTTAAGATAAGTCAATTTGTCTGTATTGATACAAATTTCATTTATTTATGCAAATAAGTATAGTTATGGGAAGAAATAATTTTGATGTACGTAGAATGCTTCTTGTAAATCGTAAGTACATAATTTTTCAACATTCACGTACACACGGCGATACACCAAGCTATACATTTCCAGTTTTAGCTGACCTCGCATTGTATATATTTTTCGTACAATAAGAAGTCAGCTTATACTGGTTATGTATAGCTTGATGTGTAGCTATGCGTACTTATTTCGCGTTAATCATAATTATTTGATGACTCAAACATTGTTTAAAAAAAATAATACAGAAAATTTTTTCACCACTAAATAGAAAAAAAATATTGGAGTATCTACCAGACGCTGACTGGGCTAGTGATAGTGATCGCCCCAGAAATGTATTTACTCGGTCATATCTTCCTAATGCAAAAAGAAATTAGACGGAGTCATTCCGTCATTAAAACATTCTTTCTACGACGTTCTTAAGATTTTCACTACTTTCTGTTTTACCGTGTTATACATCTTTACTGGTATGTGTGAATAATAGTGATGATATTGTTAGGAATTATAATTGGTCATAAATTCTTGTTGTGTGCAAACGCGACATAAAAATTTCGTCTAGCTTACTTTCGCAACAGTTCCACTAGTCGTCGCTAGATGTCACTAATGATTACATCGATAAAATGTAACAAGTAGAAAATGTTCGTCTAAATATACACAATAGTAGACACATCGACATTTATTTTCTGCATTATCTTGTGCGTATACATATTTATCTCCACTGCGACTAGGTAAACCAATTACGTACATTTAATTCTATTAGCGGTGCCACCGTCCCTCGTTCTGCATTCTTATGTTATTTTCAGTTGGTTCTTACTAGTAAAAAGTTTCATTTTACGCACTATAAATGTTAATGTGTCTTTTTAGTATTGATCTATAATGGTATTTTTCGTTATGGGAGAAAAGTGCGCGAGTTTAACATTCATCGACTATAGATTAATATCTAACCCTCAAAGTTTGCGCGTTTGCTGGTAAGTCATACACAATGAGACAAGCAAGTAAATTGCATGAGTTATTCTAAGTATGGATTAAGCCTTAATATGCCGCGAACGTGGATCCACGCGAGACAATGCTTTTTAATTGTTTCTGTAACTACGGCATTCAACCGGTTACTATAATTAATATCTGATCAAAATTTATCTGAATGTATGACAAAATATAGCAATGAACTAGTAATTTACTACAATTTGTGTCAAAGTATACAAACGTCAATCGACCGGTGATTTCTCATAGACGATGACATTGTGCCAATGACGTGGAGGTTTTGATTGTTCGCTTGTTAGGCTGTGACGGTAGCGGTGTTTTGAAATGAGCACTTGATTGTACGTCGCTTTACTTGAGCCGGTATCTTGTTCGCGGGCGAGCTGACTGCGCTGGCAGTGTGTCGGTGACCGCAGTTCGGGCCGGGTCCTCGCCAGTCTCCAGTCACGACTGTCATCAAACAGCTGCTCATACATCTCTATCTTGTACCTATTTTCAACTACCTCCCGACACTATCAGTGTGTTTTGGTTGCTTGTATAAAAAGTGATTACTTTAATTTTTAGTGACCTTGACTGCGAAGGCTCAACCGCTGATATTAGAATTGTCTGTTAACGTAATCGTAGGGTGCGGTAACAGTATTTATTTAAAATAAATTTTGTTTTGTAGTCTATGAAATGAGCATATGTAATAAATGCAAGTTTCGACGAATCTCCGGATATATAATTAGTACATTATTATGATGAACAAGCGATTGTAGAGATAGGGCACCGTCAAAGGCTTAGGCACGTGGCAGAGGCGGTGGGCGGCCGTGCGGGCGCTCCTGAGCGTTTGCTGCCTGCCGCCACCTGACCACCTTGCCCAGCTGATAGATCCGCATTCTGCTCATGGAAAACGCTCGCCAACGTTAGTAACACTTCGGCCAACCTCGCTCATCATCATTGTCACACACACGGACCTCACCTAAACGTTTGTTGCATACGTTGCACTATCTTGTCCTACTCACTAACCCTACAGCCCACCGATCGATGATTTCACAGCTCGGAGCACTCGTGGAGGCGGAGAAATGAACGTTCCAAACGGTCACATCACCGGCGTTCGCCTACGTCACACAGGCGGAGGAGACACCATCGCGACGAGTCTTCACCACGTTCACCCCCTGAACAGGTCAGTCTTACAGTTTCTTTTTTATATTTATGAGGATGTGCGAAAGGATGGTGTGACTTGTAAAATCCAAAACTCGCCATTACCAAGAAGTGTCCACCCGTAAACCTGTCTTTCCCTCACTTCTTTGATACAACGTGTACTGTACATCGTAAGCAAAGTGCGGAACCAGAATAAAGCGTAAAACGTCAGCGTGCCTGTTTGGGATTACACGCGGGACGGGTTTGGCTTGCCAGTGCGCGTGCGCCTTCGCCCGTGAAGATGTGCGCGAGAGACGGCGACCTCCTCGCGCTTGCGCCCGTTCTATTTGTGTTCGCCTTCGTCACTCGGAACGCCTTCAGTCAGTCGCAAAGCTGAGCCGGCCGCCCGGCGCGTCTCTACCGCACCGAAATACTAGTCCACCGCGTCGGGCCGCGGGCGGCCTGCCCCGGAGCCATGGCTGCCCAGCCGCCGCGTCCACCCCCCAACAACCTTCTGTTCTGCGGACCCCCGCCCGCCCTCCCGCACGTGTTACTACTGCCCAGTGATGCTGCATGCGCCAACGGCGATCTCCAAGTTGCACCCAGTGTTACCAGCCAAACAAACGATGCGGATGCCTTACACGAAATAAACAATGTGGGTGTGCCCACTTATGAAGGATTGTACGATGACCATGTAGAACTTATCGATAGAGATGAAAACATTGAATATCAGTTGCCACCCGAAAGCTATTTGCGAAGAACTCACAGTTTTGACGTTTCGGATATTTACGCTGCAAATATCGCACACGAAATCGACTCCCGCGCATTCCAGCATAGTCGATCTGAACCTGATTTATCTAAGTATGGATTGTTCGCTGAAGTGACTATGGAATGCACACCTATGCAACCTCCCCCTCTAGTGCTCAACAACCCTTTCTACGACGGTTCGTATGCACTAGATCCTAGTCAGTTAAATCCAACCATGGTGATGTTACCTGAAAACTATTTAGCCTTTGAAGATTCGTTCGTTCCTTCATGGGACTACAAGCCAGAATATCTAATCGATAGGGATATGAACCCTGAGCTCTACTATGATGGATTGCCTTTAATTCCTTCAAATGATCCTTGGTCCATTTATTGCAACGAAAATGCTGCGTTTGAGTATTATTCTCCCAACTTTGAAGCGCCACTACAGGGGGGTGGTGTTCATTATACGCCTTTAACAGATTTGGACTATGCCATACCACAATATATGAGTTTACCTGTAGTAGAGCAAGCGAAAATGGAAAACTACGTGAACAACATTTGCAAATCAGAAGATACAAATCAGACTAGTGTTAATGAACCAGGTGACCAAAATAACAACGACGAAACAAATGTACACAAAACTGATGTTCCAATGTCAGGTGTCACAGTGAGCGATGTAGTTAGTGAAGATGAAAAAGTTAGTGCCATTGAGGATTCTTCTGCTAAAGAATCGTCTACGCAAAGTGAGGAATCATTGAATGCTGATGTTTCGAACGATGTGACATCTAGTTTAGCTTTTGTTCCTAGTAGTAAAAGTTCACAAAGACCTGATGATACAGACGATACCAGTGACGATACATCTCCTTGTTCTACGGATTATCACGAGGCGTCTGCACTTGATTTAGTGCAAAGTCTCGAGGAACTCTCTTGTGATAGTACTGATTTTTCCCAAAGTAGAGATGACGTCTCGCCGACTGCTCCGGAACTACCCAAACCTATAAATGCTGCGGCTATGTTAGAAAACCAAAATGTAATAAATGCTGCTGTTATAGCTACTACTACAGCTTCGAATCTACCTCTTAGCCAATTGCCATCCATTCCATTTCATGAACAACCACCAACGCAAATACCTCCAGTATCAAATAGTAGGCCCGAAAAAGAACCCACAAAAGCTACCGTAAATGTGGAACAAATCTCGCAAAATTTAGAATCCAATAAGAAAGTGGTACCTGTCCCTGAACCAGAGGCAACGAAACCAAATGAAACGTCACAGTATAATAATACGAATCAACAATTAACAGAACCATGTGCCCGTGACCATAGTACTAAGGTTAATGATAACGCGTTGAAAATAACACAGCAGCCGCCTGTTGTGCCACCTGCGGTGCCCCCGTCTTGGCTGGCTCCAAGACCACCAGCTAGTGGTAATCAAACAAATGTAGTGCATCCGCCACAGATACGCGTCCAGAACGCCGAAGGCATAGTGACAGATTTGCAGAAGAGCCCCAACATCGCCTCCCAGCCGCCTGTGAAAACACAGCAGCCTGCAGTGGAGCCCCAGCCCTCCTGCTCCTTCGCGCCACAGCAACCCACACAAAGCTCACAGCTCAAACCAGAGAAACAGTCCAAAGAAGTAGAGGTCAGCCAACAAATCATTACTATACTTTAACAAGTATTAAACCACTATTACACTTTGGTGTTACATTAAATATGTTATATGAAAAGTAACTGCGCCACGCGCTGCCAGCGCGCGTGTATTGAGAGCAATGTGCATCTATTTTAGCATATATTATTAGGTCAAGGATTTAATTTACTACTATCCTCGGAACTATTTGAAGCAATTTTAAAACAATGGCAAAGGACTTCCCCATTACTGAATACCTAGTTGTTTGTTTTGTCTTTAACATCTCTGCTTTTGCTGTACCTACGCAATGCGTGGCAATCACATTTTATTTTAACAGTACTGAACTTCACATGTTTTCGATAACGTGTTGCATGGATAACATGAATTACGTAGTTTCAGAAACTGCATAATTTACTTAATAATTTGTTAAAACGCATATTGCGAAAGCTAATGCAGAAGTAACTTTAATCGAATGCAACAACAATGATTTCTATGCACCAATCTGAAATAAACAACGTAATAATGTGTGTATGATGTACTAAAATAGTATCAGCAGCTGGCACGATCTATAAGATTCCGAAAGCGATCGATAGATGGCGCCACAAGGCGTTGTTCTCGCGCAGAAAAATGGACGGCGCATGCGCACAGAAATAGTAACGCGATGATCACCTTCACCTAGGAGGGACAGCCGTCATGCATTCTGTTATGATAACACTCACTGGATTTGTTAACAGCGACATTACATTCTTAAGGGGGAAGCGCTAAGGTAGCCCGCGAAATTCAAATTTTCTTACGTTTTTTGCAATTTGCTGATCATTATTAAGTTGTACGTTGATTAAAATATGATTCGCGGTCGTAAAAAATATGTATGTATTGTATTTACAGAATCATAATCATTACAATCAGTAATACAACTTGTTAAGTTAATATAATCCCCAAATGTCAAGATTTCATGAAATAGTCATTCTTGGGGATACTTGGTCTTAGAGAGTTGTGTTGATGACTTTAATGATTCTAATTCTGTAAATACATATTTGTTACGGCCGCGAATCATATTTTAATCAACGTACAACTTAATACTGACCAGCAAATTGCAAAAGACGTTAAAAAATTGAATTCCGCGGGCTACCCTGGCGCTTTCGCCTTAACTTAACAGCGTGTAAATCATGAGTTGATAGAATAAGCTAGAAGAACACTAACTTTGCAGCAATGTTGTTTTAGAAAATAGCTCTAAACTGATAGTATGTACAAGTACATTGCAAAAGACAACCAAACACGCATGCACGTAAAATACGGTCACATTGAACCGCGTTGATAAAGAGTGAAATACAATTTCAACAATTTGTCATTTCATAGTAACAGCTTGTAGTAGAAATTGTTGCGAGTCATACTGGATACGTTGACTAATGAACACTCATCAAGAGACGTGCTTCTCAATTGTTTTGAATTGTGAAACCAAAACTAAATTGTAGCTTGTTAAATCCGGATCGAGGCAGAGCATGATGACTGTCCACATGCTAGGAAACTTACACGTTTTTATACCAGGAAATTGAGATACGATTTTTCTTAATCCAAAACTTATGAAAAAATACAGAAAGTTAGTCTAATGCTTAGCTTTGAAAAAACCAGACTGCATCTTTGGCAGAATGGAACACCTATGAAAGCGATTCGTCATATTCGCATTTTCTCTCACAGTATTAAAACTGAAAAAGATTTGAAACTTAGCACAAAGCTTCAGCAAAGGAAGATTCAAAATTAGTTTTTTTATTTATTTATAATCTACCTAGCACCTACCATAATCATGATGCTGATGAGCTTATTAAGCACATTGCAGGCTAAATTAGTCGCTTAGTTTTTTCGGGCAAATCATCGTATTAATTAAAACAATCAACGTATAATACGTTAATTGCAGTGTCATAACATTGACTAATACGTAGGTCTACGTACGTGTTTGAAATTATTAGAATTAAATGTTATGGAAAATAATGTATTAACTTAAGGCAACTTGTTTTTGCCCTTCATTTGCTTACGCAAAACTGATAAGCAAGCAACATCGCACTTGTCGTAACCGATTGCATAACAAACTTTTGTCCAGCTATTACAGGGTCTAGTCTCATAACAGACAAACAATGATATATATAATCTTGTCAAAAATGCAGGTAAACGAGAGTGTTTTGACAGCTCGATGCAGAATGCGAACGTTTTTAAAAATATGGGAATTGCCTCTATGATACTGACCTGCAAATTGCAAATAACATTAGGCAATCATCAGTACATAATCAAATTACATCAGCATCCCTAATGTTTAATACTTATTTAAGAGAAAATTTCACTATTATTAACCGCTTAGAAATCTGGGGGCACGTTAGTGGCCCCGCCAAGACGAGCCAAGCGAAGGGCAAGGGCAACCTACCTTTTGCTCCACGCGCTTCGTCGTTTTTTTTTGAACCCTCATAACTTGGGTTTGGATTTTACCAGATAAAGAAAATTCTCGGGATATGATGTCAATAGTGGACTTATTAAACATATAATAGTTTCAATTGCATAGCTCTTATTCTTTATATTTTATTGATATCTAAAAAACCCCGATTTCGTCACTGATGATAATCAACATTCTTATGGTACTTCCTGAAGTCCTAGAACGCTGAAATTTGGTATGTAAGCTAGTATTAGTACACAAACAACAAAAACTTGGAAAAAAAAATTGACATAAGCAACTTACAAAAAAAAAAAAAAGAAGTGAAATCCCACTAAAAACATTTTCATGTAAAATGTTGCCAAAACGAGACCATTTATGGCTCGCACTGTCAAAAAGTTAGCAGCCGGTCGATTCTGTGAAAATCTCACCATGGAAACTTAGGTGATGTGAGTTTGTTTTTGCTAGGAATTGACACAATTGACAGCTCACTCCACCCTCACTTCACCTAAGTTTTCACGGTGAGATGGTTACAGAATCGCACTGCAGATCTCATGTAGAGCCAAGCTTCTAACTCTACACGCCGCCCTAACTTTACAAACTGTACACCTTGGTCAAAATATGTGGTTTGGGCGTTTTGCAGTTTCGCTACCGTCACATAGGCCGTAAGGTGAAAAATTTATTCACTGTTCATTACTTTTCTTTTATACAAGTTCTTGTAGTTTCGCTACCGTCACATAGGCCGTAAGGTGAAAAATTTATTCACTGTTCATTACTTTTCTTTTATACAAGTTCTTGTAGTAACGAAACGGCCACGCCTTATATTTTGACTAAGGTGTAGAGTTTGTGAAGTTAGGGCGTGTAGAGTTAGAAGCTTGGCTCTACATGAGATCTGATAACTTTTTGATAGTGCGAGCCATGTGGTCTCGTTTTGGCAACATTTTACATGACAATGTTTTTGATGAGATGGATTATTTACTTCCAAATTGTCGTCTTTTGAGTGATGTAAGTACTTGTGTACATTAATAGCTTAGAGCTAATCGTGGTCAGGGGTCAAGTTTATAGGTACAGAATAGGGTATCGCGAATCATTAATACAATAGGCTGTGGCGTGCTGTGGTGGCCGCGAGCGGTCGAGATATGGTCTGATAAATGCGGTACGCCCGTTGTTTTGCCCACCTATCTATTTGGTAATGCCCGATTCCTTCCGGCCGGCCTTGCCGATATCGCTCAGGTTGCGGCACCGCTCCGCCTCAAGTACGCGGTTATGCTTCCCCAAATTACTTCTGTAACACAACGTGCTTACAAAGCTCATTAAAGTCCATTTCACTGCTTTAGAAAGCCCTGACTATCCCACTATTTCAAAAGTCATGAACTTTGAAAATTAATGTCTTCAAAAAATTGATTAATGCTTGAAATGAAAGTTCATCCTAAACTGATCAATGAATCTGAAAAAATGGTTTTATTTTTACAACCGTCTAATTTAGTAAGCATACGAAAATACTTTTCCATGTGTGTTATAAATTTCACTGAAAGTCGCAGAATAACTTGCCGTCACGTCGGTGTAAATAGTTAAAAACATATTTGATTTCGTTGATAAGCAATGCAATGAAAATCACATTACTTATATTAAGTATGAATAATTTGAATTGCTTAATTTTATTCATAATAGAAACATGCTGATATGGTTCAAGATTCGAAGATCACACACACATGCACCCTCACCCATAGTAAAACAAATCCCTATGTGATAATGATAACTGATACGTTACTCACTATCAACAATTAAAAATAAATTATACTTTTATTGCAGTAAGTATAAGACATCCAAATAAAGGCACAAAAGGATATTTTCCTCCAAGACGTCTGAATCTATAGAATTATGATAGTGCAATTCAACAGTTTGGCTGAATTCATTCAGTTTGGTTCTGTAAAATGAAATAAACAAAACTACCTACTAAGTAAATAAAATAAAATCTTGGTTTCCAAGTACATACTTACCAAAAATTCCCTTCATGTTATGGCGGTGGAACGACAGCAATGTTAACGAGTGGGACGCGGATCAATCCTGTTTAAACCGATATCAAAAGCTTGAAATTGTTTGCTCCATTTGTGCATGCCATCTTTAATTAAATGCCATGGAACGGTGGACCCACGCAGTTTAGTCTCGGTCGCTGAACGAAGTACACATTTTATTAATTGGTTGGACCGTTTTTTATAACATTTGGGTTGAAGTTATCTTTTGATAGTGTCATCTGTGTCGTCCGCGTAGTTAAGTGGAGACGTGTTGTGGTATCGCGCGGCACTATACACTTACAGTTGTGTAACAACCGGCCGGCTGGCCACCCGCCCCACGACGCTGGCGGCTCCGTCGCTCGTGTTCGAAACTATACTCACTAGACACAGTGCAGTGCGGTGCAGTGAAGTGCATAATGGCCGAATTGTCAATAAAACAAGATCGCGTACGGCTCCCCTTGCGGTTCGGCTCCTTTTATGAGCTCTATAAGAAGTTCCTCAAGGAGCACGGATGCAAGTGGCACGATGTCTCGAAATTGCTCTCCGTGGTCGCGGAGATCCTTTTCGATGTAGACGGAGCTTGTAGCCGACTGGCGGGCAAGGTCAGTCATAAACAACGATTTGACATAGGAATGTGTTGCTTCAAACTGCTATGAACGTTCAGATTTTACCTTAAAATAAGTGAGAAACAATACTGACTGGTACAGCGTAGCTCAGAAAATTAATAAGTACTTATCTACGAATATAAAGATAAACTTGACCCCTACTGATAAAACTCTAATACGAATTGAATAATATGATTTTTAAATTCTGTCCATAGCAAAATATACATTTTTAGACGATATTATAATTTCTTTAATCATGTGTTATCTTATTTACCACGAAGGTGTCATATTTTGGGGTAATGAACCGAGTACAATCAACTCATATTTTAAAATAATTACTTACATAATACAGTTACATTTACCTCAAGAATACATTACTCAAAACTAATAGTTTACTATTATTGAGCGTACTAGTTCCCACTAGTAATATGACCTGGCGACAGCAAACAGGATTACAGGATTGGTTGCTGTTGGGGTTGTTTTTACCTGCACCCTAATAATAAACGACCCTAAACAGCTGGTCGTCAGTTTGTTTGCCATTCAGTAACGTGCTACCGATGTGCAATGTTAACTAATAATTCCCACGTGGTAGTTACCATGTACAAGTGCTACGATTCCTGTGCTAGTGGCGAAAGTCTTGCATCAGTGTTGTTGTTAGTGTTCACTACCTATCTGACCGTTCATAAAATGAAAACAGTCAGCTTTTTAAGTGCTTTGGAAAGAATTGTTAACTTTAACTATCCTGTGTTGTTAGGCCAAAAAGGTTACCCATGGGTATGTGCTTGTTTGAAATAAATCTTATAATGTACCATACAAAATGTAGAATGTACAAAAATAGTTGGGAAATACATGCACCAGGTTAAAACTTGCTGATATTGATCAGTAATTAGAAGCAATACGGTAGTTTGCAATAACGTCGACTAATAGTGTTGAAAAATGTTTACCCGCCAAGTGAAAGTAGAAAATTACCAAGCAGTAGCTACATGAATATGCTTTGGCAGTGGCGAAGTGCGCTATATTACGTGAAGAATGCCAGACATTTTTTGTGTTTCCTCTGCCGCACTTGCAATTCAGTAAACAGCATTGTGAGGACGGTATGGTATTATTGCGTCACATCAGTAGTAATCGAACACAACTGAATGCTGTTAATCTGTTATTTATCTGTAATTAAAAGCAAACAATGATTTACGGAACATTCGGAATCAATCAAGGTTCTGATTTTAATATGCGTTGTTTGAGAACGTGGATGGGGACAAACCGACACTGATTGATAAGCGTGAGACAGCACGTACCTCGGTCGTGTCGTGTCACTTTATCATCTCCACTCGGTAGCGACCGCATCCGTCCTCATGCTCGTTCCCCGAGTAGATTACGCATGTTTTGACATGCTGATTTGATAATCGGTAGAAATGAGGGATAACTATTATGATGATGTATGGTTGCGTGTTAGCCGCGTGCGCACGCGTCGGGTGTCGTCCGTGTCGGTCGCGGGCACCGTCGTCATTGTTCACAGCTCACACGCGCTCCACTGACCTGCTTACCTACCGCGTATTGACAGAACTGTCTTGGCTCCGCTGCTCACCGTTCAGAGAAAGGTGTGCATCCCCAATGCAACGATGTCATTACAAAGCTCAATTACCAATATGACCGTGTGAAATTAAATAAGTTTCAATGTTTGTTTACACTGATACATATTTAGCACATGATGACGTAGGTACGTGAACAGACTATTGTCGGTGATATTATTCATAATTGAATATACCAACCAACAAAATTAGACAACGGGAGTAAAAGGGAATTCCGATTCAGATTTTTTTAAACAATTTTAGAAGGAATGACCATTAGTCATTTCTATTACAAATAGAAAAAAGGTCAATTGTTACTTTGCCAACTGAATGACGGAACGTGTAACTAAATGGAAAATGAATCAAATTTTTTTTATATAGATAGGTCATTGACCTTTGCCAATGCTAAGTACTAAACACCCAACAACAGAGATTCGTGGAATAGGCCTAAAATCTACATTTCAATAATACGAAAAAACGTAGTAGGTAAAGAGTAATGCGAAGAAATGTGTTCGCGGCGGGCACCTCGGAGTGCGCGGGAGGGCGCTCCCACGGGTTGCCGATATTTTTAGTGCACGACGATTACTTGGCACCGGCGGCCGCACTCGGTTGCGCTAGTGATCTTTCTGAAATTCGTTCGCGCTTAGGTACGCTCTCGATCTCGAGATAGACCCAGTCTTATGTTCGGTGGCGAAGAAGTAGCCGTGTAAACTAGAAAAGTCGCGAATAGACCTCAATGTTTTGTTAAACTGATTCCATTGTGTAAATATGACTATTTTGGACTATTATGTGATATATCCCGGCTAAAGTGCTAGTAATAAAACAAAAAAAAAAACCGGCAAAACAAACAATATGGCTAGTTTGAGCACCAGTGCTAGTGGCACGACGAGTCCGCGGCGTCAGCGTTATAATAGATCTTCCACAACGAGCGTCACACAACTGCTGTCAGATGGCTACTCCAGCTTTATCAATCGTTTAACCCGACGAGGTCCCTCCGAGAAGAATGAAATTATTTCAGACACAAGGCTTACCAGTACTCGGCCGCGATTCGATGACAAACTCATTTCAAGCAAAAATTCCGTGTTAGCGAATGTGCGGCGGTACGAGAACAATGGCCACATCTCACCGTACACATCAACTTTGACGTCCGGTGCGCCAGCGCGGAAGTTGAACGATGACCGTACGTACTCGAGTTACCTGGGCGCGAGCAAGTCGCGCATCGATACATCACCTTTGCATTCTACCTCCGGGATTAGCGCACTCGGACGCACTGACTCATTCCGCAGAGCTCACTTGAAAGATAATAAATCATCGCCGTTCACTAAACGGTACCCTCTGAAAGAGCCCAACAATAACATTGACAGCATTTCGTTAGGTAGTACACGCAGTCGCTTGGAAGATAAGTATTCCTCAGTGTTAGACAGGATAGCTGTTCAGAAAAAAGAAAGGGCAAGGAGAGAAAAAGAAGATCGGGACAAAACATTAGAACCTGAATCAACTTTGCCGCGAGGACTAATGCGAAGTTTAACGACTGCTGTTTTTGGGGAAAATTCGTTTAAAAGAAACAATCTTTCTCATGAAAAGATAAGAGCCAAAACCCCTTTCAGGAATACTGCTGACCGGCGATTATCTTCGAGTAACAAGCAGAAGGACGAATACAAAAATGGATTTGACATTCCATTGAAAGATCGACCTTATTATGGCAAGGACAGAGATAGTGTATATCGGAGACATCAAAGGAGATCTTTAAGAGCTGAAAAAAGCGAAAATGGTGACAAGAAAATGGGTAAACTATCATTGCATCCTATAGATATAAACATACACCCCGCGGTTCGAGATTTAATATCACCACTGCAACAAGGTACAAACGACACGAATGGAAAGTTAAAGATAACCAAAACACCGGCGACTTCACCAGCGAGAGAAGTAGGACGCCAGAAACAAATATATTTTCCATCGAGCGATGAGGACGACGACAAAACCCCGGTCGGAGACAGAGTGCTCAGCGAGCGGGAAACGAGACGGAAGGAGATCCAAGGACTCATAATGAAGTATGCTCATTTGGACGAGATGTACGGACGTATCGGCGATAAGGAGATGAAGGAAACTAGCAACGCAGCGACCGCTCCTAAAAAAGTTGAACCTTTGGCTGTGGGCGATGTAGTGTTGCTGCCGCCCGAGCTGCGTGCGCGGCAGCGGCCGCTGCGGCCCCGGCACCTGACGCGGCAAGCGGTCACGCCGCCTGTAAGCACAAGCTAACCACCCCGCCTGCGCACTGTGTGCCGCTAACATACACCTGGTCCGTGGTTTTCCACTATTCACTATATTTACATATTGTACCAGCGTATGCATTGTTTCCGTTGTTAAATTTTTATAGTAGCAAGTATAATAATAACAAAATGCTCTGTTCGCAAAGTAAATTAATCAGGTGATACCTGTCTGGCGCATTTTTTGCGTTAACTTATAAGAATTACTAGGAATGCCAATGCATGTATTTCTCAGCGATTAATTACAAAGCGACGGTACCGAGAGAAATCTAAAACAAAATCGAAAGAGGGTATTTTTTTTAAATGCTTAACTTAGTCCTACTAACAATGTCTGACGTGATTGTTGTTATAAAAGACACTAATAAGTACAATGATAGTGCATGTCTTAAATTTATTTGTGCGTGGATCAAAGCTAACATGTGTCTTCTGTGTGTTAAAATATTTTCAAATTCTATACTTAAAAGAAGATCCTATAGTTCTTTTCCCTATAAAGTTAGTAATGTGACCTAATAATTATTTAAGAGAGGTTCGGGTGGACATTTATCCTAAATTACCTGTGTGAGCGTAGATTGTGCAAGTGATCGGAATGCGAGTGGTGTGTCATCTCCCATCCCCGGTGATCCCGTCCCGCTCCCAGGCGCGCGGTGCGCGCGGGCGGCTGAGCGAGCCCTCGGCCGCCCGCAGCTCGCCCCGCAGCGCTACCCGCCCGCCCTCTAACAGCATGTACCTCCGACACACCATACCAATTGTCGCTTGTCTGACGGGCAACCGTTCCATTGTCTGATTGTTGGGTACAACACTACTCGGGTCGTGCGGATCGCGTGGCGCGCTGTCCGTGCATGTGGCGTGGTGCGTGTGGCTGTGGCGTGACATCTGCGCGGCGCGTGCGGCTCGTGCGGCGGCGGACTGCGGTGCGGCGCTGGCGCATGCAGAGCTCCCGGGCACGCTCCTCCGTCAAGGACGACAAGGACGGACATCTGGTCTACTGGCCTGGATATGTCATGGGAGCGAGATGTTCGTGTCCACACCCATAACTTTAACAACTCTATTTACGCATACATACAATACACATACACAATACACCACACATATATAAATATTACACAACACATACATATTCATAATTAAACAATCATGACTCTTTCAGAATAACTGAAACCCAAACACTAGTTACATTAAATGACTCACAAAAACATAACACTACACGACAGATCGCAGAAAATTCAACAAGAAAACGAGTTTTGTCACACAATTACTACCGCCGTGTTTTCAAGATTTCAGACTTAAATTTCTGCTTTTTAATTGTATTTTTATAATTTTTGATAAAAATAGTAAAAACATCACAGAGTCCATTTGGATGTTAAAACGAAGTCATGTTGGAGCCTCGGGTTTTGGTCGTCTATCACTATGTGTTTCATTTCATGATACTAATATAGTTGATATTCTCAAGAATTGATCATAATTCTCAGAGTCTGCAAACGTGTATCAGTTAACTTATAGTGAATGGAATACCAATGCCGATTCCATCATGACTTTGTGCAGTGAACATTTGATTAATTATGTTGCCTTGGTTTCATTGCAGACAAAATCATCGACACGCTCGGTGAGGGTACCTTCGGCAAGGTGGTCGAGGTGAAGGACTTAGAACTGTAAGTATCTTTCTTTATTTACTCGAATAGCACAGCTTTTTGTGACCACTGCGATACCATCGGCACTTCGTGGCTCGCAGTGAAATGTATGCATCTGTGACTATTTGCATATCACCTGTTCGTATTTTTATACTCAAGTATATTCTGTTGTTTATTGTGTTGGCATGGTTAAAATAACGGTAAGTAAACTCAAAATGTGAAGCTATCTGAATGACCAAATTGTTGAATGAAATATTGAATGGTAAAAGGTAAAGTTCCCTTATAAACTAAGGTGATGTGGTGTCGTTAACATCGGCGCCGGATGATGACACGCATTGTTTGGCAGGACACGCCTCACTAATTATTCATATCTATTTCCATTTGTTTATAATAGCACCGACAAATTTCCATACTTATTGCCAAAATTCCGAGTTTTATGTACAAAAATAAAGCATGATATCTAATTTTAAATTTCAGGGAGCACAGAATGGCTCTGAAGATTATCAAGAATGTCGAGAAGTACAGAGAGGCTGCAAAACTCGAGATAAACGTGTTAGAAAAGTTAGCTGAAGTTGACCCTGATTGTAAAAAGTGAGTGTTTGATTTGATTGTGTGTTATTATTGTGTGCAACGTCACGTGTTGATAGTCGAGGCTGGTCGGGCGACGCGCGACGCCGTCGAATGTAGCAATATTTGACCTTGCACGTTTATATGCGACGTTACCGCTCCTGGCTGGCGGCTCGCCAACCAAGAACCCGATGTCAACTCCTAACACACTAAAATACCGTCTGCCGCTCGCTACCGACTCCACATATTATTTGATTCCATGTAATTCATTCTATGACGTCTATTTATTGCACACACTCTTTTAACCTTTTCACCGCCACGCCATATCGGTATTCCTATGCCCTGTACGCCAAGCCCGAAAATCTTAATTAAATACCTACAAAAAAATAATACATAAAAGTAATGATTTAATAGGTTTATTTTGTATTTTTCTGCGACCTGTTTTTTGTCGAGTATAGCCGTCGTTGGCGCACAGGGCACGCTTGCTCATGTCGGCTATAGCCGACATTGGCGTTCAAAAGGTTAAAACCGGTTTAGGAAACGTACTTTATACTTTCTGAAAATGATGTTAAAACACTATTTTTGGTCTATTTCAGCTTATGTGTTAAGATGTTGGACTGGTTCGAATACCATGGACACATGTGCATCGCATTTGAAATGCTCGGACAAAGTGTATTTGATTTCCTGGTGAGTGTCAAGTTATTATTACCATTACTATTGTGCATGATACTGTACATTCGATGCTGAATGCGTCATCGTGACTAAGTAATAAAGTGTATATTAATGGTTCCCCAACATGCGGGTTTTCACGATACCCCCAAAGAATTTAACCTGTGTTGAAGTTGAATAATTGTTTCATGTTCATATTTAAATTGATTCGATAATTTGAATACGACACTGAGACAAGAAAATAATAAAACCGATAGCAGTTACGGTTATATTTTCTTGGTACATTTACTTTTCTATCTGTTCTGAATAATTTATTTCTGGCTTTGACATTATGAAAGATAATAAACAAAACATTGGCAAACTGTTAGATATAATAAGTATTTGTTTATGGGATTATTTATCCTGTTACAATGACGCAAAAGTATAAATTTAACAATATTTTAGTATTTACCGTGGCCTATTCATTATTGTAATAACCCGATTCCGTTCAATAACTTGTTGGGCATTGTGTCAAGGCTTGATCATTTTAAATTGAGACACTACATAAGCAAACTCGTAGAAGTCACATTCCTTGCAATTTGAAGGACTAACGCGAAAGAACTCTCCCCGTATCTCGTCCAATATGACACTTTCAATCAGAACGCATTATCAAAATATATTCAGTAAAATCAGAGTTACTAAAAATAGCAAAACACTCAGTCATCTACAGCTCTATTTATGCATTTCCCGCATTACGTTATAGTTTTTGGTCCTGAGCCAGTCTCATTCAAGACGTCCACACGTCCTGTGATGGAAGCAGTCATTTATCACCCTTTTGGATCTGTGGGCCCATCCATCTAAATTGTATCCATATGGCCTAATGTGCCGATATTTATTGATTGTAAAGATCATCTCATCTGCCTAGCCTTTTCCCAACTGTGTTGGGGTCGGCTTCCAGTCTAACCGGATGCAGCTGAATACCAGTATTTTACATGGAGCGACTGCCTATCTGACTTCCACAACCCAGTTACTGGGTGGCTGTTATTCCTTAGCCACAAGCCCCTCTCTTGACCATTTTTATTCTAGGCTAGACTCGAGACTAAAGTTTATATTTATTATGTAAAAACACAATGAATCATAAGATGTATGTTTATACATTTGCAGAAGGACAACAACTACCAGCCGTATCCGTTAGAGCAGGTGCGGCACATCGCGTACCAACTCATATACAGCGTGTTGTTCTTGCACGACAACAAGCTCACCCACACAGATCTCAAGCCAGAGAACATACTGTTCGTCGACAGCGACTACGAAGTCGTCAGCGTTTATAACGCATCCAAAAAGGTCAGTTCAAAAAATTATAGCTGCATGGTGCACCTGTTCCATAAAATTGGTTGAAGCCATCATCAAATGTTAAAGGTAAAAACCGGTCTAAAAGAGAGCAAGCCACGAGCAAAGTTCGCTCGTATGTTGCCTATCAACAAGAATGTAAAACATTTTTGGCAGTTGGCAAAGTTTCGCTGACGCACTTACTTTTCAAATTATGTAAGACTGGAAATCAAAGCATTGACGCTCGAATTCCAAATGATACAATAACTAAGAAAATAAAATTGACAATTCTATAAGGTCAATCGCGAAACGTTACAGTCCTATAGCTACATCATTTTGGATCAGTACAGTATGTGATGGCCAAGTAGTGACTAATCGCCACCTCAATATCACACTCGCTATTTTCGTCATTCTCGTAAGAATCGTTTCTCTTACAGCTTTTGACATAATAAGTATAAGGTAATCTCTTAGTGTTCACATTGTACTTATAACAGTTCAAACAGATTTGGTTTCGTAGAATTTGTTGGCCGAGAGTATAGCATTCTGTGCGTCGTAAACGAAGCTAATTTGTGTAATCTAATTTGATACAAAATTGTGTACAGAAACATGACCTGATGCGTGTGAAGCGCAGTGACGTCAGACTCATTGACTTCGGTAGCGCTACGTTCGACCACGAGCACCACAGCACCATTGTCTCCACGAGGCACTACAGAGCGCCAGAGGTTATATTAGGTACGTGTCACCCATTATACAACTCCTTTATACAAGCATTCTTCTAATAGTTTTCTAAACGCCCGCGAAATACGAACAGAAGCTTGTACATTGTCATGTTGTAATTGTTGCAGAGAATTATCTCTTCCTAGGAAGATATCCTTATCCAGCTGGATAAAGAAAATATGTTTATCCAGCTGTAGAGTAGGAATGCTTGATTAACTGACAATAAAATCGATAAAACCATTAATTGTGTGTTCTTTTGTGCACACGCGTTGTATATTCAGAATCAATGAATAGCCGCTTTATGACCTAGTCATATTATTCTCTAACATAAAGATAATGATATCAGCCTTCATAGTAACGGTGAATTTTCGGACAGGCCTTGTCAACATTCCTTCATAATGTTAACTATTTTATTGTTAAATAGTTGGAAAATAAAACCTTGTCACGATGTTAATAATATTTTTCCAGAATTGGGTTGGACCCAGCCGTGTGACGTGTGGTCTATCGGTTGCATCATGTTCGAGCTGTACCTCGGCATCACACTTTTCCAGACACATGACAACAGGGAACACCTCGCCATGATGGAGAGGATCCTAGGACCCATACCCTACAGGTTTGTAACACTTGTTGTAATTACAGTTAAGTTCTATGAACCGATAAAGCAATTAGTAAGATCAAAAGCTCAGACAATTCTAAAAGCATTTAAAAAAAAATCTCTTGATAAATCTTCTTCTTCCTGCCCTTATCCCATGTTTACTTGGGGTCGGCGCAACACGTTTTCTTCTTCCATTCGCCCCTGTCAACCGTCACGCTATCATTCACTCCCTTCTCTTTCATATCATTCCTCACACAATCCATCCATCTTTTCTTCGGCCTTCCTCTCCCTCTCCATCCATCAACATGTATATCCATCACTCTTTTAGTCACATGCGTTTCGTCCCTTCTCATCACATGCCAATACCAAGACAAACGATTTCCTTTCAACTTTTCTGTCACTGGCGCCACTTTCAAACTTCCTCTTTTTCTTTTTCTTATATACTCATTTCTTACTTTATCCATTCTCGTCACTCCACACATCCATCTCAACATTCTCAAATCTCTTGATAAATATTAGTCTAATTTCGAATTCATTGAGTTTTGTGTTATTGAAATATTTTTTAATTAACTCCCAATTCTGTATTCTAAAAACCTAAATGTGTTATTGAATATATCCACGTATTTATTCTCTCGCTGTGGATGTTCTGACGTCTTTGTTTACCAGCGCACCGTTCCAGTTTACGCAACTCAACACGATCTAAGTACTTATAAACGGTATACCGGGCCCGGGCCGTTCAAATAAACAGCCATTTGTTCCGTATATATAAGTGCCGCCCGATATAAATACTCGTCTGGTTTTTCAAAACTAGGGCAATCATTATCGTCACATACTAGCTCCACGTTAAACTCATTTAAATTTTAAGTTCAATTTGTATTGGTGTCGTTTCAGAATGGCGCGTAAAACAAAAACAAAATACTTTTACCACGGCAAATTAGACTGGGACGAGAAATCGTCAGCTGGCAGATACGTCAGAGAAAACTGCAAACCGTTGATGGTAAGTTTCTTTAAGTGTTGATGAGCGTGCAAGCATTGATATCTACATATTTTACGTAATGCCGTAGTCTTGTTTATTTTAGAGTTTATTGACCCCAGGGCATTTGAATGTTTCCGCAGAGGTACCTACAGAGCAACAGTGAAGAGTCGCGACAATTGTTCGACCTGATCGCGCGCATGCTGGAGTATGAGCCCTCGCAGAGGATCACGCTGCGGGAGGCACTCAAACATCCCTTCTTCAACAAACTTCCACAACACCAGAGGCTCGGTCAGTACACGTGCCACTAAACACTATCTCCTAATGTACGCGTATCATTATTTTGTGAATATTGTGGTTTGCTAATAGATGTGACGAATATAAAGTCTTCATCGAACATTTAAATCAAAAGAAACAGACGAAAGTACATTTTTTAAGAAAAATTCTGACGTATTAATGTTTATGATGAGTGATCTTTTGTTATAGGACACCAGTTTACAAGGCCATCATTTCTTAGGTCAGGCCTTTTCGTCGTTAGATGCTTATTTTAAAGCTTTATTTTTCTTTATTACACTTTTTGAAACACATGTTGCGACATGATCTTATATTAATTGGTTTTATATTGTGTTGTTTATTGTTCGTGTGCCGTTTATTTCTTTCGCTTATTATATTCACATTTTGTTCTAGTATTTAACATTTTCTGTTAATTTTACTTTATTATGTTCTTGATGCCGGTGAATCTTTTGATTCCGTGCCGGTCACTCGTTTGCATTAAAATAAAACTAAAAATTAAACGAGATTTAGCCCGCATTGTAACTCATTCATGCTGTAGTCACCGTTAATACTCTTCTAAGCGATGTAAATAACTAAAACGATGTTTGCATATTACAGGCAATGACCGCTTGCGGTGCAACGGTGAGAGCTCGGGGTCCCGCGAGCGATCGCACTCGCTCAGCAGGTGAGCGACACTCGGCCGCCTTCAGGCCCGAGCCGGAGCGTGAGCGGCTGCGACCGGACAGCGGGCCGGCCGGCCGGACAGCCGGCGGCCCGACCGGACGCGGGCCGGCTGGCCGGACGCCTGGCGGCCCGCACACAAGCGATAGTCAAATGGCACGGCCGCGTCGTGGCCCGCCGACCCTGTAAACTTGTACAGTTGTAATGAAGTGATAAGTGATAATTATTTTGTCGAACATTGTAATCTAGGTAATATTTTGTTGTGAATCGGTACTTCTCAATTTGTATTTATAAAGTAACTATTATTCGAAATAAAGACTGTCAGTCTGAATTTTGTTTTTTATTTATTTATGCTGTGCACACGTCTGAATAAATCCAACGTTAGCCAGACCCATGCCCAACGCGTAGCAAGATCAAACCAAGCAGGGTTTGGTTTGGCACTAAATTGAACCATAAGGTAGCAGAAATAATAAAAGGAAAGTCGACGGAACCTGAGCAGCTAATGCTGGCTCTAGTTACACACCGGTAACCACACCGTGCACGTTATGGCGTATTTCCTTTTCCGTGTTCAATATTCAAAGACACCACGCTTTTGGTTTCAGTTTCGGTTTATCTGCATAGTTAACAATTTATCTACAGTTGTTGTGGTGTATTACAAGGGGGAGATGAAATGGCATTATTTTTCTGAAATTCAATTTATGAAAGTAAGTTGGTGTATTTTCCTAGTTTGACACCGTAAGTCAAATCCCGCCGCTTAAAAAAATTTATCGCAAGATTTGCCTCCCCGTACCGAATTCGCCGCGAAACGTTTCGCACGTTAACGAGATACATCGCGTCCACAAGCATCGCGCGATTTCAAAATACGCGCGTAAATCGCGTGCAATTCGCCACACTTTCTACTCGCGCTTGGTGCGCGCGAGTCGAGATACTACTAGAGACTACCTGTTGCGCGTCCAGTTGACGCGCGAACTCCAGAGCGTTCAACTCTGTTTTCTACTGACAAATTAAATTTCCGGAAACGCACGTTATGCCGTTGGTCTCTGCTGACATTCTAAGATCTTTGACAGTCGTTACGGGTCGTCAGAAGCCCGAAAGTCTGACAACCAGTCTTACCAATACCAAGGTACCCCACCCAATAAATGGGTTGTAAAAGTCAGATAGGCAGTCACTCCATGTAAAATACCGGTAATCAGCTGCATCCGGTTAGACTGAAAGCCGACCCCCCCTACATTATAATGCAGCGCGAGGGAATCGCGGCGAATTCGCCCTTTCTGGACAAGCTCTTAATCACAATGCGAATCGGACTTTTTCCGTCGAGTTCAAGCCCGTTTTGATTGCGCTCTCAGAGCACGAAATTGTCGCGCCAGTGGCTGCCGAGGCGTCTGCGTGCTCAGCGAGTACCTACACCAAACATTTGGTGCGCGGGAAACTTGCCCCCGCGTGATTTTTTATTCTACATAAAAAGTCCTCCAGACCCTATTTCGGCCACGGCGGCCAATCTGAACGGAGACTAGCCTTCGGCGCGGGAGATGTTAGTGCACAAGTGTGCGCGCAGACACAGGTGCACTCCCTTTTCCCTGACTCTCATGTCTCATAGTCCGATGGGACGGCAATCCGACACGACCGGAGAGATCAGATTTGTAGGTATTCTAAGTACCTACATACAAATTCAATAACAGGGTGGATTCTCGGACATGAGTTTCAGTGTTGTGCGTGTGTGGATTTGTAGGGGTAGATAAACGGAATAAGCGAATAATACAAATCAATAAGTTATTATAATCAATTTATTTCAAAAGATTTACATTTATGGTTTAGGTAAGTTTTACTATAATTTTAAAGGAACGTCATGCAATTTATTCTAATTAGTTCTAATGTACAAATTAGTTCACATTTACCGGTCAACTGCCCTCGATATACATTGCAATAAAAAATATTATAATTACATGAACAAATAAAAAAAATCGGCTTGGAGCTTTTACCAAGCATTAATTTTATTAATAAATAACACTTAAGTACAAAATATAACTAATTTCAAGGCTGGTTTTGGAATGGTGAATGAAACAGTAAAGGCATCAGACAATGCTTAACTTGTATCAAGTGGGATGTGTCACCGCTGGGAATTAGTATCGCGTGTATGCGGACCCTTAAAAAAGATAATTATCATCAGGCGGCACAATAAATGCCTCATAATTCGTAAAAATATAATTTCAGTCCTTAAACCGCCGTAAACGTTAAGCTCAGTTAACAAATCCGTTAGAACAGTTCATGGACATCAGTAGGTACGATCGACTTAATTATATATTCAAAGCAAGATTCTGGGATACACTGCAAGCGCTTGGAAACATGTCCAACTATTAAGTAGATTATAGATCAAACAGAGCAAGAACAATTTTATGGTTATGACACGACAGGTACAAGTATACAACGCTACTTGACACTGTTGGACCAATGCGAGGAGACATTTTACAAAGTAGAAAAAAAATACAATTCGAACAGTTTTTTTTTGTATCTGACTTTTAACACCCAGTGCGATGTTCCATACAGGTTATTTTTTACTTATCTACTACAGATTGCAGTTGGCTCTTAACCTCGTTTGAGTTGGCGTCGGGTGTCACATATACCTAGTGTTGAGACTGTATCCAAGCGCTGCTGCGACTGTGTATGGTGCGACATGGATCTAAATAACCGTTGCGAAACATGAATGACAAGACTTTTGACATGTTGACAAGCACCGACGCACGAAGTCATCCATTTTGATCCATGTCGCCGTGTGCCACAAGGATCTTTTGGCGCCTCTTCATGGAGGTCATTGTTGGTAAACACTTGTGAAATGGGATTGAAAAAACAAGATGGCAGCATTCGTTCAGAGATCGGCCGCGCGCCAGAAGATCCTTGTACCGTAGTATGTGTGTTGCTTAGATCATGTCGACGCGCAAATCCCGGCTGGGCCACCCGTACTGCGGCGGCAGGGCGGGCGCGTACCGCACGTCGTACATCTGCGAGCGAATGAACTCCTCCGTGTCCAGCGGCTGCGGGAACACTGATGCCTTGCCTGGGTAACAAAATGTGAGGTCAAAGCGTTGTTAACACAAGATTTGGTCTATCATCAGTCTTACGAGTCTGCACAGTTTCGAAACAGGGCCTTCCGACAGGGGCGTCAGTTTTGAGATCATGTTGCCGAACTCAGGGCCAGGGGGGCCCGGACTTCGAAAAGTCTTGAGCCTCATGTGTGTTGTGTGGACAGGGTTTAAAATTATTAAAAGACTTTCCTATAAAAAAACAATATTCCTAATTGAAAAACTGATGCAAAATGAGCTAATCGCTGGTAGTGTCAATTCAAAGTCAAATAGGAACCTACTGCAAAATGTCTAGTGCTAACTAGAACCTATTCTACCCATTTATAGAAATGATGAAATGAAATGATGATGATATGAAATGATGAAATGATTTTATTTTTTGTAAGTAGGTTTGTACAAACACTTTTACACGTCAATCATGTTTTTTTTTAAACTAGATGAAGTCGGCGTTTCCTATCTGACTACTCTGAAAAGAAAGGCCGAAACAAACTCAGAGGTCACAGTCTCTTTTAAAGTCCAGACATAATCTTGGTCAGGTTATATGAAGACCATGTAGATCGATGTCTGAGGTGGTCTTTTGAGGAAAGAACCACACAGATTGAGAGGACCTGTCCAGTCAGTGCACGCATTTGTCGAAAATCGTGCAGCTCGACTCAAGACTTAAGGAGCTCAACGATTCGACGAACAATACCAAAGAAAGGACATTTGGGTAGGCCACATAAATTACTCAAACTGCCAGACCATGAAAAAAAAAAAAACTAACAGAACAGAGAATAATAAAAAAATATATATAAGTATGTAAAATGACCCACATCGTCTTCACATTCACAATGAAAAAATAATATAATACTTTACAAAGTAAGCAAATGTCATTGTTTAAAAAAAAAAATATTCATCAATGTCAATGTCTATATAAAAAAGAAAAAATTCATTCAAAATGCAGAAATTGGAAGCAGCTCAATCCCAAGCCTTTTTGTCCTCAATATAATCTTTAACGGTATAAAAGGCTTTCTGGCACAACTTACGTTTAATGAAAGATTTGAATTTATTAAGGCTTAGATCTTGAACGTGGCTTGGTAGTTTATTGTAAAAGCGTATACATTGGCATCTGAACGAGCCACCTATTTTCTTGAGCCTGGTTGTAGGTACAACATATTTGTGTTTGTTTCTAGTATTTATATTATGGATATCACTGTATTTTTTAAACAATTTTATATTTTTATGGGCATATAAAAGATTTTCATAAATGTACTGAGAAGGCACAGTCATTACATTAATCTCTTTAAATTTGTCTCTGAGAGAGTGTCTCGGACTTAATTTATAAATTGATCGAACAGCTCGCTTCTGCAAAACAAAGATAGTCTGAATATCGGCGGCATTTCCCCACAATAGAATACCGTACGACATTACACTATGAAAATAGCTAAAGTACACTAAACGAGCAGTCTCTATATCAGTTAAATTTCGAATTTTTCTAACAGCGTATGCTGCAGAACTTAGCTTTTTTGACAATTTATCTATATGTGGACCCCACTGAAGCTTAGCATCCAAAGTTATGCCCAAGAATACTGTGTTGTCTTCAGGATTCAATTCCTCGCCCTTTATCAACACATTAGTTTTCACCTGCCTTACGTGGGGTAGCGTAAACTTAAAAACTTAACTGGCAAGCACTGCAGGTTGAAGAGGTTTGCAAAAAAGTGAGTTGCGTACACACTATCACGATCTGAATAATTTTGAAGGATATTGCTAATCCATTGCTTCCTATGTTCGAAAAATTTGTCTGCTCAACAACGTAAATAACGCAATTAATGTTGTTGAACTGTCAAAATGAAAGCCATAGCTACTGAGTGTGTTACGCAATTAGTAGGTATTACCCCGCGCTGATTTGAAAGAAAAACCTCACTACTATCTTATCGATTATCTATCAGAAACTGGGTGGGCTACAGTCTATTTAAAATTACACAGCTTAGGTAGCTATTTCTGAAATCGACGAGACGCGCTCCGAAAAAAAAATTTGCTAACGCGATATGACGCAAATTGAAATGTATTATTCCTCCTACGCTGGAATTTATCTTCCCGTCTAATTGAAATAAAAAGGTGGCCAAGACATTATCCCCTTTATTTATAAACAAATTCAGATTGCGGGTTGGTACATGTCTTCGAATTTTTGGTTCTAGGGCATGCCGGATTCCTCATGATATTTTGCTTCGAGCAGTGTTTACACAAAGTACCTACCTAAAGCGCCTGGCTGGGTTCGAACTTATGACTTGTAATTCGGGGTCATTACCACTGTGACTATGGGTGTCCCGTGTCGGTGTAATTATAGGATACATAAGACATTCCTGTTTCGTCTCTGAGATAGCAACACACAGGCGACGCGCCTATAGTATTACAGCCGGTCTATTCTGTAACTATCTCACAGTGATAACTTAGGTGAAGCACACAGCAGATGTCCACAGACGGACGTGATCAAAGGACCACTTACCATCAGGGCCACCTGATTAAAACAGTGCATAAATGGCCCTAGTGTTTGTACTCGGTAGAACTTACCACATGCGTAAGCGTGTTCGAAGACTTTCTTGGCGATTTTGACGGAGCAGTTCTGAATGTCCTTGAGCGGCGGATACAGGCTGCCTTGGTCCAAGTCTGATTGACTCACGATTTCTGCTAACGCCTGGAAAATTACAAAATGTTTTTGAATGTCCTAAAATGTGCATCAATATTTGTCGTTAAAGATACAGGTTGAGGGTGTTCTACAATTGCCATTATTCAGGTGCAAATCCAGAATTCCGGCCGTAATGAGAAATTCCTAATGGAATCCAATAACCAGCCGACCTTGCGATCGAATTCAAGACCTCAAGCTCAGCAACTGCGCTAGCGACTACTGGGCTAACGAATCAGTAAGCTGACGGTAGGTCCACCGATCCTGGAAGAACGATCTCGGACACCGGGAGCATTGACAGCCAAAACCCAATCGAAAGTTGAAGTACAACAAAGTGACGTAACGTAAGCTTACCTCAGCAGCTAGCAACATGAAGTCTTCGGAGATGTCGATGATGCCGGCGCAGATGACGCCGAGCGCGAGGCCGGGGAAGATGTACGAGTTGTTGCCCTGGCCAGGCCGCAGCAGGCGCCCGTCCTTCGTGCGGTAGTCCGGGAACGGCGAGCCGGACGCGAAGATCGCTCGCTCCTGGAAACACATACATTGCTTATTATGATGTTTAGGTCTGATGAAGACATGACACACCGATGGTTCTCCTATAAGTAGGCAGGTACAAGAACAAGTACAATAGAAGGTACTCCTAATGTGGGTAAGTAGGTATATCTAGGCTTACGTAAGTAGGCATGGTCAGTCCCAGGTTCAGATCAAACTGATCTGCCCAAAATAGAGTTGCTGTAACGGCCTCAAGGTCGTCGGCGACAGTACCTACTTAGGAACGATCTGTTCATAAAGTCAAATTGATGTCTTCAAGAATTGAAGAGAATTGATTGAAATGAAAGATTGAGAATTGAAAAGACATCAAGTACAAAATAAAACAGTGGCATTCCGGGAGTGCCGACAGAAGTGGAAACTTGAACAATAATTACGTGTGTATTTTTTTAATCGTCTTTTATACAAAAACAGAATACTTTGCCATCACTCACTGACATCGGATATACATTAAAACCGAGTAGGTACATCCCGAGGACGGCCGAACACATCCGAATGTAGCGCGGTGTCGGTTACGGTAACAGTGTCGCGAGTTCAATGGTTTTTTCTCCATCTCAAAAAATGCTTAACGCGCCTAAACAAGTATCCACTTAAAAAAAAACAAATATACCAATTGGCTAATCTTTCGGTCATTATCAAACGACCGAATTCAAGTTGTTGTTCTTGTCTCCTAAAAAAATGTTTTCTTTTTAGGGTTCCGTACCCAAAGGGTAAAAACGGGACCCTATTACCAAGACTCCAATGTCCATCTGTCCGTCTGTCACCAGGCTGTATCTCATGAACCGTGATAGCTAGACAGTTGAAATTTTCACAGATGTATTTCTGTTGCCGCTATAACAACAAATACGAAACACAGAATAAAATAAATATTTAAGGGGGGCAAAAACGCCGAAAAAAACACGTTTGTTGTATTCCCATACAACAAACGTGTTTTTTCGGCGTTTTTGCCTTGTGGTACCGGAAGCCTTCGTGTGCGAGTCCGACTCGCACTTGACCGGTTTTTTTCTACTACAGAAACCGGCTCAACACTTACGTCGGTGTTGGTGTACGCGTCGATGGCGGTGCACTCCGCCTTGCTGGTGGGGTTGGAGAGTGCGAAGATGACGGGCTTTTCGTTGAATTGGCCCATCTTGCGCAGGATCGACTTTGTGAACGCACCGCCGATGGCCGCGGCACCTGCACGTAAACACATCATGTTTATTTACTTAGGATCTCCAACAAAAGACATACACATGTGTCATCCATTGATCACACTAATCACACTAATATTATAAAGGCGAAAGTTTGTGAGTGTATGTGTGTTTATATGTTTGTTATTTCTTCACGCTCAAACGGGTGGACCAATTTTTAAAATATTTTGTGTGAAGGTAGCTGACACCCTGGATTAACATATAGGCTAGTTTTTATCCCGATATTCCCACGGGATCGACATTTACGCGGGTGAAACCGCGGGGCGCAGCTAGTGAGACATAAATGATGGGTAACATGTTAGAACAATTAACAAGTCCAAGGGAAGTGTGGAGGATGTTGTGTGTTCTGTTTTGATTGCCAAGGCTAAGCAATAGGCTATTTGACTGGTTTCTGATAAACATCTCGGATTATTTAATGGTGTCTAACGAGCCCACAAAAAACCTATTACCTACTTCAAATTGCATAATGTATTTCTTTTAAAAAATAGTAAATAAAAATGTACTGTTTAAATAAGCCGCCAAAACGCTATCTTTAACGATATGGCGTCGTGACGTCACGATTCACGTAAACAAACGTTGAAACGGTCGAGATACTAGACAAAAGTCATCTGTTCTGTCAACAATAGACAGAAATTTACTAAATCATGACGTCATCTTAAGTTCAGCCAATCCAGACCGTTTTCGATTACGTGGCGCCAGATTTAAAAAGATGAAGTTTTTTCGGGATTTTTTTTATAAATAATACATTGTTTTGTAGTAAAATTAATGCAAATCGATTTTAAAAGCGATAATCTATACGAGTGTCAATAATTATGACCTTATTTTTTACATTGTCAAATAGCCTATTGGCTAAAATTATTTGTTAAAATTATAAGTGCTCGAAAAGGCCTGAAAATTAGCCACCACCAAACTTTATAAGGGCAAGCTCTACTGCCTTAAAATTTTATTAAAGGTCACCACTCTTGATTTTCCTAATGGAAACCGATGAACGAGGTCTAAGATGGTACAAACGTACATATTCACTCCTACTTTAGGGGAAGGCTTTAGGAGTGGTTTATTTATGAAAACCCACAATTTCGTATTTTAAAGAAAATTAAAATTGATCAATTGTTTGTTAAGTATTTGCAGTTGAAGCATTGCACAATGGAAAACTCTAGTGGATGAATGAATAGTGCTACTAACCAATAAGCACGGACGGCCTGGCGATGTCTACGACCTCCTCCAGCGTGCGCACGGGCTCGTGCTCGCGCGCGAACTTCTCCTTGTGCTCGTTGAGGCCTCCCTCGGGGCGGTTCCTCACGATGAGGCCCTTGGAGTCCACCATCCAGATGCGCGAGCGCGCCTCCCCGTCGGGCGTGCCCTCGGCCTTCATCGCCATCACGCACAGATTGGCGATACCTAGGGACGCCTGTGGATAATAGATACTTGTAATAAATAATCATACCAGCCTACCACATCAAGTCACTTCTCGTACAGAAAAAAAAAACAGTGGCACTCCGGGAGTGCCGACAGACGTGAAAACAAAACACAAACAGAATACTTTGCCATCACTCACTGACATATCGGATATACATTAAAACCGAGTACCTCCCGAGGACAGCCGAACACATCCGAAGCGGGTATTTTTTCGTCTTACAAAACACGCGTGGTGTCCCTTACGGTACTAGTGTCGCGAGTTCAATGGTTTTTTCCATCCCAAAAAATGCCAACGCGCCTAAACTAGTTTTCACATCAAAAAGGCATAACATGAGCATTGATCACCATGCTTGCTGAAGATGGGTTGATGGCGATTAGAAATATACGAGTATGCTATGTAACTATAAGTCCAAGTTTCCTCACGAGGTTGAGGGTACAAATCCGGGAAAGATGTAATAAAGTTTAATGAAGGAAAAAGTTTTCTCGTATCGCCAAGAACAAGGATAGAAAAGTTCATGACGTAGATCAAAATATTCGCCCGTCAGCTTTGTGCCAGCGGACCCGAGTGCGCAGGGTGCTCCCGACAATACTTAGGTAACTGTAGACCTAGGGTGCTCCCGACGTAGGTTTTCAATTAATTCTTATAGAAGATGGCTGTCCCGTTGGTAAAGTGGAACTTAAGAATGGGGCTCTAGATTCGATTACCGAGTTTGAGGCAGTGTGTTGGAAAACTTTTCAGTAGCAGCTGATGTCTAGAACTGTGGCCAGATCTCGGCAATAGGCTCGGCCTGTTTCCTAGTTCTTATAACATAATTGGTGGCAAGCTGATGTACAGACGCCAGCAGGTCAACCTACCCGAGACTGTCAGATTTTCCCAATCAACCTTGAACCTTATGCTTTAGCAATAAAGTCGAAAATCTATTAAAGAAATCTGACAGATTGAAGTAACTTGATGTGCTGGCGTCTATACATATTACACCATTTTCGAACCCAGGGAGGGTTACTTCCTGGCGTGATGTTAATATTATTGATTGAAGGAGTATGTTACCTCTCCGGCTCCCTGGAACACGATGGTGTTCTCCGACAGCTTCTTCCCTGTGATGCGCAGCGAGGCCAGCAGTCCCGCCACCGCCACCGCCGCCGTGCCCTGGATGTCGTCGTTGAATGTGCAGTACCTAAGTAGAAAATTGTTTTTTTTTTTAAATAAAATTACTGTTGGCTACACAAGATATTGTGGTAGGTACTTTTGTTATCATCAGCTTCTAGAAAGAATTCTATTGCTGGACTTTGGCCTTTCACATCGCGATAACTGTTTCTGCGCTTATTTGCCGCCGTAATTATTTTATACAACTAAACAATTTGATTTGTGTGATGCATACAATCCCAGTACCTAACAAAAAATAAGAGATTCAAAAGTTGATACCTACACAATTTGAATGAAAACTTCCCAAATATCAAGATCACAATATCACAATTTATCGTCATTTAAACCAGAAGCTTCAGTCGCCCGACATGGCTTGCACAACAAATAACTAATTTAATAGGTACGTTCAGCGTAAACCTAATTTAAAACATCGATTATTTCTGCGAATAGTTCGAACATCACAGAGACAAAATGATGTTTTAAAAAATAATCATGTTTAGTGCTAAACGCATTTGTGATTTGTCGTGCAAGTGGGCCTTGCAAAGTGATCATGACCCCCTTGATAAAACTATCAACCACTAAATAGGTGCCTATCACACTTACTTTCCACGATACTTCTCCAAAAGCCTGAAGGCGTTGGCATTTCCGAAGTCTTCAAACTGAATGAGACAGTTCTGTCCGTAGCGCTTCACGACGGCCTGCATGAACTCGTCGATGAACTCGTCGTACTCGGGCCCGCGCACGCGCTTCTGGCGCAGCCCGATGTATAGCGGGTCGTCCAACATCATCTGGGTGTTTGTGCCCACGTCTGGAATTACGAGATGTATACATTATTATCTATGGTAATAGCCGCTGGCCCCGGCTGTCATTTAGTGGATCTTTGACAGTCGCTACGGGTAGTCAGAAGCCCGTAAATCTCGACAGCCAGTCTTACCTAGAGGTATCGTATTTCCCAGTAATTGGGTTGTGGAGGTCAGATAGGCAGTCGCTTCATGTAGAATACTGGTATTCAGCTGCATCCGGTTAGACTGTAAGCCGACCCAGACATAGTTGGGTAAAGGCTAGGCAGATGATGGTAATAGAAGGTAGGGTAGATAAATAAATATACCTACTTTAGGTGGACGTAATTTATTACAAGCTTTTTTATAAGCTTTTATTTAGCTTCGTGTGTATATGTATACATACATATACACACGTGTAAGTTGCCCGTTCAAAATTTGCAAACCATTTTTCGATCATTACCTATTTATGCCTGGAAAATAACATAAAATACATAATGAGATCTTCTACTAACCCAAAGTGATGGGCAAGCACTGGTGCGGCTTGATGCCCGCGAGTGCAGTGTACAGTGACAGCTTGCCCACGGGAATGCCCATGCCGCACGCTCCCAAGTCACCCAGACCCAGGATACGCTCGCCGTCTGTTACTACAATAGCACGCACGTCGCATTCTGGCCTGGGGAAGAAAAAACAAATTAATGATGTAATTAGAATAACTAAGAATAAGGCCCTTTGTACACGTCACGGTTTCTTTACGGGAGGGAGTCGCGTTACTTCCGCTACGCGTAGCGTCCGTTTATGCATGGCCCTATTGTGAGGTAGGTACGGCGTATAAACCGCGCCGTAGAAAAAAGTGTCTATCAACAAGCTTCTAACGTGATCCATACTTACAACACTGACGACCGTGCCTACACACGGCGAATAAACCGTAGTTTTACGGCAAGAAAAACATGTGTATACAAGGGGCCTAAAACCGCGAATCTGTAGTAGGAAAATATAAAGTAGAGAACGCCCTCAGTCTACACGAGATGAAGCGACGATTTCTGTAGTGTTTGGTAGCAGCAAGACCGTAAGATAGCATGAAATTAGCTGAGGATCAAGTTATATGGGGCGTGATTCGAGAGGATTAACTAAATAATCAAAAAGAATAATACATCTTTCGAAGCTACCTAAGCTCTAAAAATTATTTCTGCAATATTTTTGCAGTAACCTTAAAGTAGAAATTAAATAGAAGTAGTTCGGACAGTAGGTACATTTTTGACGTGACAACGTCTTAAATTAGGTTGCGGCTGGGAGTCACTTATGAAAAAGTGTAACGCTCGGTAACGTTACGATGAGTCACCGGAATAAATATTCTACCGAGAAAAAGACGTTGTCACGTAAAATCTTCGCCCGTAAAACCGACTTTACAGGCAACCATTTTTTATGCATCTAAACTCAAAAGCTGCTTGATATATTTGTAATTCATATGCAATTCTTCTTCTTCTGATGAAAAAATAAAGATTTTTCTACAAGAATCCTGAAAATCCCGTATCTTACTAAGAAGCAAACCAAAAGGTGAAAAAACCAGTATTTAACTTACCAGTTCTTAAGAATATCGTAGACGTGTCCCTTGTCGTGGATGGTGATGAACAGTCCCCTGGGCCGACGGTAGACCAGGCCGAACTTCTGGCAGGCCAGGCCGACAGTGGGCGTGTACACAATGGGCATCATGTCGG
Organism: Oligia latruncula; assembly: GCA_948474745.1. Classification (NCBI taxonomy): domain Eukaryota; kingdom Metazoa; phylum Arthropoda; class Insecta; order Lepidoptera; family Noctuidae; genus Oligia; species Oligia latruncula. The sequence goes on along the minus strand of OX419693.1, from coordinate 14,507,076 downwards.
CCACGTTCTCGCCCACGAAGCGGAAGAACAAGTGCTCGTTGCGGTCCTGAACAAATGTGTCATTTATAATGCTCATTATTATAAATTATGATGATAATCAGTATTCGAATGTAGACATATTGCGGTTGGGATTTCTATTATCAATACCATAGGTAGAAGTAGGATGTCCTATTTAGCAATTTAATAACCTCAGCTGTTCTTGCTTGTTTTACTCACGGAATAGCTCTAGGGACCGCGAATATACAGTCTTTCGGAGTCTGTTTGCTCCATACCTTGAGGATAGTAGTTTGGAGCCCAAAAGCCTACATTACAACTCCAAAATTGTGGACAGAGCTTAATAAAAACTCGTGATTTTCTGACATGGGTACCACTACTCGCCATAAGTCCACAGGAGTGAGCAACTTCGAGCCAAAGTTTATAATGACTTTAGTTGGTAGGAATATTGTTGTTGTTTCGCCTTGTGCGGTATTCGCTGGGGAATTTAATATGTGTACCGGATTTTAATATAATTTCGGAAATTCGAACTACTCTATTAGGATTTGGGAATTTCGAAACTATTATATCGCAGAAGCTAACTCATTAGTGTTCCTTGTTTATTCATTGGGTACTATGTAAATCAAAAGATCGCTGGATGTCCTGCGCGTCCAGTATAGCAATGGTTTCAGGATGTTGTTGAGACTTCCTCGCTACTGTAGCGCGTCGGAAATGTTTGCGCAAGCTCGTACCGACGGATCTCAAGCGATTGTGCGCAAGAAAACAGCTAGCTTCACTACTAAGAGAGTGAGAGACAGTCGCAACCGCATCCTGAGAACTGTAGCGGAGAGTTTCAGCTCCAATTATAAAGCAGTTTGTGCCGAGGATGATTGGTCTAGTTGTCCTATCTAAATGTAATATTATCTTGCTAACACTACGGATTCTTTGTTCCGAAATAAAAATCAATATTTATTATTATAATCAATATAAAAACTAGTGTCTAATAAACAAGATTTTCACTTTCATAAATTAGTTCCATTATTTTATATAAGTATTCAATGAATGAGGCTGAGGATTCTAGTAGGTATCCAATGAACGCAGTTTTGTCTGTGTTCATAAGTACAAATATCGCTTGTTTCTGCTGATTGCACTAATGTTTGTAGGTCGCAAGTCTGGTAGTATGGTCTGGCCTTCTATTTGGCGGGATCTATGCTTCATGATTCCCTTCACTATAGTTTGGGCAAGGTTTGAAGACGTTAATGGTTGCTTTCGTTTATTTTTAGCATGCTGTATTAACTAAGTACCTATGTACTGATTACCATAATTTGACAAGATCTCCGAAGTACATTTCCCCCCCATTGATATGGCTTCAGTGATTTCATCTCTAACAGTATTCCGTCAAATAAATATTTAAATAATGCGAAATACTCAATAGACTCATCAGCAAGAAATAACGTCAATCTGAGTGTTAGTTACTGAAGCTTCATGAATATTCAGCGGTTCAGTGAGGCGAAAGATTCCTCCCAATTTATTATGAGCAGAAAGCATCTCAATAAATATGAAATGAAGTTGAGTTCTATTCATATCTAACGAAGTGAATAATATTAACATCAAATAATGTTCCTTTTTATAAAGTTCATTCAAGTGTAGCTGGCAGCTCAGCTAGAACTTTTTTATTAACTTAGACTGCGTTGAGTGAAGGAAGGAAATGACGTTAGACCTCTTCATTACCCAGTCGTTAGGCTGATGTCTCGTTAACGAAGTTATTAAAAAATCTATCACGTTTTAAATGAGTTTTAATCTTATTTTCGATAAAGACTTCACTTGCGAATTTTTCTAATGTCTCCATGTCTGCTTTTTGAAAGGTCCTCTCGAGATTTTAGATAAAAAAAAGTAATTTAAAAAAATTAAACCGACTTCAAAAAAAAATTAACTCAAAATTATGAAATAACTTTAATTTCGGAAGTCGGTGTCTTGGGATCTGTATTTTAGTTTTATGCCACCGACTTCCGAAATTAAAGTTATTTCATAATTTTGAGTTAATTTTTTTTTGAAGTCGGTTTAATTTTTTTAAATTACTTTTTATTTCGTAATTTTTAGTTTTTGTACTACAATTTGACCAAGGTTTTGAGATGTTTTCCCTTTGACACTACACCCGTAGCTCGTATCAATAAGCCAGGCCGTCACACTTACACGTATTAGTCCATATCTTGAAAATTACTGAATCGATCTTGATGAAACTTGCACTGTTCCCTAAGTTGAAGTAAATGTAAGCCAATAAAAAAAAATGGTCACGATCCGATTAATAGTTCCGGAGATATGCGTGGACAAACATACATACATACATACATACATACATACATACATACATACATACGTCTACAAAATGTTGTATATTTGTTTGGAAGCCCTAATAGATCATCATATGTGAATATAATGCAATTCCAATAATATTACATACATACGTATCGAATTGATAACCTCCTTTTTTTGAAGTCGGTAAAAAGTAAATAAATTATATGGTGTTCATAATAAAGAGTATTATACCCTCAAAGTTTAGTCCCCAATATGTCATAATTTTATATATTTAGGTTGCCACCGGTTTCTTTAACATAATGTTTGTTTCGAACGACCGAGTTCGGACGACGACGTACGAGCTAAATCGGCCGATAAAGGATTCAGTACTGTAAAATATCAGAGTCTGTTTTACCCTGTATAGTCTCGACTTACCAGTAGTCCCATAAGGTAGATGTATTTGTTGAGCGGGTCCTCGTACCGTTCGATGGACAGCTTGCACATCGCAACCTGCTCCTCCTGGGTCTTAACCCTGGCTGGTAGCAGACCGTGGATGCCCAGGGTCTGTCGCTCCTCAATTGTGAAGGCCATGCCCTGTGGACAAAAGAAACATGACGTAAGTTAAAACGTTAGTTCGTTGGTTGGTTGGTTGGTTCGTTGGTTCGTTAGTTGGTCTGAAACTATTTAGGAACACTGTTTTTTTGGCAAGTTTAAATAAATGGGTAGGTACTGAAGCTACATTGTACATTATACTAATATGTTAATTGACACCTTGGTCCAGCAGTAGACTAACAAGATGTGACTTTGTAATATGAATCACGAAAATCGGTAAATCCATCTTCGTTGTGAAACCTTCTCGAAAATCTGGCGGTTTGGCAAGTTCCAGCTCAGTAATGAACGTTGCTATTCGGGTTATTTTCCTCATTTTTCACAATATGGTAGGTATTCAAACATTACAGTCACGGTAATGTTATACATTACAGTCACGGTAATGTTATACATTACCGTGCTACAGTTGTCATATACATAAGTACAATAGGAACAAACAAACACTCATGACAATGGTTGTAAATAAAAATCTATGTACCTATGTACTTACAGATAACGCACGCCACATAATAAATTGTGAATGACAGTCTATAATTATGCAAGCGTAGTTATTATGTGTTATTATGCCTTTTAATTTAACTATTGTTCATGTACCTACATAATGATGAATTTCCTGTTCCGCTTTCTTTCATTCCCTTCCCATTTTCAGCGTCAGTTTTCTGCTGCTTTTCATAGATACGAAGTTTTACTTATATGATGGTGAAAAACAAAGAAATGTATCGCGCGTTGATGTCTTTATAATGGCCAAAACTTGAAACAGAGGTGTCGGTTACGGTAACAGTGTCGCGAGTTCAATAGTTTTTCCCATCTCAAAAAATGCCCAGCGCGCCTAAAGAAGTTTTCATTTAAATTATTGCCATCTCTTTTAATGAACCCATTCCACCACAGGAACAGGGTTGTATTATAGGTACTACATAGGTAATATAACCTAAACAGGTCTCAATCTCAATATTTCGCAGAACTAGTAAAATCATAAATTCCTACATTGTCTAGTGCGTGATTGAGTACTTCCTCCTCAGCAATCAAGTCAATGCTCCAACTGCGGTATAAATATACCGCAATGGGCAATGTACGACGCCCACACACAAAACATACTTTCAATAACACTCAAAGATAATTATAGGTACCTAAATACCTGTTTATAAATAAGTTGTAGGTATAATAAATGGGCAAAAGTATGAAATAAACAAAATTCCGTGAACATTGCTTGTCCGGAAATGGCTGATCGGCTATCAGCTGTGAATGACGTAACGAAGGTGACCGTTTCTCAACGACCTTCGATTCTGCATCGCGACTTGTTGTTACTATCCGACTTTATAAGCATTGATATAAAGTTAATTTTTCCTTGGCTCGGAATTATCGGAATATATATCTATTGCCGTGCGTAAAGATGTTTTGACAAACGTAATAGAAAGTTTCCGCTTAATCATTACGGTTGTGTGACCTACAGTGATCTAGTGCTAGCTATTTTTTTGATCTAAAAACGTATACTTAGTTAGTGACTATCCTGTAAACGATCAGGCTTTTAGATTAGGCGCGCTTCTATGGCAACGGGAATTCCGGTAGGTATGATAACTGTAACAACTTTTCCCCAAAAGGGACATTAGAATAGAATAGAATACCTATTTACTTGTTAACGATACCATATTTTAAGTAAGCAAATCATGGGAGGACTTGTGTTACTTACGAAAGGTATACCTACCTAGTTTCTCAACATTTAAAACATGAAAGCAAAGCCTTTATCACCTATTTATTCATGATTTCAGCTGAAAGACGTCAAGCAAGATGGAATCATGAATGATTGTTAAACAATATTTCATCATAAATTCTATTAAATTAAAAATATTCATTGGCCAGAATATGGTGGAATAGATGTCACGGATGTTCTCTATTGTGTTACCTAGCAAACGTGTTATGGATAATGATTTTCGGACAAACAATTTTAGGAGAAGAAAGGGAGTAGATCACAGTTATTTGACAACCCTTCAATTCTTGAGAACGAATAAAGGTTTTACTGAAACGAAGCCTGAATAAAGCTGATGTAAGACTTTCTGAATGATGCGATTTCAATTAAAAATTAATGACGTAATAAAAGTGTGCCCTCAGCACAGCTCTACACAAACAAAACTCAAGTTCATGAATGTGACATCAAAGCCGTCTCTCACTGGAAAGTTTAACAACTTCCGTGAACGAGGAACACTCCCATTACGAACAATTTTAATGCATTATGATTATGCTAACATTTGTATAGGACGGTATATAATTCAATTCACTTTTGTGTAATGTAGGTAGGTACTTGTTATGCATTTGCACCTTCATGTTTTATGAATTTTAAGAAACCCTTTAAGTATTTCTTAAAGCACTTATCATTAGAATGTCAATAAAGTAAGACCCCAGTAGGTAAAATTATAACATTTTATGATGATTCACTTCGCGTCGAAAAGGTAAATTAGCTTTCCGGACCATTCACAGAGTTTGAAAAGGCTTCCTAACTTTACGTTGAAGCAAACGTGACCTGTTTCCGAAGAGAAGGGTAAGCCAAATACCAAGTGATACAACCTCTCCAAAGAGTTATAGAAAAAAAATAAGAGTAGGTATGTTTGTTCTTATTCTTAGAGATGGTACCTATAGAAACATACCGCAAAAGCTTTATGTAAGTTTCCACTTCAGAAGATTACAAGTCGTCTACTGTAGGACTGCATTGATACCCCTATTCTAGCCATTGTTTACCAACAGCTTTGTAACTGTCAGTTTGAATACAGTTTATAAGTTTGAACTGTATTTTTAACATAGAAAACAGTGATGAAGAAGAAGCAGAACATAAAGTGCAAAAGAAAACTCTTCCAGCATACTGTATAACTAGCAGATTTCTAGTAGAACGACAAGTAGACACAGTGCAAGATTTCTCCTCCTTCACTCGAGAAAAGAGGTTAATATTCCGTAGGTATAATACGTGTCTGCTAAATTACCCATTCAAAGATTCTCTCAATCACAATAAACAAAAAGATAGAAAAGTCAACGCACCCTTGAGTCTAAAGCAGCAACACTTTCAGCCACCGCGTACAAATCCCTGCGAGGAGTCAGGTGCCACCAGTCCCTTTCCATTTTACATTTCAGTCCATAACAATGAGTCACTATAATACCTCCATCACTGAACCACCAAGGTCGCAATTAACGTCACTCGAGCGAAACCGCTTTTCAAACCGAAGAAAAGTAATATATCATTTTTATTGTTTTGCAATCTATTATCGTTCAAAGACATAAACTAAGCTATAATATAACGTGTTTTGAAACATTTCACTCTAATACTGGTCGTTAAATTGAACCTAACATGCATAAAACCAGCTTCTGCAAGCTTTAAAGCTAGAACGTTCTACACTTTATCTAAATTGAAAACGCTTTTCAATTTTCAGCGTCGCTAGCGGCGCGGCGGCGACTGCATTTGAAGTGGAAGGAGAGAACTAGAGGGAGCAGCTATTAATTATTATTTATTTATTAGGAAATGCGGCACCTCACGATCGATACTTCAACAGCAAGCACTGTTCTTTGTGAAATGTGAAGTATTGACGGGATTTAGGTCGGTCGGGTGGGTAGCTACAGCCTACATGATGCCTGTCTAAATTGACCCTTGTTTATTTTTTTGCTGGATGTTTTCTGACCCGTCGTGTCCCTTTGCATTATCATAATGTTAGGCTGTAGGCCTCAGGGCCTCAGTGAGTGTGTGTTAATATGTACCTATATGAAAGGGTCTAAACCTCAGATTAAAAGCGAGAAGAAATGTTCAAGCTTTACAAATTCATGAAACGGAAGTTGGTGTTTCATTATTTAAGGCTTCATAAAGAACAATTCGTTAAATAATACTGCTGGACGTAAACTGTAAGACTTTGTTTGTTTGACTGAGTGAGGATGTATTATACTATCTTCAATACCTACATGATTAACTCTAATAGAGTTAATTTTTACAGTATCATCAAGATATCAAGACATCGAATGCCTATCAAACAACATTTCAAACTCAATGCTTTTTGATACGACATTCAAGACAGCTAGGTTGTTTGATCTAAAAATCAATAAACAACAACGTTACACGACTACATTTCCTAATAACATCCGAGTCACTAAAAACGTTTTAACATTTCAACCGCATTCAATTCCTCGCGGGCATAGCACAAGGTTCCTACGGTAATATTATCGGAACTAAGACCGCCGTCGACAGACCCGATACGATCACAAATTGTCCCAATTACCCGTAATCATCAAGTAACCTTCAACTTGATGTAAAGTGCCGACGGCGACAAATCTTGGAACATTACGCTCCCCGTATTTGGTCCGATTGATGTTTTTATGACAACTCACGGTTCCGGTTCATTAGAGAGGTTTCGTCAAGTTTGTACTAGCATTGACACTAATTACATCGTCATTGAAATATCTTAGTTATCTTAGTAATAGCTAATGGCATTAGTTGCTGAAATAAACTAACATTGTGTGTATCACACAACAAGAAAAACAAATATAGTCTGTGTAAGTTCTAGAATCTAGTTTGCTGTACTGGTCTGTTTATTGAACAAACAACAAACATGAAAATACGAATTTATATGAAAAATTCAGCGAACAATCAGGGAAAGCAAACAAAACGAGTGGCTCTGTCAACATAATAATTTTCCGAGGGCATATAACTCATATTCCACGTGCCACCCTTTGCAGGCACGTTAAATCCGAGCTAAGTACATACGAGTAGATACTCGTATGTACTTAGCTCGGATTTGCCTTCGGACCTGCCGTAATCATGATAATTTGTAGGTAAGCATAAAGCCCTTATACACGGCACGGTTTCATTACGGTACGGCGGCGTATAACCCGCGGGGTAAAAAACGGTGTCTGTCATCAAGCTATGGATCATTAAGGAAGCTTGTTTCCAGACACGTTTTTTCTACAGCAAGGTTTCTATGCCGTGTGTAGGCACGGTTCGTCAATATTGTATGGATCATTTCCATAATGAACACGGCTTAAAAACCTCGCCGTAGAAAAAACTGTCGTGTACTAGCTTCCATAGTGATCCATAAGATACTGACGAACCATGCCTACATACGGCGAATAAACCGTAGTTTTTCACGGTAGGAAAAACATGTGCCAAGGGCCTTAACGTTATAGCTCAGGGGAATCAATAAAAGTTACGTCGACAACTCATTTTATGAAGCTTTTCACAGAGCTATTGAATTACAAGGGTTTACAGAAAACTAGCTGCGCCCCACGGTTTCGCCCGCGTAAATGTCGATCCCGTGGGAATATCGGGATAAAAAGTAGCCTAAATCTTAATCCAGGGTGTCAACTACCTCTATACCAAATTTTATCACACACACAGACACACAAACTTTCGCTTTAATAATATTATTAAGTGTGATAATGTCTCTTTGTTCAAGTATCTAGGATATTTTCCATTTGTTTTACGATTATCCTGAAATACTTATTTAGACAAAAAGTATCAGATTTATAACTGTAGTTACTTTATTAAACATGGTTTTCAGCAAGCAAATAGAAAAAAGAAAAATGTAAAAATGGCCACCCCTTTTTTCAGACCTAGGTATATTATCTATATGTATGTTTCGTTGAACGCTATCCACATTCCTCTTATTCTTATTACGCTATCGACATTTTCTTGTAGCGCTATCCACATTCCTTTTAATCTTATTATACTCTTTTCCTGAAAATGTTACTCAGTAAATACGTTTGTAAACACACATCGATCAATCTTGAATCTTTTCCGATCCTTCTCCATTCTGTAGCGGTACCTGGCACCGAACGACCTTTTCAATTTTCAATGTAGAAATTACTCGCTTGTAGAAATGTTAATATAAATAACATAACTACTACTTCTGTATTTGATAGCTGTAAGCCACCCAAACGCAATAAAATAAATAAATATATTAACATTTGAAAATTGCGCTCTAGGAAACACGATTAAATTTTGAAATATGAAGTCAATTAAGAATCCCAAATACATAAATAAAGCTTTATAAATAAATAGGTTTTGCTAAAGCAATTTTGTTTTAGAATGTGTACCTAAATTACATACCTACATATCGTTTCCATGGATCTTAATAAGATATAGATACAATCATAAATGACAATATCATTGTTCATTCTATTGTTTCACGCAATGCCTAGACTACCTACTTATCTGATCTACAGAATGATTTATTTTGCCCTGACGGTCGGACCGACTTTTATTTGGTTCCTTTCAGCGTTTTTCTCTTTGACCTTCAAAACACACTAACAGTAGCAATGGCTTTCATTTTGACAGTTCAACAACATTAATTGCTTTATTTACTTGTATGAGCAGAAACATATTATGAAGCAATTGATGAGCAATATCTTTAAAAATGATTCAGATTGTAATTGAAAGTGTGTTACGCAATTAGGGTGCTGTAGCGTCTAAAACTATTTATATGTATAAATATATAGGTATATTACGTCAGCAACAAATGACCTGCCTGTCATGAATACAAATGGGTCATTTTCTTAGTCAATTAATCAAGGGAATAGGCAATTATGGAGTAGACCTCTTTTTTGGAGTTCAGGACTAAATGAAATAAGTGAAGCGGCATTTTCTCTTCATTATTCCTTTGACCTTACAATAAAATTAAGAACAAAGGGTCTAAAGTTTATTTAATAAAGATATAGCGACCCGCCCTTGCTTCGCATGGTTTTTACGACAAACTTGACAAAATATCGAGGATTTCTTTTAAATTACCATAGTTAAATGTTTCGTTAACCTTCCCGAATAAATTCTCTAAATGATTGTGAAGATCACATCAAAATCTGTTGCGCAGTTTAGAAAAACAACGCGGTCACAATGACAGACGAAAAGAGACTTTAAATTTATAATAAGTGTAAAGATTAACTAGCAGCGCCCCGCGGTTTCACCCGCATAAATTTCGATCTCGTGGGAATATCGGGATAAAACTATCCTATGTCCTCTGCCGGGACTAAAACTATCTCTATACCAAATTTCATCTAAATCGGTTCAGCGGTTTAAGCGTAAAGAGGTAACAGACAGACAGACAGACAGAGTTACTTTCGAATTTATAATATTAGTATGGATATATAAAAAAAAATATTAATATACAAAAAAAAAATAATTAATACATTCTGAACTCGAAGCAATCAATACAACCAGAAAAAAGATTTAAAAATGCATAATTACCTAGTGTATCGTTTATCATAATGCTGATTTCAATTACGCCTGCCTCCACACAAATAATCTAGTCTACGTGATCATGAAAAAGTGTATCTAACCATAATAAATCGTTTACGTTTAGTATGATTACTTTTTTCCCGATCTTCGTAGGTAGAGACTCTGGCCACGACAAATATGGTCATAGCTCTAATAATCTTATACTTATAGCAAATATTCTACATCAAACACGTAATTCAGCTGTAGTGATACAAATACTTTTGGTTAATGACGTCAGAAAAATAACGTGACTGTCAGTGGCGTAGCGTGCCTTGGAGGCAAAATGAGGCGTCACCTCGTCATGACAGTCACTGATTGTCATGACGAGGTGACGCCTCATTTTATACATTTTCTCCATGTATTTGTTTGGAAAAACATATTTGGCTTTATTACAAACTTGTCTAGTACTCTAGCATGAAAACATTGACCTATTGACCAGAAATTAGTGTTTTTTGCCCACACCAAACCATGGTCAGTTTTTGCGCCCAAATTGTAGGCAAGTCCTAATTGTTTACAAACTTGGCTATTATTGTATGACGTCAACCATCTGGCAACATTTATTATTCCGCCTGATTTAACCTACACGTGTTTTAAGAATGAATAATTCGTTGAACTATGGCACATAACAATATCTAAATAAATTAAAATTATTTGGCATTTTGTTAGTAGTTATAACGATCGATGGTGGGGCGAACTTGACTGAGGTATATGAAGGATTGGCCCATCTTAGACCTCATCCATCTCTTTACATCAGGTGTGACCGAGGTCAAGAGCAGGCCCAAAAAAATGTCTCAGGATCAAGTTGACTGAAAAAAAGGAAAGGAATGTCTTTGCCCTGCAGTGGAACAATAGGTACAGGCTGAGACTGATTATATTATTATTATAACGACTAGCTTCTTCCCGCGACTTCTTCCACGTGAAATTTCTTGTACCCTCGACACACACCCCGTCGCATCTCATCGCCTGCCCGCGCTATTACTTCGTTTTTGCTTAGCGTTCTTTCTGAACTTTTCCTTTTTGCTCGGCTCCTAAGTTAAATAGCCTAGCCTTCCTCAAGAGCTGGGCTATCAAATATAAAAAGATTTTTTCAAATCCGACTGGTAGTTCCAGAGATTATCTACACCCTACATACAAACTTACAAACTTTACCTCTTTATACCGCAGTACCTACATCAAAAAATTATGTGAGGTAAAAGAAAGGTCAATGAATTTACCGGATTGGCATATCCGTCAACCTGCTCAATGTTACGCATCTATATAATATTATTATTACAAGTTGCTGGCACAGCTTTCAGAGATAGAGTTCGTTGTACGAAGTTCTTCTCTATAGAGATCTACAATTTGAAATGGGCAACTAGCTTCAACTTTCTGACTAACTGACCGACTCGTTGACAGTCAAAAGTACACGTTAAAGTAAGGTGACGCCACCGTCCGTAGAGTTGTAGACATAGAGACTCGTTCAAGAGGAAGGACATAGTATAGCGAACTGACAGTCTAGCTAGGGTGTGCGGCGACTTGGCACCGAGTCAATATTCACTAGCACAACGCACGGTCCTATGGTCTGTTCCAAAAGTATCTGATAAAAGTTTAAACAAATCCTGATCAGGATAAATTCTTAAGCAATCGTGTAGGTACTAATGGGAATAAGTAAAATTACTTATCTACATTTAAAGGGCTTCAACTGTATATCTCATTACTTTTTCCAGCAAATATTGTTTGAATACATAATCTCAATTATCCAATGAAAAAAATCTTCACCCGCACCGCGCAGCTACCTCGGGCAACGTCTCACAGTTAAGCGGTCGGCCTAATAATCAAATCAAAGCACACAATTGGTAAATGGCACTACAAATTGGCATACAGCACAGCTACGTTTTATAATCCATTTGTTTACATTTTCATCAGATACTTTTCGAACAGACTATAGAAACACGCAGCGCAGCATCGCTTACAAAGCGGTTAAATCAAGCTAGACACACTCTATTATACATATTTATTTTTGTTGACATATCGATTGAGGATACTATGTTTAATTATCATAGCGCATTATGTACTTAGCCCATTAGCAGATAAAACGGTTCTACGTTGCAATGAAAAACTTTTTACATTATTATGAGCTAGCTAGAGAAAAAACCACATTCATTTAAAGTTTAAATATTTTAACTCATACCATTACCATATTACCATTTTTACTCATTTTTATTATGTTGTTATGCTTTACAAGTGCTGTGATCACATAATATAACACGATCTTTACTACGATGACCAACTTGCCGCATGAGTCTTTTACCACACACACCGGTGTGTTTCGAAAGCAAAAAACCGCAAAGAATTGCCGAATTGTTAACTAAGTTTCGTCATGGAAATTTCTGATAAAGTGAAGGAAAATAAATAGATACAGTCACGTTGTTTACTTCCTTAAATGCCATCGATGTTGGTCACCAAACACGTCTTGTGGTTTGAGTGTTGATTTTCCTTTTACGAACCAAATTGTCTGTTTAAATTATCTTGAGAATTCTATTAGAAATATCTATTTTAAATATAATTATAAAAACGGCAAGTGTACTGGTAGGCATAATTAAAAATCATTATTTTTAATAAATTTAATCAAAAGGGATTCGGCACAAATTTATATTCTCTTGTGTATTAAAAACATGTATTTCTGAACATAATATAAAGTCTAAACTTGCCGTAATTTTAAGAACGATCGCATTCTAATTTCAGTCTAGTCAACATTTTTGACAAGTTTTAGACGTTGATTGCCTCCGAGATAAGTAGGTAAGAACGTTTTACAGGGTTTAAATTGCTGTATTCTTTCTGTCACTTATAGATAATTATTCAATTTCACAATATCCTTGTTTTAATATTTTATGTATTCAGTTCAAGAATTCGTTACAAGTATCTATTTTATTCGTTACCTTAATATTTATGGTGGTTGTCTTTGAATAAATCATTTACTCGTATTTTGGTAGGTATAGCACCGGAGACCGAGAGCTTAAACATCTAGGTACATTTATTTCTGTTAGATTTGGAAAGTTGGCTCTAATTGTATTCTGCTATTATTCCTACATAGAAATATCGAAATTCTTTAAAGAATGATGACCTACGTAACGTTTTCATATCTAACGCGAAAAGACGGAAAAGACTTCAAGCTAAACTTCTACTTTTGATTTTATATCTTTACTAAGTTCTGATAAAAGTTTCCGACGAGGTGGAAATTAATTTACACGTTTTAGATTAATTTCCGACGAGGTGGAAATTAATTTACACGTTTTAGATTAATAATGTTAATCAAATATCGCTTTTTTCTAAACTTTGATTAAAAAAAACTTAAGCGTATTTGAAGGCCATGGAGTTTTTAAGAGGAATTTTATGTACCTAAGTCTTTTTTTTCCGGTAGGTGTTTACGTTACCTACTCTATCCATACTAATACCTAGTATAAATGCGAAAGGTCCGTCTTTAAATTTGGTTAAAGAGATAGTTTGGAGTCCCGGGAAAGGGCATAGGATAGTTTTTATCCCGATATTTCCACTGGATCGACACTTATGCGGGTGAAACCACAGAGCGCAGCTAGTCTTCCATAAATTGTATTGAGGCAACCGTACATAAATTGATATTAACGAGCGTCAAAACATTGGCCGTAATTTTACCAATGCTACAATAAAATCGACAAATTCTGTGCTAATACGAGTTGCAGGCATATTACGCACAGTCAAAAGGCATACACTGCGGGGTTATTGCGTAACACACTAACGTAGTAGGAATGGCTTTCATTTTGACAGTTCACCAACGTGAATTGCTTGATTTACTCGTATTAAGTAGCTGAGCAGACAAATTGTTCGCTCATAAAAAGCAATGGAGTAGCCATATCCTTCAAAATGATTTAAGAATGCGATTGAAAATGTGTTACGTCTAAGGGTGCTGGTTATCCCTGGCTTCCTATCACTTCGATTCAATACGTCCTAAAACAAACTTCACCTTCGAGGAAAAAAAACTTCCTTAAATTGTTCCTAACAATATACATGGCAATATAAAGTTCCTTACAACGGGCCTGCAATAGCCTCATTAAGTATGTAATCGATATCAACTTTCATGCAAGCACAATGAGCGACAATGCAAGGATATATGGCGGGCGTGCCGGCTAGCCTAGCTCTTAGGACGCCTAGAAATGGAACGAGGTTAGGTAGTAACAATAGCCCAGTCAGACAATAACCCCATATTGTGTAAAAGTATACAATATGGGGCCAGGAAGCTTGAAGGACTTTGGAGGTAAATAAATGATAGAGTTTAGGGACGAATCGGGGAACACAAAATTCAAAAATAGGTGTCTTATTTTCCGTGTATTGAAATATTTTTGTTATCAAAATCTATAGGTACGTTGATTAATGACTTACAAAAGTTAAGTTGATTTAAGTTCACCTCTAAACAAGCTGTGGGCAAAAGGATTAATTATGAATCAATAAAATTGTAACATTTTGTTGGTTTGCTCTTGGTTCTTTTCCCAATCTTGTCAACTTTGACAGTATCCTAGCCTTTTACAAAAATTGTATCTCTAAGTATCAATCTCATTTTCTGAAGGTCGAAAATGCTTAGTCAATCGCAGTTCACCTCTGAACATAATAAAGTATGTTTAACGTATTCAATCCGAGAAAGGCCACATTCCCACCTGACTAATTATCACATGAACCAACAACTCAACGCCAAAACTGCACCAATTTCGCGAACCGCGCGTAAATGCGACCACAGCAATTATAATTTTGTCCCAAACAGTTTTAAATCCGCAAGAATCACACTAACACCACTTCACACCGACTGCGTGAAGGTTCCGCCGTTTACATAGCTTTTATAACACCATGGCGGCAAGTTATCGCGTTGCCATGGAAACGGTAAGCCGCCCCACCAACTAAGGCTTAACGCGTGTTTGAGGATTACCGAGTCGATGATTCAATTAGCTGTGACATGCAACCACCCTTCATTGAATCTACGAAACAAAAATAACAGTGTTTTGAGTTCCTATTGGTTGAGCAAACATGTGGGAATACGTGTTAGTAGGTGATAGTGAAATGGTTTTCTTTGTTTCATAGGGTTCCGTTTAAAAATACATAGTCTGACCTTTGTTAACTCTCTGAAAAGGGATGTAATGAAATGGTGAGAAGTTTCAATCTGCGCAGTGAAAACATTAAATGAAAATTGAATGAAAACATTACCAGGGCTTACTGCCAGGTGTCCATAAAATTACTCTTTGTTGTAGTAAAAACACGGGTAGATGAACTGAAAATTACATGAGTTGTTTTTATTGTTTGTGGAAAGAAAATGAGACTAAAAGGAATAGGCAGTCCTTTTTTCCAGACAGTTTCAGTACCTATCTATATTTGTTTTCGTCCCAGAAGAAACTGTTTTATTGACTTGCGGATTAAATCAATATAGGGTAGAAAAAAACAAACAAGTACCTAAGTATAAATTACCCCTGATAAAAAAAAAACAATAAATATATGCCACAATGTAATTTTTCTGCCTGTATAATCTTTGCCGCAAAAATATTGATTCTATCAAGGCACTCGAATAAATCCGCTTATATCAATAAAGTATTCATACTTAACGATAACGTAATCCCCACTTTCGGATAAAACTAATGAAATGCGAGTTTTTATCTTCACCTCGTAGTCGGAATTGGTATGACCTACTTCTTTCTATAGACGCCTGGAAGTCTAATCATTAAGTGAATACGTAACTTTTGGTTAACATGATTTTTTTTTTTGCTGATGGGTAATCATCAAATGACCCCCCCCTCCCGCTCTGGGTGGAGCGGAAGGGAGTGTCAGACTCTTACTGTCTAAAACCCACCCGTGTCCTTCCTTAGCCCTTTATGTTCCGGGCCAGCGGTAACCCTTTCGGAAAATCCCGCTGAGTGGTTAACATGCTGATTTAATCCTTTATAATCGGAGAGAAAGATCTCTCCCATTATAAATCATGTGTTTCTCAAAGTCACTTAAAAATCATAGCAAGCAAGCAAGTTCAGCTGTTTTCAGTGCCCTATGGATTATGGTAGAAGCCTGAAGTCAACGGTAGGCAAAATATCATTGCTTTATATTTAAGGAGCTTGTCTCTGCTGCATATGGCTAAATACAACATACAATGGCAGCTTCATTTTCAAGTCTAAGTGTAGAAGTCGTTTTTGAGCACTCCTGACATATGAAGGTATACCGGCCTCACGAAGACAAGAGGCAAGAAGAAAAACAGAACATTTACGAGTCTCTTGAGAAAACACAAGAATAAACTCGAGAGGGCCTCGTAAATTATCGGTTCCGATTATCTCGCGACAAGCAAGAGTAACTTCCTAACGTTTTATTTTATTTTCTCGTGGCTTAATTCTGAGATAAATTGGGCTCAGTTTTTCTGAACATTTTGATACTTACAGAGTTTCTGTTACCGAAACTTAGTTAACTTAAGTATGGGTCGGTTCAAGAACTTAACAGTGCATGAATTTGGTTAGTAAAATATTTTTTTTCTTCAGGGAGCAATAAATCGATCTCTCGATGTAATCAAAATTGACAGTCGACTTTGCACGTCGCGTCGCTGAATCCCCCGAGATTTCAGTGAGAGCAGCAATATCTTTGATACGACGCTATCGAGACAACAAATAGATAAAACGAAACTTTGGGCGAAATCTGTGAGCAATCGAGGGGAATAAAATGTTAAGGACAGTTTTAATATAACATGAAATATCTATCTATAGTAACCCTTTATCGATACAAAAAAGGTTTCTTGTTGAAGGTCTCAAAGAAAACTATGTATTTACGTCTAAGCCCAAAATGTATTCTAAGGAATATTTCTCGTTATATGGAGCTGTAGTAAGTAGGTATGCGAAGGAAGAATGCTAATCCGTGAGGCGCCATAAAGCTACATAGGGATAGGAATGACGTCACATTCTAACCCTGGATGCTTTATGTCGTATATTGAAAAGTGTTCTAAGTACAATTCAAAAGTGCCTGTAATAGATTTAAATGCTTTGAGTTTGAATGAAAAGCCATGTAATGATGACGCGTGACGCAAGAAAAAAAAAATCTTAGTCATACAGTTTACTAAACACTATCGATCAGGTACGACAAACAATCTATAGATACGTATTTATTACTTCATCATTGAAAAATACAAATTCGTCAATGATACAGCATTTTTGTTTGGTTTATTCCATAGACTCGAATTTCCTGTTAGGTATCTAACAAATTTAAGTAAACAGTTCCTTTGAGGAAATCTTTTTTGATACATAAATATCACAAGTGGAAACACAGAGTAGTTTTGCGGATCACACACTACAACACGCCACGCGACGGGGCGCAGATAACGCGCCACGCGACGGGGCGCGGATAATGATGTTTTACATACATTCATCATCTGCCTAGTCTTTTCCCAACTATGTTGGGGTCAGCTTCCAGTCTAACCGGATGCAGCTGAATACCAGTATTTTACATGTGTTTTACATACAAATTCAATGAAAACGCGCTGAATTTGACTCCGTTTCCGCGCACAGTCGCGTGGCGCGTTGTAATTTGTGACCCGCCTTAAGTAGTGACACATTAGAGTAAACTTTACTAATGTTATCAAGTAACTCTGGAAACTTAGTTTGCCGCCGCAGGGAGGGTTTTGCTATAAGGAATTTGGTCGACGGATGAATTAATTAGAAGTTAACACCCAAGTTGTTCTATAAAGGCCTTAAACTAAGCTTGATCATTAATTAAACTGTAACCACTCATTGTTCTTAAATACATCTATATATATAAAAGGAGAAATTATATATACTTATATATTATAATAATAAAGTATAGTTAGTAGTATAGTTTGTTTGTTTGAACGCGCTTATCTCTGGAATTATCAGGCGGATTAGAAAAAATCTTTTCGCATATAATAGCCTAATTCTTGAGGAAGGTTATAAGCTAATAAGGTTATAAGGTCAGAAAAGTCAGAAAGAAAACGGAGGACAGAGGTAATAAGCGCGGGCAGGCGATGCGATGCTACGGGAGGGGTCGGGGGAACAAGAAATTTCATGCCGCAAGCAGAAGCTAGTTTAATAGCAGATTGTTTGCCAAGGGAGCAAACAACTATTTTGAAGGCGAGGAGGGATCTAAATTACGTCACTCGAGCTTAAAATAGTGTTGCTCCCGAGGTGGACAGACTACTTTTTATCACCCATGAAAAAATAAGTAAGCAACTTATGAATAAGAATAGTACGTTTATTTATTTACATAAACAATTACGAACGAAGGCAGAATGCTTTTCGCTCGTTTTTTTATTTTTTCACAAACTTTTTTTTTAATTTGTCTCTGGCGTTTTACTTATCATACAGCCTGTTACTTGTTCATACAATGTTCGTGATTGATTTCTTTGGTGATTGGAACTTTTACTAACAATATCCACATTACAAATTCAAACAATTTTTAGTCCCTTAATTATTAGTCCCTCTTTACGAAGAATACACTAGCTCTTTTTGAATCTAAGACCCACCAAAAACATTTTCATGTAAAATGTTGCCAAGACGAGACCACATATGGCTCGCACTGCCAAAAAGTTCAGTTCAGATCAGATCTCATGTAGAGCCAAGCTTCTAACTCTACACGCCCTAACTTCACAAACTCTACACCTTAGTCAAAATATGAGGCTTGGCCGTTTCGTTACTACAAGAACTAATTGTATAACAGAAAAGTAATGAACAGTGAATAAATTTTTCACCTTGCGCCCATGTGATGCTATGTCCGTTTTCTTCACTCCATTTTTATGATAAGTAAATACTTACTCGTTTTATTAATTCACTGGAGAAAACTGACAAGTGTCAGCGGTCACTTTGTAAAATATTATGGTCATAGTTTATTGTATTTTAGACTCTTTAGTATTGTATGTATAATTATGTTTTTTACAGATTTTGCGCAGGTGCCTTGTGATTAATTTCCTAGTCGATCGTGACATTCGTGACACTGCAAGGCCAGGGTCAAAGGCAGGCAACCGCTTATAGCAACCTGATACATTTATTTTCATTAAAAACTTATTAGAATTATCTATGAACGCATTTATTTTTTTATAGGTAGAGGAGATATCTACGCCAATATGGGAATAGTGCCAATAACATGATGAAAGATTTATTTGTGATAAACAAAGTGATTAAATAATCTTCCGGATATTAAAAGCTAAACATAGATAATTCAAAGTCCTGACTGACTGATATATCAACGCACAGCTTTCGTCGTTGGTACACCATACTTGACCAACATTATATTATTCACATAACGAAATTAGATTAGGTAAACTTACTTTTAGGACACGCACATAAAAGTATCTTCTTTAAAGCTAGAAAGTCATCACAAACTAGCTAACTTTAAGGTCGATTGTTTAAATAGGCCAAGAAACAACAAACTTTCGTAAAACCCATAGATATTTATTACCTACGCTCCGTAGTTCTAGCACATACTTAATGGAAAATTAACGCTAAATATAGGAGGCCTTAAAAGTTAATAACATGATATAAAAGTAAACTACAACATCAGGGCTCCATAGCGGTGTAACTACCGGCAGACGGCAGGTACGGCAAGGTTTTGATCGTGACCAAGCAAGCGGTTTAACTACCGGCAGACGGCAGGTACGGCAAGGTTTTGATCGTGACCAAGCAAATAGCGGCGACCTTGTGCCGTTACGTCACGACACACCCACCCACCGAACGTGTTTGAGTGACTGTACGTGACTGTCTGTCTGACCAGTGATAGTGCAGTTAAATAGAATTTACATGAAGAAACAATTAAATACCTAAGGTCTATTCAAATTTATGTTGGCAATTGATGTTCTTTCAAGATAAACAAACGTCAACTTTATTCCAATAGTACCTACCTATAGTTAGCATAGTAGGTAATTTTTTTTGAAGTTGTTGCGTAAATTGAACTTTATGGTGTAGGATTTAAAGTATTTTTTTTACATAAACTCATAAGTATTTGTTTACATTTTTGGCAAATAAATCGCGAATGCAGAGTACATAAATTCACGCCTTATTCCCATAGGGGTAGACAGAAACTACAGAACGCCACCTGCTACGATCCTTACATACTCAGTTTGCTTCGCCGCAGATAGATTGCTTATTAGAAAGTAATTAAATGAATGAAAAAAAAAGAGTTTGAAGAATAAAAAGTCTATAAATAACTATAAAATTACAATTGAACGTAACTGATTGCACAGTTTTGTTAGCTTTACATAAATAAAACTACGTGAAACTCGTACCATACCTACTCGTATTTCATAGGTTTATCAATAATTCATTAATGAAATGTATATTGAACATGCGAGATATTTTGTTTTTGTTTCAATGAGTGCGTTCAACCAAATTCCACAGTTACACAACGTGTTGTATCATTTCATAACTGAAATATACGAACTTACGAGTACTTACGGTATTGTGTACTTACGTAAAATAGCTTTAAGCTATAATATTATGAGCTACCTATTTTTACCGAACTTTATGAAAAATTCAAAAGCGGAAAAGTTCAGAAAATCCAATGAAAAGTGTAGAGCACCTAATTTCTGTAAGTATTACAGGAAACTCGGGAACCTAAGCAGCTTATACGATTTTTCCTTCAAGGCACTTGGCGAACAATGGAATTTATATTCTCTTCTCTTGAGAAATAAAGAGCAGCTCGTCGAGTCAGATGCTCAGTGTATTTTATACACAAACGCCTTGGAAAATCTTAAATTGCAGTTACATTTTTAAATATACCTAATAAAAACTATATCATTGCTACCAAATAGACAAAGCACTATACTCATCGGCCGTGCGGCGTAGTTCAACTTCTATAAGTACAAACTTTCATCCGTGTTTAACCCTTTTAGAGGATGAATTTTTAAAATTCCTTCATTATACAATGTTATTTTTAGTATATGCGAAACCTGCATATAGTTTGTTCAGAATAAGTAACTGAATCGATTCCAATAATTTTTACCCAATGTTATATTTTGTCCCAAAAATATTTAAAAAAGGTTAAAAGTTGGACACCGAGCGACACTAGGTAGGTTATCCAATCGCCGCGCTGAACGGTTAGGTACCTAGGTATCAATGAGCGCAAGGCGGCGCGGGTGAGCATGTTTTTGTACGGACAAACAGGTAACTTAACAAGCTTATAACTTTGTGATTTGTCATGATACAGTTTTGAAATTTTGTACATAAATTCTTTACATAAAAATACTAGAAACGTGTTTTGCATATACTAAAAAAAATGTTGTATAATATAACCTAAGGAACTCCTGTGCAAAATTTCATGCTACTAGGTTTAGGTTGTGTGTTGTCAGTGAATGAATGAATTTAAGATTTTTGTCAAGTAGACTAACATGAAATTAACTAACGAAAACGATCAAGGTGTTCAGTAAATGATCAAATTTTCCGAAGTAGGTATGGTACAGAAACGGTAATTTCTGTAACACAATGCGGATAGCCAGAATTAGCAGCAGTAAAGCCGGCATCCATTCAAGTCGTGGTACACAAAATTAATATTGACTGACTTGTTCAGAAATGACAAATGTTTGCTTTGGGTTGGCACAGGACACTTGGAATGGGAAACCGAATAGTCTGGCTTACCGAAATAGTAGACTAAATGTATCGATTGAATGTGCGAAAGTTGGAAGCCTCCGAATTGAGTATTGTAAACATCTAAAGAAGCATTTTCACTAGGATAGTAGGAGATTATCTAATCTCCAGTTGAAAAGCTTGATTAGTTTTATAAAGGATCGCAAGCAAGACTAATTAATGTGATACTTACCTACTGGGATTACTTAAGTCTTAGCTCTCTTAGAATTTTATGCGACTTAGAGGCAAAATCAAAATAAAAATTATACATTCAAATTAGGCTAGGAATCAGGACTTTTTGAATTTCAAATTACGAAAGTCAGTCCTCCGAACCGCCCGCCCTTCACCACTTCCTAGTGTATTAGCTGGGAAGAAGTAGCCCAACGATCTACCGAGTAGGATATCTGAACTTGATTTTTAACATTAGTACGCAAAGTAATTAACATTACAAAACAAAGACACATGAAAAATTAAATTAAATTATTTGCCACATGTCAGCTAGCACACGCAAATATATACATAATTATACAAAAAAGTTAAAATATTCAGTGTTAAGTTTCTCACTTACACTTTTACAGTAATGCATTTCGGAATTAGAAAATATTTACTTTGTTTTTCACTTCGAAATCTAGACGTTGCGATGAATTTAGAAACTAAGTGGTAATTGGCAGAGAAATTTGGTTCACGAATGTTAATAAAACTAATATTAGAAGTCTTAATTGCAATGGACACAGGTCTTAGCTTCTACTTTAGCGAGTGGTCTCAGTGTAATTGAATTAGCATGTTTCGTATCTAGTATTTTTCCTTCGTTAATTAGAGTAGCTATTCGAAGCTATCATTAGGTAATAGTAATCTAGGGTAGTAAGTAGGTAGAGGTGACAAAGTGGCACATTGACACGGCTAAAGAGTTACTTAATACTTATGTCATATTGCTAAAGAGTTACGACATATTGAAGTATATAACATGGTTTGTAGGTAAGTTCAATGTTTAACAATTAACAGATAATTAATGCTAAGATCACGCGCAAAAGGTGTTAAAGTTAATTTATTTATTTGGGACAAACAAACAGTAACACATTATATCTGCGCAAATAATATAAACAAAGATAATAGATAAATGTGAAACTCACACCGTTATCCACAGCATATACAATTCATATAACTTTAAACCGCTGAACCGATTTAGATGAAATTTGATATACCTAGAGATAGTTTGAGTCCCGGGAAAGGACATAGGATAGTTTTTATCCCGATATTCCCACGGGATCGACACTTATGCGGGTGAAACCGCGGGGCGCTGCTAGTTTATTTATAAACTACATAACGGAGGTGATACTGTGGCAGCACACATTGTGATCTGGCTATATTTAGACACAAATATCGACGCTAATAAATTGTGAAGGTAATGTATCTATCGGAAAACAAGTTAACATAAAGAATAAATAATTTTACTTAACATACAGTTGAAAATAACATCAGCATTATCTCGGTAAACTACCAAAGGATTCGAGATAGGATTTTATCAGACATAATCCTTTTTTCAGTACAAGTAGGTATTCAGAATATTGTTGTGATTCACATTCATACAGCTTCAATTATTATGAATAAATTACATTTATGAACAAAATTGTATTACATAGGTACAGCTAAAATCAATACTTACCGAAACAATGTAACCATAGCAACGCGTGCCTACCGTACTGATTTCGCAAGTCATTTGTTATGAAAACAATGGGAGTGACTACCAATATCACGACTAATAGAGAAGAATGGAAGAAAAAGACATATTGCGCCGAACCCCAAATAAATTGGGATAGAGAGACTACCAATATCACGACTAATAGAGAAGAATGGAAGAAAAACACATGTTGCGCCGACCCCCAAATAAATTGGGACAGAGAGACTACCAATATCACGACTAATAGAGAAGAATGGAAGAAAAAAACATGTTGCGCCGACCCTCAAATAAATTGGGATAGAGAGACTACCAATATCACTACTAATAGAGAAGAATGGAAGAAAAAGACATGTTGCGCCGACCCCCAAATAAATTTGGATAGAGAGACTACCAATATCACTACTAATAGAGAAGAATGGAAGAAAAAGACATGTTGCGCCGACCCCCAAATAAATTGGGATACCTAAGGGCAGGAGAATGATTACTTGAGACCTATCATAATCTTTCCACACGTTAGTCTGAGCCTAACCAGCGCCCTAATTGCGTAACACACTATTGATCTCAATCTGAATCATTTTGAAGGATATTGCTGATCCATTGCTTCTTATGTTCGAAAAATGTTTCTGCTCAGCAACGTAAATAACACAATGTATGTTGTTGAACTGTCAAAATGAAACCCATTGCTACTGATAGTGCGTTACGCAATTACCTCGCAGTTAGTAACATAGGTATACATAGGTCTGCCTTTATTCATGTTTTATAGAACACCCAGTCACCCTTCTAAGACAAATCGGTGACCCCTTTTAGAACGCGTTCAATTGTGCCTAGGGAGCCCCTATTGTATAACAGGGTAGGGAGGAAGCTTGGAGAATGGGTATCTCTAACGTCCCCAAGCATTTGAAATGTTGGTGAAATGCGTAGACATTGTTTATTGTTTTCAGGTGCTTGAACAGTGAAATTATGACTTCGATGTGTGTGTGTAATAAGGGACTGTAGGTACGTTTCGTTGAATTAATTGGTTTTGCATAAATTTGTCAAACCAAAGTTAAAAAAGAATAAAATATTTTTTCTTTCTAGAAAAATACCTTAATACTGTTTTATGTTTCCAAAAATATAAGTGTATTTTCAAAAAAAACACAGTAGATATATACGTATTTTGTTATGAAAATAACCGAACATGAACATTTTTACATTGCTGAAAACTTGTGAAGATAACATACAATACATATTTATATTTATCTTTGCAAAGATATAAAATGCATACCAATGTGTAATTTGCATAATGTAATTATATATTATAAAACAGATGTAGCTTAAGATATTTAATAAAAGAGTTATATTTTTTTAGATTTAGTTAGATTTAGTTAGATTTTTTTTTTTAATAAGTATCTAAAAAGAAACCTTTCCAAGACTGATTTATGTTTTTGATTACTTCATCCATATAAATATTGTTATTTATATCAAGGCAAGAAAAACACAGCACTTAATCAAATCTAAAACGCGGAGGGCCGGAAATGTGCCA
The DNA here is from genome assembly GCA_948474745.1 of Oligia latruncula. Lineage (NCBI taxonomy): Eukaryota > Metazoa > Arthropoda > Insecta > Lepidoptera > Noctuidae > Oligia > Oligia latruncula. The sequence continues at coordinate 14,482,171 of OX419693.1, read as the reverse complement.
ATGTCGGGGCGAAATATTTCCTCATTGCAATGAGTTCGCCATTCTATTGCCATCTCAACAAGGAATTATCTAACAACTGTAACAGACACTTCCTTAAGTAAACATTATTTTATTGATCGAGAGCTATTTAAACCTGTGATTTGTATGTTTGTACCTTAGCAGCTTAGGAATTAAATATTTATTCAAGTCATGGTGATTCGTCATAATTATTATTTCAAAGTTACGCCTCTATTTTATCAGTCTTCTCTCTGTTCCTTTCATCAAAACTAAAAGTGAGTTTTTCTACTTTTCTCCAAAACGTTACAATGTAATCGAAACCCTTGTTTAGATCCCCCAAGTTTGTTGACATTACGAACCACGTGAACTTTGACGCCGGGTGTAAAGTTCAAAACAAACATTTACATGACAATTGCACGCCGGATGTGAGCTGACACCTACATTGGCACCTGACACTTTCGATTCTCTATACAAACTAGACCGATACATTCATGGATAATACATTTTGCCGTAAGAACTGAACACTTCCGCCAAGTCGGAACCATGACCTAACCGAAAATACGCGGTCATCGATCTCAATATTATGAAAGATACATTATAAACAGTGTGGAAAGTTACCTTGTTGAGTCCTGGGTGGCGGAGGCGGTCGAGGCCGGAGACCTGGCTTGCAGCCGTGGTGTCTCCGGAGCCCCATAGTCCGATGCGATCGCGTTCCATGTCGTACGTACACTTTCCTTCGCTGGCCGCGTACGACTGCTTGCCGGAGCCGAGTGGGGCGCTCGTTTTGTCTCGCTGTGTGGGGGGCGCTGGACTCATCGCGGTTTCGCTCCTGGGAAAGCAGGAAAATGTTTCAGCGATAACATAGTAGGTACTTCACCGCAGTGCGGTCTCATCCGTTTGATAACAGGTGGCGCTGTTGAACTTAGTAGCGTGGGAATTGTGATGTAGGTATTGTTTTGCATACAGGTCAGGTCAGGAAGATTGAGCAGTATTTTTCGTCGTTGTAACAAGGGAGTTAGAATTTCAGTGTTAGAATAAAATTATTCTTCAATGGAAAAAAAATATTTTCAGGAATACATTCTGATTAGAACTGCTAGATATCTGTGTCGCCTACCTATTAAACAATCGATAGTCAAACCGCATTGAAAACATGATTATTATTATTGGGGTCATTGACATCATTGTAGCTATCAGAACCTCTCAGGAAACTGCGGTTGCAGTTCCTACATGAATTGTTTTTATTATCTTTTGGGTTACATATATATATACGTTAATTAGGTTATTAATTAGTTCAACTTCAACGGTGTAGTGAGTTACACGCAGTATCTAACAATCGTCTGAAGTTGTTTATTTATTTAACTGTTTTTTTTTTATTTTATATGTTAAACAAACACATACCTATTACTCTCTTTATCCAACATATAAAATATTGGTAAAGCCACATAACCGGCAACAGTTTCTTCAGAAGTTCAGAATCCGAATTATTTCGAATTTATAGTAGTATACCTATTAATATAAATTCGAAAGTAACTCTGTCTGTCTGTATGTTACCTTTTCACGCCTAAACCACTCAACGGATTTCGATAAAATTTAGAGATAGATTGTTTCCCGGGGAAGGACATAGGATAGTTTTTATCGACATACCTCGCGGGCGAAGCCGCGGGCGGAAGCTAGTATTACCATAAATTGGTAACTAAAGTCCTGGTTTTTATCTCTCGAGAGTGATGGAGTATAAAAAAGCTACGGGCTCTTCTTCACTCTATGTAGGTACTTGTAAAGGTAAAGTTTTGATACAATAAATATGTTATTTAATGCTTACTGCTTTGAGCAAACTTTTCAAATTAAACCTAATTTCCAGGACCAATCTTCAGATCTATAATAAACTATTAAGTCCTTGTAATGCTATAATACATACATAACTACGATCCAAGTAAGTACCTACTTTATATTATACTAAACTGTGACTTACAAGAACTCCTGAAAATGATTTCAGGGTTTTTTAACCGACTTCTACTACTAACTTTCTATTATTTCTATTGTTGTGTACAGTCAACAAAGGAGTTAGGTATACAGGAGCGTCGGATATAGTTGAAGTTTACTAAGAAACCGATGGATGTTCTGGACTGAAATTTAATTTAATAAATGAGCTGTTTGTTTTCTATTAATAAACTAAAATTTTATTCGAGAATATCCATCGGTTTCTTAGTAAACTTCAACAATATCCGACGCTCCTGTATACTTAACTCCTTTGTTGACTGTACGTGTGCCTTTATAAAAACGCAATTTCTCTCTTGTTTATAATTTTAGATGATATGGCAATATTATAATGTAATGTACCCTGCAGACATATAAACATTAAGGTGAGACATTACATTACGTAAGAAAAACAAAAATTCAAATCTGAAGGCTAATTCCCGTATTTAAAAACGTTCAAAATCTAGTCGCAATCTCACCGACATCAACAATCAATTTCAAAAACTTGTCAAAATTTCATACAAACTTTCAAGCCCTTATTTTTCGAAATAATGAACCGATTTTAATGAAACTTCATACGCATAAGCAGGATACAAGGGTCTAAAAAGTTAGTAGAGAACATTTTCGAAATGTCTTATTTAAAAAAAGATAACTGGAAATATCTGTTTCTATGGAAAATTTAAAATCGGTCTAATTTGGCCGTAACATTATTTTTCTAAAATGTTCTCTACTAACTTTTTAGACATTTCACATTTGTATCTTGCTTATGCGTATGAAGCTTCATTAAAATCGGTATATTCATTTCGAAAAATAAGGGCTTGAAAGTTTGTATGAAATGCCGTACGGCGCGGCGTAAGCGCTCTTAAAATCACTCGAATGGGCCTAAGGCTGCAAGTCACAGGATCGCCTACGCAAGTTGCTACGAGGCTACGACACTACGCTACGAAGCTCTACGGCCTACCTACGCTTCGCGAGACAGGAACGACAGTTTTTCTCACAAGGACAGCTCATAAGAAAACACTATCTGAAACAATTACTAATTTAGTCATTTGGAGAAAAATGTGTTCTATAGAAGTCTTTATCATTTAAATAGAAAAAAAAAGTCTATTGAAATATTTTTGCCAGAAACACGACGCTACATAGGATGTTCGTACATTACGAAAGGTCTAAAACAATTTCTCATTAGTTTTCACAAATTGTAATGTTACAAAAATTGGGAGGAAATAACTCTTTTCTGTTACAGTCTCGAAAAATAAAGATACTCTGTCACAAATTAGATTACTTTTCAGACAGTGTTTACTATGGTGTATTCCAGGATAGTTACCTTAAAGCTTGGGATTTAAAAGAAATTGGGGAAAAAACAAATTAATATTAATCAAAAAGGATTTTTTAAATATCACGCCGCTGCGAAAAAATTATTTTGCTTAAAAGAACTGCATGTTCATGCCTCGCATATTTTATGTATCTATAGCACTATTCAGCATAATACCTATATAGGGTGTTTGGAAGCTGGATACAAATTGACACCATTTAGACTTAGAGCATTTTGAGCCATACATTGTCTTAGACGAAGTACGTTTTTTTTTTTTTTTTTTCGCAGTTAAAGTTGTTAGGTTAATTTTTACTAAAAGTTTGCATTTTAAAAAAAAAACATACTTCGTCTAAGACACGTATGGTTCAAAATTTTGTAAATGGTGTCAACTATCACTCCCTTAAAGTTTTGCACTCAGCTTCCAAACACTCTGTATAATTATCCAGTAGTCTTATAATGTTTGTTCTATAAATCACAATCGAATCACATAAGAACTGATTTATAAAAAAAAAACAAAATAATTAAATTCGTAGGTACGTCTTTATATGCACTAAATATATTCCCTACTAAGTGAATGTTTCACCTTTCTGTAAAACGGTCCAAAATTTTCAATCCCTGCGTTGTGCTGAGGTAATTGTCTGTGGATCTCAATAACTGGGAAACTATTAAAAAAATTAAAATAAAATCAAAATAAATACTATAAACAACAGTACGATGCACTAGTGTGCATCTTTTGAATAATTCACATAAAATGACAAGACAGATCACTGTTCAAAATAAAATTGAGGCAGGTAATCTATACTAATAATAAAGCTGAAGAGTTTGTTTGTTTAAACGCGATAATCTCTAGAACTACCGGTCAGATTTGAAAAAAATCTTTTTGCATTTGATAGCCCAATTCTTGAGGAAGGCTATAGGCTATTTAATATCACGCTATGACCCTTAGGAGCCAAGCAAAAAGAAAAAAAGTCAGAATGAACGATAAGCGAATACGAAGTGTTGCGACGGGTTGGGGGTACAAGAAATTTCACGCGGACGAAGTCGCGGGCAGAAGCTAGTGTAAGATATACGTACACGTTATAACGATATACGGTTATTCCGTTTATCCACCCCAAAAAATCCAACCTAAGGTGGATACGTGGAAACGTATGTTCGAGAGTCCACCCTGAGCCTATAAATTTAATTTAAAATAACCCACGATATCGTGGACGGGAATTTAAAAGCGTCTTAATATATTTCTATATTTACAATTTACTTTCCCGTGTTATCGTTATAGCCTGACACGAACGTGAACGTCCACAATACGATCGTCACGTTAGATAAAAGCGCACATTAATTTTTTTTTTGTTCTTTAATCTATGATCATTAATTTTTATCATAAAGGTTGCTCCTAGATTCTGTACAAAATATGAAATGCGAAAAAACATACATACTTGTCAATAATTCTTTGCTGCCTCTCATTGTTAGTATTTAGTAAGTATCTTCAAGGTGTATCAATTAATTTAATCAACTTTTCGCCTAACTTTTAAACTCAGGTGTAATTTAAATGATATGTAGGTAGATTTTTAAATGCTTACCGTTTATTTTTGGTGTCAGACACTCCATTTACTTGACGTGCGTCAAGTTGACTGTGTGACTTGACTTTGCGAGACAAGAATTCCATTTTTGAATTATAACTTTTTTACAAAAAGTCTATTTTTTAATTCAGAAAATAGGTTTGATTGACTTAGAAAATAGTCTGATTATTTTGATAAACTTATGTTAAAGTTACAGAATTTGAATTAACACATATTTTTAAATAAATAATAAATTAACTGTTTGCCAGGGAGCTCTTACAAACTCTTAATGACAACTAAAGGTTGGAGAGTGGTACCAATGAACATAAATGAGTTATCAGTATCAATAAGATGATACTGGTCCAACTGTGAACCTGCATCACGCGGCGCAAAAATAAATAAACGGAACGCGCGTGATCGCTGATTACATTGTATTTGTAAAAATGGACATTAAACAAAATATAGATAAAAGCTATTTTTGCATAGCCGTACTTGTACTAATTAATATACATTACACTTACCTGTTTTCACACTGAACTTTTATTTCCCTATCGGGATTATGGATAGCACAGCGGGACAGTACGTACCTACTGGTCGGAGTCACATAAGCAATAAAGTGCTGACTTTGAGATGACTAGAGTTTATAACGGCGACACGGATCACTATATAGGCTAATCATCTCTATTTGAGCTTAGAATGATATTGTGATAAACAGCTGATCCAGAGTTAATACCACAGATGCAAATCACAAGGAGATTGGGAGTTAGAAGAGTTGGTAGAACTATACTGTAAGTTGTTTAATATTATTGCACTTTCGTGAACTTCGTGTGAATAGGAGCCCCGCGGAGCGGGGCTCCGTCGACATAGACGACGGAGTCCCCCGCCGGACGACGACGGTATTTTCGCTCTTGCATCCTATGTCGACGGAGGCTTTGCGGGGCTATTTCTGTGTAAAGGGTTTAAAATGTAACCTAACCAAACCTAACCTCGGGGTGCCCTTCGCTCGCTCAATCTTACATCCTATGTCACGGTGGTAATTTCGGGATTTCGTCCATCGGTATTTTAAAATTCGGGATTTTGATACGTAGGTACCCGCATGTTTTATTATCAATACGGTGTCCAGACTGCTCTATTATCTGTAATCACCTGCCATCTTTGAGGCATTTTTCCATTGTGCACAATTTAAGTATAGGAAGTAGAATTCTGAAAAACTGAACTTCATAAAAGACGAAGTAGAAGTTGTTCTTTGTGTGTTGCGTGTAATACATAAGTGGTGTGTTTAATGTCGTGAGTTTCATTTATCAGCCTCTAAAATTACCGTGTCCAAGTGACTTTTCAAATAGTTCAAGCAAAATGACGCAACATTTTAAAAATTTTCATCATTTAGGTAATGGGCGAACAATTTAGCGTGATAAATCACACTATAAAGGCGAAAGTTTGTGAGTTTGTGTGTTTGTATGTTTGTTACGTCACGCAAAAACTACTTAACGGATTTGAATGAAATTTAGCACACAGATAGCTTATAACCAGGATTAATACATAGGATACTTTTTATCCCGATATTCTCACGAGATCGACACTTATGCGGGTGAAACCGCGGGGCGCTGCTAGTTTACTCATAAAACATTAATAGATATATTGAGATGTATTAGTACGAATTAGAATGACCTACGAATGTTATCGGCAGGTTAACGGAAACTAATGTAAAAAACTACTATGTAGTAGTAGTTAAAGATGTCAGTAAACTTTGTGTTTATGTTGAGTGTTGTGTTTGATTCAGATAAGTTACTCTCCAAAATTATTTTTCAAGGTTTATCTAAGTACCTATGTGTTTATACCAGCCCTCTGGACAGAAACTTCCTTAAAAAGGAGGTGTTTATATATTCCTATTGTTTTTAGAAACGGGCATGACATGATAAACTGAGCAGTCGTCTAAGTGGGTAACCTACATTTGAAATTGAAAAATTTGAGATCAAATTGGTACATGCTAGATTTAGAACCAAGAATGTCGGCTTGAGAAGAATTTTCAGGCCACTAAGACACCAAGCCTATAACATACCTACCCATTTTGAGAGGGAGTAGGCCATAGTCTACCACGCGGGCCCAGTGAGGGTTCGTGGATATCACGTCTTCGAATGTTTGGTTCTAGGACATGGCGGTTTTTTCACGATGATTTCCTTCACTGTTTTGAGAGCAGGGTGCAGTTGTGATAAAATTAAATATTTACACAAAGTAAAGTGCCTGCCTGGGTTCGAACTCACAGCCTACAGCTCGTAAGTTGAGGCCGATACCACTGGGACACCGCTGCTTTAATATCAAAATCTATACAATATTCGCTATTATAAGTTCGCTTTTGGGTCTGTGCGACCGCGTTGTGCTATACTACACAACGAATTTGTTTGCGGTTTTAACCATAATTTAGAGAATTTATTCCTGAAGTTTTATGTGTATAATAAATCAATAAAGAAATCTCGATGTTTTGTGAAGTCGTAAAAGCAATGTGAAGTAGAGGCGGGTCGTTAGTATAAAAATAAATAACCTCAAATAAAATTGCGAAAAATCATAAACCGGTCTAGGTTAAAAGATTAGTTAAAATGTCACTGCCATAGAGAACGGAAGTCATTATAAGAAGTTTATTAAATGCGCGAGAACGGGCATGGCGATCATGACATGACGTTCGCATGACCTGCGTATGCGCATGATCAAGATCAGGCCAAGGGCAGAACAACGCATGTTATAAAGCGTGATAGAGCAACACCTATTGGTAGGTTAAATAATTGATAATTAGATATTTATATAAATAAACTTGTTTATAAACAATTTCCTTGTGATTTATATCTATATAATGCTGGAGTACATTATGTATGTCTGTCTAATAGATATGTTTAATCAATATGTAGGCAAAAACTCGAAGGAGGTAAACTCGAAATTAAGTATGGTTTAGAATGAATTACGTTTTACTCTCGAAAGTGACTCGATTTCATTTTTCCAATACAAGTATTTATTTAGGCCTTTGCCCAGGAGTGGGACAGGTTTACCAGCAATCTCAGACATAAGTATTTTAGTAGGTATATATCATTTTAAAACCGTTTATGTATCTCTGTATGTAGTTTATTAAATTGCCGTGAATCTGTTCAATATCAAATATACTTCATTAATCTCTACAATTGGCGCGAAAAGATAAGCGAAACTATATAAAAGATAAAGAATTCCCCACATCGTAAATATGTTCGATCCATTATTTTTAGGGTTCCGTACCCAAAGGATAAAACGAGACCCTATTACTAAGACTTCGCTGTCTGTCCGTCCGTCTGTCTGTCACCAGGCTGTATCTCAAAAACCACGATAGCTAGACAGTTGAAATTTTCACAAATTATGTATTTCTGTTGCCGCTATATCAACAAATACTAAAACAAAATAAAATAAATATTTAAGGAGGGCCCCCATACAACAAACGTGATTTTTCGGCGTTTTTGCCCATGGTACGGAATCCTGCGTGTGCGAGTCCGACTCGCACTTGGCCAGTTTTTTTTACTCTGGTTGAGGGTAACTTTTATCCTAAAAGAAAACTCGTATTATCTAACTTATGGACTCTTGTTTTAGACAAAGAGGTAAGATTTGGAGCCTTGCATCATGAAGACTACGCTTAGCAATGAACCAAGATAAAAGATCCGAAATAAATAAATCCATCGAAAAGACAAAAGAACGAAGCAGGTACACTCCTTATCCTGTATAGGTGGCTAAGCATAATGTCAAAGAAGATACTCGTCTATTTCATTCCCCAATTGAATAAAGGAAACACTCGTCCATTTCCTACCAAATCGAATTATTCGTGAGCGTCAAAATGAAGGGACCAATCTCCAATGTCTGTCATACTTAAATAGAAAAATAATACCATTAATCTACACATACACAATATTTTAACCAGGGCTCTGAACCGGTTTAAAAAGAGCGGTTAATTTCGATTAAGTACCGGTAAATATATCGTTCCTTCAATAACCGGTTAAACAAGTGAACTGTTCTTATGAAACCCAAATGATAAAGGTTACCGGTTACTTAAGCACAAACGGTTTTGACACCCAAATTAACCGGTTAATTCCGTAATAAAATTTTGATTATTTCTTGATATCGCAACGTCCAGACCGTGCTCGCGAGAGTGGCGGGGGCCGGGGGGGTGTTAAAACTTGGTTTTAACCGGTTAATTTTCACTATCAAAACCAAAATTCATGAAAAACCGGTTGCCCGCATAAACCGGTAAAAACCGGTAAAGTGCAAACCTTAACCTAAATCGATTTCGGTTTGGGGTCAATGACCGTAACCGGTTAAGAATTTCAACCGGTTTCCGAGCCCTGATTTAACAAAATATATACGGTCGAATTGAGAAACCTCCTTTTTTAAAGTCGGTTAAAAATGCTTGGTCCCTCCATCTTGATATCATGATGGAGGGACCAAGCATTTTGTTAAAATATTATGTACTTATATGATGGGTAGCTAAAATTATAGCAAAGGTAGGAAATTGTAGATTAATGGTATTATTTTTTTAAATATGAATGACAGACATAGGAGATTTGGTCCCTTCATTTTGACGCTCACAATTATTCGTAAAACATGGGAAGTGGTGAATAAATGAGTGCTGTAGTGCAGCTGATTACGGTTATCTAGATGTTAGTACATAGACGTGTAACCTATACGGGGCTTATCTATCTCCTTATGTAAGTCAGCGGTCAGCATACCTAATGAATGGTGGTATTGAAATTGTTGAAATATTATTTAAGTATTAAGATCTTTTTGGATTTGAAATGATGATGTGAATGTGAAGGATGAAATGAAAATATCGTTACGGCCGATTGGTTATAAGGTCTCACCTCTCATGTATGAAGTTGTGGATTCAAATCCGGGCGTATGAAGGCGACTTTTCAAAGTATGTATTTATATTTCATGTATTCACATAAATACATACTTGTTACGGTCGCGGATCATATTTTGTTCAACATACAATCGGACACAGCCCGCAAATTGCAAAAACAAAACAAAAAAAATAATTTCGGGGGCTACCCTGGCACTTCCCCGTACACTATGAACCATATTCGTACATCCTTGGTCTTCTTCTTCTTAGCGTGTCGATAGCAATCTAAATGGACTCGACCCAGAATTCAGCTACTTGTTTGGCGCCATCACCAGTGTCCACCAGTTCCTGTAACGTGCAGCTGACAGGACATCCTTGGTGGAAATCAAGAGAAGGTACGATGAACGTACATAAATTATGATAACTTACAACGGATGGGAATCAAACTAACGATCAACCCGACGACGCCTTATTCGCCGATCCGTTGGGATTTTTATTATCCAAGTACTTACCAATGGTAGGGTACAACTCAGCACACGTATTAGCATCAGTTTGTTGAGATACTATAGGTAAAACTGCTTAGGTTTCTGTTGTGAGCGCGATACCGTACTAGCTTGCACAAGTTTGCGGTAACTAAGTACCTATTGGAAATTCCAGTACCGGAACTTCGCAGTAGGTCGTTAGGAACAGCCAGAGAATAAAACAATTACTTAGGTTGTTAGGTTCCACACGGTCAATTATACTCAAACTAAATTAACTCCGGATAGGAAATGAAGTCACAATTAAATGTAGACTTTGTAGGTGTGGAGCAAGATGTTTTTTACTTTGCCACGTATCAAAGTTACATATCGACGGTTAAGAGGAAATAGGTATAAATATAATATTAAGTGACAAAAAATTAAATGTTCAGGAGAGCCGTTTAAAGTTTTAAATTTTAGAAAAACTGACGTGAAAATGGTTTTTGCTAGGGCTTAGACGCCAAAAAAGTCATCGTAGAGTCATGGGAGTAAGCGCATTCGAAAGAGCGGAAAATTTTACGTAGGATGGCTTAGATAACTCATTTTTGACCAAAATGTCGCTTGCCCTACTTCCTTTTTACCGTCGATATATTTTTTGTTTCTTAAATAGTTATTTTAGAGTTATATGGGGCGTGATTAGAAGCTGATTCAGCAGTTAAATAGTGCCCAATCATGGAAATATGACATTATCCTATACAACGAACTATAGGTGCATGATATTGTTGGGTTCGGTAGTGTTTGGACCAAAGAGCGAATAAGCACATGCAATTAAGGTAAATTAAAAAACTACAATCATGGCGACAGTGAGTACTTGCCAATTCAATTCCCACAATTTCAACAACAATGTGCTGAATGGAAAAACGAACTGCAAATACAGGGAACATTATGAAGAGACTTCGTTTCTTTTCTTTAAAAAGAACCGCAGGGATTCATAAACCGGGTTTTACTGACATGACAAAGCGAAAACTCTCAAACATCATCGATGAGGTCTATAAGAATCAAGTCTTAGATAGATTTTACCCACGCTTACAGCTTACACACGCGTAAATCAGATTTTTACAGATTTTAGATCTTTGTACGAAGATCTATTTGTACAATCACAGTTTGATGTAACCGGACATCACTATAAGTTTTGCAAGTCAGACAAAAAGTATCCGTCATAATGACTATTCGACGTTGAGTGATGAGGCAACTCTTGCGCACCGGTGATGACACCAGCAAATGCGCTCAGCAGGCTTTGTGTTTTGGATCAGGATTAAAGGTATTTTGATGCAGATTTGAATTTGTATCTGTCATGTCTTATTTCATATTCTTTTGAATTGGGTATTATATACTTGGTAACTTAATTGATAGAGGGTAAGTCCTCGTGTTTGTTAGCTCGCAGTCGCTATATCATTATGCCTTCAATCATTGATTCACCATGAGTTTTGTTGGATACGTTTTGAACTAAAATTAATATCAGTTTTCAGAATCCAGTAACTGTCAGGAAAATCTACCACATATTATTGTAGGCAGTTGAATATCTTCCTTGTAGTGTTTTTTGTAGGCACGGGTCATGATACCTACACCGAATAAGTACGACTTTTATAACTTTAAAGAAAATATGGCCCTAATGCAGCCCTTTGCGAAATCTCCAAGCACAACTGCCTATTGCTAAATACTTTCATTATTTAAATGCAATAAAGTCATAAAAGATTACACTAGAAAATGTAAACTTTAACAGAAACACCTACTAAACGAATGCAGTTTATTCTAGAACTCCACTTACACACGCACAGTTACTCAAATGACTGTGTGGTAACTACAGTAATGGTAGTCAAGTGACTTGCAACTGCACCGCGTGTTGTGACGAAACTACGCAAATTCCTGCGTCTACGCATAATCATACTCATAGTCATACGCAGGTGAGAGTGTGTTCTATGCCTGTTATGGTAGAAAGTGAAACTATAGATAATATACATTATACCGACTTTTCCACACTTATTTTGTTTGGAAAATTGTGGACGTATTTGTTGGTTATTTTCTAAAGTATAGTGGCGCTGATGTGTGGTTATACTTTGGTTTTAAAGTAATGATATGTCTATAATGACTAGGTACATTGACTATTGAATCACGAAAGTTGTGTGTCAAGGTTGTCACGCTGTCAGATTATTTATGAGAAATAAAATCTCTGACTAATCTAATCTAAACCTGTGTCGCTAATTTGCTTTTTTGTAAGGCTAAATTGCGTTAGTGTATCTTTTCTTTAAATTCTTTTTGTTTTATAGTTAATTATACGAAAGCTGAAGAGTTTGTTTGTTTGAGCGCTGAATCTCTGGAACTGCCCGTCAGATTTGAAAAAATATTTTTGCGTTTGATAGCCTATATAAAGGGTATTTTACATCACGACATTTTACCCGTGGGAGCCGAACAAAATTAAAAAAAACGGTTAAGAGCGAGTCGGAGTCGCGCACCGAGGGTTCTGTACCATCATGTTTTTGATTTTTCATCGGCGACTCGGCGAGGCCTATATTCGTCAGAGAATTTTAACACCACCGTGCACTGAGGTGTAGAATATTGACCGATAGTGGAACTAATGTAACTTTTGTTGATGATTTCTAAAAAGTGTGTTATTTAGAGACTTCGTTTTATTTTTCTTGTAATCTTTACATAAACTTCTATCACATAGTATAATTTCCGACTTTTCTCTTTGCATTCTTCTGTAATAAGGAGGGGGGGGGTCCAAATTTCAGGTTGATAGTATTTGAATTGCATTGCGTTGTTTTAATTTAGTTATAATAATATTATTGTGGCATGTAGGTATTTTATTCCTTGGTTACTAACATAATTTTTAAGTGTACTTACTAACATAAATATGGATCACTGTGTCCGACTTAAATAAATTATTATTATTAGTAGTAGTTCTTGAGATATCCAGCTGTGACAGACAGACTGAGTCTCACCATAAGGGTTCCGTTATACCATTTTTGTACGGAACCCTAAAAAGTCAGAAAGAACGCTAAGCGAAAAGGAAGTAATAACGCGGGTGGAAAATGTGGCTGTTATTTTATTATATTGTGGTGTCTTACGATTTCCACGTGAACGAGGTCGCGGGAAGAAGCTATAGTACCCTCATATTAAGCAGGCTTATGATGTGACGGCCTATCAATATTGAAACTGTTGGCTATTTGAAATAATAGTAGATTGAAACACTACTTATTTATGGTAACTCAATTACACAGAACATGGGAATTTCAAAACAACACAGTTTCATCTTGCCAAATAGAGTCAAATGTGAATTTTTTCACAATTATTTATTTACTTTGTAATGTGCTTTTGGAACATAAATCTTGATATTATAGCCGATATCTGACGCAATGGCCGTCGGTCTGTCTACCTGAATGAGATAATTCGAGGCCGAATTAAGACATTGTAAATTGTTTCTATATTGTAATTGCAGGCTATAATACCAGTCGAGTGCCTTCGTCAAGTTATGAGTTCCTGGTACCTTGACCAAAAGTTCTATGAATAGAACTAAATGCATTCTATAAAATCCTGTCATTAAGCGGAACTATTTCTAGTAGGTAACTAGGTCACGTCCTAACAGTATAATATCCATCTACTGTTTTGTTATGACTAATACCTAATTAACTATAAATACTTTAAATGATTATCGGACATTTTATATTAGAAAAGAACAGAGTGCCAAAAACGAGTCGCTAATAAAATGCCATTTCGACCTACTAGATCTACTACATACTAGATCAATTAATGCTGCAAGTCTTTCAATGTCATGAAGTTCTTCAACTAAAACAAAGAAGTATCAACGATGTCACGTCATCATCTGCCTATCGTTTTTCCAACTATGTTCCAGTCAAACCGGATGCAGCTGAATACCAGTATTTTACATGGAGCAACTGCCTATCGATACCCCTTGGTAAGACTGGTTGTCAGACTTTCAGGCTTCTGACTACCCGTAATGACTACAAAGATCAACGGTTTTTAACGTGCTTTCCGAGCGACGGAGGGGTCTTGATATGTAATAGATGGTCATGGTCAACCACCCACAGACCGACCTTGGCAAGCGTAGGTTAATCTCCGATCGACCTACGGCTGTGATTATTCAGCACTAGCTGCGCCCCGCGGTTTCACCCACGTAAATGTCGATTCCGTGGGAATATCGGGATAAAAAGTAGCCTAATGTTAATCCAGGGTGTCAGCTACCTCCATATAAAATTTTATCAAAATTGGTCCCGCCGTTTGAGCGTGAAGAAGTAACAAACATGTAAACACACACACCCTCACAAACTTTCGCCTTTATAATATTAGTGTGATGTTTTGACTGTTATGTTGTGTGATGTCACATCCTACACTACGACATCCGCTAATTAAAAATTCTGTGAGAGGATAAAATCAATAAATACAATGTAACACAGGTAAAGCTGATGACTAAAGTACCTACATGACTAAACGCTTTACAGGCAGTAATAGATATGGATATTCATATTAATCAGCAACTCAGCATCGAGTTTGCTCCAATCTTCAAGGATAATTCGATAAGGGACCTTGTAGTGTTTTCAGCGAATATTCAACCGTACCTTATCTTCAAATTAATAATGTAGATAAAAAAAATATCTGCAATAGCAATAGATTAGATTCATGGGTCTTATCAAAACTCGCCACAGTCGCCGCGGCGGGCGGCGGCGCGCCCCCTGTGTAAGGCCCGTAATCCACCAAAGCGAGAATTTCGTGCCGCTTGCCCGCTTGCTCGCACGAAATTCTATACAAAAATAAGACATCTGCTCTCCGCTTTGGTGGATTACGGGCCTAAGGGTTCATACAAATCCAAGGGTAATACAGCGGCACCGCGGGCGGTGCAGCGGTGGCGGCGCGCGGCGCGGGCGGTGCCGCTGCCGCGGTGCAGCTACGGCATATTGGCATGACCTCAAAAGCGACCACACACCATCAGGCAGACTTGAAGCGGTGTCAGTTCAGTATCGAAGCGGGCGAAGAGTGGTAGTGCTTCTTTAAAATGTCTACAGATGATGCTTTAGCAATTGTTGGATTGTTCGGTTCTATTTCTTTAAGTTTTTCTATTATTTTACAATAAGCAGCATTCCGCTTATCTCTGTTATGGTAATCTTTATTTTTGATGTTCCATAAACAGGTTTCATTTCGATATATTTGTATGAATTCTTCTAGTACATCGCGGTTCGACATATTGCAATACAACATCTCCGCAAGGGAACACTTCCGTAGCAACAACTGAGCGCTCGCAACACACACACTCAAAATTTTAATCAAACAGTTTGAACAAACTGTTTGGTCAAATAAAAATACGAAAATTCATATTTCTTCCTTCCATTTGATTCCTCATTAAATTTGATCAAATTTTACCACAGACAGTCATGCCAATTTGACCAAACTGTTTGAACTAGCCTGTTTGATCAAATTACTTGAACGTTTATGGCGGCCATATGTGGCTGAACTGATGGTTTCATTTTAACAGTTGCTACTGATTGATAGGGTGTTACGCAGTTACCCCGCTGGTTACTTTATGTAATTTTAGAGTAGGTAGGTATACTAATAAGTACCAAACAAAGTACTTACCTTTATTAGATTGTTATTTGTTACTTTAAAGGTTCGTAGACGGTCTATAACATCGTTCATGAATGAAATAGCCATAATTATTTAAAATTACTCGTTATTGTCCTCGTGTAATGGCCTAATTGAATACTTTAGTATCTAGTCTTCTAGAATTATCATCGATCGATGGATTTAGTAAGTACGCACAATTAGTAAAAGTTTGTGGGAGAATAAGAATCATTTATTTGCAGAAAATATTACAGTGGCCGCCAAAAGTCCGTTGCATTTTTCCACTTCAGCTGTGATACCTCATCAAAATGGTGAAAAGGAACATGGTGCGACTCAGTCTGTCTGTCCGTCTGTCACAGTTGGATATCTCCAGAACTACTAATGCTATCAACTTCAAATTTGGAACAGTTTTAGATGACGTTTGCCCAACAATTTTGCAAATAAGGAAGATTTTTTTTTGTAGCAGAGATGATAAGGATTCTGAAAAATTCGAAAGAGCGCAGTTTGCACATTCTCAAACATTTTTTTTTACCGACTTCAAAAAAAAGGAGGTTATCAATTCGATACGTATGTATGTAATATTATTGGAATTGCATTATATTCACATATGATGATCTATTATGGCTTCCAAACAAATATACAAAATTTCATAGACGTATGTATGTATGTATGTATGCATGTATGTATGTATGTATGTATGTATGTATGTATGTATGTATGTTTGTCCACGCATATCTCCGGAACTATTAATCGGATCGTGACCATTTTTTTTTATTGGCTTACATTTTCTTCAACTTAGGGAACAGTGCAAGTTTCATCAAGATCGATTCAGTAATTTTCAAGATATGGACTAATACGTGTAAGTGTGACGGCCTGGCTTATTGATAAGAGCTACGGGTGTAGTGTCAAAGGGAAAACATCTTAAAACCTTGGTCAAATACTAGTGCAAAAACTAAAAATTACGAAATAAAAAGTAATTTAAAAAAATTAAACCGACTTCAAAAAGAAATTAACTCAAAATTATGAAATAACTTTAATTTCGGAAGTCGGTGGCATAAAACTAAAATACAGATCCCAAGACACCGACTTCCGAAATTAAAGTTATTTCATAATTTTGAGTTAATTTCTTTTTGAAGTCGGTTTAATTTTTTTAAATTACTTTTTTAGGCCATATAGTTTTTGACTTTCGATGAAAAATGTAAAAAAAAAATACCGTTCCCCCCCTTATCTCCGAAGTCGGCATAGAGAAAAATCAGAAATTATTCTATGTGATGGAAGTTTATGTAAAGATTACAGGAAAAATAAAACGATGTCTCTAAATAGCACACTGTTTCATAAATCATCAACAAATGTTAGGTACATTAGTTCCACTATCGGTCAAGAGATGGCGCTGACCTAAAACTGCAATAATCTACACCGCAGCGCGCAGTGTTAAAATTCTCTGACGAATATAGGCCTCGCCGATGCAACGATTCCGATTCAACGCATATTATTATAAGATGGTACGGAACCCTCGGTGCGCGAGTCCGACTCGCTCTTGACACGTTTTTCATCTGCTATACCTAAGGGATTACTTGATTATTTTTTATGATAAATCCAAACCTTTGACTTACCATAAAAAATATAATAAGTGTAAGGTAGTTCAAAGTTTCAACATATAGGGTGTATCAAAGATGAAGTGAAAAAATGACAACTAACTTTTGGAGCCCTGCAGTGTGGTTTTATACTACCTACCTATTTTGGCTGTTTAGATCATGCAAATTAATTTTATGTGAATACTACTGTATATCATACATAGGTGCAAGTAACGTTAACTAATTATTTATTTTATTTTAACTAATTATTTAAAGGTAGTATAATTATAAGTATAGGTACCTAGTCCTCTTCACCGAATCTGGCGACAGCGACCCAGAGTAATTTTCATTCCTTTCGTAACTTCTCTGATGACTTGCAAAAGCAAATTTTGGCTTGATGAAAACCCGGTCACACCGTGTACAGAAGAGCTGATCAGCATCAGCATCATTGTATATTTATTTATGCATAGAAAGGCTTTGGGCGACTTTTGCGTAGGTAGGTACTTGGCGCTTTTTGTCTAGATCTTCAAGACGATTTGTTACAAATATTAAGTTTTGTCACTGCAAGCTTATGTCTCTTAAATAGCATCATTGTTTTTTAGGTAAATTAAATACAAATAACACGAATTGCTAGTCAAAGACATCATCAAAAAAAATCATCATCATCATCATTAAAAATTTCGCCACCCACACAAATATTAATAATGGCCTTAAAATCCATAGTTTTTACGAGGCCAAGGAATTGTTTCGGTCTGATTATTTGCTTACCTAATGTGACGATGAAGATTCCCAGTTCAGAACTCAATGTTTCACTTTGTATTGAAGATTCACAATAAAGAGTATTCTATTCTATTCTATTCTATCCACGTTTTTGTTGTCAAAACCGTGAATCTTACCAGAACAAAATTACTTACACAGTTAAGTACCTACTAATAATTTTTATTTTATCATGTTTAGATATTGATATCCATCACGCCCAAAGATATATTCTCTTTGATCACGCCCGCCCCTGTAATGCCCTGCATAGGCACATAAATATCACTTTAAATCCCTTGGGTTGTAAACTAGGCTGGAGTATCTTAGATGACTATGCAATAGCACCATGCACTGATCATTTATACAGTGAAGACGACGCGGACGTTTGGTTTCTAAATGACACAATATTTATGCAGATTGAACGTCTAGATTTCTAATATGCAAACTCAAAGCATGTATTTCAATTTAACCATTTATAGGCACTTCTGATTGTCAAAGAGTCGGTCAGTTAGTCAGAAAGTTGAAGCTATGTAGTTGCCCATTCCAAAACGAAGATCTCTATGGGAAACGGGCAAGAAACTATAAGGGACACTCTTATGATTAAATCAAGATATTACAAAATGTACATTATGGATGAAAGAATGACCATACGAAGAGTCTCTTGAACAAAGAAGACAAGATATTAGTTTTAGTAAAATACCGTAAAGTCTAATGGAAGATCATGCAATGAATTATGAAACATGTTAATTTCAAAGGTTGCAATAATGGTTTATTGTGAATTAACTAGCATATTAAATAGCATATTAGCGTATCGTGTCATAACTTCTTGAATTGATAAAATGTTACTATAAGAGTTTGGTAATAGGTCACTGATCGTTTTGAAAATTGTTCAGTGATCTCTGCTTAATAGGTAGCATCTATTAACCACCATCCATCATCACACAGGCCGAGTGCGGGTTGGTAATGGCACACGTCTTCGAATTTTTTATTGGTTCTAGGACATGCCGGTTTTCTCTTCCTTTCCTCACGATGTTTTTTTCCTTCACCGTTTTGGGAGCAGTGGTGATGAAATAATTTCCACAAAGTAAAGCTTCTGTCTTGGTTCACCACTGCTCTGGATCTACCTGAGCTAGGTACATGATATAAACTTCAGAGCTCCCTTCGTCCTATAAGGAACAGGGGGGGTGAACTAAAAAGGCCACTTTGGCAGAATAATAAAAGGATAACATTATGAATTATAATATGGCGAAGACAGTCCGTGTTTTTCTTTTTTCGCTGCACTACGTAGGTAGGTATAATCAAAGATATTGGCATTTGAATTGGGTGGGATTGAATGGTATTTTAGCAACGACAAAAAAAAGTAACTGAAAAATAATTCACCAATGGGATTTGAACCGATTAACTATGATTCATAATGTTATCGTTTTACGATTCTGCCAAAGCGGCCTTTTAGGGCCCCCTGTTCTACAGTGGAGAGCTACGAGAAGACTACTGTTTCTTTTAGTGAGTTTTGTTTTTATTTTGAGGATTTATTTTATAGGTCGATACCACGGCGATACTCTACTGAAACAATTCAATCCTAAAAAGTACGATGTTCAATGCATAATCTGTGTTTGTAGTTATGTAGTGCTATGTGTCACCGTATCAGGTGGATGGTTCTAGGGTGTATGCGAGAGTCAACTGGTTTCCATGCAACATTTACGCTTTAATTAATTGCTTTTTAGTATTAGCATTACATACATACAAGTCCAATACAATTGCAGTTTTACGAACAATGGTAATAGTCTTTTATCAAATTAATTATATAAGGTATATTTAAGTAAATGTTTAGTTTACGAAATTTCAACATTATGGTGTTTTAAAACATCGGTGTTTACTATACCTACTTACCTACCGTTGCGTTGTTCGTTACGAGAAGTTACCTACACAGGCTAATAGAATTTGTTTATGATTCCTTTACCTACGTTAAAAAAGCAAGTGCAACTTAGGTACTCAGAAGTTCAGATGTAAACCTCTAGACCGGGTTCCATTCCTGCAACGAAGTTCTTATCATAGCAGGAAGGAAAACTTAGTATTAGTTTAGGTAGTTATGTTGAGGCCCCATGGCCCCCATGTATTAGGGTGCGAGCCTATATCACCATCCGCGGAGCAGCTATCAAATTATGCGCAGGTGTGAGTGAGAAATTTCTAATGAAAACACCAATAACATTTGCCCAAATCTTGCCTGGAAATCAAGCCTCCGGACCAAGAAGTGCTCAGTCGTCGCCCTTGCGACCATTAGACTAGACCAACGAAGCTGTTACAAATGTGTAATTAATTTAACGTTTTCTTCCTTGCACGCACTACGACATAGGCAATTTTCCAGTAGCAGCTGAATTTTCATTGTACCAAAAGCCAAAATAAATATACAATTGCTACATCAGCTAAAACTGAAAATGTATCTATAGCTTGGTAAGTCGTCGTGTGTACGATATTTTAAAAAAAATCTATTAGACTTTAAGTAAAACGTCTATATTACTCTTTTAACAATATCAACTCTGTACAGTACATAATACATATATAACACATGCAGGTATAGCTGACTAGTAGAACATAATGTTATCACTACAGTTATCGAGATAAAGATCTCTGACGAACAAACTGAATAATACAACACAATAGTGCATTACCTATGTACAGTCAAAACAAACAGCTCATTTATCAAATTAAATTTCAGTCGACAACATCCATCGGTTTCTTACTAAACTCAACTTTATCCGACGATCCTGCATACTTATCTCTTTTGTTGACTGTACCTAAATACTTCATTTTATTTAAATAAATGTTATGTAAAAGAAACACGTGGCGTTCGAGTACTTGACTTCTAGTTCCTATTAATTAGTGATATGATATCAATGTGTACAAACACAATGATCACCATGGAGACTGTCGCTAGAATTTACTTTGACTAAACTATGTAAGTGTTCCAATTTGGCCTCTACAAATGTCTGGATTTCCCATTGGCATTATCACCGTAGGTAAGTAGGAAAGACTCAAACTCGTCAAGTTTCTTCCTTATAATTTTACCTGTACCTACCTAATAATGACGATACGAAACTCCTTGTATCTATAATAGTCCGGAGTTTTTTGGTGACCAATTGGAACAGTGATAAGTCAGACATTTCCGCATAACTACATGGGAAGGTTGATACGGAAAATTTGATGCCTTACTTTAAAACTATAGGTACGTACTTATCAGACTTAGTTAAAATATATCTACCAGTAGATTATTATATCTGAGTCTAATCAGTAGTATTGTTAATCATAAATACATAATTATTATCATAGTTTCATCGTTAATACAAAACGGTATAATAATATACTAGTATATAATAAAAAAAAAAAAAATAAAAAAAAATATACGGTCGAATTGAGAAACCTCCTCCTTTTTTTGAAGTCGGTTAATAAAAATAACGTACTTAAAGAACAGTAATTAAAATTAACAGTATCTCAATAACTTAACAGGGTAATTAGTCAATTAAGTAGGGAACTTTTCCGAACTTATTAAAGTTCGGAAAAGTATCAGTATCAGTGATAGGTAGGATAAGTGTTGGTTTTGTATTCAATAATAAATAAATTAACGGACTACCTGCACTGAACTTCATAAAACTTTTACAATTCCCTCTTAGGTGGTAGTAACCAATAAAAACTGCTAAACTACAAATAGTACCTATTCATATTCCAATTAACAAAGTCATTAAAAAAATAACTTACTGCCACCGCCGTTTGTCGTTCAACTTGACAGACGCTGAGTTTCCCATGTTAATTTTCCACTAGAACAATAGGCTTAACACTGAACACCGCCTGACCGGTGTTTTAGTAAACAAATGATACGTCCACGAACGCGTCTAACCCACGCAACTACCAGCAACACTTTGCTTTATTCCAACGTTAACTTAGAGAGCGGTGGCCATGACTTTCCCTCGCCAACTAATAACTAAGAACACAGCAGCGTCGTTTCCTTTAATTGTTTGATAAAATGTTACGAGTCATAAAAGAAAAAATTGGGATGTAGGAAAAGTGTTCCCGCTCAATTTAGTTCCGTCTACTCGATAATAGATGACGCTAATAGTTAAGGGTTAGCTGAGGCTGAGGTAATTCTACCTACAGCTTATTTGTTATTGCGATCTGCAAATTATCTATTGATTACGGATATACCATTAATTAAATATCAACATTAAGTAATGATGTATGATAATATCACACTAATGTGATACGTATCTGTTTCTAATCTGCATTTATTATTGCCAATTCCAATTTTTACAACCCCATAAGTACCTATGGATTAATAAATAACATATATACGTGTAACATACCATGTTAAGTAGCACGCACTCACTCACATATTATTGTAAGTGGTTGCAACCGTGACTAGGTACTGAGCCATGGGTATGTGTCATGGGTTCTATTCTCAGGTCGAGCACGGTGATAATCTACGCCCCGAGATTCACACAGTGGATAGCCACAAGCTCCTTTGCAGCTTAATAACGATAATGATTACACTATCGTACTAATAATTAGTTACAAAAAATCCTTACTAGAAACAGTGAGCATTTTCCAATAAGCTTCTTGCCATTTTCGATGATGATTAAATACAAATACTGTAAAAAAAAGTTTTATCGTAGTTTTAGAACGAAATCGAAAATGCTTTCAAAGTTTCAACACGAATCAGGCTGACAGTGACAAGTCTGACAGCTTAGTGACATTTATTTTCTAGGTTATGTTGTGTGCGATACGTAAACAAAACTAGTTTTTTTTTTCAATTAAATTCAATAAAGTCAATAATTTTTAGGCAATAAAATGAAAAAAGAAGGTATAAAACACCAATCCAAAAGAATTAACTATAAAAGCAATTAATAAATTTTCACAATATTTTGCCTATTTTACATTACAGAAGTACAAGAAATCTTTCTGAAGATTTTGAGAGAAGAAGAAGATGTATCAGCAGGAGTGGCTGCTATTAGAACCCTTTTATCTGTAATAGAAAACTACAAAGGTTGGTTTAATGCATTGGTACATAAATTCACTCTTGCATCAGCCATTGGGACACTTCAATCAAAAAAGCTGTAACAGATTGTCCGATATATTTCACTTAACACCATTGCTATTCACTGCAGTTCCGCCAACATCTGCAAATGTGTTTTAAGAATGACAACATGGGAGTAAAATAAATTAATACCTAGTTAAGCATTCTGCCAACAAATTAACATTATAAAAAAGTTTCAAGGTCGACTAAGAGTAATGTTACAGCTGCTGCTAATTAACAACATGAGAATCGCCATTTCACCTTTCCATCACCACTGCCATCATATTACAGTTACCAAAAGAGATTAATACCTATCCAGGGTTGTCGGATATATATAGTTAAAGTTTAGTAAGAAACCAATACTTAGATGTTTTCGAATGAAATTTAATTTGATAAAAATAAACTGTTTGTTTTCTATTAATTAAATAACTGACATGACACCAGCCAGTATTACCTAATTAAATAACTAACTATTTACACTAAAGGTACTAAGTTAAATGACTAACTAACTTACTATACAAATAAATAAAAAACAAAAGGACACTTACGCATTGAAGTACTTGTCCGCATGACTGTCATCCGGAAACATGCCCAAAAGTCTAACTGACTTTAATAAAATTAAATTTTATTTGAAAAAGTTCATTGGTTTCTTACAAAATTTCAACCGGACAACCCGTGTTACTTATAACTTTTGATGACCATACCATCTACCTTGCTGCCTACCTTGCTGTCTGTGCATTTACACTCTTTCTTTTATTCTAGTTGCACCCTCTAATAAAGGGACAGAGCACGCATGATATAGTTGAATGTCCCATGATCTAGGTATGTTTTAATATTTATCTTACCAGTGGCAACAGTGAGAGAGCTGGATCTGAACCTGCAGTTAGCTGTAGATGCTATGAAGCACAGTGACCAGCCTGTCACCGCCATCTCCTCAGGATGTGAACTGTTCATGAGGTTCATCACATTCGCTAAGCTTGATGTTAAGGTAAATTAAGTGAAAAGTGTATTAATTGCTTTAAAACTTGTGAATAAAATTACAGTAGGTGTACATTTCAAAGTATCCAGCTAACTTTATTCTGAAACTAAGTATACTTAGTTTGTCTGCCTAACGGTGTCTCTCACAATCCATACTAATGTTATAAACGTGAAAGTGTGTCAGTCTGTTAGCCTCTTCTCATTTTTATTTGTAACATCTCTTATTAAATAATGAACAGTGGGATAATTGCGTAACACACTAACAGTAGGAATACTGGAATGGCTTTCATTTTGACAGTTCAACAACATTCATTGTGTAAATTACGTTGTTGAGCAGACAAATTTTTCGAACAAATGAAGCAATGGATTCTCAATTTATTAAAATTATTCAAATTGTGATTGATAGTATGTTACGCAATTAGGGTGCTGGTCCTGACCTTAATGGTTATTCCATCTCTTTGGTATAACAACTCTTTGGATAACCTTTTACTTATGAGTTAACCTTTTAATTCCAGTCTTTTGAAGAGTGTGAGCAAATCATGCTGCAAAGAGGTCACATATTCCTAAACACTTTACTAGAAGCAAGAGGGAAGGTTGCCAAACAAGCCATGATGCCTATATCTGATGGATGTGTAAGTAGTAAAAATTTGCTAAGATTTAATTAATATAATGTCTTGAGAAATGTACAAATAGCAAATAGAAGACTGAAAATTTTAATTACAGTACCTAATATATAGGTAATGTATAGGTTGTCTTTAAAAGATCGCTTTTAGCGATAAGACCGCCCATTGTGTCACCCTATGTACAGTTTCTATTTTTATGTCTGTAATTTATATGGTGTTCATAATAAAGAGTATTCTATTCTATATACTATCAGCTACCAGCACATCAAGCTACCCGAAACTGTAAAATTTTTCCCAATCAACTTTGAACCTTATATTGTAGCGATAAAGGTGAAAATCTATTAAAGAAATTTGACACTGTACTTTCGAGCGAGCTGAGGTGGCCGCGAGTAGTGGGGACCCAGTGGTAACTGCCCTGATTTACGAGTTATAGGTTGTGGGTTCGAACCCAGGCAGGCGCATTACTTTGTGTAAATAATTTCATCACTACTGCTCTCCAAACAGTGAAGAAAAACATCGTGAGGAACTCAGCATGTCCTAGAACCAAAAATTCGGAGACATCATGAGATCATGACATTTACCAACACACTCTGGGCCCGCAGTCCCGCACGGTAGATCATAGCCCACTCTCTAACATAGAGGAGGCATGTGTCCCAGCAGTGGGAACATTTTGGGTTGATTATGCTTATTGAAGTGAAAACTTCTTAAGGCGGGTTGGGCATTTTTTGAAATGGGAAACAACTATTGAACTCGCCCCACTGTTACCGTAACCGACACCGCTTCGGACATGCTCTGTGGCTTCGGATGTTCGGTGTTCGGTGTGTTCAGATGTCCTCGGGATGTACTCGGTTTTAATGTATATCCGATATGTCAGTGAGTGATGGCAAAGTATTCTGTTTGTGTTTTGTTTTCACTTCTGTCGACACTCCTGGAGTGCCACTTTTTTTTGTACTTTCAATCACACCCTTTGATACAATTTATTTTTTCTTTTTAGAAAATTTTAACCCACTCCAGGTCGAGGGTCGTACTGCAAGCTATGTTGGAAGCAGCAAAAGCCAACAAAAGATTCAAAGTCTATGTCACAATGTCTTGTCCAGATAATAGCGGGTAAGTAAGATGATTTTGTGTTAATGAAAATATGAGTATTTTTTCCATTGTTACTAACAAGTTCCTATTTGTACGCAAAAAGTAAAGGCATTTTAATTCTGAGAATCATAACTAAAACTTTTGTAGAAGAAATTGGAACTGATTTTTTACCAAAAAAATAGTTAAATAATTAAGCTTTGGAGATGTAAAACACCAAAAAAAATATAAAAATAATCACCAATAAATGACCGGTACCGCATGGCGCGGAGATATGTACAGACGCTAACACATCAAGCTACTACAATCTGTAAAATTCATTTAATAGATTTCATTTCAACTTTATCGCTAAAGCATTAGGTTCAAAGTTGATTGGGAAAATTTTACAGTTTCGGGTAGCTTGATGTGCTGGCGTCTCTGTACAAAGACATTGTAGCGGTATTTGCAACGCAACATGCGAACAACACGTCATACTGACGTCACGCAAATCCTGCATCGCGCAAGCAGAGTTTACCGCGCAACTAGCATAGTTACAACGGCCCCAGACACAACACCCGTCTGGTCGGAGGATCCTCCCTTTTCTATGGAGGTTGAGTGAACTTTACACCCTGTTCCTCATACCTCTATAACATTAACAAAAATAATAACAGCCTAATACAGGGTGGCAGGAACATCGACGCGCAACCAGTTACCAAAAAAAAATCTACGCTAGGGGCTCTAAAATCCCTGTCGGGGGAGCGGTGACTCCTTATGCGAATCCCGCACCCCCGGTCAAAGGCAGAGGTGGAACACCGCGGTGGTTTTAGCCGGTAAGAGTCCGGCATGCCCCTCTGTAACCCCCACGATCAGGACCGTCTTAACCATATTGGGCGCCGGGGTGCAAAAATCAGCCTGCGCCCCCTTACAACAAAAGAAAAAACTTGATTTTTGTGTTAAGGTTATTACTCATTATACTTAACCGCACCGTTCCCGCGCAGTAACGGCCCGGCACCGCCTCGGAAAAAATCCACCCGCTTGTCGCCAACGAACTGTCAGCAAGACGCTGCTGGCACGCCAACGGTGAGGGAACAGCTTGTTGTTCAGGTGCCGCTTACTAGTTGGTAGCTCAAACGGGTGGATTTTTTCGGAGGTGGTACCAGGCCGTTACTGCGCTGGAGCGGTGCGGTTAAAATGAGTGATGACCTGACCGGCTTGCGCCCCCTCCCCTAAGACCCTGCGCCAGGGTGCCTCTCACCTCTTGCACCCCCGGGTAAAGACGGCCCTGCCCACGATGGAGGAATTCCCAGAGGATTCAAAAAGGGGCCTAGAATCATGTGCTAGGATTAGTTGGGTTGCTGCTAGGATTCATAGTTACAGTTTACGCGTCGATGTATGTCGATGCCACCATACATTGTTTCACTGCAGGGCAAAAAATATTTTTCTGAAACGATTTGATTTTATTTCCAGTGTATTGATGCACAAGCAGCTAGAAGAGGCTGGTATCGACGCGACCCTCATCCTAGACGCGGCTATCGGCTACATCATGGAGCAAGTGGACGTCGTCATGATTGGCGCTGAAGGCGTCACTGAGAGCGGCGGGATTATTAATAAAGTAAGTCACATATTCATGAAGCAAAAAAACTGAAGATAAAGCGCTGTTGGATTTTTAACATTTGGCGCTGAGCCGTGTTGAAAATCCAATGGCACTTCAATTTAGGCATTCATTTAGGTGTCGCCTAGTGTTAGTGAAAAGATGCAAAAGATTGTGTTGGCCTTCTTATTTCAACACTAGCGCTTTTCGCTTTCGGATTTGCACATACAAACTTGTTTGCTCTTGTCCCACTTCAATGTTCAAGCAATCTCAATCCATAGACTACCTAGCATTTAAAACAAAAACACAGACACAAATATGCCTTCACTTCGATCATTCCATTCAAGTCTCCCTACATTGACAAAATATCGTGATACTAGCAGCGGCCCGCGGTTTCACCCGCGTATGTGTCGATCCCGTGGGAATATCGGGATAAAAACTATTTTATGTCCTTCCCCGGGATGCAATCTCTCTCTCTGCCAATTTTATCGATTCCGTTCAGTGAAGTCCTAAGTTCACATGCGGACGCAATAAATATAATAGAATATTAAGTATTTATGTCCAAACCAAATAGCTAACGGTTTTTACTGGCTCTCTGTTCTGTCAATTATCTTTTATCGCTTTCAAATTACAGAATTATACCTTCACCTTTTAATTACAGGTTGGGACTTACGCATTATGTGTGGCAGCTCTAGAACTGAAAAAGCCAGTGTTTGTACTGACGGAAAGCTTTAAATTCTCTAGAATATATCCTTTGAACCAGCGAGATCTACCTAACGAGTTCAAGTATTTGTCCAGTGTTATCAAAACTAGTAAAGATCTGTCGAAAGAACATCCTCTAGTAGACTACACGCCACCCGCATACATAACTGGTTTATTTACCGATCTAGGAATATTGACACCATCGGCAGTTAGTGACGAACTTATAAAGCTGTATTTGTAAATACATATTTTATTTAAACGAAGGTATTTGACTTTTTTTTCACCTGTGAACGTTGCTTTTGCAGTTTTGCATACGAATTGACATTCCATTTGTTTCATACTCCATGGTGAGATCCAATCCATGTCTGGCACATACGCTAATACCTCTTACGAAAAAATGTTATGTATTTAATATTATTTGTTGGCCTTGCCCAAATATGATCACATTTCTGAATTTCGTACAAAGTTCAAGTGTCTTCGCCGGAATTCTCATCTCTTGTTTCAGCTCAGCAATACCTCTTATCTTAAAAACCGTTTCAAGTTCCTTCATGATGACACACATAATAGATATTTATGTAAATTTTATGGTGTACTTAATAAAGAGTATTCTATCTATCTTTTAAATCGTGAGTCTGCTATGGAAACTAACAAACTGGCTAACTGGTGAGACAGCCGAAATCGCAGAACATAATTATACCCACTGTCACACGCACACTTATAAGTATACCAAATACATACACACATTCATACCGAATTCTGTTTTCATTCGGCTGATTTTAAAGCCAACTTTCTTCAGCTTCTTTCGCCGTGCCTCCAATCTGCTCTGGATCTCAGGTCCATCTTCACCGACAAGGACAATGTCGTCGGCTAACAGCATGCACCAGGGGGCACTTCCTGTATGTCTGACGTCTAAGCGTCCATTATATAGGTCTTAAAGACTACCGTTAATGCAAAGCTACAGCCACATTAAACTCGTCAGTGTTACCAGCAGCTGACTTGACGTAGGATTTACTGTAATTGGCAGAAATTAACTCCTCGTGCTTCCCAGGCACACCTTTCCGTAACAACACACCTCGTGGTATCCTACGATACGCTTTCTTCAGATCATAGGACATACCCACAAGAGTAACATCCAATTCCTCGACCTGGCATAAACCCAAACTGATTTAGGGGTTATCACAATTAAATCGAAATTACCAGCTGTTCAAAGTGCATATTTTATATTCTTTGTGTTGTATCTGTCTGTGTTTTTGTTACAGATTGGGACTTACTCATTAGGAGTGGCAGCTCTAGAACTTAAAAAGCCAGTGTTTGTACTGACGGAAAGCTTCAAATTCTCTAGAATATATCCTTTGAACCAGCGAGATCTACCTAACGAATTCAAATACTTATCAAGCGTTATTAAATCTGGCAAAGATCTGACGAAAGAACATCCTCTAGTAGACTATACGCCGCCCGCATACATAACGTTGTTATTTACAGATCTAGGAATATTGACACCATCGGCAGTTAGTGACGAACTAATTAAACTGTATTTGTAAATGTATTGTGGTGAAATAAAATCTATTTATACGAAGTTAGTTGATTTTAATCGGTTGATTCGCTTGTTGCTAGAATGCATATTAATTGGCACTCCATTCGTTTTATACTCCATGGTGCAATTTGAGGAAAAAAACAATGAATTCAAAAAGGTGTGGCACTTTAATATTGTACGAAATATATTTACATAATTTTAATAAAATGTTCAATTAAAATACTAGACTGCCTATACATTTATATCTCACTTTGTGTTAAAATATCAATTACTCATAACATGCACTTACTAGGCAAGGAATAAACATATTACTTAAAATATCTAATTGTTACACTATTCTGTGGAAGCATTAAACATATCACAAACATGTCCTTTATTGCCAGAATTATTATTTAAAATATTATAATTATTATTTTTAATTATAAACGAATTATGACAAAATATTCAAAGGCATTAAGGAAGCACAGTTAAAACCGTAAGGAAACTTACATTTCGTTATATTTATTTCTTTTAAATCAATTTCTCAACAACCACATAAAACTTCGATTTAGGTAAATATTTCTAAAAAATTAACATGTTCTCTATTTGACATAAATGCTAAATTATAATAATAAGTATTTATTGGTTATCACTCGAGTTAAAATGTGGTTAAAAAGATAGCAATGATTACGTTATTAAAAAGTTGCCAAGTAAGTATGGTAGTTATAAGTTCTTAAGAGAACCCTAATGAATGCCTCTTTCTTACCAAAATCCTTAAACTTACGGCATCTAAAAACCTTACATTTGATGTTATACAAATCCAAGATAATTTTACATACACAAACTACAATATTCTTATAATTGTACTTGAAAAAAAACATACGTAGATATTCAGTCAGAGCTGATATTATATTGTACTTACTACTTAGAGACTACTATTTCCTTCTATTGCTAAAGTACCATTCTTAAGAGATCAACGCTTCAACACTACTTATAAAGTCACTTACTAGTGCATTCATAAGTATACCAGAAGAAACAACAGGGCGTCTAAGGTCTGCTGCCTTGACATGAAATGATTCAGACATTGATTTGGTAAACTTAGCCAGGCCATAATACTTGATCATACAAGCTGCCGCATGCCAACTAGATGTAAAGTCAAGGAAATTAATTGTTAAGCAAATCGACTACCAATTTAAATTGTCCGTAATTAAAATCACAACTGTCATTCTTTGGCAGCTGTATGAAATAACATGTCAAATTGATGTAGGGTTTCAATTTGTTGACAAATAATTTCCCTGAATGGTACCTATTAAATTGCCCAGGTGACTGCGATAGCTATTATCTGAAAGTTCTGTTTACCTTACCTAGGCAAGCAGTGATTGCACAATGCCCAATCTTTATTTTAAGAGTTGCACAAAGGTACTATCGTTTCTTTTCGTCCCCATTGCCACTTCTGGATATCTCAACACTTCCATAATCATTACAATACATTACAATAACATCTTAAATGATAGAGCAGATGCAATATTATTACAGATATTAATATATTTCTACAAATACTTAATTATTACAGTAATCAGTTGCCTATTGCATAATGGAAAATGAGTAGATACGCACTTAACATTACATCTTTACATAATTGAATGTTTACAAAATTATTATTAGCAAACAGCCTGATTGAAATGTTAGGTCTGTAGGTATACATAAACAGCAATGTGGGTAGAGGTAACTTTTCACTTCAAAGCTTAACATTAGGTCGTTATTTTCAAAAAGTTTAATATCTTTTTTTGGAAGTTTTTTCTTTCTTTTTATTATAAGTCTAATTTAGAGTAGGATTTTTCTCCCTAATAATTTAAAATGCTTCTACCTAAAAATAACATGTCAGGTTCACAAATATCCACCTCTGGAATTTACAAAGGTTAGGTACCTAAAATGTTATCAATGAGGTCGAACCGGGTCCTAATCATGTTACATTGACATCTATCCACATTACCTACCCGACTATACATCATCTTAGGGCTTACAAAACAATAAAATTATGACCACGTCAAAATCCTTATCCATGTAGCATTCGGATCGTAGTGTTACCTATTGTAAATATTATCGATAAGTGTGTATATCTGGTGGAAGTGTGGCCTCTTCTCCGCCTCGTACTCCCAGCAACGCAGCATCAGGGCGTATACGTCTTCTGAACAGCCTTCCGGAGCCGGCATTCTAAAACCTGAGAAACAATAGAAAGGTCTGATCTTTGCTTATGACATTATTTGGTGATGTTGCATATTGCATAACATCAGCCTAGGATAATGTAACCCTTTAGACAGGTAGCCATAAACCACCTGCTTTAGCAGATAGCAGATCTGCGGGGTAATTGCGTAACCCACTAACAGTAGCAATGGATTTCATTTTGACACTTCAACAACATTTATTGCGTTAATTGTTGAACAGACAAATTTTTTGAACATAATATATGAAACAATGGATGAGTGAGTGAATGGTGAGTGTGAAAATGGTGTGATACCTATGAAATTAAAAGTGTGCTACGCAATTAGGATGGATTTGGACATTACATACCTGTATCAATTTTCTCCCGTGCGCGCGAGTTGCTCATGCCTGCGTAGGGGGTGTCGCCCTTGGAGAATATCTCCCACATCAGCACACCGTAGCTCCACACGTCGCACAACGACGTATATTTACCTGAAAATTATTTCATTTAACAATAATCTTCGTGTCGTAGTCAAGACTGGATCTTGGTCAACAACGTGTACTTAAGTAGTACCTACTGGAGACAGAGCAAGAAAACTGCCCAAACAGTAGGTAGGTACCTACTAGGGTTGCCGGTGTGCTGGGTAGACCAAATAACCAAAGGCGCCACAGGCCTTTGAGTAAGTATCTGGGTCTCATTGTCATTGGTAGACTAGGGGCAAGAGAGCCAGCTATTGCCAATCAAAACAGTTGACTGCTTTTCACAGTTTCCTCAAAACAACTCACCAAAATTAAGTGCTTCTGGCGCCGTCCACTTGATAGGAATCTGCTTCATGCCTCCCGACACGATATACTCCTCTTCCTCCCTCGACATTCCAAAATCTGATATCTTGACAATGTTGTCGTCTCCCACGAGGCAGTTCCTGGCTGCTAAGTCACGGTGGATGCAGTTCTTGGACTCGAGGTAGCGCATGCCGCCAGCCGCGTCTCGGCACATCGCGAGGAGGGAACGAGCGCTCAGTGTTGCTGCTCGCGTCCGGAGGAATGTTAGGAGTGAACCACCTGGGGAGAAAAGAGGAAGGTAAGCTGATGACCGATGTTTTGAAGTTTTGTATGGTAGATCTTGGCGTGAGATTTTAGACACCCATTGCATTGATGATGCCGTTGCGCCTACCCATGACTTGCACCCATATTTTAGTAGAGGTGTCTAGAAATGGGAAAAAGGTAATTCATTGAATTATATTTGCATATCTCGTCGTTTTAGGATTCCGTACCAAAATGGTAAAAAGGAACCCTTATGGTGCGACTCAGTATGTCTGTCTGTCCGTCTGTCACAGCTGGATATCTCAAGAATGAAATTTAGAATAGTTTTAGATGACGTTTGTTTTTTTTTTTTCAAATAAGAAAAATATTTTTTTTTTTTTTTAAACGTTGCCCCACACTAGGAATTTCTCCTGTATTGTGGGTGCGTTTACAAACATTTAAACTCACATACACAAACAGCCAGACCCGGAACAACTACTTGTAGGTGATACAAATATTTGTCCCGTGCGGGAATCGAACCCGCGACACGCAGCGCAGCAGTCAATCGCTTAACCACTGCGCCAACCGTGCCGTCAAAATTGATTATATTTTTTTTTGCAACAGTGACTGAAAGGGGTCTCAAAAATTCGAAGTGGGGCTACTAGGGCATGTGTGATATCATTATGAAAGAGCGCTGTTTGCACATTCTCAAACATTTTTTTTTTTTTTTAGGTCGCATAGTTTACGAATTTTGATGAAAAATTTAAAAAAATACCGTTCCCCCCTCCCCCTTATCTACGAAGTTTGCATAGAGAAAAATCTGAAATTATTCTATGTGATAGAAGTATGTAAAGATTACTGGAAAAATAAAAAGATGTCTCTAAATAGCACACTTTTTTAGAAATCAACAAAAGTTACATTAAGTAAGTAGTTCCACTATCGGTCAAGAGATGGCGCAACCTAAAACTGCAATATTCTACACCGCAGTATTAAAATTCTTTGACAAATAAAGGCCTCGCCTATGAAAATTTAAAAACATGATGGTACGGAAACCAAAGTGCGCAAGTCCGACTCGCTCTTGACCAGTTTTTATTTTTTGACGTTACCGTGCCAACAGAGTAGGTACACATACATCGGGTACCTATATTTCTAGCTAAGGTAATAGAGTTTGTTATATCCATATCCTAAAAGTAGATTAGGTAGGTACGTACGTGAAACAAAAATAAATCATAACACCGCGTCACTTTATTAGCAAAATGTGCAGTTATTTACAGTGAAAGCTACCATAGCTTAATTTTAAACGCATGTTTCACCCACCCAGCATGAAATCAGTCTAGATACCCACACGCTGGGTTTTATAAACATGGCAATGACACATCACACGGTAAGCTACGCTTATGTAGGTGCAGTTACGTAAATACAATTCTCAGTTGGTACCTACTTATAGGGTTTGGGAAGTCTCGACTGTCTCAAAGTCTCGGGACGTCCCGGGACTTCGAGAATTCACAGAATAAAAAAGAAGAATTTTAGTAAAAATCAACACATACAGTATAAGCATTAAAATCTTATAATTATAAAACACACTAATCATACTTATCATGAATAATGTCTAATCATTAACTAGTATCGCCTCAGTGCCTCGGAAAGCAGGATAAGCCGTCGGCCCCGGCTGTCATTCGTAGATCTTTGACAGTCGTTACGGGTACTCATAAGCCCGAAAGTCTGACAACCAGTCCTAACAAGGGGTATCGTATTACCCAGTAATTGGGTTGTGGAGGTCAGATAGGCAGTCGCTCCTTGTAAAATACTGGTATTCAGCTGCATCCGGTTAGACTGGAAGCCGACCCCAACATAGTTGAGAAAAGGCGAGGCAGATGATGATATCTAGTATAGTATCTAATTTTAGTCATTGGTCGCAATTATTTTAATCAGAGATCATGTTTCGTAATAAAATCTCGTTTATGAGCAAACACATTTTTCGAACATATGAAGCAATGGATTAGCAATATCCTTCGAAATGATTCAGATTGAGATTGATAGTGTGTTACGCAATTAGGGTGCTGGCTGTATATTATTAAACTGACCAGCAAAAATATGGATGTCACGTGATCAATTTTGAACGTTAATATCTCGGAAAGGTGACGCTTTACGGAGTTTGGTCCTGTAACATTTTCTGTTTGCATTGATGTCAGCTATATATTTATTTATGTAGGTATCATGCGTGGCAGCCATTTTGAAGAAAAAAAAAACAAAATGGCGTAAAAGTATGTAGGTAGGTACCTATGCCAGGCTCCATATGAAAATCTTCATTCCCCTTTACAAAAAGTCCCGGGACTTCGAGACACGAGACTTCCCGAGACTCAAACCCTGGTTGGTACCTATAGTTCTGATTTTATGGACGAACTTACTGGCCAATCGTTACTAGGAACCGAAGTGACACACTTCGGTTCTTAGTAATGAATTTGAAACTGTGAATGTATTCTTATGCTCAATTGATGGTATGTCTAGCTAAGGACCATCAAAGCAGGCGGCTTAACAGGTATAGGCACAGTATATTATACAGTATAACA
This sequence comes from Oligia latruncula, assembly GCA_948474745.1. Taxonomy (NCBI): domain Eukaryota; kingdom Metazoa; phylum Arthropoda; class Insecta; order Lepidoptera; family Noctuidae; genus Oligia; species Oligia latruncula. Next base: position 14,446,735 of record OX419693.1, on the reverse strand, counting down.
TGGGCATAAAGGGGTGTACCTATGTATTTATAAACGATGATTAAAGTTAAGTGACGTTCAAACGTCAAAAATTTATGGTTAAACAGTCGCTAATCACTACTTAATTCTAAGCAACGTTTATGAATAAAGGGGAAAATATCTGAAGTTAGACCCTACCTACTGTCTACACCTTCAAGGAAAATTATAAATAAGGAATTTTGTCAAGACAGGAAATGAATCTGTCAACAAATGTATCACTTCCACCGCTTTTTTTTTTCACCATAATGACGCAAGACATTGTAAAAATAAATGAATATTTTTATAACTAAGAAGAGATGCCATTAGTATTTTTAACTTCAGTTTCAATGAGAAATCAAATGAAAGAGTAATGCTATGTTTAGCTTAGTTCGCTCACGTTAAATCTAAACTAGTTATGTACATTTCTCATTGACTTTAACGAACAGCTAGAGAGAATGTACCTACAGATGCTAAGGAAATCTGTTTATCATTTACTCAAAATTATGAGTTTTAATGGATGAAGTATTAAACATTAAACACTGACCAGCGGTGCTATTCTGTAAAAATCTCACCGTGAAAACTTAGGTGAAGTGAACGTGGAGTGAGCTGTCAATAGTGTCAATTCCTTGCAAAAACAAACTCACTTCACCTAAGTTTTCACGGTGAGATTTTTACAGAATCGACCGGCTGAACCTAGATAATTAAAGGTGGACATTTTTTGGAACGCTAACTATAATGAAAAGTCATAAAACATTTTTTAAAGTCACTTTCGAGAATTTAAATCACACTATCACACTAATATTAAAGGCGAAAGTTTGCGTGTGTGTTTTTTTTTTGTATGTTTGTTACTTCTTCACGCACAAACGGCTGGATCAATTTTGATAAAATTTGGTATTCAGATAGCTGACACCCTGGATTAACAAATAGGCTAATAGGATACTTTGAGTCCCGGGAAAGGACATAGGATAGTTTTTATCTCGATATTCCCACGGGATCGACACTTATGCGGGGGAAACCGCGGGGTCAGCTAGTTTAAAAATAAATCTTACCTGGCACAAGTTCCATGACAATCATGATGGGCTGCTTCTGCACCGCTATACCGATCAGCCTCACGATGTTGGGATGTTGGTACTGCTTCAGAATCCGGCCCTCCTGCAGGAAGGTTCGCTTCTGTTCGTCCGGCAATGCCACTCGGCAGGTCTTGACTGCGACTTCCTGATTAGTGCTCTTGAGCCGAGCCTTGTAGACGTCACCGAAGTTACCCTGGTGAAGGAAAATGATAATTTAATTTGGGGAAGAGAGATTTTTGAAGAGATAACTACGAGGCAAACCAGCGCTCGCGGTACGCCTCCAGGTAGATGACCTGGAAGCGTATCAAGAGGGCTGGTTCGAGGTGGAGGAGGCAGTGAAAGAGTTCCTGGAAGGACTTGGGGAGGCCTTTGCCCAACAGTTTAACCTAAACAAAATAACTACGAGGAAAGTGAGAATCTATGGACAATATTAGCATAAATGGTGCTTATGGCACCAAACGTACCAACCTATCAATTAAAAGGAAAATTAAAATTGTTAACCGGCAGCTCTCTGCAGTAAAGTCCTATAAGAACCTAGTTACAGGATGAAGTAAGCGAGATCTAAGACCCTGTCTGTGGGCAGCAGCATTGTCCGGGACAGGGGGATTGTCCGAAAGGGTTACCGCTGGCCCGGAACATAAAGGGCTAAGGAAGGAACACGGGTGGATTTTAGTCAGTAAGAGTAAAGAAAAAGAGAAAAAAAAAAGAAAGAAAGAGAAAGAGAGAAAGTCGCGGGCAAAAACTAGTTCACTTATACGTAGCAGTTATCTATCGATTCTGACTATCAGACATCGTTTAGAAATAGATGTGCGGAGTACTACCGAAATTGCTGACCTGAATACCCACCCTAGCGGCCTTGCCAATTGAGCCCAACAGATCCCGAAGCTTGTTCTTTAATTCTGTTTGTAATCTAATTTCAGTCTGATAAGCAATTAGCCCTTTCAATACCTAAACAAAGCTAGGCATACCTACATCATAATCATGCATCAATGAAAGAGCCTCAAAAAATGTGTCAATCGCATATAGTCTCCCTCCGACCCTCCCTCAATGTTAGCTTTATCTTTGGGATGGCAACGCGCCTGTAAAGCCTCTATTGCAGATGTCCATTGATGGCAGTGACCACTTATAACCATGTGAAGCTGGTATACCTATCACCATCTTTTTTGTTACACTGTTCTGGCAAAGGCCGCAACTCCTTCCATCATTCGCCATTCCGCGCTTCCTCCTTTCAGTTCTGACATCAACAAGAAAAAAAACTGTTTCTGAAGCCTGTTGTAACTTACCCTGCCAATCTTGTCCAATAACTGCACATCATCATTGTTGAGCTCCCAGTTCTCCCTAGGAACTGCTCGACGCAGCAGGGCTCCAGATCTTGCTGTGACGGGCACCCCGCTTGTTCGCTGCCAAGCTATCAGCTCGGCTACTGAAGGGAACGCTGCTCCTTCGAAACGATAGTGACCCTGGAAGAAGAAAGGTTTTTGTAACATTTGGAACTTACTACTTATATTTATTTTGTCTTTTCATGGGTGTTGTCCTTTGTAATGTGTATTGACTTCGAATTTCGTAGGTACAGTCAGCAACAATAGTCGATTAACACTTCAGTGTTTTAAATCTCAGTTATTGAGCATAATATTAACACTTCAGTGGTTTTTTATCTCAGTTATTGAGCAAAATATTAACACTTCAGTTTTTTTAATCTCAGTTATTGAGCAACATATTTGTAAATTGCATTGTACTTTTGCTGCAATTTTGAACAAATATTTTGCTCAATAACTGAGGTTAAAACTGAAGTGTTAATATTATGCTCAATAACTGAGATTTAAAACACTGAAGTGTTAATCGACTTTTGTTGCTGTTAATATCACGCTATGACCCTTAGGAGACGAGCAAAAAGAAATAAAGCCCGAATGAACGCTAAGCGAATACGAAGTGTTGCGACGGGGTGGGGGTACAAGAAATTTCACGCGGACGAAGTCGCGGGCAGAAGCTAGTTATAAATATACAAGGTGACAGGGACATAGATGCGCTATGCGCGGTGCATTCAGCACCTGATTTTGATAATTGCTATTCATTGAAATGTAGGTATGTTGCATTTTGACTGCGTAGGTGCACTTTTCTATGAAACAGCTGGTTTATTTTTATATCTGACGAAAAATTTCAACAAACAAAAAAAGACACAAACCTGTAGGTATAAGGTTTATAGAATAGATATATAGTTTATATCAAAAAAGATACAAAGTCAATCTGGTGAGAATAATGTTCGTCACAATCGTCACTGCATCAATAATCATACACCCGTGCAGTATCCAATGCATTCTTACTTAGTAGGTAGGTACAATACGACCAACGTCACTTGGCGGGCCTGAACATGGCACTAAGAACTTTCGCGCATGTTCTCTCACTCGCACTCGCCTCATGTCACCATTTGGTTCCTAAAAAATCTTACTGCGCAGCCTACTGCGCAAAGTTCAGGCCCGCCAAGTTACGTCGTTCGTATTATACTTTTAAGAATGGTGTCATTTGCGAATGCTCTGATTGAGAGTAATGTTTGTATACATGAGGGTATTTTGATGTATAGATAATAATTGTGCCTTCAAATGTTTTTTTTTGCCAACTTCGTTCACATCTTTGGTAGAATCAAAAGATCAACACAAGTTCAACGGCCTGCAACTAACACAATCTCTCTGAAATCTCTGAATTCTCTGAATTTGGTCAGAACAGCAACAATCAAACCAAAATATCCAATGTATAAATAAATCAAATACAAAACAGAACCACTTTTCGCAAAGTTGACCTCATAAAGTTTTTAAGATCCCATTAAATAAATAATTGGCGAATCGTGACATAAGGAGCTCCTCAAATTCGGAGAAACAGTAAGATTCACTAATTGACACGAAGCAAACCTGCAAACTCATTTATGAATCATATATTTGAATATAAACGAATCGAGGAACCATTACACTCTGTTACTGCAGAATATTTAAGAATTTGTATTTAGAGTTCGAAGCATCCATTTGCCGAATGTTAGTTGGAGATTTGCATTCAACATTCAAACCAGTTTGGAACGATTCTTGATCCATATACTTAGCACACAAAAACACATTCCACATAACAGGTGTAACTAGTAATCTTTTTTGTAACACTACTTTTGGAGCCTGACTGTTTAACGATTCTAGAAAGGTCAGGGGCCTTAGTGTTCAAAGTCTCTAGAATTTCTTGTTGCTAAGCAAGCACCTATACAATTTTTATAACAGTAAGGCTACGTGTTTGCAGTAAAAGCTTTAAACACGGTTGATACGGTTCAAATCAAACATTGTCAAAAACGTGATATTTATTTCATGTGAACATAGTCAATACCAAAAAACAATGGCCTGTGAATGACCTGTAACTTAACATACCTACATACTTAGAAACTATTGATCATACGAACCTCAGGAGTCGTCTGTACAATGAAGTGTTTGTGCTGACCCCAACACACGGACAACACCAGTTGCCTCGCATGGTTCCTAGTAGTCTCCCGCACGAGGTAGTCGCCATCAGCCCTCAGAAGCCTCACCACCTCTTCACGAGGCAGCACTCCGTGGAACCACTCCTGCTCGACCAGAGTTCGCTCTGTCTCACTCACACTCACCTGCGAAGACAGGAATATAAGTAAGACACGTCACGACATTAGTATGTTATTCCACGTGTACCTGGCGTGGTAACGAGATTAACGATGGGGAAAAAATACGAGTATATAAATTGGGACAGTCAAAAATAGTTTAGGATCACTTTGACCCAGAAATTGGCAAATATATAATATTATATCCAATTTTTTTTTCAAATATTTTAATTAATAAGGTATATTTAAATTCATCGATGTTTGATCATTAATCAGATAGTCTAGTTATTAAAACGATGTCATAAATTCTAACTGGTACTGTGTCATTATTTCATTAGTAACACGATCAAACACATCAAAAGAAAAACATTATTACACGCGATGCACATGCCGACTTAATTACATAATGCGACAAAAACACACGACAAAACGTAACAACGAAAGCGATAACATACGTTCTCTTGCTCAAGTTCAAGTTGTAGCTGCTTCAGACGTTTCTTCCTCCGAGGCACCACGACCGGCGGAGGCAGTTCGCTGTGCGTGATGTACAGCGAAAACGGATCCATTACTCAACCTCATCAGCTTACAACACCGCAAAATAAACCAACACTATTTTATTATCTCTTTTATTTCACCACACGAAGCGAACGCTACCAGAAAAAGGATGAACTTGACGTAAGCCTCACGACTGAAACGTACACAGTCTACGCGTAAACACCGATACATTTCTGGAACGTCGCAAGCGGCTTCACCTTGATTTTGAAACTGAGTTTTAAGGAGAGCCTGTGCTATTTTCATTTTATTTGAAATCTCATTCCCGACAGAAGTTCGTGCGGTGCACGGTGGCGTGAAGTGTTTGTGCTAATATTAGCACTGACACGTTCAGTACCGCTCGTCTCAGTGCGAATAAATCGTGCCGTTTCCAGTGGCGTCGTCGTGGAAGACGAAAGCTTCATGCATCGTACAAATTGCATGCCATGCGTGGGTGACAGATGTCTCGGTTAGTGGCACTCACCACACTGTTAGAACAACTATCGAGTACAACGCGGCTCTGTCTCCTCTTTTTGAAGAGCGTTTTGTTGTGAACTCGGCAATGCACATAGATATCCACACGTTTGCGCAAGCGTCGCCTCAGGACTCTGGTCCGTCTGTGATGTGGTACGATTACCGAGTCAGCGGGGCCTTCGCTGCTGCTTCTGAACGTCTTGGGAGGCAGCGCCGGGCTTGAAGGCGCAGACTTGCGTCGGAACGGCCGCGTGAATAGTTTGAAGAATGGTCTCGGCGGTATGATCGAGTGGAGATGCAATCGTAACACGTCCGTCGACGCTTTAGATCCGATTGAGGAGCGATCCTGATAATCGAATGTCATCTTTAGCAAGGCCGCTAGATCCATAGAAGAATCTACACCAGAAATACCTAGTATGTTAGTTAATTTCCATCACCTTTCTTAGTTCGTTTTAAATTATTGTAAGTTAAATAACCTAAACCCTAAAACAAGCTTAGAGAACTATAAAACATGCAACCCTACCTGGTGATCAGGAGAGCTGCCATCCAGACTATCAACTCCAACAGTCTCGGCAGACAGATCAGGACATCCGCTGGGCGCTTCTTCACAACCCAGTTCAGCCAGGGCGGACCTGATCATCTCTGCTTGTTTGGCACATTTGCGTTCCGCGACGCGTAGCTCCAGAAGTTTGATAGGCTCTGACGTCGTCACTGGTAGTGGTGGAGGTGAATGCCTGGGTAATTTAAAAAGGGATTATGGTATCATTGATTAAATTTAAGGCGATTTAATATTAAGGAAGAAAACAACTTAAAACATCGTGGTGTATAATGTCATCAGAAGCTTCTCAATTATCGAGACAAAAAACCACCAAATCGATTGAGCCATGATGACTCCTAACAAGACTTCTCTGATAACAGATGACCAATCCATTAGAATATAATGGGCTGTTTATCATCATTTCAGCCGAAAGACGTCCACTGCTGGACATAGGCCACCCCCAAGCACTTCCACTTCGACCGGTTCTGTGCTTCTCGCATCTAACTAACGGGTTCCTGCGGACCCCGTAGACGTAGCGTTGGAAGGCCTCCCACAAGGTGGACCGACGACCATGGGCTGTTTATACCAACAATGACAAAAACATTAGGTGCTGGGTACTATTATACGTTCTGTGGTACTGGGAAGCTTGTTGCGCCACTTCTTCCCACCTTAAACACTAGGGAGCCGTTACGGGAGGGCGTTTAAGATGGCCATCTTTTGTATCCTTTAACGTTCAAAAGCTAATTGCAAATTCTCAGCCTCATTGTAATATTTTATTATTTTGCAACTCACCTATCAATCCCATTGACTCCATTGCTCAGTCCTGTATTATTGTTCTTGCAGACTCCATTCCCTATGATCTCCGGTCCCTGGAGCGCCGACTGTTTCTCCCGGTTGTCTTGCAGGGTGTTCTCGAGTTCCGTCAACTTATCCTTCAACCATTCTACCGTGAGGTTGTCGACTGTCAGTTGGTTCGGCTGCAGCTTCCCGCTTGTGTCCTCGACTAGGCTCTCGTCGAAGTTAAACGTTACTGGCGTTGAGGGTGGCGATCTAGAGCAAATTAAATGGTGGTTAAATTCTGAACTATAATATTCTGAAATTAAGGGACTTACAGGACCTAAACACAAAAAACGCAAGTTTTAGAAACAATAAAAGTATATGATCGACTACAGTAAACAAAATCAGAAAAATGTATGATATTCTTCAGGATATATGCTAGGTAGATAGTGTGTTGAAAACATAATACAACTAATTTGATACGTTAAAAAAAAACATGAAAGGTACCTTCATGTTTTTTTTCTAAAAACGAAGATTTTTATTGAAAAAACTTTCTTTTTACAATAAAAATCATACTAATATACATACAATCATTCTGAATTTTTGTCAGATTATTCTACAAGCAACATACCTACTAAAATACTAGTGTTTTAATTTTTTCGTCCAAACAATAGATTTTTTGTAATTAGGTAAATACCTTGCTTCATATTTTGCAATAAATTACTAGCGTTGTGTCATCGCGCTTCTCTTTCTTTTCTATGCAGTCCGACAGTGACCGCGCTTTAGGTCATGTAAGCCCCTTAAGAAACCAGCAGTTTACCCATATTTTCACCACTATCCCAACTTGTTTGACTTCGGGGCAGCACGGTCGTCTACCTAAGGTCACCTGAAGGCCCGGTTGTACCACAGCTCAACTAAATGCGTTTAACGCTATACCTATTTAAAACATAATTCTGTATCTGTCATCTTCAAACGATTGACGTACGTTTAGCGGTAAACGTATTATGTAGGCGAAAGCGTGGGGTATACCTATTAAGTTGATCTAAATATGATTCGCGGCCGTAATAAATATTTATTTATAGAATTATAATCATAAAAATAATTAATAATACATCTCTCTTAAGTTCATAATACGGTATTATGAACTTATGAGAGATGTATTATTAATGATTTATTATTATTATTGTTTTTTTTTTATTATTGATGACTTTTTCTTATAATAGTCATTCAATAGGGTATTATGAATACCCTATTGAATGACTATTATAAGTACATATTTCATGAAATCATGACAATTGAGACCAATTTTAACATAAGGAGTTGTATTGCTGATTCTAATGATTTATAGTTCTGTAAAGCCATATTTGTTCAGCGGGATTGGCCGAAAGGGTTACCGGCCCGGAACATAAAGGGCTAAAGAAGGAACATGGGTGGGTTTTAGTCAGTAAGAGTCTGACACTCCCTTCCGCTCCACCCAGAGCGGGAGGGGTCATTTGATTATTTCCCATAGGAAAAAAAAAAAAAAAAAAAACGCCATATTTGTTACGGTCGGGAATCTCAACATACAACCTGACACTAACCTGCAAATTGCAAAAACGTAAGAAAATTTGAATTTCGCGAGCTACATTAGCGCATCCCTGAGGGGCCCGTGGCTAAATAATAACTGTCGCACAGGTCGATCGATCAGGTTAAGCTACGCTTGCCGCGGTTGGTCTGTGGATGGGTGACCATTTTTACATACCGAGACCGTTACGGGTAGTCAGAAGCCCGAAAGTCAGACAACCAGTCTTGCCAAGGGGTATCGTAATTACCCAGTAACTGGGTTGTGGAGGTCAGATAGACAGTCGCTCCATGTAAAATACTAGTATTCAGCTGCATCCGGTCAGACTGGAAGCCGAGGCTAGGCAGATAATGACATTAGCGCATCGCTCCTCCCGATTTGTGATTCAAGTAGGCTTTTAGAGTGAGAATTATGTATAGGCACAGACGCTTTTTTTTTTTTGTGGATGGGAAATCATCAAATGACTCCTCCCGCTCTGGGTGGAGCGGGAGGGAGTGTCAGACTCTTACTGACTAAAACCCACCCGTGTTCCTTCCTTAGCCCTTTATGTTCCGGGCCAGCGGTAACCCTTTCGGACAATCCCGCTGACCCGGCAGGAGGCACAGACGCTCAGATGACGATAGCAAGCCCTAGTCTAATCATGAACATGTTTTGTAATAAATTGCTTGTTTATTTCGTTAATCCAAACCTACACGCTGTAGACGCTAAAGAAGCCATAAAGATTTGGTACTTAACCTTGTACCATTTTATCTTTGTGGTTTGGAAACCCTGATTCTTACTAAAGCCAATAAAAAGGATTACGAACAGGTATCTATCAACCAATTACAAAGATAAATTAATTTTAAATTCGGAAAGCATAGCTGCGGTTTATGACTCAGTGTCAACCAATTTGTTATTGACTTCAACCCACAAAAATGTATTGCTGACGATGTTAGTTATTTTTAATGCTGTTTTCCCTATCAACTACTGACTATAAGTAATAAGAAATTAATGAAGTTTGTTTAAAAACTCATTTTATAAGAAACGTTTTTAAAGTATACCTAGGTACTTAAACAAATATCAGTAATACCTACTAAATAAATAGCTACACGATGCGGCACAAACACAATCACCTAAGTGACGTCACGTGTGGTTTGTACAGAAAGCGTCACTATGTCCTAACCCCTCAAGTTTTAAAATGTTACACTGCTACAACATTGAATTCCTTACGAATAATCTAAAGAATACTTCAAAAAGAGTCCATTGTGTTGACTCGGATTCGAACCATCGCATCACCGAACGTCGTCATACTCATACCGGCAGTTTGACGAACTAGCCAGCGAGCCCATATGAATTGCGATGAAATTTTATCTACTATCGGCTGAGTCATTATATCTTTAGGTCCCTGTCTAATCGAAAGATGTTATAATTTGAGGGTATCCATTAATTTTACTTACTTACGTTGTCTTTATAAAATTAATCCATACCTTCAAGTTAGAACTTTGTATACGTTCACTTAAAACGGCAAAGAGTAAACGACTACTATTTATCAATTATTTTTTTAAATGATTTCTGATTTTATGAGAACTAAAATAGTTGTTCTGTTTGTTGTAAAATAAGATCATAGTTTTGTTAAATAATAGCAATAATAAATATTATTAAATGATTAATAAAGTATTTTATTTTTCTTGTTTTTTAATTCTTTATAAATAATTACTACTTAAAACAAAATAGAAAAATATATCAAAATAATATAATGAACAAAAAGCACATTTCGTGCCTATCTAAGATTTGAACTTCCAATCTTATGCACGATAAGCGGTCTTGAAACCTCCAGTCTATTTAGACGAAGTTGTCGTAAATGTTAACCCTATTATTGTTGCTTGTCGTCGCAAAAGTATTGTTTTATTGAAAAAAACAATAATAAAAACAGAATTTAAGAAAATAATACTTAAACTTATTTATTCACTAAAACAATACATTATTTAAAATAAAATGTTTTTGCAAAATACAAAAACCAACTTAGGCCTATCACGGATTTGAACGCACATGTCTTTTGGTGGGGTAACTACTTAATGGAGCTGTGTGTACATTATTCCAATGACAGCAAGTGGTTTCCGATTGAAATATTTTCGTTTATTATTTCATTCAAGCAGTACCTACACGTATTAATTTTCTACAATTGGAATGGTTTGTAGTTTATACCTCTACCTACCTATCCGATATAAATAGATGTGGTAGATAAATATAATGATTTTTTAATTTTTCTGGGTTATGGAGGACAGATAGGCAGTCGCTTCATGAAAAATACTGGTGTTCAGCTGCATCCGGTTAGACTGGAAGCCGACCCCAAAATAGTTGGGAAAAGGCTAGGCAGATGATGATGAGATATAATGATTTTTTCAAGAAACCTGATTGACAAAAGAACAATTACCACCATACATTGACATATATATTACTAGCGTAAGGACCGGGCTAACGGCGCGACTAAATGGCACCAAAGCGCTGGCCCTAAAATGACGGTTTTAGGGCCAACGCGACTCAGTTGACAGTGGTGCGCGCGAACTTCGAACTTCGAACGAAGAACTTCTATGTAAAATGTTCAGACGGGCGTATCCTTACTTTTGAAATCATTGCCACCATAGTATCGATAGGTACCGATTAACAAAAGCTGGAACGCATTGACAAACTCCTAAATGTTTGGGCAACACCATCTTACCACGAATTACTATAGTAATTCGTGGTAAGATTAGTGTGTTACGCAATTAAGGTGCTGTATACCTATAGCACCTTAATTGCGCACCTAATAATAATTGCACCTTAATTAATTTATACACACTAATCTGAATAATGTTTGTATGACCTACAAGTAGTTGTTCCGGGTCTGGCTGTTTGTGTATGTGAGTTTAAATGTTTGTAAACGCGCCCACAATACAGGAGAAATTCCTAGTGTGGGGCAAAGTTTATTTAAAAAAAAAAAGAAAAAAAAGAACGAAAATTTTGTAGGATATTGCTTCACATGTTCGACTTTCCTTAAATAAAAAAGTACTCTGTGTGTTCGACAAATTTGTCTGCTCAACAATGCACAATGTGAATAACGCAATGAATGTTGCTGAACTGTCAAAATTAAAGCCATTTACTGTTAAGTGTGTTATATAATTACCCCGCTGATGGTATGTACCACAAATTACTTTTAAGAAAGCAAATAAATTATTACCGATTATTATTTGAGACCACTCTACAAAACTACAGGACTTCTTCTAAAACACTATGTTCATAAATACTAAAGTTCGGGTATTGTAGGTTCCACGGCTTGACATAACAAACAAAAACGTTAATGAGAAAGAGCCTCAATTAAAGACAAACAAAACAATTGTAATTTACTTAAATGGCCTCAAACGTAGCCTTTGAAAGGAACGGTCAGTTCCTGAATACCTCTGATTCATACAATCTTACTTTACCTTCGAGGCTTCGACTACTCATCGCTCATTGTCGCAACGATCACTTTTAAAAATAATAATTAACCATAGAGTTATTAGTCATTAAAATTATTTGAGGTTTGAGGTCGAGTTTTTATATTGAAATTAAAACTGCAGACCATCTTCCGTTATCTTTGTGTTCTGAATCAAATTTGATTCAAACTTAAACATTCCATGTCAAAGTAAGCCAGCTGTTTGTTCTTTCTTAAAAAAATCGCCAATCAAGGAGCTTTTTAAAAACCTTTTGGGAAGACATCCCTTGTCGTTCATTAAGTAGTTAGCAACGCAATCCCCCAAAGAACAGTACCTACTTACACGTATCTTATTAAAACAGTAGCTTCGGCCTACTTCATCTGCGTGAAATTATTTGTTTTACATAATATAAAATATATCGTATGGGTGTGCCCCGATATTTAGTTTAAGCTTAGCGTTCTCTCTGACTTTTTTTTCTTTTTGCTCGGAAAATTAGGCTATCAAATGCAAAAATATATTTTCAAATCCGACCGGGAGTTCAAGTTAAATAAACTCTTCAGCTTTATTAATAGTATAGAATGGTAGTTCCAGAGATTAGCGCGTTCAGACAAATAAATTCTTCAGCTTCATTATTAGCAAAGATATACAACAATCTGTATCATCTTCTTTTGATTTCATCTTTCCAATAATTCTAGCGTCTGCCGCTGCTTTTCCAGAATCAACATAACACATAACTGGTCAAACATTGACATATATATATTACTTACTTTTGAAATCATTGTGGTCAAAGGATAACTTCTTTTAGGTACACCTTTTTATAAAAACTATACTAAAATTTTATTGCATTTACCTACATTGCCAAGTCAAATGCTTTCGGTACCTACTTAAATCATTTTACTTTCTATAGCATTCTTGCCAAACGATAATAATTCATGATGGCGCACATTTACAGTTAGCTGATGATTGAAATTCGAGAATGATTATTTATAAATGAAACCTGTTATGAATATGTAATTGCGAAATTTTAATATCTCGTCCGCGAACTTATTTATAGTACCTACCTTCATGTTTTCTTCATTCATAAATCGTGACCATTAATTTCTTCACGTTTAGGTTTTTCGGTTTCCACAATTACACGGCTCATGGAAACTTCATCAATAAGTACGTTTCGATGATCTTCAGCCAAGCCTTTCCCCTTTATTGGGGCTTTAGTTTCATCCTCATCCATATGCATCAGCATATATACGTCTTTATGTGTGTGTCTATATAGTTTTGTTCGCAGAGTCTTTCATCACGACCTTCAAAGCCTTTTTCTCAGATATCTTAGGATGCAACTAGACCGTAGTCGCTCGACAACGACTTAGTGTGTCACATCATATTATGTAAAAATGTCGAAGATATACCGCGGTCTGTTGCACCCTTAAGGTATTCCGTGTCAGAAATTGTTGCTTCGATCTCAAAATTCGAAACGTTTAAAACTAAAGCTACAAATAATCAGCCTATTAATTTATTGCCATTGCCTATACGCTTTTCTTTCCACCACCCGGGTCAGTGCGATTTAGATATCACAATAATGACTTACTTGTACTTTTCAATAAACTCCTTGTATTCGTCCTGTGGCCTCAGGTTCTGTATGGTGGTCTCTATTTTGGTCTGGATCTCCCTAAACTTGTCTGTGCTGAAGTCTGACCTCTGCACCACCTCCAGGAGCACGCCTTTCCTGTTAAAGAGATAGTATTGTTAAATAAACATTCTTCATCTTCATTATTGTGTTGAGGCTATTGTTTTAAAGGATAACGTAATAAAGCCGTGTATTTCCCATCCTTTTATTATTATCTCCTCTAGTAGCAATATTTAGATTAAGCTCGTTCTCTAGACGTTTCTATGTCCATTTTGTTGGATAAATAGAAATAGAGCGGTCACTATAAGGGGAAGTGAAAGGGTAGCTCGAGAAATTCAAATTTTCTTACGTTTTTTGCAATTTGCAGGTCAGTGTCAGGATATTTCATGAAATAGTCATTCAATAGGATTATACGAACTTAGAGGGATGGTATTGATGATTATAATTATATAAACGCGACCAAAACAAATACATATACCTATTACATGTTTTGATCGCGACTACCGCGGTTCTTGAGATACAGCCTGGTGACAGACAGACGGACGGACGGACGGACAGCGAAGTCTTAGTAATAGGGTTCCGTTTTTACCCTTTGGGTACGGAACCCTAAAAATAAGCATCAAATTACTTGCCTACCGCTGATCGCAGCATTGCATCATACATTTAGTAACTTATCTTAATTAATCGATGTGCATACTTCATTATCGATTAATTACAGTAATTCAAATAACATTAGCAGTTATTTTTCGACGTTAAATACACGTGCATAGTCGATATCAACTTTGAATTTATTTACTTTTGTATTTATCACACAGAATCTAATTATTTTACCGTTGTTAAACAGTATATAATTAAAAAAGCGTTAAAGATGATAATAAACTGATAGACACAGTTCTGTCTTTATCAGTTTTTAGGGTTCCGTACCTCAAAAGGAAAAAACGGAACCCTTATAGGATCACTATGTTGTCCGTTGGTCTGTCTCTCACACGATCTATGGTCTCTCAAGACCCTTTATCTCGGGAACGCGTGAAAGTATCGAGTTGAAATTAAAACCATATACTCAGGTCTACAGTCCCTTGAAGCTGTGAAAAAATCAAACTTCTAAGTTAACGTGAAAAATAGATACGGCCGTTTATATACCGCAAAAAACGTATATTTCGACACTCAAGGGAATAAAAATTTATAGGGTACTTCTCGTTGACCTAGAATCATGAAATTTGGCAAGAAGCAAGGCCATGCTTCCATTTAAGTAAAGGAAAAATCCGGAAAACGTAAAGTAGTTAAGTACATTAAAAAAGAAAATCAGTGATAAACTATTTACATACCTTTAAATTTGTACGGAACCCTTGATACGCAAGTCCGACTCATACTTGACCGGTTTTTTATTATATTTACGGGTAGTTAATTTCATTTATCTAACAAATTGAACATAAAAACCCTGTTAAGTGGCAATGTTGACAAAGTCATATGGTTATGTATATTTCAAGTCTGTAGCTCCAGGATCTAGTGTATCTACCTAATGCTTCTTTTGATGAAATCATTCTCTAACGGATCATTTTACAACCTCCCCAAACAGTACTCGGTCATTGTTAAAATATTGCTGACCGAAGGCACTGGCTAGATTTACTTTCCAAACCAACCGTTAATAAGGAGCACATCAACAAGATTAGCTCTGCAGATTTTAATACTTACAATAAGCTAAACGTGCTGATGAAGGTACCCTTTATTAAGGACCACCGTACCCAACTTAGTTGGCTACGAAGGGTAGAGTGACAAGTGCATTGAACACCTACATTTTAGCAGTAAGCAACGGGCAATAGAAGATCATGGCCCCCTTGCATCACAAATCACTAAATGCGTTTAGCGTTAAACGTATTTAAAACGTCGTTCTGTCAGATGAAGAGAGAAGATGACAGAGACACGTTGTTTTAGTAATTTGTGGTGCAAGCGGAGTGCCATATGCAATGGACCTTGTACTCACCAAGATGACGCAGTAGCCTCCCCCTGCCGTCGCTGCTGGTCCATGAGCGTCGGTAACGCAGCAGTCCGTAGCGCCCTCTCGCACTCTGTAGCCTCGGCCAATAGCAGGACATACTCGTTGTGTGCCCTGTGTAGTCGTCTGCAGGCCTTGCCATATTTGTCTCTGGTCTCGTCTAGCTTGCGACCGCCTCGACTCGTTGGACCTGGAAGATAGATAAGATGTTTTGAGAGTCGTTAGGAAAATAAGGTGGTGTAGATAGTAACAAGACTTTTATGGAGATGGAAATTGAAGACAAATAATCCATAGAAGCAAAAGACGCAGTGTGTCAAGAGATATCAGCAAAGCAACACTATGTGGAACTCGAATCAAAGTTACCTGTTACAGACTATCATGCATCATGTCTGTAGCACGAATTATATTTTTCCAGTGTTCCAAATTAAGATCCAATTAAGACCACCCACAGAGTTTTATGCTACCTACATACACATAGAAGCTGCAAACGTTGTTTATCAGAAACGACTCTGATTCTAATCTAGGAAATTAATAAAAAGTCTTACATTTGAGGTAGTTCTCCTCGAACTTCGCCCTCATCTGTTTGTAGGACTCGAGGCACTTTTGGTACTCGCTCTGTTTCCTCTGCACCTCTTCTGACAGCTATGGACAATAAGATAGCAACATTAAAGTTTGTTTCGAATACATTAATCTTACGTTATAAGACTATGGTTTAAATATCCTTTCAAAGGAGGATTAAACGACAAATAGCCTTAACAACTGATTTTAGCTAAAGGACAAAACACACCAAGAGCATTAAACTGTATCATCTAGAAATACAGTAAATTTTAACATCGAACCAAAAAGAAATCCTATATTCTGGGATTTCACAATCAAGGCCCAGGTGTTTAAACAGAGCGTTGATAAACCAGTCAGTCTGGATATCCCTAAAAGGACATGCGTATACGCAGACAAAAGAGTAACCTGTTGAGCAGGAAAATTATGTAGGAAACCATTTGTGTTTTCCAAAAGCGAACCAGTTTTTTGCATTTCAAGTTCTCAAGTTTGATAAAACGCGTCAATAAATTCCCACGTGGAATTATTTATCTGTACATCTACATCGAACTAGGTATTAAATAAAGCGATAAATCGCCAATGGAAACAGATGCGCTTGAATAATAAATGAGTGGAGCGGGAGAGGCGCGCGCGTGTGGGACGAACAAATCATGCTTACAACGAGATTTATTCTCTCATCGTGCCCTCACGTTAGCGCCTTGGTGTTTAGTTGGTAACACCATTCATCACCAAGCTATTTGTTCAGATTTTATTACAGCACTCTAAAAATAATACTGCTCAAACCATTATTGCCTATTTAAATCTCCAATAGGCGCTGACGGTGCTAGTCAATGGCGAAATACAGCGTCCATTAGAAATATTATACTTACGACATCGCGTCGTAAGGTATAAAATGAACCAATCAAATCATCAATATTTATCAGTAAAAGCCTTATCCGCCAGTAATTTCTCGTGGAAACACATTCGCGTATACATATGGCCTTATTAACAATCGTTATCGAACTGAAGCTTCTATAAATGTTCTTAATTGAGAAGAAAACGCTAGTAATGGTTACAATATGAAAGTTTTCTCACGACCATACTCATTGCATATATGCTTTAATTAAATATACAGTTAATGACACTGAAATTGTTTTCCACGGCTATTAGACCGTGCTATGTAGGTATTCGGCACGTTTTTAATAACAGCCATTAACAATTAAATGCTAATCTCAAATTGCTTCTTTATTATGAAGTGGGTAAAAAATGTCTTCCTACTACTACATGATTTGTATGTACATATTCATTTATGTAAATGTATTGTGCATTATGACGCCATGTATTATACAACGCGTTGCTTACTATAGCTGAAATATATGGTTGTTGACTATGGCCATTGTGCATTGGAGGTTGGAGATATATCACACATCGTGTTTTGGAACTGGAGAGAGTAAGGAAACAAAACAAGTCGAAGTTCTATTGTCAGGAGGAAAGTAAATATTCAATCAGTTAAAGATTTGCAAACTTGGCAATCATTCCTAATTTAAAAAAAAAAAACTGGAAGAATATAACGAAGGCCAACTACCTAATACCGAATGTGCAAAATAATAATGAAGGTAGAATCAGCCGATAATGTTCCCACTGCTGTAACACAGACCTCCTCTTGAGAGGGAGTGGCACCACGCGGGCCCAGTGCGGGTTAGTAGATGTCAAGTCTTCGAATTTTTGGTTCTAGGACGGTTTCTTCACGATGTTTTCCTTCACCGTTCTCAGAGCGGTGGTGATGAAATAATTAACACAAAGTAAAGCGCCTGTCTGGGTTCGACTATAACTCTACAAGTCGCGGCCGATAATGAAAGTTACCCTCATAAATGTCACATGACTACAGCTATCACATCACTCACACTAATATTATAAAGGCGAAAGTTTTTGAGTTATTTGTGTGTGTTTATATGTTTGTTACTTCTTCACGCTCAAACGGCTAGACCAATTTTGATAAAATTTTGTATGGAGGTAGCTGACAACCTGGATTAACATATAGGCTACTTTTTATCCCGATATTCCCTCGGGACCGACACTTATGCGGGTGAAACCGTGGGGCTCAGCTAGTAAAGCATAAACAGCAGACAAAACACATGTTTTCTTTCAAATAAAATAATAAAGGAAGTTCAAATTAATAGCGCTATAAATATGCCAACAATATCAGTTGCCAAGTCATATACATATAAAAAGTAAATGAAAATAAGGCTTTCAATCAATCGGTGTATCTATGAATGCTTCGATAAATCATAGACACATGGATTAGGTACCTACAGCAAAATTATGATAATGCTTCCGATATTCATATCGCTTTAGCTGCGTTTGATTTAACATATAAAGATGAATGGGCTACAGTAATAGCTAATAGACGTCTAAACAATATGAACCAAAACAAAGGAGATGACATGCCGCAAATAATGCTGTTTTCAGATTCTTTTGAGATTTTTCAAACAAACATACAACGTGCCGCTGCAATGGCGACATTAATTTAACACACGCGTAGGCCGGTAATAAAAATTATAATTTATTAATTTGGAAACTACCGCCTGCTCTTCGCCGACATAGGACATAGGCACACTCTCTCTTTTTCCTTCAATTCGCCTACTCTTTGTACGAATTCGTTTTAATGTCATTAATGCGATATTATGATCCGTGACCCCCGGCAAATGACTCCAATAATATGCTATTTTAGAAAATTGTAAATAAATAAATAATATCGTATAATTAAAATTACGTGTGTTAAAATAATGTCACCATTAAAGTAGCACGCTGTAGTTATTATAATGTTTCACCTTTCTATAGGCTTGTAATTAGTTCAAAGATCCTTCTCTGAAACAGTTCCTTGAAGGGCCCGTGCGATTTTACGCCCTTTTTTTTCGTGTGCTTTAGTTAGTTAGTTCCCCGGCTAACGATTGATCCCTGAGGAACCCCGAAGTCAATCGTGGCGATACCATTTAGGCATTGGACGGTCCTAATGCGTATGTTGCTAATCAGTTTCACAAACAACACATTGCCGATTGTTACCAACAAGTCGATAGTAAACATAATTGATATTATACGTTTACTGTAGAATTGTTGATAGTATGTGTTTAGGTGCGGTTCGCGACTGCGTCTGTCATCGGCTCGTCCGGAAATATTTGGCAAAGCAACATATTCACCGGGCCTGTTCCTATCCATGTTTACACTTGTTTTGTTGTTAAATGATATCAATTAAAAATAATGATTTGATTACAAATTCGCCTCTCAAATTCGTCTTTTATTGTAGCATTCGGAATTTTTAAATTATTGGATAACCTAATTACTATTACCTGCCTACTAGCAGTTACCAAACTCAAGTCATGTACACTCAAGGCCTTTACAATATTTTCCAACTGAGAGCATACGCAAAATTACATTTGAAATATCATATAAAAGGCAGCAACTTAACACAAATATAGAAAATATTTTTTATTATAACTAAACAAAAAATGATCATAAGAAATCGTAACTCGTAACACATCAAATTATCATTAGATGAATCATATGAGCCATTATCGTCCTGAGGAAAATCGCATCAAAATTAATTTAGGTTTAAATTAAAATCATATTAAACGTAAAGAACAGACACTGTGGCTCCAAACGTGCGAAAACTTTAAATACTGCCATCAATCATATTCAAGCCCAACTGAAGACATTTTGGAGCCCTTAGTCATCCATCCAACAATAATGTCGGCTTTGCTTGTCGGTGTAGCAATTTCTACCTTACTCTAACTAAATCCTACGACAACTCTTTCAGTATAGTTACATAAAGCGCTTATTGATATTATTATTATTTAATTTGAGTTCCCTTTAGAAGGTCCATGTACCTTCCTTTTACCTACTAACTTGTTTGTCTGAATATTTTCTATTCACCTCTATTTTACCTCCTCGAAATCGCTAATAGATAAATTAAGACCTTATTCAAGCTAAAGAAACTCTAAAACATGACATTGATGTTCAAGGAGCACATGCTAGCTAGTAAAACTCCAGTTTAGCGTAAGAAAAATAAACCAAAATAACAGTATCCGGTCGTCAGCGCATATTTCGAGAGCTAACGGCAACATTTCGTGGCTGGGCTGGCGTCTCATATCAACCAAAAAAACTATATTAAACAGACAGGTTTGGTCCAGGAAAAACTGGCGGTTTTGATCTTAATAATACCTGTACCAACAAAATAATATCTTTACCAACATTAAAGTTTGCAATACTCGCCAAAAAGCCAAAGGATGCTTTGACATTCAAGATTCAAAGTTCAAATTATAGTCTTGAAGTGTTTCCTAGATGTGTAATTCATTAATTTAAAATAATTATCCAATCAATAACCGTCGAATTCATTAAGATTTTTGGACCCAAATACTCCACATTCTATGTATGTGGTTGAGCTCAAATAAGACGTGCCAAACGCATAGATGCGATCAGAGTTAACCGATAATAATTAACTCGTAATGTAAACACCACTATTTATTAGCAACTTTATAAGCACATAACTGTTACTTACTATTATTTGATGTTTTATATACAGAAGCTGTTGGTGTACCTTTTATAAATAAATAAAATAAATAAATAACTACTATAGCAGTTCTGCTCTGAATTGATTGGCGAGTAACATTATTTTTATTTAAGTCTTTAAGTGCATAAGCCGATTTATAACTCCAGAATCAGCGATAACCATGACTTTACCATCTTGTTGGGTATAGAAAATACTTAATTTGTCGATTAATTATTTAGATTCTCGTCTACTACTTACTTCTATCGAGTTACAATAGCAACCGAATTCTCACATCATGTTCTCACTTCTCGATTGAAGTGATGATTGAGCATGGTTGAGTGAACATAAGATGTTTTCCTTTCCTCACAAGTTCACAACATAACAAATCTCGTGAAAGGAAAGTGAAGTCGAATGAATATTACAAACACTTTTTTATTAGAACATGATCTTTGGAAAGCCGTTAATAATTATAAGATTTCAAAGTAGGTATGTGACTTGCATTACCGTTAAAAGTGGACAATGAATACGGTAATTTGCACAACATGATTGTCCTGCTAATGCTTTCTTCAGTGAAATAAATCTTGCAGAGGCTGTCATAATGAGACAAGTACCGTTTGATATAATATACGTTAATGCAAAGCACATTGGTAATATTCCTGGACGTTTTATTGTGTGGAGTAGAAGGTAAGGACAATGGTTCTAATTATACATGGTTATAGGTAAAACATTAACAACCTCATAAGAGGTCATTGTACTCATCATTATGAACAACTTTTACTATGGGACCAAACTTGAAATCGTGAAAATAAAATCAGCTGTTTCCTACATTTTGACGAGTAATATGAACATAAATGTAGGGAACAGCTGAATTTTTTTTCGCGTACAATGACCTCTTATGATGTTAATGTTTTACCATTAACCCTGTAACATTTAAATATTTCGTTCTTATCGAGTTTTATTATTTCATGATAAGGATTTCAAATCGACAAGTTTTATAGAGAACAATAATTCTATTTCATATAAATGGTCTTACAGAGCTTTATTTGAAAATATGCCACAAGCCTATACTAAAATATTTATAATATAAACGTTGAGGTCTGTCTTGTACGAATAATGAAAATATTGGAATGTTAACCCAAAGAAAAATAAACAAAAGTTACGTATGTTGGAGGTCCTAACTCCTAGTACAGCGCCCTGCGGTAAACCACGAACAACGCACGCCGTTCGTTGACTCAAACACTCGCTCTTAAGAAATTAGCGAAAATTTTCTATCATCATCAGGAATGAGCACCCATATGGGGAAAAATATGATAGTACATATCTTTTTAAATGTTTCATCTGTGTCAAAAGTCTTAATTGTGTATCCATATTCTAAATACACAACAAAAGCGGTTAAAATTACTAAATATCGTACGTTCTGCATATTTATGAACACAATTAGAAATAATCACTGCGTAAAGACTAATGCAAAAGCACGAAGTGTATCGAATAGCGTTATCTTGAGTCATAGAGCACAATAAAACAGCAGAATGTTACTTAATAGACATAATGTTTTATGTAAATAAGGTAACTAAGATTAAAAGTGAAATCGTAAAAATATACGCATAGATGTTAATAACTGCCAATAGAATTTTCGTTCGTCTACCTATAGAGAAAGTAGCAGTGCAATAAATTGCAATAGTATTGTGCAAACAAAAACCTGTCAGGGGCTTGAGAACTAATATAAGAAACACAAGTGATATCAATGGTTAGTAGGTGTCGTGAACAAAAGCAGAAAGTAACAATGTCACATGCACGGAAGGAGACAAGGTAACGGTTTCCAAGAACGGTGTCTGACAACGTAAAACCCTCATTTTATGTGAACGTTAGTTAGATAAGCAGCCTATATTTTTACTTTTACGATAGAAATAAATCTACAAGTGTACATTTGTAAATGGGCTACCTAACTGTTCGTGTAAGGTTACATTCAATTGTTCTAATTATACAGTAAATACAACTTAAACGCGTTTTCTTGCTAAGAAAGCCAATAGTCAGTGCATAAGGCAACAAGGCTATTATTATAGCTACAGAGATCTGTTGCGTTCTAAGACTAACTCGCATTTCCTATATTGCGACGAATCTTATATCAGCAGATAAATCGCTTCAATTACTTAAAAATAAAACTAAAACTAAAAATAAAACTAATGGAATGAAGGCATGAATAGAATTAGCGTCCAGTGAATCCCGAATGCCGTATTCCATTCCTGTTACTAAGAGACATTAGCAAGAATGTGTGCTAGATATTTATAAACATAAACACGCAACTCTATTGTCTGTGACCCACATACATCAGATGCGGCATCACGCGGCCACTCACACGCATGCCTTTGCCTTTGACTCCACTTGAGGATATCTTTATTTGTATGGTTGCCCATCGACACACGTCATCGACACTAATCGACAGAATGGCAAATTGACGTCATACGTCAATGGAATTCGAGGCTAACAAAAAATCTTGTGATTGTACACAATATATTATCTACTATTGTATATAGTGATTGTACACAATATTATCTACTATATATGTCGCATTAAGTATAGGAAGCCGTAGATATTTTTGTGGGCGAAGAAGAAGTACCTAATGTAATTTAGGACATCTCTTTTTATTCTGTTACTTCATAGATTATGTCCCTAACTCCCTACAAATACTAAGCTTTATGTCTGTCTACACGTGGTTCTGCTAATCGGTAAGAAAATGTTACATGAAATGAACCCCGACTAAATATTGACAAATTCTGGTATTAACGATGAAGGTAACGTCGGCACATTAGACCAAAGAATGAATGTATTTGACTTCCGAGAAGCGTCAGCAAAAGCTGGTCCCGTGAGAAAGTATGTGCATAAAGTGAGGCGCGCCGAATAACTGCCAGTATTAATGATTTTTTTATTAACAAATAAGGTAACAGTTGCCATATTTGACGCCAACCGCACCATGTTTTATGTCTCGGAAAAGCTTTTTCTTGTTAAATTGAAGAAAGACGTTGTCAATACTACGGTGTTAGAAAGCAGACAGAGAACATGTTACTAACAGCTTAACCTTACAATCATGTAACTTATAGTGGTCCTTTGACTACCTTGAGTGTTTACCTATTAAGGAGGTAAGGACCAAATGCATAAAATCAATAATATAATGTAAACATAAGAAATAAGTTAACCTACCTTATAAATGGTAAAACGCATAATCGTCACCAAGGATATGTAAATAGGTCAGACCGTAGGTAATAAACGGGTAACAACTCGAAGCTTATTGATAAATAAATAATACTACTAAGGACTTAAACGCAAGCTATTGCTTTCGTAAACCTCCGAAGATTGCTCAAAATCCGTGGAAGAGAAAAGTTAAAAATTAAAACGGTGTGACAAAACCCACTGTACCAATACCAAGCTGTAATGACGTTAACCAAGATTCTTTGAGCAATACCGCTGACGGTAGAGAAAGCGTTTTTCGTAGAAACGATAAAACATGATGTACTTTTTACGTCGATTCTTTAGGAACCGGAGTTAAATGCTTCTCAAACAACAAAGCATGAAAGCAGTTAGTTTGAATATAAAATGATAATAGGGACACAATAAGAACCTCTTCTTTTTCAATATTAGTAATTGGTCATTTCTCTAATGCAATTCTGGCCCAAATCCAGTTTCTAGTTTCCTTCTACGTTTCATTCAATATGTGCCAAGAACTCAATTTCCATGTGCATATATCATCGTTTAGTTAGCAATCTTATTCAGATCAACTCGCAATCTTATACGGTAACTAGATATCTTTAGTATAATGTAGCCCATCTACTTGATATATTTAATCTTCAAGTGGCCTCTAACGACACTCACTCCTGGGAAAATAGGTGTGCCCATTTCCGGCGCCAGCTTCAAGATATATTTTACATAATATTATATAACATAATCATACTTTGTTCAAACAAATAAACTAAATAACACCATTTATATTCAAAAGCTTGGATTTTATAAGCGTTATGACCAACATCACTTCGTTTTCAAACAAATGTGAGGGCGGTGGTAGGTCGCATAAAATTCTCATTATTTATAAACAATACTGTGAAGTGTTAAAATATTGTTAAGAAGAGGTATGTTAATCCTACACATCCAGTTGTACCATACCAAAGAAACGAATTAATACGTTTATAACTATTTATTACATAACATATTGATCTAACAGATTGAGGAGATTTTGCAAAACTCAACTTTTTTCTGTAATTTTTGAAGCCGTTAGTAAGAAATCAGTTTTTTTTTAACATATTTATAAAAATAAATAAGTAGTAAGTGCAGTGGCGGCCCAGTGGTAACGGCCCCGACTTACGAGTTGTAGGTCCTGGGTTCGGTTTTTGCAGGCGCTTTACTTTGTGTGAGCAGTGGTGGCCAAGTGGTAACGGCCGCGACTTACGAGTTGTATGTCGTAGGTTCGAACCTAGACAGGCGCTTTACTTTGTAGAAATTATTTAATTGAAAACATTGTGAGGAAACCGGCATGTCCTAGAACCAAAAATTCGAAGACATGTGACATCTGCCAACCCGCACTGGGCCCGCGTAGTGGATTACGGCCCACTCCCTCTCACCGGGAGGAGGCCTATGTGGAACATTATAGGCTGACTATGTAATGTGTATGTTACTTTGTGTAAAAACGGCGAAGGAAAACATCGTGAGGAAATGTCATGTCCTAAAACCGAAGAATACTACTACCACTCTCTCTCGAAGACAGAAGGCCTGTGACCCAGCAGTGGGAACATTATAGGCTAATTATCTATAAATAGTGTTTGTACCTAAGTTTTCCTTTCTAGCAGTTTCGTTTCGTCACTACAAATTCCAAAAACTGCAGCAGCTACTGCAGTTTAATAATGTTGATATGTTCAGACATCAAGTCAAATAGGCTGACTTAATAATAAAGCACTACATAATATTCACCAGACACCAGTTTATTATCAACCTTGAAATAAAAGTGAAAAAGTCGATCGCAGTAAACCAAGAAGGGAATAACCTAAAAGGACCAAGTTGACAATAAAACTGGCTTTAACCACTGAACGATAAATGTTTGCGGTCAATGTATGAGAGGGAAACAATTCATTTCACATTATATTGTCTACTGCACACCGTGTGATGGGTATTTTGTTAAAATGGCTCCCATCGGACCATGTTTTACCATTGTTCACTTCAATCATATCCGACAAAGCTTTTATTTAAATTGTGACACACGCAAAGGGTTGACTGTATTCTATTTTATTACGCATACACTTTGATTTCGATATTTGATAACAAATATGTTGAGTGCCTGAGTCATTGTGTGATCATCCTATCTATCGATGAACGATTCCTTGAAGACGGATTGAGTCAGCCGAAACTAGCTTTTGCTTGGGCTTTGGAGCTCACCATTTTTGGGCGCATCAACGTTGCAAAATATGTTTTTGTAGATGCCTAGTTGCAACTGACGAATTACTTTCCTTATATTTTCACAGCGCTATCTTCAAAATCTAGTTTTAATATGTATGCGTCTTTTTTTATTTGTATCTAACTTTAAGCTTTTTTGTAACATCTTTTTTACAATAAGGAATGCAAAATAAATGAATATGAATATTTCTGTGATCCAACTGCTGTTTAAAATATTGATGCTTTTAAAATGATTGATTTGGTCTTGATGTTTACCATGCATAATTAAACATTATTATCATATCATTGCAGAAAGGGAATGACATCGCCAACAAGAATGTCGATCATATGTTCTGAAACACGACTCACTACATTTTTTTTAATTGGACATCAACTATGTATGAGTCATCGCCAGGTCTCCGGGTAATTTCGAATGCAGTCGTTGGACTTGTTGCTCTTGCACATAGTAAGTGAAGGGATACGCCCGGGAATAACCTCGGGGCTGGTGACGACACCGCATTTAAAATTCCACACTCGTTCTTTAAGCGAACAGGACTCAGGAGACTGGGTGTTTACTAGTCTATAAAACAAATGAACAGGCATTATAATCTATTACTGAATAATAATGAGGGGTTCACGTCCGAAGGCACTCTTTCTGCTTTCTTGTTTTGTTTGAGTTGGCTTTTTGCATACCAGATTGAATTTTAATCAATAAAGTATTTATATTATTGCATTTCGACATTGACCAAAAAACACAAACGAATGGCCGTTTCACAATGCACAAAAACTTAGTATCTATAAAACAGCCGGAAAACTTGCAGCTAGGTGTGGCAAGCGAGGCTGCTTTCTCTAGTCAGCTGCTCGCCAGCGCCTTGCACGTGCGGTGCGCACGCGTATCGACGTTGACATGTGTGTGATATGCTCCACATTAGCCCAAACTTTGTCAATACCCCTTGGTATTGACAAAGTTTGGGCTAATTTCAACAACATGTTGATTTATAATGACAAACTCTATTTTGTAATTTGGGTCGGTATAAACGTTTTGAACATATCTTTGTGATATACAAAATATTTTTTTAAACATTATTCCGTTTACGTCTTAGAATCGATATAGGTAGGCATTTAAGATTTAGAATGTTATCGCTTTCACAATCTTCTTCCTTTTCTTGTGCTGTGCTCTTCCACTAATACCACAATCGCCACAATGTCACTATATCTTTGCTTTCGACTACTACCTGAACGGCAACTAAGTATGGGATTATCTGGTGCATTAAAAAACCAATCTCATTTTCCTGCCAAAACCCTGTCCAGGCCAAAATATATTGGAA
Source organism: Oligia latruncula (assembly GCA_948474745.1). NCBI lineage: Eukaryota > Metazoa > Arthropoda > Insecta > Lepidoptera > Noctuidae > Oligia > Oligia latruncula. Next base: position 14,419,318 of record OX419693.1, on the reverse strand, counting down.
ACTCGGTAGTAATTTAGTCTTGTAAATAATCAAGACATCATTGGCTTGATATGTATCTAATCTACAAACGGAATGATAAAATAGAATCTATCTTACCTAGTTCTATTTATTAGCCTTCCAATCATTAGATACGTGACATCGATAAACTGATAGGAAAGTTACATACAACAGTAACTACTGATTGTATAGCGATTACTTTTCTAGGAAATCCCGCTTTCATCTTATTTATATTTAAACAAGATAATTACCGTAACTACTACTATAATCTAACTCATATCATCAGCTGTTCGTAGAGAGATCTAAACTAGTGCTCAAGTAAAATGTGGGGTGCTATAATGTTTTCTTACACTATTAGAAATTGCTGTTGTTATTCCAAATGTTTCCTTGTTGGCATCACAAGTGTAGGAAGAATCGTTTTCCGCAGGGTGATAATAAAATAAGGCAAAGGGTTTAATTTTGACAGTTCAACAACATTCATTGCGTATTTACGTTGTGGAACAGACATTTTTCGAACTTAGGAAGCAAAAGATTAGCAATATCCTTCAAAATGATTCACATTGAGATTGACAGTATGTTACGAAATTAGGGTGCCACATTAACTGTTATTATGATTTGCCATTGCTGTTTGCTTAGGACTAAAATTTGCTTCATTTACAATTACGATTTCTCTCTTTTTCTGATCTGTCGTCAAAAAAACATTCACATTTTGAGGAAAATCGATTGCTAACTCCGTAAATGGGTATTTAACCGTAAGATTCTAAACCTACGCACGTGTGTAAGGTACGCAGTTACATCACTTCGTGTGGTATGGTCTTTATGGAAAGAGAGGAAAACGCGCCGAATACTAACTGTATAGTTTTCCTTGTTTGTAGGTACTACGTATATAATTAGATGCAAGAATGAAGCAACAAATTCTTTATTTATAGTCAGAACAGCATCATTTTCACACCTTTCTTTTTCCGCTAACTTATAATCATTCATCAATAGATCATACAAATCGAAATATTAACTACCTACTTCGTTTGGGAAAAAAAATCTTAACTCACATCGTATCTATTCAATAAACTCATTCACAATCCAAAGAATGAGTTCAAACTCTTTCATAATGAACATCCAGTTCTCAAATTGGCCGATAATAAGGTAAATTGCATGGCAACAATAGCTTTATTCACGGCCACGCTGAGGTTCATTGAAGCACCCTGCTGCCGCGGGCGGGTTCCCACGACTCCACTCCTGCACACCAATTAGATACACCAGGCCTACGCTAAGCTATACTTAGGTGCCAATTTATTGATGCAAAAAAACGTTTTGGATGATTGTTTGCATGGAATGTTTAGCTTTATTTAAAAAAACTAAAAAAATACTTTTAATTTGTGCTTTGGCTTGCCAGCCTGCAGTGCGCAAGCGTGGTGATCAATGCTTGTTTCTTGTGTGATTTAGTTCTCGAATATAGTTGCCATTACTTAATAATACTATTTAATTGTCAGATCATTACAATCCACTATTGTTAGTAAGGACAGAAACATCTTACAAACTAGTGTTATTACTTATTCTCGTCTAAAGTTGTCTATGGAGTATCTTAATTTGACAGATCTAAACTAATATTTATCTTCTGTCCTTTTCTTAATGAAATAGAAAGAAAAAGATGATAAACATAAATTTAGTTTAGTTTGTGAACAACAACAGAATCTGCGCCATTTTCTATTTTTCTTTAAGAAAATAAGAAACAATATTACGATTAAGAAAAATATTACATAAGTTGCGGTCTTTGAGTACAAAGTTTTCATTGATTTTCAAACAATTGTGTTTGTATTGTTAGATCACACTTCGGTAAGCAATCGTGGCCCAGAGGTAACGACCCCCGACTTACGAATTGTAGGTCGTGGGGTCGAACTCAGACAGGCGCTTTACTTTGTGTAAATAATTTCATCACCATTGCTCTCAAAACGGTGAAGGAAAACATCTTTAGGGAACCGGCATGTCCTAGAACCTAAAAATCGAAGATATGTGACATCTACTAACCCGCACTGGGCCCGCGTGGTGGATTACAGCCCACTCCCTCTCGAAGAGAGCAAGCCTGTGTCCCAGCAGTGGGAACACTATAGGCTGATTATACTACACTTCGGTATGTAAGTATTATAATCTGTATCCATCAACATAATATAACACCCACAAATAGGTATTACCAGTGTATATGAATATTTTAAATTCTATCATAAAAATGCTTCTGCCTTATTTTACTAAACATGTCATGTTTTATGATTTACCTACGTCAACTGTCGTGGTATTTATAAAAGTAATTAAAAATATTACGCAGAATGACATTAAAATAAGAATGATTTAACTACACAGGAAATCCTTGACATTACACTTACAATTTTGCAAAAATAATGTTATCCATCTTTAAATCTTTGTAAATTGACCCTCATAATGCAATGGATTACAGGATTATAGGAATAGTAATATTCTACTCCACCATTGCCCACGACTCTAGCTTCCGCATCCAGTCGACACCAGTTGCCTAGATCGGTGCCTTAAAAACCTAGTTCGCTTCTTCATCCTCTCTCTCTTCATTGTCTCAATTCAAAGATTCATCTTCTCCAACGGTCATCGCTCTTTCGGCAGACATGGCAAGTTCATCGCCGTTATCATGGTGCCTCCGGTTCTGTTCCGATGACTTCTCGAAAAAAGTGTCTCTATGTAGTCTCATTGATTTTTAATAGTATTTTGTTATCATTTTCCTTGCTCATAATCATAACGCATGTAAAGCAGCTTTTAAAGATCTACAATATATTATTTAAAATCATTAGAAAGGGAGTGACTACCAAGATGATGACTACTGGAGAAGTAAGGAAGAAGAAGACATTATGTTGCGCCGACCCCAAATAAATAGTGATAAGGAAGGGCAAGAGAATGATGTGTGATGTAAATGTACTTGTATATGCGTAGAACTTTGCAAATACTTACAACGCCGTATGTTTGTTAGAAATAGCTTAGTATATTGTGACAAAAAGGAAGCCACAAAACACGTTCAACCACCATATCAAAGTTCATAGCAAATAGCAAACACCCCATTATGAATACCTGACTTGAATATTTCTCTCTATAGTAGCGATTTATCTTTGTCATATACTGTAAACAAATATAGTGAGGACGTTGACTGTACATACGTGCCTGCACGTCCACTTGATAACTAATATTGCTATGCCACTGAACCCTTTGTTTTTGACATAGGTGGGCTGACTTTACTACGCAGTATTTTAGCATGTTATTTCCAAATATATTTCGCCCACTTGACGAGCACTTTTTGGAATGGAAACATTTCACGAACAGCTTCTTTAGTTTTGGAACTGGGACCAAATCTAATGGAAATTTCTCAAACTTTGTAGTCGCGTCTCGGTAACGACATTATCAAGTTCAACAATCAATGTATCTACAAACGTTAAAAATATTACTTCAACGAAAAGGTGTAAGCAAACAACATTATCAGAGTTCACATCCGTAGGTGACTTAATAGAAATAACAAAGATAAATATAATTTAAGTACAACGGTAAGTAAACGAGAAAGTTCTCGGTATCGCGCGTGTTGCTACCAAACCGACTCTATTTGCACAGCTATACAAACTGCGTGTTGTTATCGGTATCCAAAGCAAGCAGACCCTCCCCGCTTCCCTCTCCAGAACAATAATGAAGCAATAATGGTAATTTAGAATTTTACGACGGCTCTCTGTAAGATGGTGGAATTGTATTAAAGTATGATGACGATGTTGCGTCAGCTAAACCACCTAGTTCTTGTAGAAAACGTCGCGTTGAACAGGGACATTGTTTGTTGTATTCTTGTACACTTGTGCTAACGTCACTGCGTCTGTTTGATCGAACTACTTACACAAACTGAAACGAAACAAAAAATTTTAATTTTTTTTTATATCATGATTTAGGTGTAGGTATATCAACTGTTCTTCCAATCTCTCAAAAAATTTCCAAATTAGTCATTTCACATTCATAACCAGCCGCTGACATCAAACAATATTCTAGTTTTCAGACATAATTTTCCTCATCAAATCAAAGACTTCACCTTAGCGACACTTATATCGTTGATGGGCCAACAACTTTCCAGTACTTATACGTTACTTCAGCGACGCACCTTAAAAGGGCCCGAGGTGTCAGAAATTCCATAGACTCTAGTGATTCCTGACATTTGCGAACACCATTCAAACGATACTTCTTGTGCAAATTAATTCGCGCAGTAAGGATGTGTCTCCAAGCGTTTAGATGTGGAACTCTGTTTGTATACATACTTACATAAAGACAGAAGTGAAGCCGATAGTGAAACCAGAATTGGATGGCAAGAAAAGAAAGAAGACTTTTCTTTTAACCCTAGCTTGCATTATGGATTCAGCAATCTACATAATTTTGAGCATAAAAATGCCATCTCACTGTTCAATCATTCATGCACACGCAACATATTCCGTTCTACATTTAAAGTGTTACACAGGTTACACTTGCTGAATTCTTGATAGATTACCATAATTTCAATATCCGAAAGTGTAGTCTACGCATGATATTAACATCTTTGCCGGAAATGAAACCAGTTCGTTACATAATCATAGTTCGATCCTCAATCCCGACATCTCTAGGCTTATTATCATCGTCTTATCACTCTCATCATCTCATCAAAATCTGTCGTTTTTACCTACAGTTAATTATTGTTCTGAGGCTTTTTATTGTAGTTTTAATTACTGTAACACAACATGTCAAGCCTCCTTTTTGGCATATAAAGAATTCTCAGAATTACATATTTGTAAATTTTTCCTGCTAACGCAATTTCAATTCTGCAGCGCTGCGTTCACGCATGTCCCTACCCACATTGCCTTTTTGTATTTATTGAGCAATAGGACATGGTTTAAAAATAGATCTATTTTATATTCTTTACACCATCAGAAATGGTGTAATTATACTTTGGATTCAGTTTACACCTTGTCCCGTCCATACGTAATTCGCATAACATATTATTAAGCAAATTATAGTTCTCAAATACAACATAGAAGACACTTTTACTTTTAATCGATCAGTATTCAGAAAGTTTAACTTTCCCTCGCTCGTGCTGCCGATGTTGGAGTCAACACGGAAATCTATGTTTATTAAACAAGCTTTCGTTTAGATTTATACAATCATTGATAATGAAGTAGTAAACTTCGCTTGATTGATAGCAGAACCCGTAGTAGAAAACGCCCAAACAGTCGGACATGTAAATGTGGAAATGATTATAAATAAGTCGTCTAAAAATCCATTTGAAAGTCAGTAATGTTTTAAAAGACCGTCTCATAATTCCCAGAGAAACGAACAACAACAATAAATATACAATAACAACTGTTAAAGCTAACGAAACACGTTGGAGAGCGGCGCGGGCGCCGGCGAGCTTCTAAACTTACGAGTGCTCACAACAAATAAGTGGCAGACACAGACGCACACACGAACACAGGCAGGTCGTGCGCGCCCGCGGCGCAGTGCCTGCGCAGCCTGGGACACAGGTTTACTCAATGAACTGTACGCCTCAGGGATGGGAGAACTCGATCCATATTTTTATCGATTGCAATATTATTACGTTTTGTAATTTCGTCAACTTCATCTAAGGGATCTTAAATCTATTCCAGTTGACCCTGACTACCTTTAAACAAGGTCACTTCATTAAAACAACATTATTATCATTAACTTATTCTATCTACATAATATACGAGTAGTGTTGTTTATTGTAACGTTCTCTGCCAATATAAGTATTTCGGTAGATGCGTCATCTATTTATAATGCGGCCACGACAAGGCAAAAGACAAGTTCGTTTACGATCGGTCTAATGTCACTCACTTTTTTAATTTATCGGTCTAATGCGTCACCGCCTGAAATAATATGCCGAAATAACGATTTTTGAAGTTTGTCAGCGGCAACTGTTCTAGAAAATGATTTATAAAAAGGGAATAGTTAGAATGCAAACCACGTGGTATGGGTTCAAAATCAGCTGTTCAGTCTCGAAACTCTAGAAGGATGAAAATGATTTTGGACCACCCTCGTTAGGATCTTCTAGACTCTAGAGTGATCCAAAATAATCTCTGGGGTGCAGAGCCTAAAGATCGTGACTGTCTGTTACAATGACACTCACTAGGCATTGTTTCAACCGTATCGATAATTTTGAGATTGACAGTAACGACAACACTATGGTTGAGTAGAGTAGACGTTAAGTAGGCGAGATCGTTGCACTGACTAGCGGTGCAGTCTTCCATCTCTCTCGCACCTAGCATCTAAATCTAGCGGTGCAGTTTTACCTCTCCTTCGCACACTAAAGCAAGGCTTTAGGGTTGCTTATTGAAAGTGATATAAAAAATTTGTAAATCGAAGTGTTAACAGGCTGCTAAAGAATGAGACGGGTGTCCTTCAATCAGGGAATTTATGACTGCAGCGTGGCTGTTACCAAGCATAAGTCAAATGGCAAGCGCGGGCAGCAACCGCAGAGCTATTTATTTCACTGGCTACAGAAACTACAACGGGTGGTCTCGAGTTGCGATTTCTTCGCCTGGGGACTGTATCTGTAATGGTGTTTCTAGTCATAAATACAGGCGCGATAAGTATCGCCCAGGACGGAGCGGGGCGATGGGTGGTCGACGCAAAATTCGGCAGAGCGCTGCCCTCGGGACCGGTTCCGAGAAGGCTCGGCGCGTCGGCGGCGGCGGCGGCGGCGGCGGCTATTGTGTCTGCCCTCTGCCACACGCACCGCTTCATTACCGGCCCTCCAGACCTCCCCTCCCGCCCTCCGCACATGTGTTAGTGGTCAACTAACCCAGGCGCCAACGCTTCGTGATATTTATGCGCTGATTTGGATCACTAGAGCTACTATTCAATTAATGATGCGTGTTTTTGTGTTGTATCGTTATAGATTCATGAAACAAATGACGCTCAATACCACTTTTAATTTTAACATGATCAATAACTCCAAAATCAACAATTTTCATGAAGAGTAAAATGTAAAGTTTCCATTTGTGGATAACGACATGCAGAAGTTATTCCAGACACCTAATTTATGCTTATAAATCATATCATATTTGTTATGTTAATGATATATGATGGATACCATGATATCCTAAGAAAACATCTGACCTTCGTCACAGCTTAACAGGTGATTAAAAAAATAACACGGTAAAATGCATTTGAAACGGCAAACAGTGCCGCTCCGCACCGATAGGCCACAATAGACGAGAAATAATATCGTCCACCTAATCTCTTTTTCGTTAGAGGCGCGCCATATTTCATTCTGGCAGCCATTGTCAATAAGAACCGAGGTCAGAGGCAAATAGGAGAAAAGAACGTCCACACTTTTGTTTTCTTTTTCGAACACTCAAACAAAATAAACTCTAGCACAGTTGCTTGAACGCGCCGCCTTTTAAAATTCGAATTCTAATATCTTTTTTCCATCCCATCTTTTCATTAATATATTACGTTGGACGCTGGCTGTCAATTTTGTTTTTTAGTTAAGTTCGAGTTAGGTACCTGAACGGAGTGATGTCTACCATTTTACGGTGGGAGCTTATTGTGGTGCCGTCGTGTGAAATCCCATAAAATATAAATAAATTGTTAAACGCCCAAGACTAATAACTAATTTTATGTTAACAACAGAAAATGGTTCAGTGTCAAACCTTTCACTGCAGGACTGTTATTCAATTTGTAAATACAGTAATGATTTAAAATACAAAGGTGATTCAAATGTAAGTAGATGTGTTACAAATTTATAGCTGACTTCAAAAAACTAATGAAAAATCTATGATTGGTCTAAAGAACACCAGCTTGCAAAATCTTCTGAAATTGTAACATCGAAACAAAACCCATACCATAATATATTATGTTGCTAAAAAATAATTTCTATAAGTAATTTAATAATAAGTGTTTGACCTAAGAAGAATCGCTACACGTGTACAAGGCTACGAGGATTAATAAAAAACGTCGGTTCGACGAAGCAAATTAACTTTTGCTGAATCTAAAAATAAAACACGAAGCACTACGGACGGTTTTAGGGTAATATATTTACACGATACTGAGTGTACTGGAGATCCCATAAATATAGCTACAATTTGCAATCCAGATACAAACCTGGATACAAATACCTATATCTTCTATTCCAGTTCTAGAGCAGAGCATAGATCTGCTCAATAAGCAATTAGCCACTGACAATCTCAAAGGAAATTGGCAATTGACCTTTTACTTGAACTTTAAATTGACGCCAGACTGGTATTTATTAAATGCAGTAAATCACTGGAATATATAGCACATTATCATAGAGGATTTGCTAGTGAGGTTACTAATAGTAACCACACTAACAAATCCTCTATGATAATTAATATCTTATAGACTAAATTATGATAAACAAATCAAATGGGTATTTTTCATGGAAATCCGATGTGCTACAAAACGTTACCAAAAAGCTTAGGAAATAGACAAATATTGAAAACTGAAAACCTAGTATAGTATCAATTTCTTTCATTATTTAAAACGAGGTGATCCATTATATATTATGTAGAATTGTATAACACGTTACTCACAAAGATATTTCAGAAAATGCGTAAACTAATTGAAATTCGTATTCTCACGGCACTTTTTTAGCCAACCCACTTATTATAACATTTATTATATCACACGAAAGCAAAAATTCACAACAGCTTTGTTACGTTACGTCAACCATTACAGTTGTAACCACTTACCTAATTATGCTGTATAGAAACTAGGTAATGTTGATTCTAAACTTTTAGTTGAAGTTCATATGAATTTTGACTTGTAGGTATAACTTGTAGTGAGTGAACGCTGATTATGATCTTCTTAGACAGCGAAAAGGAAACGAAGTAGTAGATAAACCAAGAGGAGGATAGAATCTTAGAATCTTTAAAAGCGTCGCTCACACTGGCAAAAATTTAGCACAAAATTACGGAAATGTCGTTTTTGTGCAAATATATCGAAAGTGTGAGGAGAAAGATTGCGCAAAAAAGGCGTATTAAATATTTTTTTCATTTCGTTTTCGTTTGCGGACCTTGTCAATGTTTTCTCAACCACCTCTTCATTCATACTCAGGAAAGTATAGAGTGTAGGTTCGAGGCTAAGTTCACGAAGTAGGTTACGATGAACATCAAGTCTTCAACCAATTCCTGACCCACACACTTTCTTATTATTAAAAGCCTCCATCAACGCTGCACACAATGCAACTATGAAACACTTTGCAACCTCCGGGTCACCCCTGGGTAAAACGACGTAGGCAGCTATAGCTGGGTACAACGCGAGGGGCCATCCTTTCATCGCGAAAAGTTTAATCGACACTGAAATGTTGACCATGCAATATTTTGCACAAAAATTAAGCTCAAAATTTACGCACAAAATATTGATAAATTATTATTGTTGCCAGTGTGAGGGTCATATCATATCATATCATCATAGAAGAGACAGAGATCTGCAAACAATGATGATAGTAACATCAAAAGTGATCTGATAGATGACAGTGAAATAGAAAATAGTGTAGATATAACAAATAACATTTAAACCCAAAATATAATTCCTAAACCTTCGAATAAAATATATTGTTTCTTGTCCTTCATAGGACACAGACAATCACATATGCACACTTGCTATGATCAGTTGCAATGACAACAAGCAAGGGGGCCCAAGTCTGCTATTTTTATAAATTCGTCATTCCAACACGATCCCATTGTCATTTTGCTAAAAGTTCGTAATCTGCTAAATTCATAATGGTCGATCATTGGTCGGTCAATGGCACAGAACATTTACGATACTCGTAAGTCGTAACGAATTAAAAGCAATGACTGCACAATGACGTTCTAATTGTAGGTCACTGTTCAAAGGAACAGTCAAAATTTTAGCAGATTACCGCCTAAGTCAGTCATTCATTTGTCATGTACGAGATTACCATTCTATGCAATTTCTTTCAATGGAGTGTCAGTGGTTGACCATTGGAAAGTCATAATGACGCCATTATATTAGTAGATTACCAAACTTGTCAAAATCAACAATTATGAAATCAATGATAGACCATTCTGACACTATTGTAATAGCAGACTTGAGGCCCAGTTCATCACAATGACATACATTCCTCGATCCTTATTCTTTGGGCTACTTTTACTTCTCTATTGTCACAAGTGACACTAATCATTAGATATTAAATTCAAACAGGTCGTCAGTCGTCACTAACATGATCACGACTATGCCACAGTATAAAGATCATACAGTATTTCGACTTCATACAAACGGACGAAACGCGAGCTATACCTACGCGCCTCGACCTCGGAATGCGCTCGGTATGCAGACAGTCGCGACTGTGCCGCAGTGACGAACGGACGGTGTGTTGTTTTTTTTAACAATAACCGCGCGATTTTTTCTTTTGAAATAAATTGAATACATATTTAATATGACGAGTAGGCTATATTGTGCTGTTTTTGGTTGCATGAATTCGTCAATAACGCATCCAGAGATAACTTTTTTTAGATTACCTGGAAACTCTGAAAGGTAAGACTATAAAATAATTTTACTGGCTAGTAGGTAGGTACATAATGTGTGTCTTTTTAATGGATAAGTATTTCCTTTTATCTCTCGAAAAAAAAGATGTCTGGATTAATAAATAAAGTGTAAAGGGAAGTGATAGACACGAGTGAATTAAGTAGTTATAGGCGGTTCATGAATCATTATACCTACGGTAGGTACGCTTGTGTTTAAAACTCGGGGCATGTGTGTTATGTTAGTTTGTATAATTCAAAGTAAAGACGTGGTTTTTATTATTAATATTTATGTACACACAGTAAAATACAATAACAAAACTAAATGGAAACACAAAGTAGGCAAATGTAATTAAAATGCTGGAGGCGGGCAGCCCTATCGCATGTTTACGTACCGCGCGGCTGTAGGCATTTATTTCAAGGTTACGGCCGAGTTACAATACTGTATGATCTTTATACTGTGACTATGCTGTGCTTGTGTCAGCATTGCCACTGACACGCACCCGGGTCAGGTTGCACAATGTCTATTAATTACCTACTAACAAAGGTGAACGTGGTATTTATCTTTATAATTACAATTTACGGTAATGCTCAACTATGGATCATGCTTGAGAATGCACATTGCCGCAAGGTTGAAGAAGATTTTTCTTTAAATACCGATTCTACTCTTTGAATTCTATGAATAAAGAGTTCAGTCAGTGTTACTTACACAAATCAAAAACAAATTATATTCTAAGGAATAATAAATGCTTGTCGTTTTAAATGAATATACGATCGTTTTTCATTTCATCACTCATGAAGATTTTCTCGGTAAATCAATCAAGCGAGCGATTTTTTAGCTCTACAGAAATGTGCAATTAAGATGCTATCAAGACACGCTATAAAGCATTCTCAACGTCATATTGAGTAACAAAAGGCATTACTTAGACTTTTAAGAAATAAACGAACAAAGAATAATTTTGGACCAAAGCCTAATTGCAACGAAAGCTAAAATTTCATTGGAGCGAGAAAAATTTAATTACTTGCGTCAGTAACTGCACGCTATAAATACAGACTTCCAACAAGTTGCACTGACAACAAAATTGTAATTGATATGATTATAAAATAAAGCAATCAACTGTAATAATTTGCAGCGGATACAATATAAAATGAAAATATTACATTTGCAGGTCGAGAAGAAAGAATAGTAGAACTTATAGAATAAAACACGGAAATAAAGGCGAAGTAGAACTGAGATATAATAATTATATAAGTGTACTATAATAATGACGATGATATAAAACGAGCCACGTGGTCTTGTCTCGGGTGAGGTCAGTATGGCTGGATGCGAGGACAGTGCAACGAACTATTTGGAGCGGTGCGACATTTAATTCCAAGAAGCGCGAGTCTGCGACTCGGCCGAGAGCCAGCCGAATGTCGATTGAAAGCACGGACTTTGTTACCCACACGCTAAACGGCCATTTTATTGCATTTGCAGTTATTAGCGGAACAGTTGTTCTGCACACCTCATTTGATTTGCGTTGCACGAATAGTAGTGACAACAGCCAACAATTTGCTAGGCAAATGTTTATTGCAGTCGTAGTTCTCTCTACAAACGTGTTGGCTTGACTTCGAACTCAAACTCCATGCAAATAAATCAACAAACGCACAAAGCGCAATAAAAAATGTAACGACTTTGTTTGCGATAACGTAACGTATTATAAGCCTTTATTATTCTGTAAGTAGATTAATGTGCAACGTATGTAGAACGAGAACATAGCCAAAATGTTCCCAGTATCACATCTCTAATGATCTATTGTCATTTGTTCCCGTCATCGTCAGCATTCTTAGCTCTCATAATTTTGTCAGAAACGGAGGTTTTTCAGGTCTTTAAATTTTAATTATTTTTAAAAGTTTAATAGGTATAATATTTTTCTCTTTCTTCATTATTAATAGGTAAGTTTACTCTTTTAAAAAGCTAGCACAACATTAAGAGGAGTTATGCTTAAAAGTTCAAGGCCTACAACAAAGGTTTTGAAGAAATACGTAATCCTTCAATCCGATTAATGATATTACTCATATTTACGCCTTGATTCGGCATGAAGTCAGACTCTCTGGCCTTCACAAAACATGGATTACAAGCAACGGCCAAAACAAAATCAAAATGCAATTAAAGGACTTGGAACAGATGCAGCAGTGATTGCACGCCTCAGATGCGCATGAGTTTGATCTATTTCTGCTCTGCGTTTCGAATTAATATCCGTAATTGATGTGTTCTGCAGCCAGATAATAAATGCTGGGGCAGACGCGCAGCCAACAACAACGCGCTTATTATTGACTTGAGCCTAATGAGCTCGAATATAATCAATAACAGCGCAAGGACTGGATGCTACGTACAATTAGCATAAAGTCATGCCCCGGGGAATTTCTTGGAATCTAGCCTTTATTGACAAATACGACTTTTGAACCAAAGAAGAAATCTAAACCCAAAAAATCTCTAAAATTTATTTTTGAGCAGTTTATTAGAAGAAAACATTTGGACCGAAGAAGTAGTACTTAATCGTTACAATAGCTGAATCAGCTACAAGAAAACAATATTGAGAGCTGTGTATAAGGATGAAAAGCATTTTATAATGTTTTGGAACCGACTTTCAAGTGGAATAGAACGAGGAAAACGATATTAAAAAAAAAATTCATGGCATCTCGCAGTTCATCCTAGGAGGTTGTTGTCTGCTTAACCGGGCTTGCCTGTGGATGGCAGCAATCCAGCCAGGGCTTAAAATGATATTAAACAGAAACTTGTTAATTAAGTATATATATATAATATATCCTACGCGCGCGGAGTCTGCGGGGAACTACTTGTTTCATAAAACGTGTGTCCTTTTCAGGAAGGCAAGCTTCCTTTATCCTCTATCATTGGTTATTTAAATATTAGTTAGTCATTCACGGGTACTTTTTTCACTATTGTATTCTCCAAAACATTAAGTTTTAAATAATTTTTTATTCTCATTTATAAATATTAAAATCTCTATACAAAATATTTAAAGATATTTTTAGGATAATGGGCACCTGCTCTAGTACTGCTGATATTGTTATTTCAAATGATAAAAGAAAATTCAACAATCCATCTCAGTCCAACAGATCAAATCTACATCGATCTTTCATTTAAACCTATCAACTTTTTGTCCAAATAATATATTCATCCGGACACAAAACAAGTTAAAAGCAACGATCAAAAGGCAATTTCACGCAAGATGAAAGAGGCGTTCTAGAGTTACCAATAGTCGGATGCGATTGTCGGCGAGGCAAATAACAGGTCCTGGTGATCGTCTAACGAGCAGCCGCCTCCTCGCAAAACTAAACCCGAACCGAGACGGTTATTCTCGACCAAATTAAAATGGCGGCGTCGTCAACAAAGGCGAGTATAGTGAGTAATTTGCGCCATATAGCTGCACCAGACGAAACAGAATACATTAACACGATAACGATTGCAAATTGCTACCACGCCACGGCGCTGTTATGAGTTCACACAAAACTCCTCGTTTTTAATCATACGTAATTATAATCAACACGATGACAGCATTGATAGCGTACGCACATGCGGACGTTGATCTTATCTTTTGTAATCGAAAACATTACATTTTGTTTGGGTGTGGAACTGTCGACGTCAATCCAGGTTAACGGCTGTTTTATTCGTCTGCTAAATCTGTGCCGATGTAATCAATACGTCTGGTTGGCTACAATAGATCATAATGATCTTAAGATGGTTATTATAGCGCGGCAACTGAGGTCATCCTACCTCCGATGCTCACGTATGTTGACAATCCATTGAAACGATTAACGACACGTCGAACCCAATGGCACTGACAAGATTTAACCGCTTATATTTTAATGGTTTAATATAAACACCATGCAAATTGCCTATTGTGAATATGAACTGCAGGGGTGCTATGCATAACCAACAATGGGATCGTGGGAATTTGGGAAACAATACAAATTGGCAGAGATCAAATGCGCAATTTGTTTGCTACGAATATGATTGAATAATATAAGAGATATAAAAGCGTAAATTATAAACACTAATATTATTAAAATGCCCGCGATGATTTCATACCGGTCGCGGCGTCTCATCGGGGATTCACCACACAAATGCCCCGACGCGACCGTATGCTCGAGCTCCAATATAAGAGGAATACAACTCAATTGATAGTTCATTCGTTAGTTTATGTGTTCACGGACACATGTGACATTAAAAATATGAAGAAGTATTCTCTGATCGGAAACAATTTGAAGATGGAAATGGAGGAGAACCATAATCGATTGAAGATTATAGGCAACAACAACTACATAAAGATATGTAAGAACGTAGGAAGTGTAATGATCATTGGTGACGAGTGCAGTATAGACGTTTTTGACAACTACGGAAGTGTAGAAATGATCAGTGCCAGTAGTACTGTGAAAATAAATGTGAGTAATAGTAACAGTGATGCGAAAGCTGAAGTGAATAGAGACGTGCCCGAAAGAACTATTGAATCAAAGAAGAAATCTAGACCCAAAAAATCTCTTAAAGTTATTTTCGAGAATTTTATTAGTTTTTGTATAAAGAAAACATTTGGACCGAAGAAATAGTACATAATCGTTAAAATTGCTGAATAAGCTACAAGAAAAGAATATTGAGCTGTGTCTAAGAATGAAAAGCATTTTAAAATGTTTTGGAACTGACTTTCAAGTGGAATAGAATGAGGAAAATTATATTTTTATCCTAAGCGTGCGGGGTCTGCGGGGAACTACTAGTTTCGTACAATGCTGTGACGTGTGAACGTGTGTCCTTTTCCGGAAGGCAAGCTTTATAAGAACTCTATCATTAGTTATTTATGCTAGTTAGTCATTCACGGGTACATTTTTCACTATTGCATAATCCGTAATAATAAGTTTTAAATTATTATTTATGCTAATTATTATTTTGTATAGAGATTTCTCATTACCAAGCGAATCTTCACTACATTTTGTGAACTGTGTCTGTGATGTGATAATTAAAACGTTATTGTATTGCATAACTATTGTCGTTATTGATAAGCACTGTGTATGTACACCTATTTATCTTATCATGCTGTAACTCGTGGTTTTAATGTTCTACCGCAGAATACTTATTAGACACACGGGGACACATTAAGTTGGACATTTCCAGTTTTGCTGACCTCGCGTTCTTTTTCATTCAATATTTCAATCATAAGTCAGCTTATTATACTGGTTATGGATAGCTTCATGTGTAGCCTAGCGTGCAAGTATTCTGCTCCCAAACACGTGATTACATTTTGCAAGAGTGACCAAAACAATGAAGTTTGGATTCATAATTAGGTCAATTTCATCTCTTCGTTCACCCCACTTAACATCTAATGACCTAATTCTCTGCTTCGTGCAGTTCGAACACAAGTTTGGAATTGAACTTCCTCGGAAGCTGAAGGTTACATTTACTTAAATGGCATAATTTGACTTTGACCATGGTCAAAGAACTTTGGCCGCATACAATGTTTAAAATCAGGTTTATTAGAATATTGACTTCTTACTTGACTTTCTTAAACTCTATAATTCTTCATATATTTCAATGACTTGCATTGAAATATATGAAGAATTATAGAGTTTATATCACAGTCCCTTCCTATAAAATAATCACATAGTATTCAGCCAAGCATATCTACATCAGTCAGAACATGTTCAGGTTAAGCCAGTCATATAGGCAGATGGTCATCCGGTTAGGCTGGAAGCCGAGCCCAACGTAATTGAGAAAGGTTAGGCTGATGATGATTCAGGAAAAGCCAGATGAACCGAACCGAGGGTAGCAATTGGATGGAGAAGATTAAGAACTTAATTTGCAAGCAAGACTTGGGTGGGAGAGGCGTACATCCAACAGTTGCCAACGAATCCGAGAATTGATTCTAGTTAGTCTAAGTTATGATTAAAAGAAACACTTTTTCGTAACACATAAAGAGTTCAGTATGTTACAAGAACAAACGATTTCAGAGAAAACTTCTAAGCGATCTAATGTGGTGTTGTTATTACGGCGTTTCTGGCAGTGCGCCACGCTGCTTTAATTTATTATCTGTGACTCCATTACATTGACTAAAAACTTTTAGGTATGCGGTTAAAATTAGTGCTTATGTAAATGTATTTAGCACATATATTGTGTAACGAAAATATCATAGCGAAATACATGGGACTGGGAAGAATACGAAAATTGACTGATCCCAAAGATTGTAAACTATACATATAATATCCAAAATGTTTATAATAGGCGGGAGAGATAGAGAAGCATTTATTTCAAAATCAAATAGAAAAATACAGAGCTAATGATGAATGCTTCAAGAATTTTGGATTTTCCTATCCCCAGCCCCTTGTTTGCTATTAGGGCAGTACGAGGAATTCCCCAAAAACATTTCATTCTATACATATATGGACGTGAATTCGTCGCTTGCATGACTAAAAGTCCTATCTCATTTTTTATCTGATTTGAGTTAGGACAACTACATTTTTCTATTCGTGATTCTTTACATTTTGTTGCCTTTCAAAATGATTATATTTTGAGATCCAAATAACTTAAAGACACGACGACGGTTAGTGAAAAGTGTAAAGAATCACGAATAGTAACGATGTAGTTGTCCTAACTCTAAAAAAAAAGCTAATAAATGAGATAGGACTTCTTTTAGTCATGTGAGCGACGAAATAAGATACGAGAGTGACTGATTAAACGCAGCAGCTCTTATCTAATCGTGCATTCACCCTACCAATTCACCAAATAAGTGATGGCAGTCAATCTTCATAGTAGCCGTAACTTTTCCTTTCCAAAAAAAAATATATGACAGTAATTAACACATAAATAATAATTACTTTTCGTTGTTTAAAAACAAACAAATTGGTTATTGTTTATAGGTTAAGTAGCAGTTACATTAAACGTTTAGTTCTGCCATCTGCATCGTCCTGACGATGAGGTGACGCAACGGGTCGTATTGGAAATATGCCACGTTGTTGTCACGACATATTACATTTCGCGTTAACTGCTGATTTTGACACAACATGAGCTCATACTTAAACTACACTCAGACTAGAGGCATGAGCTCAGACTACTCAACCCTGACGTTCTAGTATAAAGTTTTTGCCACGTTAAGTAACATCTTCGAGCTTTTCACCTCATGCAAGCTCGAGTCACCTTCTTCAGTTGTATTTGTCTGACCATCTTGCATCTGGCAAAGGGTAACCTCGCTACGCTTGTCGATTGGATTATAGCCGTAAGTCACGTTAAAAATGAGGTTGTCAGCCATGTTACCAAAGCTCAACACAAACTTCATCGTAATCGCAACATTAGCTGGAACTTATCAACAAAACTGGAATCCAGTACTCTAATCAAATGACATTTGCATTTACATTTTAGTCTACCCTAGAACTCCAGCAGGGCTAGCACGGCTAAAATGGGGAGAGAGAAAAATCGGGGACAAAACCATCTCTTTCCCATTTTCTCTCTCCTTTTAGCTAGCACGGTGACGCATAGAGACATTATAGATATAAGGAAAAATTATATACCTACCCGGTATAACCCGAACAAATTGTGATTACATGTCAACCGATACTTCTTAAATGGTTAAAGTGACAGTAATATTTAGTCTAATTATAACAGGCGTGTTTGATGTACTCTGTGCTTGTTTGTTTCTCTTCTGTCAATGTCAAATGCTTAAAATTATTTTTGTCATTAAATTTCATTTAAAATTCAAAGTTCACAGAATTACCTTTGTCTACAATACCTATTAACAATTATTATTACGAATCATTGTTATCATTGTTTCATATTACGAATTCGTCGCAATGAGTGATAAACTTATTAATTTTAAAAATTCTTCGAAATTCCTCATCGGGAATTTCAAACGGGTTGCTTGCATCCCCAATCATGCAGCGATGCAGTTTCCGCTCTTCCACTTGTTGGGACATCGTTAATATATAGTTTATGTAACTGCGAGACATTTTTTTCTTTTTATTATATTTGGAAAATAATTATCTTGTCCTCACCCAAGATTGCAAGTGAGATGTTTGTCTTCAATAAATGTCAAAAGTGGACTTTGTCTACTCATATCCGTGTCGTGCTAGCTCCCGAGACAAATTGGGACTTTATTCCACTCTTAACTGTCAAAAAGAGATAATTTTGTACCTCCTCGTCGTGCTAGCAAAGGGGAGAGTTTTAGTTTTGTCTTCTGTCAAGGAGACAAAGGGTGGAGAAAACGGGTTTGTCCACCCATCGTGCTAGGCCTGCAGAAGTCCAGACCATTCATCGCTAAACAAGACAAGTTTATTTATCATGTTATCGTAAAAAAACCCTAATAATATCTGTATTATCATCACGTAGGTACTCACGTCACTCGGAGGACCTTGATATTTGCACAGTAATGTCAAGAGATAATGTTATCTGTAGTAAAAGGAAATTCCACTCAATAACTATACTATACACTGTTCGTATCTTTAGGAACTCGTTAAGGATAACAAAGACTGCCCATTGACTCAACGTTGGAATGCAATTTCTTAGATAAAACTCATTGTCGAGTGTTAATGCTGTACCGTTCATAACTCTATTCACATCATAATATTTGAGGTTCAAGTTGAGAAAGATTTGGTTTTTTCGTCTTGTTTTGTCATAAACTTGAAATTCTCCGTTCTCGTTTCTAGTTAATGTCTTCCTGCGACTATTTAATTAATAAGGTTGCCTGATAATATAACATGGTTGTGTTTGATAACAATGGTGACTGACGTCAAACTACAGTATGAACAGCTGGTTTTAGGTATTTGTTTAGGTATTCGATAGCTTTTGACAGAGCACCAGAAGTAATATTACTGAGAAGGAACACAATTTCTATGAACGTTAAACACAACCTTGATCTACTTTGGTCTTGATTAGAGAATGCCAGTCTAGTAAAACCAGTGCGGAAGAAGTTACTCAAACGGAAATGACAGACTAATTGGAAATCGACTCCAACCGACGCGCTGGCGTGGGTGCTATCATAACCCGTCCTTAATTGATCTTCCCTAAACTGGTCCGAGATCACCCAGGGCTAGACGCGTCATAATCACCAACCTGCTATCAAAATGAGATAACTGTCATTGAGACTTTCACTGATCGTCGGTTGATTTCACTTTCCCCGCTCGGCCAACTAATGAAACGATTCGATTCTTGCGCAACAATGGGGCGTCGCAGGGGCAGGCTCCCATCGGGTCGAAGTCGAACCGGTCATGTCAAACAACTGTCTGAGAATTTGATTAACATTGCCGCCATCTGGAACTATGCCGTTTTAATCTATATTTTGCATAGGGCAAAGGTGAGCTAAAGTTTTGGCTGAAAATTTATATCACGACCTAAATCCTACTAAAAGTGGTTCTCACAATAGGTATTACTAATTCTATCTACATATCAACACTGTCAGACTTTTCACAAAGTTTTTAAGTATATACTATAAATTTTGTCAGGCTCAACATACCGTTCTGTACCGAACCTATTTAAAATAGCCAGAAAGATTTCTAAGAAAAAAATACATCTGTTTTTTAAATATATGCGTCTTCTACTGCTCACAATGTGTGCTAAACAGTGAATGAATCTTTTACTTTGCTGGAAACGACGTCTACCTATCATTTACAAGACAATCAAGTTCCAAGTTCCAACAAAGTCTTCATCCACAGCTGTAATACCATATGGTTAGCAATTACCCATTCAATTTATATTACAATTTACTCAAATGGTTTCATGGCCGTATAGTATACAAACTGTTATAAATTGCTTTCGGCTAACAAACGGCTATTCTGTATTTGAGAAAAAATATTTGCTCGTTTGATTTTTTGCCCAGTATAATTATTTTAATCATAGATACATCTAAATATATCTATGACACAATATTTTACTTTGCTTTATTGCTGAATCTAATTAAATATTTATATAAAGGGACCGGCTGAACCATCTGTTTTACATCTAAATGTTTGTAACAACATAAAATATTGGCACATATTCAAACATCTACGACAAAAAATTAACGCCAAAGATAAATATTACAAATTGAGTTATTTCCGTAGACTTACTGGTCGAACGGATATTTTGCAATGCGAACCAGATAGCTATTTACAGACGTATAAGAAATAAAATGTCGTACACTGATGTTCACACGGCTAATTGTAGGTTACACATAGTCTAGAAATACTTCGTAATTATTCCGCGTGTTCTGTACATGACCTAGTTAACAGAAAATACGTACTTTGTGTGTTACTACTATGTCTACGTACATCCTGATTTACAAGAACTTTTCACGAAGTTGACCTAAGTCATAGTAATATTTTATAATAAAATGATAATTTGATACAGTTGACTGCAAACCTTGCAATTATAGCATATCTGCAAAATGAACTAATGTAGCAGTGGGCCGACAGATATGCAGTGATGAGTTAATCTGCAGTAGGTATCATGTACATTATGACATTCATTCCAGCTCCCAGGATGTTCTTATAGCTTCGACGTGAGAATCGTTTCTTAATAATAACAAAAATTGCTGGGACACTTATTACGTCATCAAAGTATCAACATTATCATATCCGACTCGACTTTACACACACATAAAATTACTGACATTTACGCATCCGAACTCAATCAAGCTAACGATAAATTATTGTAATAAATACTTATCTCATAATTAGTAGGTTAGTACTACTGACATAAATACTTGATAATAGTCTTCAGTTTAGTCCATCATCAACGAAGTCATCAAAAGTGGGTGAAATTGAGAATTATTCGCGGTGACTAAGGAAACTTGCAACAAGAGACACGTCGCCGTTCTTTTGCCCCAGTTACTACGTTTTATTTGTTTTGTAACACAGACACGGCAAGACCCTAGATTTCAAATGCGATTTATTAAGACCTAGTGAAACTACATCCGGCACAACATGCAGAATTTGAAGAGTTCATGATTACGATATCATTCACACTGTCGGATTTCGACAATACATTTTACATGACTAATGTCCGGTCTAAAACCGCAAATTAAATTAATATTGTTAAGGGAATCAACTAAAACAATGGTATTATAGAATAAGGGAGTTCTTACTTATTTTCCCATTTTTGTTATAGATAATAGAGAGTGTCCTGTTACACAAGACAAGAGTCCTCTTACAAAGTACAGGGGGCCTAAAAAGGCCACTTTGGCAGAATCATAAAAGGATAACCTAGTGGACAGTTAACTGTTAAGTTAATCGTACCAAGTCCCATTGGTGAAGCCTTTTTCGGTTATTTTTTTTTTGTCTTTTCTAAAATACCAATCAATCCAATCCAAATCCAGTCCCAATCTCTTTGATTATATCTACGTAGTGCAGCGAAAAAAAGAAAAACACTGACTGTTTTCGCAATATTATGATTCATAATGTTATCCTTTTATGATTCTCCAAAGTGGCCTTTTTAGGCCCCCTGTACTTTTGATGAAAAAAAAGATGGCCGACAATATCCTGTTACAAACTCTAATTTAATTTAACTAATGCAAAAATAATGGCCAAAAAGGTGAAACTAAAAAGAAATCAGTCGTGCACGCGCCGCAGCGCAGGCACAGGGCCAATGAACGTTGACAGGTGCCGCGCGACCAATCCCGATACAGAATCTCACTTTACGCGACTCGGTTCAAATCATGAAATTATGTCTACATCCTTCTCTGGTGCATTCAAATAATACCGTGTGAAAGAGAGAGGCGGAGGGCGAAGGACCTCTCACCATACCTGGTTTGGTTTTGCACAGGCTTTGTTTACCGATCAATCTTAAGATTGCTTAACTTATTCATACATTATAAAACTTCCATTTTCATTCCTTTTCGTTTTTATAACGTCTAACGAAATTATTAGTTCTCCCAAAAGTTCAAAGTCATCGTTGTAAGCTTTGATCCAAAGGCTTACGTAATCCTTTGTTAGCTGAAAAAGTTCAAGTAGACAGTGATCTGTGAACGGAATTGTAATTCTCCGGGTATCGTCCCACGCATTCCAGGAGGTCGTTACTGTGCGGTCTAATGTCAGTCATTCATTAAAGCGAGTGCATTCCCTGGCATACAAATGTCCTTCCTGCCGCTTGTAGTTTCGAGCCATGACACTACTCGGGTAACTAACTTTCTAACGTTTAGTCACACCACCTCTCGCTCAAGTCGTCCAAAAAGAAACCTACAGTTTCTGCGAAAACATAAATCATTTATTACCAGAGTAAGCATTGGTAAATAGATCACAACCTAATTTTAAGTTCTAGATAAAATGTTAACAGATGCGTGTATAATGTCGGTGGTAGGCATGGGTACGGTACGACTGGGTACGACCCACGGCGCAACGGCGCCAATATTGCTTGTTTTATTTACATCTCCGGCAAAAAATTGGCATTAGTCCAAATCCTAAACGAGATGGCGGCTATAATGATATCTGAGTATTTCGAAATCCTAATCTCGATAAACGGGTTTAAGGTGAGTGGTAGACCGCGAAATTCAAATTTTCTTACGTTTTTTGCAATTTGCAGGTCAGTGTCAGATTGTATCTTGATCAAAATATGATTCGCGACAATAACAGGCACATATTTAGAGAATTATAATCATTAGAATAATTAATACATCTTTCTAAGTTAGATTTCTACCATGAACACTTTTCCATAAGAGATTGCTGGTCCCTCCTCGAGATTCGATCCGGTAAAACGTTACTTTGTATCGAATAAGAAATCGATTTATGTTATTGCATCTGAAAATACGTCGATACAGTCGTATGTTTCTTCGTTCAATTTGTTATAGACGATGATGATGGCGTGTCATTCATCAGCAACCAGTGGTACAAGTCATTGGTCGTCGGATAAGATCGATTAGCCCACATCGAACCACAGTCGTATTGGAGTGGTATCGTTAACATCTGGTTGGAAACTGGCCTCGACACGGTTCTTTCGTTTGCACCGTTCGCTAAGACCTAATTACGTGGATCAGGTACTGGGAGTAGATCGGCGATAGGAAGCGGACGAGGAACTAAGAGGCTAGCCGAACCGGTCAGTAACGGGCCGCGTGTGCCGACTGTTCGGCTCAAGACATGGCCATTTAGAAAATAAATAAACATTAACTCAATATGTGCAAACAGTACTATCCGATTACTGAAAACATTGTGCACTGCATGGACAAGACAATAGAATAGATTTTTTTGCAAACAAAAACATTAGTTTTTGTACAGAAGCTAGAACGATATTCGTACAAAGTTATCAACGCAAAGAAGACGTACGTGATTGAGTGATGAAGGTTTCACTCAATCACGTACGTCTTCTTTGCGTTGATAACTTTGTACGAATATCGTTCTAGCTTCTGTACAAAAACTAATGTTTTTAAAATAGTCAAATAGTCAAACTCAAACTCAAACTCAAACTCAAAGCATTTATTTCAATTAAACCATTTTACAGGCACTTTTGAATTGTCAAGAAGTAGGTCAGTCAGAAAAATGTGAAGCTAGTTGCCCATTCCAAAGCGTAGGTACCTATGGAGAAGAACGGACAAGAAACTCCATGGACACTCTTTTTAAATCATATTTTACAAAAATATTAGTTACATCATTACTTTTGAATTTATAATTAAATAATGTGAGAACGATGTAAAAATAAACAAGACGTATGCGTTAAAAGCGTTCAGAGTACAACAAATAGTACTAAAACAACAATCCAAAAATAAAAATAAAATAATTAAAAATAAGCCGAGGCAGCTAAGTGATGACCAGCCCCAACTGACGGCGCCCGTTCACGAACATGACGCATAGATCAGCACCATTCAGCTCAACCATTTTGAAGGGAGCTAAATGATCCAACATACACGCCACCGTCAGCGAGACATTTGTGTGAGCATGACATACTATCAGCCGCCAGGGCACATTCAAGTCAATGAAAGACATATTACCCGGTAAATGGTAAAATAAGGTATAGTACTTACATAGAACTCACATCTGTGCTATGCAATTATACAATACAAATGAAATTGAGTTTATACAATGCAAGATAGTCTTACAATCTTCAGCAGCTCCAACAGTATTTTCAGGTGTTAATCAATTAGTTGTGGTTGTGGAGCAGGACCAGCATTGAGCCAGGCATTTTTATCAGCTATGTAATCCCCTAACTTATAATATGCCTGACTGCATAGTGTGCGTTTTATACAAGACTTGAATTTTGTCTCATTCAGTTGAAGAATGTGGGGAGGTATTTTATTATAACATTTTAAACAGTACCCCATAAAAGATGAGTCTACTTTAGCCAGTCTGAAACCTGGTTGAACTAATAGGTCCCTATTTCTAGTACTATAATTATGTCTTTCACCTCTTTTACTAAAAAGATGTAAGTTTTTTCTTACATACATGATGTTTTCGTAGATATATTGACAAGGTACCGTCATGATGTTAATTTCCTTAAACAGTTCCCTCAGAGAATCGCGCCTGCGGAGGTTATATATGGCTCTGATGGCTCTTTTCTGCAGAATAAAAATAGAATCGATGTCTGCAGCCCGTCCCCAAAGTAAAATACCGTAAGACATGACACTATGAAAGTAACTAAAATAGACTAGTCTCGCGGTATCGACATCAGTAAATTGACGGATTTTTCTGACAGCATAAGCTGCTGAACTTAGCCGTCCTGCAAGAGATGTTAAATGAGGACCCCATTGTAGCCTTGAGTCGAGCGTGATTCCTAAGAAAACAGTTTTATCGACGAATTCTAGTTTCTCTTGATTCAATATTATCTCACAATCACTACCTTTGACATTTGGTAAAGAAAATCTTATGCACTTAGTTTTTTTTCCATTTAATACTAAATTATTAGCAGTGAACCAATTTTGGACCTGCAGAAGGGCGTTATTTACGTCGTCAAAATTTGTAGCACGTCTATTTACCTTAAAAATTAAGGAAGTGTCATCAGCAAATAACACCATTTGTGGTTGATTTTTTAATAAATGGAGTAGATCATTAACATACACTAAAAAGAGGAAAGGACCCAATATCGAGCCTTGTGGCACACCCATTTTTACTTTTAAACCATATGAATTGACACCATTTATTTGGACTTGCTGTTGTCTATCATTTAAATAAGAACTAACTAAACTGAGCGCAAGTTTTCCAAGTCCGTAATGCTCAAGTTTCAAAAGCAAGGTTTCGTGATCGACGCAATCAAATGCCTTAGAGAGGTCACAAAAGATTCCAATGGCGTCTTGGGCCTCTTCCCACGCGTTAAAAATGTGTTTTAATAAGGTTACACCAGCGTCAGTCGTACAACGTCCTTTGGTGAAACCAAATTGCTGATCGTGAAGGATTTTATTCATGTTAAAATGATTGAGCATCTGATTAAGCATTATCTTTTCGAATACCTTACTGAAAACCGGCAACACGGATACGGGTCTATAATTATTGGTGTCTTTACTGTCCCCAGATTTGAAAAGTGGTATTACCTTACTGTATTTCATTAAATCGGGGAAGATTCCTTGATCAACACACAAATTAAATACTAAGGCTAAGTAAGGTGCAATAGTCTCAATTATGGAGGCACAGACTTTAATGGACATTCCCCAAAGATCTTCGGTCAATTTGACCTTAATTTGCTTAAAAGCTTTTATTATTGAAGCGGGGTTTATATGTTTAAATTGAAATTCAACCGGGCAGGCTGGAACGTTCGCTCTTAATAAATCAATTGATACGTCGGATGAGGAATTTAAGGCTTCCGTCGTTTTTGATGGTATATTAGTAAAGAAATTTACAAATTCCTGAGCTACTTCTAAGTTAGAGCTTATGGCACCACGTGAAGTCTCCAATGTGTAATCAGTGTTTCGTTTTTTATTCCTACTAGTTTCGTTATTTATAATTTTCCAAACTGTTTTTATCTTATTTTCTGCTGATTTGATTTTATTGCTAATGTACAGGGCTTTGGCTATTTTGCAAGTATTTCTAAAAATTTTGGAATATGTAGCAACATACTTGCTGAAAGTTTCAGTATTGATGTAAGGCTTAAGGCCATACAGCTCGAAAAGTCTTTCCCTACTTATCCTAATACCTCTAGTTGCCCAGTCACTAAAAACAAAATTAGGGCAAATGTTTTTTGTTTTCTTTTCAAAAGTTGTATTAAATTGAGTGTGCACTACTGAAAAGAAATCCTCGTACAATTTATTAGCATCATCCCTATCATGGCCCAGATCATTTAACTTATTATTTAGGGTACTATTGAATCTATTTAGTTTACCAGTCGTTATTGGTCTAAATTGAATTTGCACTTTTTGCAAAGGTGTTTTAAACTTAAAAGATACCGTTTGTCCACTATGATCAGACGGCAGATAATTTACGATGGCTTTATCTAAATAATCACAATCGCAAAAGACATTATCAATACAAGTAGCAGAAGTTGGAGTTATTCTAGTAGGTTCTGCAAACACATTATATAAATTGAACGATTTAAAAAGGCTTAATAATCTACTGCTATTAGAATTATTTTCCAAAATATTAATATTAAAATCCCCACAAATAATTGCGGCTTTGTTATTGGATGCAAGTTTCGCTAAGACATCTTCCATTATTGACTCAAATAAAGAAAAGTTCTGATAATTAGGGGGTCTGTAAACGCACACTATGACATGCTTATCTAGCTCAACACAGGACAGTTCGATGCAATGTTCAACTGATAAACCCACTATGTCATTTCGTTGCTTGGATTTTAAACATTTTTTTATCAATATTAGAGAACCTCCACGCAGCATAGATTTACGGTTAAAACAACTGCCCACACTATAGTTCTCAAAATTAATTAACATTTGGTAATCCTTTAACCAATGTTCAGTACAACAAACAATGTCAAACTTTGTTTTTTCTAAAAACATTTCAATTTCTAATAATTTGGAAGAAATGCCTTGAATATTTTGATGAAATACTGTCAAGGCATTCTGCTGATCTCCTTTTTGATATTTACATAATTTAGAGCAAGAAGATACCTTATTGTTGTTAGGTATAAGAATATTATTACTGGTACCTTCTGTTGTCTTACAAACTAGTTTAAATGATTATCCGGAGTTACTCCCAAGACTTCAATGTCATCACCAGGCAGTGAGCTCATAGTGCGTGAGAGAAATGGAACCTCCTTCGTATAATTTGTACAAATATTTATAGCATTTGAGCTACATTCATTCAGGCAAACCACCTTATTATTAGTATTATTACTAGTGCGTGAGTCAGAGCGTTATCGACGTCAGACGTGATCCGATACGGTGATACCACTTATGATAAGAAAGCTACGACGACTTATGGCTCAGATAAAGAACCAGTTTGAAAATACCATCAAGTTCTTGAACAACTTACAAGAAAGAATAATAAAATTATGTCCCAATTTCATTCAGTTCTTACAGGAAGTACACGAAGACAAAATCAAAAGCTATTAACTAGGCTGAGAATCAGCACTTTTAAACGTCAAAGTCACATAAGACAGTCCCCCAAAACGCCAGGCTTCACCACTTCCTAGTGCTTTAGCTGGGAAGACGAATTGAAGCAAAAAAACTCTCCAGCAGCACAACCGTCTGTTCAGTTAGAAGAACTTGATTCTATGTAATAGAATGGAAAGTTATTAACAAAACGATAACGAACAAGATTTTGGTATAGAACATCAAACATCAAGCAAACATTTATCAATTCATAAAGTGTTAGTATGCATTAAATAATAATAAGAATATGTACAAGTATATAAAAAATAAAGGAAAGAATCAAAGGGCATCAAAAAATATGCATTAAATACGCTAAAAGTCAACTGGCAAAACAAAGTAAGTAATTATTTAACACTACATCATCATCACCTGCCTAGCCTTCTCCCAACTATGTTGCTTCCAGCCTAACCGGATGCAGCTGGATATCAATAGTTTACATGGAGCAACTGCCTATCTGACCTCCACAACCCAGTTAATAGGTAATACGATACCCCTTGGTAAGACTGGTTTTCAGACTTTCGGGCTTCTGACGACTCGTAACCAATGACGTAATGTCCCGTAACGACTGCCAAAAATCCACGAAAGACAGCGAAGAATTTAATACTACCTACCATAGAGCAAATTAATTACCCCTATACTTAAATTCACCTGTATAGTATATTGACAGAAAATATAAGGAAGCCACAATAATGATCTATGAAATTCTCGGGGTTAAAACATACCTGTGTGAACTGCGAATTGATTTTCGAGTGGTCCTCCTGGTACACTTTCCTTGATTTCCGTCGTTCCGTCATGAGGGCTGTAAGTCTGTCGAGGGCTTTAGATTCTAGAGCCTCAGCGTTGGCCCTGATAAGCTTGCTGATATTCTCCCATTCTTCGGTCATAGCTCGCCAGGCTGATGCTATTACAGAGCCTAGAACAAAAAGACACTACTATTGTAAAGGTTTAAAGAAATAACTTTCAAACTTGAAATTTTAACACAGCTTGCTAGGACTGATTTGCTGGTTGATAACATGGTCACATGGTTAATGTCTTGAAATGCATTCCTTGGGTAAAAGTAATAAACTGGCATCATGACCATGGTGGATTTTTGGCTTTAATAATTGGCAGTTTAGAGCACAAATTATAATACCAAAAACTGTAACACCATGGGCAGTGAGGCATGTTTTCGAGGGGCAAAATGAGGTCACTAGAATTCATACAAAGTCCAAATACTCCATTTATCTCTACTCGACTACGCCCATGCATGTTTGTGTAACATTTAAGACATTGGTTACTGACGATAATAATGTTATGTCTAGACTAGACGCATGTCGAACCTACTAAATGATTTCTGGCACAAAATATAGCTGAAAGTCACTTTGTATATTTGTTTTCAATTTTAAATGCTTTAGTAATATTTCGATGCCATTCCCAACCAATCATTGAATAAAGCTCCTTAATATAGGTTCACTGCTACTGGCTAAAATAAGTTTCGAATGCCAAACAACAAAATCCCACAAACTATATCCATAACGGGTGGCGATTTAGTCACCCGCATTCGTCAAGGGAGTGATTCCATCCGTCTCTTTCTTTCGCTACGAAATTCTTATCCGATTCGGAAAAAAATACAAATTTCTTTAGAGCAGTACTTAGATTACATTTCGTTGCAAGTATGTTTTTCTTTTTACAATTCGGGTATGAGTTTCAAAGCGAAAGTTGTTTAGACTGGCGTGTAGAATCACCCCCTCAATGGATGCAGATGACTAAATCGCCAATCGCACTACTGATCTTTTATAGATTTATATCAAAGCAAATATTTCTATATTTACAAATCTTATCTAACGTTTGAATGAAGTGTGCTTTATCGAAATAAATACGAATATACATACGCGATAAAAGCATTGCTGATGGACAAGAACAGTTGTAACTGTTATCAGCAATGTCTAGGCACATCCATCAAGAAGTAATTGTTTGACTACTATCTTAGCATCAATTTGCGAATGCTATATTTACAGAAGCTCGATAGAAGATACTTGTACTTGTAGATATGTGTAGTTTTATCGATAAAGAAATTACTTAATATTGTTTTCAGCACCATGTTTATATTTAATGACATCATCAAGTCAATCGACGACAGACAACGCACAGCCTAAACCGCTGGGTCTACCTATAAGCATGACATTTTGGTCTAGAGTTCCTATAATACGAAAGTGAGCATTCAAGAAGAATTATTGAAAATTCTTCCCCTAGGGGTAGAAAGTTCGTAGCGGGGTAATTGCGAACACACTAACAGTAGCAATGGCTGTTATTTTGACAGTTCAACAACATACATTGCGTTATTTCCGTTGTTTAACAGACAATTTTTCGAATATATAAAGTAATGGATTAACATATAGCTAATCCATTTAAAAAATTTCAGATTGCGATTGAAATTGTTGCGCAATTAGGTGAGCTGCCTTAAATTTATTTAACCGGTTGAATGTCGTAATTACAGAAACAATTAAAAAGCCATTGTGTCTCGCGTGGATCTACGTTCCGACATACTACGGGTTAATGGTCAAGTAAATAATTCATCACGATTTTGTGACTATGACAAGTTATTGGAGCTAGACAACTGAAAGATGTGGATTCGACAACGAAACTTAACGGTGTAAAGGCAAAGCTACCTGTACTCTTCATGGACTCTTCAAACAAAGCATTTTTTATTCATGATCTTCAAAAACAATAGTGTTACCATATGGTAGGGCCAGCTCGCCAAGGAATAGTAACGGTGAGAACAATGACAGCACCCACAGTAACACCTACTATTTGGAATATTGATGATAATAATAATTGATATAATTAATATACATAAGGTTACCGATGTAATTATAATAAATGTAGGGAGGAGAGGATGTTTGCCTTTTTTCGTAAAAATGATATGTCTGATTGATTCGTAATGTTTTCATTTGCCATTTTGTCATTCGTCTGCCGGAGCTTCCTTAATCTTCAGTTTTTTATTGTTTTCATTATTTTGTTAGATTTAATGTCCTTTTTTATTGTTTGTACTTCCTGTGTGTGTCCCAAATCAAATATTTTTCTTTCTTTTTAAATTATCTGTCTTTAAATCCTTTTCTGTTTCACGAAAAACACATAATATTCTGCGTTCTATCTTCAATTAATTGCATAATGTCGCCTCTGTCTCTGTCGACTCTGTCGAAATCAGCTGTCGTGAGATTTTGTGTGGTTCTTGCTAATTAGTATTGTCAGAATTTTATTGCGAGGGTCCATCCAAAATCACCGCCAAATCAGAATTATTATTTTTAATTAAGGTAGACATCTAATTAATAACTCTTCCATCTTCTAAATTGATAGAGTTAAAAACTCCTGTGCAATCTGGAAATAACCTAGGTCAGTCTGTATTATTTGACTGGAAAGCAACAGCACCCGTTTCATTTCTTCAAATGTCTACTCGTCGCAGGTTTTATTAATAAATATAGGAAATAAACGTCACCTACTCTTGCCGATCAATCAAATATTTGGGTGAATTTGAAGTGAAGAATGGGTGATTAGGTTAACATGCAATAATATTTACACAGAAACAGATTCTTGTCAAGTTCGCCAAATTTAGCTAATTAATTTGGCGAACCTACCTACATGACAACAAAGTTTTTTGAACTTTCCAACTCAAGTTAAGATTCTTGAACGACAAAGTTTCCCTTGACCTGAGCTCCAGTCATTTCAATTAATTATCCATCCTAATGACTGCTAAAACTGCTAAAAACTGGTTATTAGTTAAGCCTAAGCGAATTCATGTTTAACGCATCACATTTAAATGCAACGGTTTCTTAATCAAGGATGTGCCTAATTCCTGGACTACTTACACCGTCGCACGTTTTATTATCTGCTGGTACCTATCACAGAATAACAGTAAAAAGAAGGTGGGATGCAAGTAGACCGTTCCGTGGTGCTAATAGGGTTAATTCTCGTTAAGTGGCGCGTCTTTTTTACCGTTAAGTTCTTCACACTTGTCCATCTTCTGGCCTTGCGCGGCGGCAGCGGACAACGCGAGGGCGTACTCCCGGTCGCTCTTCATCTTGGCCTGGAGGCTGCGCTTCATGGTCTCCATGAGCCTCAGCTCGGCGTCCTGGCGCGCCAGCAGCGCCTCGTGCGCCGCGCGCCCCGCACCGCTCGATGCGTACCCCATTGTAAACAACCCACGTCTACACTAACCCGCACATCACAAACATAAACACAACACTATTCACATCATTCTCCGTTATCACCGGCACAGTGTATAAACGTCTAACGTCACCTCGTAACAAAATTCAATTTATTGGCAAGCACAACAGAGAAAGGAGACCACGACAAAGCTCTTAAAATTTTTCTTTTTATTTTATTTTTTTCTTATTACTAGCACCCGCAATGAAGGCTAACAGTAAAGACTAAATAAAAACCTTATAACGAAAAAAACTTTCGATAGAAATGTTTAACGATCGAGGTGAGCGCGCTCGAAATATCAGTACGCGCGTCCGCACGGTATCGTCGCCCGACCTGAATGCCATCTATCGCGAGCACATTACGTCTGGTGTGGCCACTGCTGGTGGCTAGCCCAGTCACCCGCGCCGCAGCCGCTGTCCGCCGGCGAGGAATTGCTTGAGAACAAGATGATATAAGATCCAGACGATATATTACGATTTTTCATGAGACCGTCGTCACAAAGCGCGATCCTGTTTTCTTGGACTTAGACCGAGCTTTCAAATTTGGTCGTTTTCCATTGTCTACAAATTGTAACGTATAAGTCGTACACCTATATCGTTCAACATACAGTATCCTTTCGCTGATCGAATCCAATACGAAGTAAGAAAATATGTTTGTGGAGGATTCGGTGATATGAACGTTAACGCTGATTTAACAACGCTAATAATAAAAAGATAATGCCATTGCTAGAATCAAAGAGCGCAGTGCGACAATGGACGCGCAGTTTCACTAACAATGCAGGCTAGTTTCCGACAAAGATTAGATCCCTCAGATACCGTGACTTATTAGAACTAAAATCATTCCATCGTAGTTATCTACACCAAAGAAATTAAAAGACAATGCTTGAGTATGACGCGATTTGAACTTAAAAAGTCATCTTGGCAAGGCTGTGTAAAGAAATGAGGCATCGAAGCATGAACTAAAGCCCACCAACCTTGCTTTGTGTACAAATGAAGGTGCAGAAAGCAGTTGACGTCAACTGAAACAATAGTATTAGCATTGTACTGTTGTTGTTGTACTTGTTGTATAGTACCTAGTACTAGACAATGCACCGCACTATATCATTCATCTTCATCGACAATCGCTTTTAAATCAAAAATCCTAAAATATTATTGAATCTACATTTATAATCGACTAGCTTCTGCCCGCGAATTCGTTCGCGTGAAATTTCACCCTCCCCCCTCACCCTCTTAGGGTAGGAATTTCGAAAAACCCTTTCTTAGTGGATACCTACTCAGTACTCTTCACAAAGAACACACCCTCCAAATTTCATGTCTCTAGCTAGGACCAGCGGTTTAGGCTGTGCGTTGATATATCAGTCAGTCAGTCAAGTCAGGACTTTGAATTATATTTAAATGTAAGGAACAGCTGATTTTTTTTTCGCGATTCAGGTTTGGTCCATAGTACCTAAAAGTTGTTCA
Source organism: Oligia latruncula (assembly GCA_948474745.1). Classification (NCBI taxonomy): domain Eukaryota; kingdom Metazoa; phylum Arthropoda; class Insecta; order Lepidoptera; family Noctuidae; genus Oligia; species Oligia latruncula. The sequence goes on along the minus strand of OX419693.1, from coordinate 14,385,667 downwards.
TAATGATGAGTACAATGACCTCTTAAGAGGTTGTTAATGTTTTACCAATAACCCTGTATATAGAAATATGGATTTTATATATAGATACATATAGATATGGATTTTATATAATATAGATATGGATTTTTATTCAGACTAGTCATCATCATCATTGGTAACCTTGTTCCACCCACTTCTAAGTATAGGCCTGCTGCTTTTTGTGCCATGCTTCCCTGGACTGAGCGAGTCTCATGCAGGTCTTACCTAATAATTTACACTTATTCAACAAACTTTTGTAGGCTTTCGGCATTACACAAGATCCAAACGAAACAATGGGAAACAAAGAGGGCCTTATTATAGTGCCTAGAGGAAACCTCTACGAACTAATTTAGTAACATTGAAGACGAAGTTGAAAACTAAGTAATCTCAAATCCTGTTCTTGATAATGACAAATCATAAAATCCTATAGGCACTCGCTGCTCTAGTGACAGACAGCATAATTATCTTACGATTCCATTACGCAGTAGACATGGATATCATGAAGAGAAATTTAAAAAAATCGTGCCATGCTATTCTAACCAAAGACTACTTGACTAGGTCCGTTGTGTTCAGGAAAAAACGGATGAATCACACTATCACACTAATATTATAAAGGCGAAAGTTTGTGAGTGTGTGTGGGGGTGTGTTTATATGTTTGTTACATCTTCACGCTCAAACGGCTTCACCAATTTTGATAAAATTTGGTATGGAGGTAGCTGACACCCTGGATTAACCATGGGATACTTTTTATCCCGATATTCCCACGGGATCGACATTTACGCGGGTGAAACCGCGGGGCGCAGCTTGTAAAATATAAAGTTCACTCCTCGCCGGTTCTCTCAACGAAGCTGTTGCGTCTTGGTTTAACTTGAAATATTTAGTACCTAGGTAAAGTATAACTTGACATCTGTATTCCCAGAACGAGTAGGCAGTAGTAGTACATCCACATTTTTGGCAGATGGGCAGCAACCAAAGAGAATATCGTTGGCAGCAACCTATTAATTTCATTAACCGGATAAACATAGGTACACTGAAGTACAGTCGGACCCTCGAGACTGCTAGTAAGAATGTTCTAATAGAAAACCTCATACTTTGCCCGACCCGGGGATAGATAGAAAGTCCTTATTATTACCTACCTGCCTTACCTACACCGCATAATCTGCCTAGCCTTTTCCAAACTATGTTGGGATCGGCTTCCAGTCTAACCGGATGCAGCTGAATACCAGAATTATATTTTTTTTTTGTTTTTTTCGTGGGGAAACTTCAAAAGGCACTCGACCTCCGGGGAGGTAGGTCGGGAGTGTGGGATTTTTACCTCACTAAAACCACCCCGGTGATCACCATCAGCACATAGAGGTGGTACCGGTTCCTCTTATATAAATTACAGATATAAATGTAGAAATTTTACAAACGTAGGATTGAACTCAGGACGTTGCACTCAGCAGTCTCGCGCTTGCGACCACTAAACCAACGAGACAATATTTCAAACTAGCAGCGTCCCGCGGTTTCACCCGAGTAAGTTTCGATCCCGTGGGAATATCGGGATAAAAACTATCCTATGTCCTTTCCCGGGACTCAAACTATGTCTATACCAAATTTCATCTAAATCGGTTCAGCGGTTTAAGCGTGAAGAGGTAACAGACAGACAGACACACTTTCGCATTTATAATATTAGTAATTAGGATAGGTTTGAATTTGAAAATATTGCTTTTTATTGACTTGTTTTAAGCTTTTCAGTTCTTTTAATTTAACTTAAGTTTTTTACCGCAGTCGGGTTTTTTATTTTTTTTAATAACTTTCTTTTTTATTGCGTTGACTTAGCAGCTTATGTATTTGATATTGATTTCAACTTGATACCTCCACGTATGTTCCTGAGAAAAATGTCTTGACATAAAGATAGACGGACAGACAAGGAAGTGATCCTAGGAGGGTTCCGATTATCCTATTGAGATACGGAACCCTAAAAATAAAATGCTGTTCGTTAGTGAGGTAAAACTTGAAAATTTTCGCAATAGCCTGAATTAGGTTTTTACGGAAAAAAAAAATTGGAATAGATTCCCGGAAAATGTTCAAATTCAGGAAAAACTGGACGTCTTTTTTTCTATGGGAGTTTGAATTTTGACAGGACGGTCTGCAGTAAATATTATTTCTAAGTCTATCTAAAGCATTAAAAAATATTAAAAACTATCACAAAACAGAAGGTTCAATCCCCACCAGAGGTGTTGGGGATTGAATCTACGAACAGGATCGTAAACCGGCTGTTTTTGTGATAAAGTTGAAGAATATGAACTATTCCTACATATCAAATAGCATGAATATACAGGGTTATTGGTAAAAACATTAACAACCACTTAAGAGGTTATTGTACTCATCACTATGAACAACTTTTACTATGGGACCAAAACTGAACATATTAAATGTAGGGAACAGCTGATTTTTTTTTCGCGATTTCAGTTTTGGTCCCATAGTAAAAGTTGTTCATAATGATGAGTACAATGACCTCTTAAGAGGTTGTTAATGTTTTACCAATAACCCTGTATAATATTATAGATAGCCTATGCTCGTACGTTGACCGAGGGGCCCGTGGCTAAATAATAACAGCCGCACAGGTCGATCGATCAGGTTAAGCTACGCTTGCCACAGTTGGTCCGTGGATGGGTGATCATCTTTACATACCGAGACCCAGTCTCGGAAAGCACGTTAAGCCGTTGGTCCCGGCTGTCATTCGTGATCATTGACAGTCGTAACGGGTAGATATACCTACAACAGGTATTCAGCTGCATCCGGTTAGATTGGAAGCCGACCCCAACATAGTTGGGACAAGGTTAGGCAGATGATGACCAGACTTTTAAGAAATATTTGTGCATAATTTGAACAGAATCTATTTGATTTAGTAGTTTTTGCGTCAATCAGAAACAGAAATGGTTTCAGTTTGCGCGTGGATGTCCCTGCCACCTCCACCACCCCTTTTTTTTTTTTTTTTTTTTTTTTTTTTGGTGGGAAATCATCAAATGACCCCTCCCGCTCTGGGCGGAGCGGAAGGGAGTGTCAGACTCTTACTGACTAAAACCCACCCGTGTTCCTTCAGTTGCCTGTGCCAGGGGCCACGGTATCTCTTTCGAACAACCCGCGACCCTGGTGGGCATCGGCCCTAGCGGACCCCGTCAGTTGGTGCTGACATCTCCTTGAGGCGCGCGTGGAACACAACGCGCCGTCGACCCGGGCCTGGTCCTTACCGGGCGGCGAGCTGCCCATTGCTCGCCGCCCGCAAGCCCGCGCCTACGGTGGCCGGGAATCGGCTATCGACTCCCGACGCCCGGGGCGTCTCCTGCGGCGGCTGGGGGCGTGAGGGCGCAAGGATTGCCTCTCCCTCACGCGCTCCGCCTCCTCCTTCGCGAGCATCACTGCTTCGCAGAAGAAGGCGATAGCCTCCCATGCACTCTCGCTCCGAACCATGGCCCGGACTAGGGCCGGACGCGAGAGATCGCCGCCGCCGATCGCCGCCGTGAGGACACGGCGGTGCTCTGCCCAAGCTGGGCAGATCTCCACCGTATGCTCCACCGTGTCCTCCGGGCGATCCACACAATGGTGACACCCGGGCGTTTCCTCCCGCCTTATTCGGAACAGGAACCTCCCGAAGCAGCCGTGTCCGGTGAGGACCTGCGTTAGGCGGAAGGTGAGGACGCCGTGGCGCCTCTCTAGCCACTCCTCAAAGAGGGGACTTATCGCCGCGATTGTGGCGTGCCCAGCACTGGGTTGCGACAGTCGCACTCTCCATGTCGCCATGAGATCCCGCCGGAGCTCTGTCCGCTGCACCGCGATTTCTCGCGGCAGCGGAGTTACGCCCCGGCGTTTCACCTCCTCTCGCCACTCCCATATGTGGGCGAGGACTTTGGCCTCCAGATCCCATGGCGGCAGTCCGGCAAGGAGGCTCGCTGCCTCCCCGGAGACCGTGCGGTATCCCCGGACTAACCGGACGGCCATGACCCTCTGGGACGCGTTCAACCGCCTGGCTGGTCGCCGCCTCAGTGAACGCGCCCACACCGGTGCCCCGTAAAGGGCCATGGACCGCACGACCCCCGCGTAGAGCCTCCGGCAGGAGGCGTTTGGACCCCCTAGATTTGGCAGGAGCCGCTTCAACGCAGCCCCGGCCCGCTCCAGTCTGGGAGCCAAACGTCGGAAGTGTTCCACGAAATTCCACCGGCTGTCGAGGACAAGTCCCAGGTACTTCATCGTCGACTCGACGCCGATGTGAACCCCTCCTACCGTTATTTGGGAACCCGACGGTGGCGCGTTCCGAGGGCCATGAAAACACATGGCCTCGGACTTGTGCAGGGCCACCTCGAGTCCCAGTTGCCGGAACCTCCACCACCCCTGTCGTATTGTACTTAGATAAGTATAAATAATTAGGGTTCCGTACCAAAATGGTAATAAAAAGGAACCCTATGGTGCGACTCTGTCTGTGCGTCTCTCATAGCCGAATATCTCAACAATACAATTGCGAGCGAAGCGAACGCAATAAGCGCGACGAGCGGAGCGAGGAGCCAGAACAAAATATTATTTTATTAAACTTAACTCTTGTCAGATGTAAGTGATGTAGTAACGTATAGTTTGGAATCAGGATGCCCGCGTAAACGTTATAAATGATAAATGATTTTTATTTCTGTAAGTAGGTTTGTACAAACACTTTTACACGTCAATCATATTTTTTTTTAAACTAGATGAGGTCGGCGTTTCCTAACTGACTATTCTGAGAAGAAAGGCCGAAACAAACTCAGAAGTCACAGTCTCTTTTAAAGTCCAGACAAAATCTTGGTCAGATCGTGTGAAGACCATGTAGATTGGTGTGTGAAATGGTCTTTTGAGGAAAGAACCACACAGATTGAGCGGACCTGTCCAATCAGTGCACGCATTTGTCAAAAATAGTGCAGCTCAACTCAGAACTTGAGGAGCTCAACGATTCGACGAACAATACCAAAGACAGGACATTTGGGTAGGCCGCATAAACTACTCAAACTGCCAGATCATGATTAAAACAAAAAGAGAGAAAAAATAAAAAAATTACCCACATAGTCCTCACATTCATAATAATTAAAATCATATAATACTTTATACAGTAAATGTACATGTCATTATTTAAGTAAATAGATACTTAAAAAAAAGAAAATTATTAAAGTGTAAAATAGCAAAATAAAAACAACATTCTAAACCTATTGGAGCAGCTCAATCCCAAGCCTTTTTGTCCTCAATATAGTCTTTTACAGTATAATAGGCTTTCTGACATAGTTTTCGCTTTATAAAAGATTTGAATTTATTAAGGCTTAGTTCTTGAATGTGGCTAGGAAGTTTATTATAAAAACGTATACATTGGCATCTAAACGAGCCACCTATTTTTTTGAGCCTTGTTGTAGGAACAACAAATTTGTGTTTGTTCCTAGTATTTATGTTATGGATATCACTGTATTTTTTAAACAGATTAATATTTTTATGTGCGTACAAAATATTATCATAAATGTACTGAGAAGGTACAGTCATTATATTAATCTCTTTAAATTTGTCTCTGAGGGAGTGTCTGGGACTTAATTTATAAATGGAACGAATTGCCCTTTTTTGTAAAATAAAAATTGTCTGAATATCGGCGGCATTTCCCCACAACAGAATACCGTACGACATCACACTATGAAAATAACTAAAGTATACTAAACGAGCTGTCTCTAAATCAGTTAAATCACGAATTTTCCTAACGGCGTATGCTGCAGAGCTAAGCTTTTTTGACAATTTATCTATATGGGGGCCCCATTGAAGCTTGGCATCCAACGTTATGCCTAGGAATACTGTGGTATCTTCGGGTTTCAACTCTTCATCCTTAATGAGAACACTAGTTTCTACTTGTCTAACGTGGGGTATGGTAAACTTAATACATTTCGTTTTTTTCCGTTAAGAAGTAGGTTATTGACATTAAACCAGTTAACTACTTTTGCAAGGGCGTTATTTACATTGTCAGTAACCAGCTGCTGACGTTTGAGTTTAAATAAAAGTGAAGTGTCATCTGCAAACAACACTATATCATGTTCATCCCTTATGAGGTAAGGCAAGTCATTTATATAAATAATAAATAAAAATGGGCCGAGAATTGAGCCCTGGGGGACCCCCATTCTTACTACAGATCCGGGTGACCTTTTTCCGTTAACATCAACTCTCTGAATCCTATCACTTACGTAAGAAGTAAGAAGATCCAGAGAGGCGTTCCGGATTCCGTAGTGGTGCAGTTTCCTGATTAATGTTTCATGAAGAACACAATCGAATGCATTGGACAAATCGCAAAAGATGCCCAAAGCATCGCATTTGTCCTCCCATGCATTATAAATATGTCCTAAAAGTTCAACTCCTGCATCGGTAGTCGAACGACCCCTTGTAAATCCGAACTGTTTGTTATGTAGTAATATAGTAGGTATACAAACTATCTATACACGAGGAGTACGCAAAATTCGTGTAAGTATACGTTGCATAGTAATCTATGATACATTGTACTCGCAGATTTAAAAATAGCAATACAAAGTATACACGAGTAGTTTCCTATGGCCTGGCCTTGTATAGAATAGAAAGACGTGTCAGCGCCATCTCTGGACCAATAGTGGAACTAATGTAATTTTCGTTGATGATTTCTGAAAAAGTTTGCTATTTAGAGACATCGTTTTATTTTTCCTGTAATCTTTGCATAAACTTCTATCACATAGAATAATTTCATAATGTAATGTAAGGATTTTTCTTTACGCAAACTTCGGAGATTTGAATTTTTCATCAATAAGTAGTCGAAAACTATGCGGCCTAAAACAAAAAGAAAAAATGTTTGAGAATGTGCAAACAGCGCTCTTTCATATGATACCCCACATACCCTAGTAGCCCCACTTCGAATTCATAATAAAACCACGTTCAGGTCCATTCCAGGTTTCAAAAAAAATATATATATATATATTTCTTTCTTAATTCCAAAATAGTTGGACAAACGTCATCTGAAACTATTTCAAGTTGATAGCATTAGTAGTTCTTGAGATATCCAGCTGTGACAGACGGACAGACTGAGTCAAATCATAAGGGTTCCTTTTTACCATTTTATTGCCTCTGCTGGTTGACAATATATGAGAGAATGTTTTTTTGTATTTTTTTTCCAAATTAAGATAGTACTTAACCCTCGGTGCTCAAGTCCTACTCGCTCTTGACCGGTTTTTTTTACCTCTTTTAAGTGCGGCTCCTCCAGCGCAGCGCTGCACGGGCTGCACCCATTTTCATGTTCATACTAGCAAATATCATATTTTGTAAGACGAATTAAACTGCTAGGATAGCATATTTCTTGAACGGTCATCTATAATGTTTAGGTGGGTACCACTGTTGGGACACAGGCACAAGCCTCCTCTCTGTGAGAGCGAATGCGCGAAAATAATCCGCAAAAATAAAATAAATACAGTTCTGTCTGTAATTAGGTACGCTAGTAATATATAAGTCAATGCATAAAAGTGCCAAGTCATCAAGTTACTAAGAAAAAATAGAATTTGAGACATACGAACACGAACATCAAATAATGAAGATTTGAATTTCGCGGGATATCTTAGCGCATGATTCATCTTCCTTTTTGTAAAGTGGATATCTTTTACTTATATCTCAGTCAAAAATTTATATTAAACGCGTCCTATTCTAACAAAAACTAACAACAATAATTATGATTAATTATCATAAAACCATACTAAAACCACAGAGCATAATTAGTAACTAAAACTGTAGTATCTCTAAGTAGTCTGTGCCAGTCTATCAAAAAGTACTCTGTGGTCTGAGTTTTCAGTTCTCAACAAAATTGCCAGTAAAGAAAAGTAAACACAAAATAAAATAAAATATTTATAAATTGGCAATGACCTTAAAACTTTATCATCCATCCAAAGAGTAAAGTAAAGCCAGAGACACATTACAGTGTCGTGTTGTGTCGTGACTCGGGATACACCAATCAAACGAATCTGTTCAGGACTACGTTAAACTACAACGAGTTTTGATTGGCTAACACTGCGTCAGAAGGCGTCACGACACGCCACGACATATAAGTATGTTTCCGCCATAACTCATCCATCGATGGATACCTATAGTGTTATGCCGGGACCACACCAACGGGAAACGCCGTTGATTGTCGCGATGTTGGGCGTGAACCGTAGGTGTAGCCACAACTTATCGTGATAATTTTACAACGGCATTCATATTACCGATTGACGATAGGCCATAACTCGGGTGGCGGTATTTTTTGAGATCAAAGACATTTACCGCGAGAATTATTGCCAACGTTGAAGCGGCCACACTTACGTTTGTCATTGCGCACCGTCACATGCTTTGTGCGCACCGTGAGCGCGTGTTATACACTGCAGCAGCGTCAACCATCTTCAAATTCAAGAGGAACATTATCGCCAATTTTATTGCCAATTTTGACTTTGACCGTTTAAGTGCGGCCACTCAATTTATCGCGTTAATTATGGTTATAATTACTGCGGTATTTACGGCGATGATGGGCATTGCCGTTTCCCGTTGGTGTGACCCCGGCATTATAAATTTTTGGTGAACAAATATTATCGCTATGGACATAGAAGTCATAGATTATATAGAAGTGTTGCTAGTAATCCGTTGATTTATTTATGTCTTAGGACGTAGACAGAGAAATTCATGCGCTGCATTTCATGGCTGTTTTTAAAATATTATTGAATTAGCTTTCTTGAATTCAATAGATATTAAAATAAATTAGTGCCACTCGTCTAAGAACATTTAACTTTAATTTTTGAGACAAAAATTTTCGCTTTTTTATTGGAATGTCACTTTTACAATGAAATATTTTTTGGTCATACATGGTTGTAAATGTCTTTACGTCATTGGCAACATTAACCCCAGCCTTGTAATATGGCCGCTACAGGTTAGTTCTAGTAATTTTGTCACGTGAAAAAAACCCTAGATTTCGCTTTATTTGATTGTGTAGTACCGTATTTTCATACCTAAATTAGGTTGCATGTGAATCAGTTACCCAAAGCATCCCTTTTGGAGGCTATACAATGTTATCTAATAATGCTAACGTGTCATTATTTCACCTCTGCGGACGTTTGGATTTACCGCGTGGCCACATTTCTCAATACTCCCGATCAATTTATTACCCGTTTAACCCAATTTTATGTTTCAATTATTGGCTTTATTTGTTTCTGAGAAGGTGAGAAAACCGAGTTATAACAGATGTGTAACAAATGCTAAATTGTCCTTTCATGTGTCCGCGAATAACCGCTTTCCAAAATCGGAGTAGGTCGTTCACTTACTATGCGTCATCATTATTCATTAAGTTGTCCTCTTTAAAATCAAGTCTTCATCCAGCTGTCGCAAATGTTTCACGGAGCATCATCGGATTTTCTTATGACATTTTTACAGGCAAGAAATCAAAGAAGGCAAAATGGATTCCAGCCAGCATCACAGACATTATAGCAGAACCAACGACAATTCCAGCAACACACAACTGGGCGGACTCTGTAGATGAAGAACGTAAGTGAAAATAATGTTCTCTTTGTCATACACATTTGTATTTATCAAAATGCTATAATTAAAAAATTGACCCAGTGATGATGTAAAGGGTAATGGCTAGCCAATGTTAATCTCGTACTTGGGGCGCACTTACCGAGTGCTTGTCACTCTCTCCGCCCCGGGAAGGTCTGAGCAAAGGTCTCTGTGTTTTACACATTCTAGCCGGATGCTTCTCTCAAAGGGAAGGCGGGGGAACCAGAAATTACGGTGTGATGTTAAGCCTATGAGGCCCGGCCTGTGAGGCTAGGTGGAGGTGTGAGCATTGTCACTGTTGGAAACCCCTGTGACCAGCAATTTTAGCCTAATCTACGAGATGACTCTGGTCACAACTCAATTCAGACTAGTCTTTCATTGGCTTGCTCCCTGATTTTTCTGAGGGTCCTAGTATATTTTTATAATTATTTAGAGAAACTAATATAATGATGCTTTTGTGCCCATGTGTGGTTTAATCATAAAGAAATGGAATTAATAAATTAATCTAAATATTTGGTTTTTCCTTAATAAATGAGCAAGACTGGTATTTTTAACTCGAACAATAATTAGAAGTATCATTGGCTTCTTTGTAAATATTTCCAGTTTAGATAACAGCAACTTATGCAGGCATCAATAACAATGATTACTATTTGTTTGATAACAATAATAGCTATCATAGAAATGCATTCAATGTTATTTGTTTCAAGTTTTTTATAAAAATCCGGTAATTTGTATGAAAAATATTTCACTGTACTTGGAAAAAAATACATCATACATCTCTCGCTATCTTATAAAAACAATCCAATGAGTAGATGATGTAATACACACTTACATTAATTTTCTATAATAATTGCTTCAGCAACTTAAACATTTTGTCTACCTAAACTGATTAGACTTAATATAGAGCAATGCTAAAATAATAACTATCTCACCATGGACATACAAGCATCTACATCTAAAGTCCAATTATTAACAAAAAGGCTGATACATCTTCCCTCACAAGAAATTGTACATGGAACATATTGTGTTAAAGATTAACAATATCAATATGTTCTTAAGCTGAAAATACATATGGAGGAGGCGGGTACTCCTCGCGCCAGCGGGCGCCGGTGGTGCTCCCGTCAGCGTCGCGGGCGGCGCGCGGAGGTCTGGCAGTGGATGATGAGTCCATTCCTCGTCGCCCGCCCTTCACCGCGCACATCTCCAACCTGCCTTATGATGTCGACGAAAGCGCTATCACTGAGCTCTTCACTGGACTTAAGGTATCAACGTTACTGCCCATTTGTTGTCATAATAATAATTACCCTATTGGAAAGGCTTATGAAGTCCAAGCACAAAGGTCCATCTGAAGGACTAAATGCGGAAACTATACCCACTAACATAGTAGGCTATACATTCAATAATGATAAGTAGATTGTTGGCACAACAGGATGCAATATATTTTACAGCAGATTTATTAATTAGAGACTTTAGTAACAAGGGGTGGGGGGTAACAGCAAAATGGCTGCTTAATCTAAATTATTGATCATTTGAGCTCACAGCTACACATGTGCACCGAATTTGCGTCATTCCATCCAATTATTAGCATTTCGTGTGCATCATAAAAATATTTAATCTGTCAAGCTCTGCAATAAAATTTAATCTGATTATGTTCGCTACTCTGTATGATAATTCAGTTTTAATGATGACATGACAACCTAATTTTTGTTAAGTTGGTCTTGGCCTTGTTTAGAATCCTGATGTGCATGAGTTACACATATGCAGAGAAACAAAATAATAAATCATGAATATCTTTATTTTATAGAAAGTAATTGCAAAATAATATGTCATTAGCCTTGAAGACTGATTAAAACCAGTTACCTTACAATACTAGTTTATCATATACATACATACTACTTGAATATTGATCTTGTTTCTGATACTGTTACATAATTTAAGGATGCCTGAACATGTTACGTAATACACAATCAGTTAAAATAATTATGATTTTATTAACTTATCTCCATCAATCTTATAATACTTTTATGTTAAACTGCATGCAGTAAATGTTGCAATGATGCATAAATTATTAGTGACAAAATATTTTTCAATGTAAAAAGCACCTTTTTGTATATTTTAAAAAGATAGGTACTTTGTCACCCACTGCACTGCTATATGCTGGTATGGCCTGTTTTCATTTTAGCCAGTTTCCAGGTGTTTCAATCCACTTTGAAGAGATTGCCAACAACATAATTATTTATTAATGAAATTGTTTTTTTGCAACAGATTATCAACTTGAGAGTCCCTCGCGAAGGGGACCGTCTCAAGGGCTATGGATGTGTGGACTTTGAAGACAGGGAGAGTTTGATCAATGCTATGAACATTCCTGACCTGGTAAGAATCTCGATAATATTGCTATTTATTAAGAATACCATTTCTCTTTGTCTCTAAGATGTTTTAACCTTTTGAACGCCAGAGCATAAAAGCACGCGCGTGCCCTCCACGCCAAGCCACAATTTTAAATATTTAAGGTATACAAATAAAAACACAAAAGTAATGATTTAATTGTTTATTTCGTAATAAAGTGCAGCGCATTTTTTATCACATATTTGTGTCGTTCGTAATAGGATAGGCGACACACGACTGGCGTACAGGGCACGCGCTTGCTTGTAACGTATATGTGACAATGGCGTTCAAAGGGTTAATGTTAAATATTTAAGTTGAAAATGGCAAATAGAATAAAGATTAAGAAGTAACAATACTTACACAAAATTGTATGAACCCCCAGCTGCTCTATAAAGACCGAGATTCGCCCCTATTTATTCCTTGTCTATTATTCTGATTACTTTAATTTTTTTTTAATAAATTGAAACCAAAAGGAACCTTGTGAGTCATTGAAAAGGGGTCCTATTGTATATACTACCGATTGTAAAGCTAGTTTCATTTGTTCATAGACAATAGGCGGGAGACGCATAAGAATAGAGGTGTCTACCCAGGACAACGACCGCCGGATGGGTAGGGGAGGCAGATCCGACCGGGACAGGTAAATACATTCATTGTTACTTTTTATGTGTTGAAAATTATTGTTATTGAATACAGGTAGTTGGAAGTCAAAGCTGGTTGTCAAGAAATTAGTTTGTATTCTACATTTAAATAATATGGAATATTGTAAGGCCCCTTGTATACACGCGTTTTCCTTGCCGTGAAAAACTACGGTTTATTCGCCGTGTGTCCGCACGGTCGTCAGTATTGTATGGATCACGATAGAAGCTTCTTGACAGATACTTTAGGGTTCCGTACCCGGGACCCTATTACTAAGACTCTACTGTCCGTCTGTCACCAGGCTGTATCTCATGAACCGTGATAGCTAGACAGTTGAAATTTTCGCAGATGATTTATTTCTGTTGCCGCTATAACAACAAATACTAAAAACAGAATAAAATAAATATTTAAGGGGGCTCCCATACAAAAAACGTGTTTTTTTCGGCGTTTTTGCCTTGTGGTACGGAACTCTTCGTGTGCGAGTCCGACTCGCACTTGGCCAGTTTTTTCTACGGCGCGGTTTATACGCCGTACCTAAAACTGTGCCGTGTACTAAGGGCTTAATAGGCTTCGATATCAAAACTATTATTCCTTATAACTAATATTCCTTATGTAAAGCAAGCTACTTTATTGATGTAGTAATGATTTAAAAGTAAATAATCCCTTGGTATACTTCAAATTAATATGCATATCAATACTTGATTGGTTGCTGGTTTTTTTTCCAAACCTTAATAATATGATAGCCCTTTTTAAACCATGGGAAAGTATTCCTATAATATCTTCTGTGTTGTGTAGGGAATATGACCCAGAACGCACAATGGGCGACTGGCGTTCAGGCCCTCGCGCGGTGCCCGACACATCGGGCCGCGAGAGACCACGCCCGGAACGCGGCCCTATGGACCGCAGCAACATGGATCGCGGCAACATGGACCGCGACCGCGACCGTGATAGAGAACGGGATTGTAAGTACAAATGACTATTATCAGAAAACAGCCTGTGCCCTTCCCTTCAGCATGCATTTTCAATTAATCGAACCCTAAATAATTCTCATTTTAACATCCTAAAAATATGTATAGACACGACAATATAATAAACTAGCTTCTACTCGCGACTTCGTTCACGTGGAAGTCGTAAGATACACAATGCCTATACTAAAATAACAGCCACATTTTTTATAAAACTCCCTCCCCGTCGCTATTACTTCGTTTTCACTTAGCGTTCTTTCTGATTTTTTTTCTTTTTGCTCGGCTCCTACCAGTCCTAGTGTGATGTTAAATATCCTATAGCCTTCCTCAAGAATTAGGCTATGAAATGCAAAAAAAAAAACCAAATCTGTCTGGTTGTTCCAGAGATTAGCGTGTTCCAACAAACAAACTCTTCGTTATTAGTATAGATGTGCCTCTTTTTGTGCGTATCAAATAATTACTATTTTGTTGTCCAAACATACTAAATAGGCGCTGCAACCAACTCAGTACAAGTTTTTAGAGGATCTATTAAATATTTCCCTTTCCCTTCTTGTTCTTCATTCGTTTTGGCATGAACTATATCAGAATAACTCAGGCCATGGTTCAAATATGAGCCAGCCAGCCAACTGGCATGGCTGGTAACTGTCGAAGGCGTGTATCATACAGCAGTCAAACATGCCGTCCCTGGGTACAAAATATTGATTTTATTTCGATGCTACTTTGATCGCCGGCCACGCGATTCATGGTGATGTCATAAAAACACACATCTTTGCGTAGCCTGACTGTTGGTGACTTTGGGTGACGTAATGCATTGTGTACTAAGCAAAGCTAAGTTCCCTGTTCGCAGCCCCTTCGTGGGTTTTAGTAAGTTTGCGGTTTTATTACCATAAATGTCTTAAAATTGTTCTACTTTTTATGCGAATTATCTCGTTTTTGTCGTTCCGGGTCGGAAACTCCATAAATTGCTCGTGACAAAACGTATTATGTATTTAAAACGGTATAATGATGTGTCCATTATACCCACCTTTTACATAAGGAAAAATATCGCGAGTAAATTGTTTTTTTTTTTTTATTTGAATATATTTCCTTAGCTCTTATTCACAATGATGACAAGTAACCTGATGGTTGGAGCTAACTGTAATGTCACACTTGGGGCGCACACACAGAGTACATGATCATCGATTTATTACCTCTTGTTTAGTCGTCATTGTTATTTGTGTGGCACTGCCGTTTGAAGCTTTGTCCATCGTTTGCTTTACGCTGCATTCGTGTACACTGATACTTACTATTCTTATAATATGACGATAAAATCGGCGATCTGGGTTACTCAACCCGCCTCGGGAAGGTCTGAGTAAAGGTCACGCGTGCGTGATAGCACTAAACCCTTCAGCAAGGGGTACTGCTTATAGTGGTAGGAGGTAACCAGAAACTCGGACTCTAGGGCTCTGTTGAGGACTCCGCATGGACGAGACTTGGCCCTCTTAGCTCTTGGAATATCCTCTGACCGGCTGTTTTAGTTTAATCTGTGACGTAGTGTAGCTATAACTCAATTCAGACTAGTCTTTGGTTTGCTCCTTCTATCAAGTACTTAAATCTGAGTGACGGACTGAAACATCTCAAATGATGCATTCATTTGAGTTGTTTTATCACATTTTTCTATGTAAAGCTATAATATTTGTTTGTGTATGTAGCGAGTGCCGACAACCGTCCGGGTGGCTGGCGCGACGGAGACCGGCCTGCAGCGGCCGAGCCTGCAAGGACGCCGTACGGCGGACGGGATTCGTTCGGACGTGATCGTTTTGAGTAAGTTATTCATCATTTTTTGCCATGCCTTGATTGTTCTGTTTTTACGCTTTATTACATTTACATCGACCGTTATAGGGCTCATTGAATTTTTAGCCAGCGTCACATTACTGTGTCGTGGCGTGTGACACAACAAATGAATCTGTTCAGGACTTCGTCAAACCACAACGGGTTTTAATTGGCTAATAACACTGTGTCAGAAGGCAACACGACACGACACTACACAGTAATGTGACAGTATTCGGTTATTTAAAGCGTCGTCTCTGGGGACCACTCTCAGACCGTCAACGAAGATACGGGCCTATCCTTCAGTAGTTCGAAAGTGGCTTCCGGCGATTCTTACACTGCTGTCACTACTTATTTCTTGCTTCGGGAGGAGTCATCCAGTTACCCACACCTGTCTGACGGTTCCTTTCTAAAACTTGGCGTGCCATATAAAAGGCCGATTATTGTTTTCGCGTGTTCGTCAGGCTAAATACATTTTCAGTAGCGATATTTTATACTTGTTGTATTTTTGCAGAGGTCGAGAGCGCGGCGGTGGCGGGTTCGGAGGGCGCGACCGAGAGGATCGCCCGGAGCGCAGCGGCTACGGCGGCCGCGACGGGTTCCGCACTGCCGAACGTGATGGTGGTGGATTTGGGGGGTATGTGTAACATTTGATCATAATCATTTCCGACCAGACGCCCAGTGCTGAACATAGGCCTTTAAGCACCTGCTGCTTCTCGCATTTAATTGATTCTCGCCACCTTCACCAGGTCATACATAGGTCTACCGTGTGTAACATAAATGTTATTTTATGACTATTTATTATTATATCAGCTGAAAAGAACCAATCTTACAAAACACAAAATCTATTAAATAAATCATAATAATTGCATAATAGAGGTAAAATTTTAACAGTCCCATTGTTTGTTTAGAAGTCGAGAGGGCAGAGGATTCGGTGGCAGAAACTTTGGCGACCGTGATCGTGAGCGTGATGCTCCTCCCAGAGAAGGTAACTATAATTTTTAGCATAAAGTTTCTCTATCTGTCTTTGTAATTCCGTGAATTGATTAATTTAAAAGCCATTTACTAGTTCAACAGTAATTTACTTATTTTATCAAAGTAATTTACTTATTTTATCAAGTTCAAAGCACATACTATAAATATCGAGATGTTTACGCCTCGATTTTTATAAAGTTGTTATAACAACGTGCTATATTAAAATCGGTCAACTAGACACCGGCTCATGCTCTGTGCTAGAGTCGGTCGCTTTACACCTACATATGTATTTATATCTCTGATTTAAACAAACTGTAAACTATTTAAATGTCTTTGTTATTCCCTAAAGTGATTCATATCGATATTACACAAACCTCTTGATTGATAACTTATCAGTCTAGTCAATTCTAGTACCTGTATCAAGTAGTTTTCATTAAAACACTTGTTACAAATCCACACCTAGCAATTACGTCTTTTTTTTTTAATTTACTTCCTCAAGTCTTTGGAACGATCCTTCAACAGTGGACATTTTTGATCCAACATCAAATATCTCAGCCTATCACAGTCCACTGCTAGACAAAGGACTGCCCAAGTTACGCGACACTTAATAACATTTTTAAATTGTTTCACTGACACAATGCACAACGTAAACTGCTGGGTCTAAAAGCATTGAATTTTGTTCAAGAATTCCCTCTAAAGCAGAAATGAGCACCAAGGAAGGATTTCTGAAAACTCATCCCCTAAAGAGGTTAAATCGGGGATGAGAGGTTGTATGGAAGTACGTCACCTTTGCCGATGGGAAATCCCACTGGGAAAATGGCTTGTCCCAAACCAAACTTTTTCCTCAATTTCCTTAGATGCAAGGCCTCGTGAGCGTCCCAAGCTGAACTTGCTACCGCGCACAGTACCGCGCGACTCCGAGGTACCCACAAAGCCCGCAGATGGCGCCGGCCCCGACGAGAAACAAACTGAAAAGGTCGCGCCTAAACCTGTGTCTGCTGAGAGCGTGTTCGGCGCCGCTAAACCTGTGGACACTGCAGCCAAGTAAGATTTATAACAAACTAGATTTTTTATTTTATTTATTATAATTATGTAAGTTTTATCAATGAATTAAACACAAACTTTTTGTATAAGTTGTTTATACAGTGTGAGTCTTCATAATGTGCACATATTGAAATGAGGGAAACTAAGCTTAATTTTATCGACGGAAAAAATATTTAAAAAAACCTAAAAAAAAAAATTTTTCGCTGCTGTGACCCCTATGTAAACAATCGCCCCTCAATTGAAAATTACGGTTTTTTTTAACAAAAATCTGATATTTCTTCATATATTTTCACAATAATTGTAAAATTACTCAATAAAAGCCCCGATTACCTACCATTTTTTATTACTTTAAATTATTCTCCATCGTATCAGATTTCTAAACGTAAAAACACCATGTCTAAAACTCAATCACAACATTTCCTATCGACTGTTAAAGAAAGGCCTTGCAATCACCATACTTTAGCAGGTAAAGATCCTTTTAAATATTTTTTAATTTTTTCAAATATTTTTTCCGTCGATAAAATTAAGCTATGTTTCCCTCATTTCGTTATGTGCACATTATGAAGACTCACACTGTATAATGGCGAAAACCGCATCAAAATCGGTTGCGGAATTTAGATGTTATTATTATTATTAAAGAGTCAGTGGAAAACCACTCTGTTTCACTACCTCTGAATATATTTCCATACATCAAATAAATTAAACAAGGGACGGAATGTGTTAGATAAGCCAGCAGCATCTCTACACTTATATTTAGGTGCTGAAACAGGCCTTTATTGTATGTTATTAAATTTTCTATTTTGTGGTGAATAAACATTGAGTTGCGAGCAACTGAGCATAACCAGAATTCTAAATTAACACAATTTTAGAATTTGTGTTGCCAATAATCTATTTACCAGTGCAACAGTAATAGAAACTCGCAACTGAGTGTAAATAGCTTTAAAAGTTACAAAGCACATACTATAAATATCGAGTAGTGTATGCCTCGATTTATATCAGGTTGTTATAACAACATGTGCTATATTAAAATTGGTCAACTAGACACCGGCTCATGCTCTGTGCTAGAGTCGGTCGCTTTACACCTACATTTATTTAAAACATAAGGCTATCTGTAAATTATGTCCTAAGCAATCTACTAAGTGATTTGTTTTATACTTTCATAGGGAACGTGAAATAGAGGAACGTCTTCGTAAACAAGAAGAGGAAGCCAGACGTGGCGGCGGTGAAGAGAAGGAACGTTGGGGAAGGAGGGTCAGTTGAAACATTATCTTAATATTTTATTCGATTTTTTAATCTGAAAAGGGAGTAACAATTTAATAATAAATAATTAATTCTTTACAGAACGATCATTCCGGCGAACGTCGTGCCGCTCCAAAACGTGGTAAGTAACAATATGAATTCGAAACTAGACGTAATGTTTAAAAAATAAAATAATATGTTGTCTTACTGAAATATTTATTCGCAGATGAACGCCCCAGAGATTCGCGCAGCTATAACAGAGACAGACGCGACTATTCCAAGGACGACAAAGACAGGCGCGACTACAAAGACGACCGAGACAGGCGCGACTACCGGGACGACAGGGACCGCCGGGGCCCTGACGACCGCGACAAGCGCGAGCCGGAGCGCCGCGACTACAAGGATGACCGCGACCGTCGCGACTATAAGGACGACCGCGGCGAGAGACGCGAAGCCTCGGGCGACAGGCGACGCGACTGCTCCGGAGACAGACGCCCGAGACGCGACTATTCCGGCGACAAGCGACGTGACTACTCTGGCGACAGGCGACGCGATTGCTCGGGCGAGAGGCGCGACTCACGGGATTACAGGGACGGCTCGCGCGAACGTCGCCCCGACTCCCGTGAGAGAGAGAAGGACAGAGAAGCACCCAAGGACAGAGACACACCCAAGGATAGAGACACACCCAAGGATAGAGACACGAACAAGGAGAAAGACACACACGAAGAAGCCGAGCGAGAGCGCGACGAGCGCAACGGACGTCCGCGACCCAGCCGCTCGCGGGACAGGCACGACGAAATCGACGACAAAACCATGCCCAAGATGAAAGAACAGGAAAAACCGGTATTTACAACCCTCACTTCTTTCCATTTAGCATTCACGCATATTTATGACAACTCTTCATAAAAATTAATACATTTATTGCATCTACCAATAGTTTTATGTTAATGTTGTTTTTCATTTTGTTACAGAATTTCGTTGCATCGAATAAATTCAGCTTCTTAGAGGACGCCGACGACGGCGCATCTGATTAGCACGAACGTAACGTTTTTGTGCGCGCTACATATTAGTGTCCATTTTACAGTTGACTCGAGTGTAAAGTGTAAATTTACGAGTATCAAAGTGTCTAACGTGTAGAACGGACTCGATAAGCACTAAGACAATCTAAAATTGTGCTATGTTATAGAACTCGATTGATAGTCACTAGTGCGGTGTGGATATACGTGTATATTAATAGGGTTGCTATATGCTCACACTGCTTCGATGCCGGCCCCAGTCTTTGTTGTGGCTTCTCAAATAATGCTCTAACATTTAGTTCACTTCTCTGGGTGGGATCTACACCCACATCTGTTTACGCTAAGTAAGACTACAGTAAAGACTGGGGCTCGTATTTGTGACCATGTTGTACTGATTTGTGTAAATTTTTCTATGGGTTTGTTACAATTATAATGTTAATGTGAATGGTTGCAAACATAGCCAAGTTTTGAAAACTGCAAATATTCCATTTCAATTCAATTCTGGTATGAACAGGTTAGGTCAGGTGCTGCACTTTCATATCTTTGTTTTTGTGAATAATGAATATTTCATAATTTTATATTATTGCAACATTGTCCTTTTTGAAGGAAGTTTACTGCAGTTGATTGCAATGCCACCATAGGGAATCTAATTTCTATATTTTAGAATATGTCTTTATGTTAAATATTTAGTCGATTTAGGTTATTAGAACGTTAATTGTATTATTTATCTTTACACTCAAAATTCTTTAAAATAATCAAGTGGTAAGATGCTAAGCTGCAATATTCCTATATATTTTGCAAGTATGCATACAGATGTGCCTGCCTTGGTCGTGATGAAATATAGTTGTTAACTAAAGGTACCTAATAAATCTGATTAGGGTTTGGTCACAATATAATTAATTGGTCAAAACGTTGGAGACGTTTCATTTGTAATATTGAAGAATTTTTGTT
The DNA here is from genome assembly GCA_948474745.1 of Oligia latruncula. Taxonomy (NCBI): domain Eukaryota; kingdom Metazoa; phylum Arthropoda; class Insecta; order Lepidoptera; family Noctuidae; genus Oligia; species Oligia latruncula. The sequence goes on along the minus strand of OX419693.1, from coordinate 14,365,065 downwards.
TGGTACACTATGTAATTGTGAATTATAAATAAATAATTACCCTTTTTACAGTAAAAAGTATTTTTATTATCCAGTAGTCTCCACACTGGTGTCACTGACTCTGACAGAGACACCATCAGGGATTTTAATTTTGATAACACGAAAAATTAGTCGAAATTTGTCGGTCACTGGTTCAAGGGATAGGGGTTTATAGGTGACCGATCTAGAGTCCCCAGCAGGGCCACATTTGTATCTCAAAAACTAGGGCACCTAGCGAAGATCTGTTTTCTCCCATATTTTGTCGCCAATTAGTCTGAATCAGTCGCCGAATATCAGAATTTTTCGGTCACTGGTTATAAGGGTTAGCGCAATCGCTTCCATGTTTGGTAAATAATTAGTACTCAATTGGTACTAATTAGCACTCGAACAACAAAATTGGTACCTTTGTAGTTTTCGAGAAAATCGAGTTTGAAGGTGGGTCCGGCGGTATAGTCACGCTCCTTTCAGCAGGACCACCATGAGCGCCGACCACAGAGTACTTTTTGATAGACTGAAAGACAGCGCCCGAAAAAGGGGGCCTGCTATAGCTATTCGAAGTACAGTATACAAATAATTAGTACCCTTAAATGTGATTTAAAAAAAAAACGGGCAAGAGCGAGTCGAACTCGCGCACCGAGGGTTCCGTACCATCACATTTTTAATTTGTCATCGGCGAGGCCTATATTCGTCAGAGAATTTTAACACTGCACTGCGGTGTAGAATATTGCAGGTTTATCAGCGCCGTCTCTTGACCGATAGTAGAACTAATGTAACTTTTGGTGATGATTTCTGAAAAAGTGTGCTATTTAGAGACTTCGTTTTATTTTTCCAATAAGCTTTACATAAACTTATATCATATAGAATAATTTTAGGTTTTTCTCTTTGCAAATTTCGGAGATAAAAAAATACCGTCCCCCCAAGACGGTATTTTTTTTACATTTTTCATCAAAAGTCGAAAACTATGCGGCCTAAAAAAAAGAAAAAATGTTTGAGAATGTGCAAAATGCGCTCTTTCATATTATACCCCACATGTCCTAGTAGCCCCACTTCGAATTTTTCAGACCCCCTTTCAGTCCCTGTTGCAAAAAATATACATATATTTTTATTTCTTTCTTATTTGCAAAATAGTTGGGCAAACTTCATCTAAAACTATTTCAAGTTGATAGCATTAGTAGTTCATGAGATATCCAGCTGTGACAGACAGACAGACTTAGTCTGACTCGCCATAAGGGTTCCGTTTTTTCCATTTTAGTACGGAACCCTAAAAAGTAGGTATGTGATTTAGGGTTTTTCAAAAATCGACTTCTACCAAGGTGGAAAAGGGTGATTGCTGGGAAATATAGTAGGAAATGCTGTATCCACTAGCAGGAATAACGCCACAGTGGTTCGCAGAGCGCTGGCAAGCTCTAGCGAAAGAGCCAAAATGGTCTCCGATACAAGACACCCTTTGCACGACAACATCCTTGTGCCACAAAGGCTGAAAAGCCGAAACAGTTTTTTAAAGTGTGTCGTCGCACTCACTGGTGAACCATCACAATAAAGACTGAAGCTGTGGCGAGCGAAACAGCGCTTCCTTACCCAAACCGTTCGTTTCACCCCCTGAAGACCTCCCACCTGGACATGAGTTACCTTGGGTAACCTGGAAGTCTTTAAGCAGACTCCGGACCCAGGTTGGCCCTAACAAGGAAAACCTGTTCAGGTGGAGATTCATAGATGACTCCGCCTTGGAGTGTAAATGTGGTGCTGTTCCACAAACGATGGGACACTTATTAGCGTGTCCTGTCAGCTGCACGTTACAGGAACTGGTGGACGCTGATGATGGCGCCAAACAAGTAGCAGAATTCTGGGCCGCCTCCATTAGATTGCTATTGTATTGACACGCTAAGAAGGGGTGGATTTTAATGCTTGCTTCCTTAACTCGAAAATGGGTATCGATTTTTGAGTCAAGTTTGAACACAACCCAAAGGATTTTTCAATAATCCTCCCCTGTGGGGGTGAAAAGCGAGGAATAGTTTATTTGAAAAATCTTCCTGTGATCTACAAACTTAAAAATTGGCCCGAATACTTATTTATCTTATGATATAGATCATAAACACACATTTTCGAATTTTTTTGAGGAAAAAGCTTAAAAAATACTAGCTTTTAGTATGTTATAAATAAAACGTCAGCGATCGATGCCCTAACCACCTCACTCGAATATTTATTAGTAGGTATAACTCAGAGCCAGAGTTAAATTCCGCATTATTCGTAGTCTAGTTTCCCCTGTGACTTTTTATTTTATTGGAGGTAATAATTAAATTTCTAATAACACGATTTCTTTTTTAGTGTCATAAGTTCAATTTTGAACGAATCCTAAGTTGATTTTTGAACGCGTTCGTAGTCCGTGTCTGTCCGTGTCTCTGCCAGGGAAATTCCCGTAGCGTCCAGAAATAAACCTAAACATCCTCCCAAAAAAAAAATCCTCCCAGAAGCGTTTAATGAGTAGGTACCTACCATACGTACACAGGTACTTACACTGATGCCGCAGTTTCCTAAAAGAGCCTACGTGTTTATAGCTAGGTACTTACCCAGACAAACATTTTTCCAAGCAGTTCATGGGGCCTAGACAAAATCCAAGCGTTTTCCGTGCACGCGTTTTCCGCTCACGCTAAGGACAAGACGTTAGCGTGGATCGATGTTATAGTTTCCCCGTACCCCTTATTACTTTCTTTCTGTGACGATACGGATCGATAGCTTTTGCAGCAATATCAAGCGTTTGCGATCACTATTCCAAGTGCTGTTTTTCGATGTGATGTGTGAGCAATCTAACCTAACTTATCCTATTTATGTTACCTTTCTTGAATAGCGTAAATACACTTTTCGAAGTAGTCCTACGCCTTTTACGAACCAGTCTTGAGAGAATTAACACATTTTGTACAATACGAGTCATTTTGAGGATTGATCATTCTGCGAACTTATGTGATCTCGGCCATTTTGAGACTGTTAAAGTAGCCATTTTGCGAAAACTACATCCAGCGTTTTTTTCTCGTTGAAAACGTGCAATGACACAGGATGCAGAAGTCTGTTATCTCTTTGGTAATGTAATATATAGGTAAGTAGTATTTTTATCTGATTCAGCTCAAGGGTACATACGCATAACGGTGAAGGTAGAGATCGATTTAAGCGTCAAGTCCAGGCCGGTCAGCGGGGGAATTGCGTAACACATTATCAATCGGAATCGGTTTCATTTTGACAGTTCAACAACATTCATTGCGTTAATTACGTGTTGAGCAGACAGATTTTTCGAACTTATGAATCAATGGATTAGCAATTTGCTTCAAAATGATTCAGATAGTGTGTTACGCAATTAGGGTGCACCGCCCTATGTGAGTCTAAAATAGTGTAAATTACTTATTTAAAATAATAATGTTGTACCTTTAATATGTAATATTTTTTTCAATCGACTCCCTAATGTTAGTGTTGTGTGACAAATGTCGTGTTTGGAATAAAGGAATAAAAAATTGGAGCATTTTATTACATCAATTTATTTCAATTACAATTTATAAACATACAAGACAATTTTTAATGAGAAAATAAACTTTAACCATGCATTTAACTAATAGGTAGATTGTAAAACAATTACAATTAATTATTTTTAAGTAAGCATAAATGTTTTTTTTTACATTCAAATGTTTTATAGACCATATATTACAACTAATATAAGTAACTGAAGAATTTAAAACTACACGCTCTTACTTAAATGTGAAATACAGCATCTAGTATGCATGGCAAGATCTTTATATCTATAATCATAGAAACGAAACTAATAACCTTGTGCCTATTAAAGTAATAATTTGTACTTAAGCACATCTATGAATATAGATTTGGCGAACAATGAGACATGAAACTCAAGTTGCTCAAGACTGAGGTCACCGAAAAAATCCAAGATGTTCGTTTTTCACTTGCTCTTCAGAATAGCAGACATCAATTCATTCTTCAGCCTCTTTGTCATTTCTTCTAGAACATCAGCTCTGACTCTTAGCTTTTTATTCTTATCTTCTAATTCATCGGCTAACTGCTCCATTTGTAGCTCCTTCAGTTTCCTGTTCATTCGAGACCTTTTAGATGCTTCATTATTCTTATCTCTTAATTCCCTATATTTAAATTCTTGTGTAGAAATATTTGACGAGTTGTCATCTACACTACACACAGAGGACACTGTGCTCTCTCTTCTCTTGGGAGGCCGTCCTCTTCGCGCCTTGGGTTGACCTTCTAGTGCCAGAATCATGTCTTTGATTGGAACACTTGGTTTCCTTTTTCTATATTTCCTAGATGGTTGTTCGGAGTACGGCGTGTAAGTCTCATCGGATTCATCACTTTCCTGGCGTCGCCTCTTGCTTGCTGTTGATTTGACGTCATCGTTGTCTGATTCCATGTGAGATTCGCTTTTAGGGGTAATGGGCTCGTAGTCGACCGGCGGTGGTGGCGGTGTATCCACTCCTGTGTATGTTTCTTTTGGAGTGGAGTAGGAGAGGTTAGTGAACGTTTCTCTTGAGCTGGATAGCGAGACGTCCTGGGCCGGCCAGTGCTCTGGTGGTTTCTGAAACAAAGATGAACAAAAAATTACACATCTGACAAATTACAATTTAATTTTAATGTAATAATATCGAAAGCAAAAAAAATCTTGGATTCGTCTGTAGATAACACTTACCAATAGCCGTGAGCCTTTTTCTTTCTCCAACTGCTCGACGTAGCTGAGCACCTCCGGAGTGCTGATGGTGTCGTACGGCCAGCCCGGGGCCCGCGCCGACACGTCCACGGACAGCCCCGCGAACTTCCTCGGCATTGCCGGCGTTTCCATCATCCCCATTAGATTTTGGTCTTCGTTAAGAATGAATTCCGAAACAACTACATTGTTACTCTCCACCTCCCGTGGGATGACGGAACCAAATTTGAGATCATCATAAGAGTCTTCTGTATCGATGAACGGCGCTGTGATCTGTGTTGGTGGGTGTGTGTACATATGATAGTATTGGGAGTCATGTGTGTCGGTCAACTCTACTGGATCCTGGACTTGCCACGGATTAGTATCTGCGACCATCTCTGACGCTAAGTCTCCAATAACCACTGGCAGTCTGCTAATATCTAAGAATGTTTCCTTAAATTGCATGTTGTTATCTTTGTCCCATTCTGAGAATGTAGGCATGTCGGTGTCGTAATGCGGGAACTTGCCGTTTGGTGACAGTGGTTCGAGCGACGAGATGTTGTTGTTTAAGCCTGTCGCCTGTAGATACTGGGAGTTAACGTCTAGTGTTTCCCAACCTTGCGGTGAGAATGGTGTGTATGGTGTGTCGATCTTAAGTGCCTTTTCTTCAGTTTTCTTAGATGAATCTGTTAAGGGGGAAAAATAAATAAACAAAATTAGGGATTATTGAATATAGTTAAGACTTTTAGAAACTACTTTTATGATGTTTTTCATCAACACTACAGAACTTTTGTCTTTAAAAATTAACCTCGACTGTACATTTACTTCAGATTCATTTCAGATAAGGGTGCAAAACAATGTTTCTTACCAATGGTCTGTACTACTTCTTCCTTTGCGGGATCGGAGGACAACGGAACCAGATCTTGGAAGAACTCGTAGTCCAACATTGCGCTCTCGAACAGGGGCTCCGGTTTCAAGTAAACCTGAAATCAGAGTTATCTTATGTTAGCATGTATTTCAGATTGTGAGGAGAATCTAACAATAATCTTATTAATAATAGTAATGCATTATATCTATTAGTACTCACGGTAGCGCGTGCCTTTCTTACCTCGGCAAAGCTGCTGGGTGTAGCCTCTGGCGAAGACGGTGCTGTGTTGCTTGAATATCCGTCGGTAATCACTCCGGTTAGACCGTTTACGTAACTGTTCTTCTCGCTCTTTAAACGATCTAGCTCTACCACTTTCAAAACAGTTTGAGTATTGAGACTCGTTTGCGAAAAAACCATGTCTTTTGGTGTTCGTATCGTACTGATTTCCGATAACGTCGCTCCGACTCGGACAGGTGATCTTTTGAGCAACCATTTTGAATAGAACTACAAACAGAAATGATACGACGTAACATAATGTGTGCATACTCATATGAAGCAGGATATGGGAGATGATAGGACAACATACAAGGGTTGTGAGGGGAATTGCAAATGAGAAATAAAAATGATTCCGCTGTTATATCTTTTGCCAATGTTTGAAACATCACACGAATGTTATGCTCCATCATCAGTAAGCCAGTTACAGTTTTAATTTGCATAATGAGATAGACAAAAAGAATTTAGAAGCGATCAAGGACACCAGCCTACACGTATTTCGTGTTTAATGACTACCGTGACTTCCGTGACTGTAAGGTCGAGACCTTGAAATAGAAATACCAATGAAAATGTGTTTAGAAAATATGTACATAGCATACGTGTGTTATATAATGGAGTTGTACAACAGCGTTGAAGGAATGATGATTGCATAAATATTTAAATACAATTAATATGATTATAAACTGGAATTCGATAAATAAAGAACATATTTTTTCAGTCGCCGTGGTTGTAATGCAATCAACATTATGTCACCTGCCCTTAAAATTTTGTCGCCCTTCCGAATGAATAAGTAGAAGTGTCAAGAAAACTGTCATTTTCGGTTTCGGTTGCTATCTTTTAGCGACTAACCGATAGTATTATTCCTGTAAGTTTCCTGTTAGTAAAAACTACAATTATGTACAAACTTATCTACATTAAAAGTTAATTGAAGCGTTATCTTAATTATAATGACTGGAAACTGCGGTAAAACGCTTCACTGTAATGACGAAGCCATAACTTATCTATGTACCTATTGTATACTAAGTAAATTAAGAACTATGTATATATAGCTATTTTATAGTAATTAACTAAATATGTCTTAAAAGGTCTTAAATCTACTGTAATTAACTAAAATATGACTTAAAGATTATTATTAAGGAAAATGTATTATGAATAGGTACTTAGTATACGTTCCAAGTTGAATTAAATATCGATTAGAATATTGTAATCTCATGTCCTTGGAACTTGGCGAGCTATCTCAATTATCTGCTACTCATGAACGTACCTCTACGTATTAACTTTTTATATTTTTGCGTAGGTACAGGTACGTTAATGTTGGAAGTTTGTGAATCTGTGGTGTTTCAACTGTTGTAGAACCCATATTTAAGAGCAGGCACACGTACAAGTTATTGGAAAAAAAGCCAACAAAAGAAATGAAAAGATGGTATGTATCTATGAAGGCTGGAACATCGTATAAGAAATTTTTGACGCGAAATAATTATACACATTATGTATTTAAATTATCGATCAAGAATTTCAAGATCAGTTATTTTGAAATAAAATTTTGATAACTTTTAACCAATAGAAACTTCGATTTTTTTTAATACTGAAGTTCGTAATAATCGTAATAAGTAGTCTGAACTTTATCTTATTAGTACGTCTTTCAAAATCAAGAACATTTTGCGAGGATATTTCTTTCCAAATCCACCAATTCAATGTGATATTAGTTTTGAAATTCTTCAGGGTCTGAAATTTTTCGATGGCTCCTGTGAACAAAAACTTTAAATCGGAAAATAGAGTGAACGCAATTACTTACTTCTTTGAACTCTTCTTGAGCTCCTATAGAAATTTTAAGCTTCTAGGCTCCCAACCAATTAACGGTGCCGAATGTAGGCCTAGAACAAACAGAAATAATTTATTAATATCAATGTATTCTCTTTTATAGCTTCTTGCGGACAAGTTATCTTGTTTTAAAGCGACACTATCTCTTTTTATCGTGACTATAGTGATAGTCACGATATAAAGAGATAGTGTCGCTTTAGCGATAGGAAAACATTTTAAGTCGTAAGTGTTCACGTCTGATAACAAAATAAAAATAGGTAGTCTTAATTTTTTGTCGTGTTGGTTTGAGAATTGATTGACGTAGCTATCGAGGTATGTACAATCTCGTTGGTATCGCAGGTCGCCTACGGAAAATATTTATCGTTTTTAGCCCCAACTTGTTATAAATACACGATAGGAAAATTTGTTTGTCTCCACTAAATACTTCTAAACGTCGAGGTTTGGCATATTTCCAACTTATTTCAGAATAAAACTAACCAAATAAAACATTTGAAGTAGGTCGAGAAAGAACAACTGGTGTGTTACCAACTATAAAGTAGTTTTGTAGATAGATAGGTAAGTATACTTTTACTAATGTAGACAGATACAAACCGCAGAAAAACAAGAACTTGTGAATAAGGAAAATGGTCCAAAAAAACGTCAGCGGCGATAGGTATAAAAGATGAATAACAATATACAACACAATGGTCTTTGCTCTCTATAAATGCGTCATTCCCGCTACATAGAATTTCCAAGACCATATCCAAAAGTCCACACATCCATTTAGAATCGAACTATTTTACCACCAAACAATTTGAAACTACACTTATCAAAGCGTCACGAATTGTACCACGCAGTAAGCATAGGTTAACTGTGTGGATAGGTAAAGTGATAATGATCTAAAAGTAAGACTACTAAATTATTTTAAGAGTTAATTTCAGGGTTAAAAAACCAGTCCCGAAGTTGTCCCAAATATGCCAAGGCTATAAATGGAATTTTATAACATCATTATTAATAATGCATTATAAGAGGGCACTTTTACGTTTTAAAACCATTAATAGTCGTGTATTTTCTAGAATGTGCGGCGTGCGAGCCGATCTACGAAGCAACGTGACCGTGGGGCTTCTCGACAGGTTGAAACAAGTCTCTAGTTTAGGAGGAAATAATTTATTGCGCAACAATAACCAACGTGGATTTCGCTACAGAGTCGACAAATACACGCATTTAGACTAGAAACACTGCTTTAAAGACTTCCTAAGCCAATCTTTAACACTTTATAAGCACAAAACAAAAAAAAAGTCCCACGCACTAAATTATTGCACAAGATTTAATTTAGTGTCATTATACGCATTTGGTTAAAAATTAAACTACGATTCATATTCGAACCCCACAAACAATGTAAATTATTTCCTGCACCCCGTTATGCTACTACTGCCCTAATGCAAAAAAAAAGATGTGTATAAACTAAGTATTAATTCAGAGAAAGAATAAGTTTTAAAACTCACCTTGTTACGAACAAAATATTGTAACGCCTCCAGTTATTTACTGATAGTATTCGCTACCCTCACAACAAATGAAGAGGATAATAGGCGAAAGCTTTTCTTAACGTGTCAACTTCTAAAGCGTTGTTGATGAACTTCAGTGGAATAAATAAAACAACCGCGAACAGCGATACGTGCACTGCGTGCGAACACAGAAATTGTTGTGCAATGTTCACGGCAGTGGCGGCCCATACAGTTTTCCTAAATCCCCACTACTCAACTTTTGCGTTCTAAAAATATCTTTCCTTCCACGCTATTGGTCGGCTCAAATGACGTCAACTCGGCGAGCCAATAGGATCGCGCAATTATTACGGTCACGAGACCGTAGCGCTACACGCTATTGTACTGTAGAAAGATTATAGGGTTATACGTTGTTGTATGTATGTAGAGTTGGGGAATCACACCGTACAAAACAAGAGGGATACTGTTTTTTCGTCATGAGTCATAAGCATAACGCGACTGCAAAACAAGTACCTACCATTTTATATCATTATTGGCATGAATTATCATGAATAAAAGTTATTGAAGTTAGATAACGTTTAGCATTGAACATTGCTAAAAAGGGTGATCATTCTATGGTCATGACCGCTGTGATAAAAGATTATGTTAATACCTATAATGTAAATAACGCACTTAAAACTCTTTGAAAAATCAAGTAAGTAACAAGGATTGCATCAACAATATTGGTTTATGTCATCATTTAACTTTGTTGTCGCGACATAAGTACCGATGTAATAGCTATGCAGTGATTCACCTATTTTTAATTAACCTATTATCTATTATAATCTTTTTTTAACGAAATCGTGATCTGCTTTCATGCAGCAAATGAAGGAATGGAAATCTTGAAACACATACCTATTGTCTGTGTCAGTCCCAATCTGTCCTAGTGAGACACAAAATAAAGCAGAAACCGTTTAACAGATGGACGAAAGAGTGAAAAAAACAAGCTGGAAAAAAGGAGGTGTATGCCAGCGGACGAGGACATAAACTATTATTGGCAGTTGGATGCTGGATTCAAATGAGATAACTAGTAAACACCATCGTTGATATTATTTAATATCAGGTGGACTATATAATTATCCTTGAATTTAGAATCCTTCTGATGCTCGAAAGGTTTGGAAAAAGTTTATAAAAGAAGCGTTTTCATTTCAACGAACGAGGGTCTTCCCTTGCTTGACTAGGACCGACAGTGTATACTAAACCAACACCTGCTCGAAATGGGCCTTATTGTATCAAAATTTTGTAGATTCTATCTACAGAAAGGTCTTTGCATTTCATCCTTTCCAAGTCTTAATGAATGAGTACATTCCGTAATTCAGCTAATGATAAAACAACCACTCTTACAAGAATCATGGCTACCGATTAAGATATACTAACAAATATTATGAAACGAAAATGTATGACATAAGGTCTTATGCTATGTTCACATGCACGCCGTGCAGCCCGGCGGGCTGCCTGGCGGGCTGCGCGGCATGCAGCCCGCCCCAGGTCGGCGAACATTCAAGCTGTTCACACGCACGCCGTCGTGTCAGTCAGCACGCCCGGTTCGCGGCATTCACGTTCTCAGGCGCGTTTACGGGCTCGGGCGTACCGTTTACACGCTCGTGAATGTGAATGTGCACGTTGAATGTCGAGTTGAACGCGCGCGTGTGAACATCGCGAACCGGGCGTGCTGACTGACACGACGGCGTGCGTGTGAACAGCTTGAATGTTCGCCGACCTGGGGCGGGCTGCATGCCGCGCAGCCCGCCAGGCAGCCCGCCGGGCTGCACGGCGTGCATGTGAACATAGCATTAGGATTATCGCTGCCAGGTTAACGGTAAATATTTTTCCTGTTTCCAAGTAACATCGGAGCAGCATGTAGGTGCCAAGGAGTACCTAGAATCATCAAGTGTGTCTACAAGTCGATACATGTTGGATTGAAACGCACAAGCACTATCAAATAAGTTATTTTCGCAGGTTGGGAATGACTCATTCTCTCCTGTCATTGAACTAGGTTGAATAACCTTTTTTTTGCTAATCCGCTATTGCGTTGAAACGTAGTAAGTACCTTATTTAGCCAGAGTTGCTGGTCACTCTTTGTAATGATTTATAGGTATACCTAATCTTACCTACAAGATCTTATTCCTATACATTATAGGTTATACCTATTTTTATAATAAACGACAACCATGTCTTGTTCGACCCTGATCTTGATCGCTTACTTTGTATTCCTCGATGATCTACTAAGAACAATGGAAAAATAAAACTGTTTTGTTTGCAATTCCTTAATATGAACAACATAAAGTAGGAAGGTATGCATATTCTGAGATAAGTACGTTATCGTCCAAAAGCGTCGAAAAAAATAATATGTCCCACTAACAAAACGACCTACCTCTACAAGGAAGATTTGGCGGTCGGCAGTCAGCGCCGTTTTACATACGGACCTGTAGAAATCAACACATGAATGACTACATTAAATAATGCCGTAGACGGACTGCTCACCCGATTGGGCCTCCGAGGCGCGCCGTACCTACGTCATCAAGAATGGTTTAGATAAACATGATAAGAATGATTTGCAATTTCTGCAGTTTTTAAGTATTTACCTAAGTTATGTTTTTAGTATCTATATCATAGTTCCATACAGTAGGTACCTAAAGATATCATGAGGGTGTATGAAACAACAACAATCTTTGGCAACCTGAAGCATTATGAAATTTGCTGGATTAGAGGAAGTCAAATGATATAACATCATCTAAAACTCTATGGGCTCGGAAATGGTGAAGCTACATCGTCAGCAATATAAAGAAATCTTCAAAAAGCTGATGAGTAATGATAGGAGACAATATAGTTATCATAAGTCTACAAAAGCAGCATTATCATTGTCTGTAACATTTACTTTACTCGTATGATTACAGTTATCATGTATTTTACAATTTGTTTGAGACTACCATTTTTCTGTTCCAAAACTTCATTAATTTATTCTTGTTTCTGGGTATTACCAATATCAACATTCTCCGCGTGATTACACAGCTCGCTACTTTCCCCGAAAATATTCTGCATATGAGTGTGTTGAACATGTTCCAACTTTTTTATTAATTCCTTGAATAGAAGCAAACAGCCTATGAGCTAATATCTTTTAGCGAAACAGATGTAAACGTGAAAACAAAACGTTTATATTTTAGTCTGCTCTGGTTTGTGAAAAAGTGTATGTTTTTCACGTGCACAGGTTTATAGGTGGGGTGAGGGAAAGTTAATTGTATTCAATTATTCAGCATGGTTTTCTTCAAGCCTTTGGTAGTTATTATTCTTTCCCTTTGGTGATAAACCACATGCGTTTAATAGCAGTTAGGTACTTACGTTATGAAAATTCTGTTTATTTGGTGGCATCGTGTCATATTAATTGTATCGTAATCACGCTACCCTTACCTTAGGCTCCTAAGGGAGCCAAGCAAAAAGAAATAAGTCAGAAAGAACGCTAAGCGAATACGAGGAAAGAGCGCAGGCGGGCAATGCAGATGGGATGCGAGTGAGACGCGGTGGGCCGGGGGGCTGAAATTTCACGCGGACGAAGTCACGGGCAGAAGTTAGTTTAATAATAAATCAAATTAGATTCAAGTAATGTAAACGGAACGCAATCGTCTTTGGTCTCTGTCTTTATTGTTGTCACTCTCTTGCGCTGTCAATCCGTCAAGTCATGCACTTGTATTCTGCCGTAGTGTTTTTTGTTCATTAAATCCCTTTTTATCTAAAATCAATCTTGTCTTCTTTTCCTTAAGGTGAATTGGTAGTGGTAGACCGCGAAATTCAAATTTCCTTACGTTTTTTGCAATTTGCAGGTCAGTGTCAGGTTGTATCTTGATCAAAATATGATTCGCGACAATAACAGGTACATATTATTTAGAAAATTATAATCATTAGAATCATTAATACATCTTTCTAAGTTATATTTCTACCATAAGCAAAAGCAAAGCTCCTAAATACATAAAGGAAACGAAAATGAACCACACGTCTATAAAAGACAATCGGGGGAATCCCATACCACAATTTAAGGCGCTTACATCGGCAGAGTAACTAATAATAGCTACACGTTAGGCGCGTGAATATACAATTCCTAGCATACAATGAGGCAAATAGGCCAGTAGGTCTAAGGAATAATGGCATAATTATGCTGGTATTTAAAGCCTCCCCAACTCCACCAAAATGTATCCGAATGTATTACATTGTCGAAAAAAAAAAAGAAAAAATGTTTGAGAATGTGCAAACTGCGCTCTTTCATATGATACCCCACATGCCCTAGTAGCCCCACTTCGATTTTTTAGTTTTCAGTCCCTGTTGTAAAAGAAAATATATATAAATATATATATATATATATATATTTATATTTTCTTTTGCTGAAAACTAAAAAATCGAAGTATGTATATATATATATATATATATATATATTTATATATATTTCTTTCTTATTTGCAAAATAGTTGGGCAAACGTCATCTAAAACTATTCCAAATTTAAAGTTGATAGCATTAGTAGTTCTGAGATATCCAGTTGTGACAGACGGACAAACAGAGTCGCACCATAAGGGTTCCTTGTTACCATTTTGGTACGGAACCCTAAAAACAGTAGGACAAAAAGCAGTAAGGTTATCTCAGATATAGATTTCAACAGATAACAATGAACAAGAGCAATCTACTTTATATTAAAAAGGTGCGAAGCGAAACTTAAAGTAGGTAGTACTTACATCATTGTATGGCTTCTAGAATGCACTGTTTTACACTTCTTTACCTTGTCTTTTCTCTGACAAAAATAAATAATGCGGTGCAAAGCGACCTGCTTAATATTGAAACGATTTACGGACCCGTAAGAAACTGTATTTAACAGATTGTTTAGTTGTGGGCAGTCCGCGTTGATCATGTTATTTTAATAGTACTTTTCTGCGCTCTTATAGCTTTCAGTGTGCTTTAAATGAGTCAAAAGAAAAATTACGGGCGGCGGTCTTAACTCTAAGACCTAATTAAAACTAAAAAGTAAAGTTACTAGTCACTTCCGCGTTTAAAATGCGCTGTATTAAACACCATAAACAAACTTTTCGACGCTAATCGTTAGGTACTAAGAAATTATAAGTAGCAATAACTTGTGATACATGTAATGCTCTGAGGGTTTAAAGTAGGAATGAATCAGAATAACTGGCGCCAATAGGACATCTCCGCACAAGCGTCTGACGCAATAACTACGTTCCGTTTCAACTCCGAAGCGGCCGCATCAACAGTATTTACGAAGTTGTTTCTGACGTGCTTGGTTTCACAATATGTTGAGTTTTTTTTCATATTATACCGAATCATTTAATAATAAACCTTAATGTTTAATCATCCGCGAATTTTCGATCAGTAAAATGGTCGTTTTCTAAGTTACCTCGTGCACATTTTAAAGATTCTGCGTGGACCAAACACGAAAGTACATTTTTGTCGTCATAACCTCGCATTGGTTCTGCTATCTCTGTCATGTTCATGGCAAATAATATATCTATCTTTGTCGTCCCGAAAACATTGTTTTCCCCTTGTTTACATTAAGTTTTCCGTTTTTTTTCGCTTTTCTTTACTTAAACTATAATGGCTTTTTAAGTTTCGCGTAAAAATAACTTTTGATCAGTCTTATGCAATGTATTTACCTTCCAATTGCGATAACAGATAAGATGATAGCATGATGCAATTCTATTGCAGATGAAGCGAGATCGTAAAGTGGCACATGGGGTTAAGAACTTATTCAAAAAAACTTTAAGATGTTTTTTTTATTGCTTGTTATTAGTACTTAACAAATAAATAGCTATAAATTACGTATATGATTTTCTGTCTTCATGAATTACATAGGTATATAAAATAGGTATGTAGGTACAACCAATGCATATTTTTAAGGTGGTCAAATAGGTATAATAAATAACTGTTTGGGAAAAGGCTAGGCAGATTATGATGAAATACTAACTGTTAAGATAATGGTCTTTTATTAAGCAATAAAGTTATGGATTAAGTTATTAATAACTTAGTTGTGATATTTTGTAACTTTATAAAGAGAATGTATGATTAGACTGACTTACAATGACATGAATATTTACTTTGTAAGTAATTTTTATTATTTTTTTTTAAATTAATTATTGTGAATGTGAGGACTATGTGGGTCATTTCTTTTTTCCTTCTTAGTTTTAATCATGATCTGGCAGTTTGAGTAGTTTATGCGGCCTACCCAAATGTCCTGTCTTTGGTATTGTTCGTCGAATCGTTGAGCTCCTCAAGTTCTGAGTTGAGCTGCACGATTTTTGACAAATGCGTGCACTGATTGGACAGGTCCGCTCAATCTGTGTGGTTCTTTCCTCAAAAGACCATTTCAGACACCAATCTACATGGTCTTCACACGATCTGACCAAGATTTTGTCTGGACTTTAAAAGAGACTGTGACTTCTGAGTTTGTTTCGGCCTTTCTTCTCAGAATAGTCAGTTAGGAAACGCCGACCTCATCTAGTTTAAAAAAAAATATGATTGACGTGTAAAAGTGTTTGTACAAACCTACTTACAGAAATAAAATCATTTATCATTTATCATTATCATTTATCATTACAACTAATGAAATATAAGAGTATTAAAAATTTAACAAAAATTATTATGAAAAATTATTCAAGTAGAGATATGGCTGATGTGTATGAGTTAGCTCCTGCTTCTTACACAATTTGAATGTCTAGTTTGCAATTGGTTATTTTTTTTTTACATAATTCAATGAGTATTGTATACTTAATTTATTTATAGGTACCTATCAGAATGCATGCAATGTTTTGAGATTTTATCAATGTGGTATTTGTGAGATGGTAGGTAATCTATAAACAATATAGAAACAATTAAATAATAAGTTTCTCGGGTCTTTCTAAACCAAACTATAATATAAACAACTAGAGTGTAGTTTATAAATTAATTCAAAACAAACAAAAATTATGTTTTTCAGATGTATCATAATAATAAGACAAAAACCAGATACACTGTTTCATAACTATTACATCAACCTTTCTCAATAAAATTAAGTCAACCAGGAAGTCAGAAAAATTCTAGGGTACTTAATCCAAAATGGTAATTATCAAGGGACTGGTATTGCTATTGTTACCAAATTACCCCTTGTATTTAATGTTTAGGTCAGTGGGTCGTCTTAGGTTACATTCATTTTTAACATTTATTAAGGAAAAAAGCTGAAGGCCAATTCCCGTAATTTAAAATGTTGAAAATCTAGTCGCAATCAGAATCTCAGCGACAATCAATGTCAAAAACTTGTTAAAAATGTAAGGAGGTATTTTAGACAAAATATTGAGAGAGATCAGACAGTAAATGTTCTTAAAATTACGAGAATTGCCCCTCTGATGTACCTATATAAATAGCTACAATATTTGGCACTGCCTACATAAAAAAAGTAAGTACTAACATAGAAACAAGAGAAAAGTTTCATTATCTTAGTTAAATAAACGCTAGAAGTACTTACATGTTCTGTAGTTCTGGTGTATACACTTTTTCTGGTGAAGGACGGGTTGACTTGACGGGTTCTAACGTGTTTTATTTTGTGAACGCCCGCGCCGGATGACAATCAACTACTAATCCACATAGGTATGTTGATGATACCTACATGCATGCATACTAACAAAAACCAGATCTAAACAAACTAACAACCACAAGGGTGACTCATAAAACCTTTTTTTTATGTATGAAAGTACAACACATAATCTCACATTAGAACAGCTATAAGCACGTGAAAACAGGCAAGCAGGTCAAACTAAATTCATTTGAATATGTACACTTACCAATAAAAAATAAGATCTTCAGAATGAAGTAATAAATAATAATATTTGGGACTAGAGAAATCTTATAATATTTTCAGTCTTCTGTCAATTTCATAATAAGGCGCCAACGCCAAAACCACGACTTCGACCATAGACAATATGACTGATAGTGAGGTGAAATCACACAAAAATAATACTCGAAATAAGTAAAGCAGTGCGGCCAAGTGGTAACGGCAGCGATATACGAGTTGCGTCGTAGGATCTACTATGTGGTGATGAAATAATTTACACAAGACTACTTACCAAACATTCGAAGACATGTGCCATCTAACAACCCGCACTGAGCTCGCGTGGTGGATTACGGCCTACTAAAAGTCTAAAAGTGAAACATACATGTGATTGCCTTCTGTACTCTCTGTATTTTGTGGCATAACGTTCAAAGTTGATTGGGAAAATTTAACAGTTTCAGATACCTAGCTTGATGTGCTATGTGCGTCTCAAAATATGGTTGGACGTGAGATTTTAAAATCACCAGCGACTCGCCGGCAGCTGAAGTTGCAGCGTGTATAGAGACCACTGCACACTGGCCTCTATGTATTATAGAGGTCAGTGATAGAGACTAATCACGATATATTATTTCTACTTTTAAACTTAAAACTTAGTTTTAAACACAGACATAATGTGGTGGAACTGATGGAAAGGAATAAATTTTATTCCTTTGCATCAGTTCCAGCACAGACATATTTTTTGACAGACGACGGAATCGCTGGAAACTATGGACTTATTATAATAATAATAATAATAATAATACCTCACTGCGTACCGCGATAGGATGCTGTCTCTGTTCCAGGAACTGGAACCAACCGTCAACGTTTCGGCCCAACGACTGTCGGATCAGGTGCGGGTCATCCAACGCAATCACAGGTTGGACGATATCGCACTTGATAGGCTGCGCTCAGAGGTACTGAGCAACCATATCGTCTCGACTTCGACACAAACTGCGGCACAGGCGTCAACTGTTGATGCCATCCCGCCGCGGTCCAATCATGTTGAAGAAGAGCATGATAGGGTTGACACAGTAAGTAGCCAGTGCAACGACCGACTGAGGAGCGCACTGGAGGATGCATTACGCGAGTATAGGTCCACTCCAGCCGAACTTAGACCCCGATTACCACGGTTACCCATGCACAAAAAAAATAGGGCGCTGGTGTGTGCCTTGGACTCGCAGCTCAAGAGTTTCTTCGAGAGCAGCGAGGATCTCGTTGATACACATTCGATCCTGTACTGTGCGGCTGTGGCGGCATGTCGTTTAGCTAACGTCAAATTCCCAAATTGTGACGGAGCTATTCGACCAAAACCAGCCGTACCAGCTTGGCAGCGCAGGATCGAACGTCGTATTGATGGGGCCAGGGTACTCATCGGCAAACTATACTGCTTCAGGGAGGGCAATACACGACCACGTGTGATGCGCTTTGTAAGGCGGGCATTCTCGGGGACTGGAATCAGCCCTCGAGAATACATGTCCCGTGTCACAGAGCGCATCGACTTCCTGAAGCAGAAAGTTTGTGCATGGGCGAGCCGAATTCGGCGGTATAAGCGGCGGGTTGATCGATACACGCAGAATCGCATGTTCCAGAGCGATGAAAGGTGGGTGTATAGAACTTGGGAGCGACCTGAACAAAATGTGACAGATGTATGCCGCCCGGATGATGCCGCCACAAGTGCATTCTGGTGCAGCATCTGGTCGGTGCCCGTCTGTCACACTGAGGCTGATTGGATGCAGGATGTCGAGCGAGTGTGTGAGTCTGTACCAGAAATGGAAACAGTCCTAATTACGCCATCAGACGTTGCCAGAGCGGTCCGTCCGTTACCGAATTGGAAATCACCGGGACCGGACGGACTGCACAATTTTTGGCTGAAATGGCTAATTAGTTCACACACTTGCCTGGCATCTCAGTTCCAGTCATCCTTAGAGTCTGGGTCGCTACCGCAGTTTCTAACAACAGGCGTTACCCACCTGCTCCATAAATCAGGTAGTCCCGCGGAACCCAAGAATTATAGACCGATCACGTGTTTGTCGACGGTTTATAAACTTCTTACATCTATTTTGAGAGCGAAAATTAATACACACATTGAGAGTAACTCGGTTATGTCTGCCTCTCAAAATGGATGTAGGAATGGGTCCCGCGGTACTAAGGAGCTACTCCTCATAGACATGGCCATTAGCCAACAGGTTCGTCGATCCCGCAAGGATCTGTCGACATGTTGGATAGATTACAAGAAGGCCTACGACTCGGTGCCACATACATGGCTCATGAGGGTGCTGGAGTTGTACAAGATAGATGCAACTCTACGCACCTTCCTTGAGTCGTGTATGAGGCAATGGAAGACGGTCCTTCGTTATCCAGGATGTCGACAGATCCAGGGGAATGATGAGCCTGTATGGATTAAACGGGGAATATTTCAGGGCGACAGTTTGAGTCCACTTTGGTTTTGCTTAGCCCTGAATCCTCTAAGTACACTACTGGAGGATTCAGGTCTAGGCTATCGGTTGAAAAGAGGTGGTCAGGTCATATCTCACCTCCTCTACATGGATGATTTAAAACTCTTTGCCCCCAACAAATTGCGTCTGATGGAGCTACTGAAGGTAACTGAAACTTTCAGTAGCGCCATCAGGATGGAATTTGGTGTGGACAAATGTGCAGTCATGCATGTAAAGCGAGGGGAGATTATGGAATCCGAGGGAATTCAACTCTCCGATTCCATAAGCCTCAGATCCCTCTCCTCATCCGAAAGCTATAAGTATTTGGGTATGTCGGAAGCGTTAGGCATCAACGATGCTGACATGAAGCAATCGTTGAAGGAGCGCTTCTTTTGTCGCCTGAAGAAGGTATTAACTAGTCTTCTTTCGGGCGGAAATAAGGTGCGCGCCTTCAATGGTTGGGTCATGCCGGTTTTGATGTACTCTTTCGGCATACTCAAATGGACTCAGACCGAACTCGACGCCCTGGATAGAAGAGTCCGTACACTACTGACCGCAAACCGGATGCATCACCCACGATCATCGGTAATGAGACTGTATATCCCGCGGAAGTGCGGGGGTCGAGGCTTTTTAAATGCGAAAACCCTCCACAACCGCGAGGTGTGCAGTCTCAGGGAATATTTTTTAAAAACCGAAGTGGGTATGCACCGTGATGTGGTCGCAGTGGACAAGGGGCTCACCCCGCTATCCATGGCTAAAGAGAACTGGCGCAAACCTGTAGTACTTTCTACTGATGACCGCAAGAAGGTATGGCAAAGCAAGGAGCTTCACGGGCGCTTCTATCGGGCTCTTCATGAGCCCGGTGTAGACTTCTTAGCGTCCGTATCCTGGCTACGTTTTGGTGACCTTTTCGGGGAAACTGAAGGTTTTGTCTGTGCAATTATGGACGAAGTTATCTTAACGAATAACTACCGGAGACATATTATGAAGGACGGGACGGTTGACGTGTGTCGGGCATGCCACCGTCCGGGTGAGTCTATCAGACATATTATCTCTGGTTGTTCTCGTCTGGCTAACGGCGAGTACTTGCACAGGCATAACCAAGTAGCTAGGATTATTCACCAGCAACTTGCTTTGAAATATAAACTTGTGGATTCTGAGGTACCGTATTACAAGTATGTGCCCGACCCAGTTCTTGAAAATGACCATGTCACATTGTACTGGGATCGGTCTATCATTACTGACAGGACTATTGTTGCCAATAAGCCTGATATAGTGGTGATAGACCGATTAGCGCGCCGCACAATGATTGTCGATGTTACCATTCCACATGACGGGAACCTCGTGAAAGCTGAGAAAGAGAAACAAATTAAATATCTCGACTTAGCTCACGAGGTTGTTGACATGTGGAATGTGAGCTCGGCTATCATTGTGCCGATTGTCGTATCGGCCAATGGACTGATAGCCGAAAGCCTCGATCAACATCTATCGAGGCTCTCGTTAGGCGGTTGGATCAAGGGCCTGATTCAGAAGGCAGTACTCCTTGATACGGCTCGCATTGTGAGGAGGTTCCTGTCTCTGGAGCCCTAACCACCGGTAGCTTGGACCCTGCTCCCGACACCGGCGGACAACTATTTTTTTATATTTTTAAATGTTTTTTATACTTACTTTTATTTATTAAGAAATATTTAAAAATACAATAAAATAAGATTTGTAAATTAATAAAGGAGATAATAATAATACTCAAATGGACTCAGACCGAACTCGACGCCCTGGATAGAAGAGTCCGTACACTACTGACCGCAAACCGGATGCATCACCCACGATCATCGGTAATGAGACTGTATATCCCGCGGAAGTGCGGGGGTCGAGGCTTTTTAAATGCGAAAACCCTCCACAACCGCGAGGTGTGCAGTCTCAGGGAATATTTTTTAAAAACCGAAGTGGGTATGCACCGTGATGTGGTCGCAGTGGACAAGGGGCTCACCCCGCTATCCATGGCTAAAGAGAACTGGCGCAAACCTGTAGTACTTTCTACTGATGACCGCAAGAAGGTATGGCAAAGCAAGGAGCTTCACGGGCGCTTCTATCGGGCTCTTCATGAGCCCGGTGTAGACTTCTTAGCGTCCGTATCCTGGCTACGTTTTGGTGACCTTTTCGGGGAAACTGAAGGTTTTGTCTGTGCAATTATGGACGAAGTTATCTTAACGAATAACTACCGGAGACATATTATGAAGGACGGGACGGTTGACGTGTGTCGGGCATGCCACCGTCCGGGTGAGTCTATCAGACATATTATCTCTGGTTGTTCTCGTCTGGCTAACGGCGAGTACTTGCACAGGCATAACCAAGTAGCTAGGATTATTCACCAGCAACTTGCTTTGAAATATAAACTTGTGGATTCTGAGGTACCGTATTACAAGTATGTGCCCGACCCAGTTCTTGAAAATGACCATGTCACATTGTACTGGGATCGGTCTATCATTACTGACAGGACTATTGTTGCCAATAAGCCTGATATAGTGGTGATAGACCGATTAGCGCGCCGCACAATGATTGTCGATGTTACCATTCCACATGACGGGAACCTCGTGAAAGCTGAGAAAGAGAAACAAATTAAATATCTCGACTTAGCTCACGAGGTTGTTGACATGTGGAATGTGAGCTCGGCTATCATTGTGCCGATTGTCGTATCGGCCAATGGACTGATAGCCGAAAGCCTCGATCAACATCTATCGAGGCTCTCGTTAGGCGGTTGGATCAAGGGCCTGATTCAGAAGGCAGTACTCCTTGATACGGCTCGCATTGTGATGAGGTTCCTGTCTCTGGAGCCCTAACCACCGGTAGCTTGGACCCTGCTCCCGACACCGGCGGACAACTATTTTTTTATATTTTTAAATGTTTTTTATACTTACTTTTATTTATTAAGAAATATTTAAAAATACAATAAAATAAGATTTGTAAATGAATAAAGGAGATAATAATAATAATCGTTTATTTCAGGCATTAGCACCCATAAAATTAAAATTGAAAACTTACACTAAAAATAAAATAAAATAAAACTTATACTAAATACATAAACATTAAAATTTCACACCAGAGAAGCCAAAACGAAAGAGGTACAATTATTTTGTCAATTATTTTGGTAATTAATTATATTATTACTTCTATTTATAATAATAAGTCCATGCTGGAAACCTATCAGGGGGCTTACCATCACCTCTTAAAGCAAGGCAGAAGTTGAACTGCACTACTTTTTTGTATGACGTCTTAGTACAAAAAAGTAGTGCAGTTAAACTTCGTGATAGTAAGCCCCCAGGGACAAAAAGTGAAAGATATACTGGGCGATCTGTACTTGAAACAATTTTCATTTTTAATCTGTTGTACCAGTTGTACATATACATGCTCTGTGTACATATTTTCTTCAATTTTGTGTTCTCGAGTCGTCCAAATGTCGGAATAAAAAATAAAACAAATTTTTACACGTAAAACAGACATTATTGTCGTCAGATTAACAACAATTTCAAGTGAAGTTCTAATTAAATATTCCTAGTGATTTGTGCTTCAAGTTTCGGTGTGACTTTAGCTATTTTCGAGATGTTTTATTACGACGGAGGCATTGAGTCGCAATAATTGTAAATATTTGCCAAATCTGCTGTTTGCTGTGTGCGGAGCTCTAACCGAAGAAGTGCGAGGTAAAGACTATTGTTTTTAAAACCGCCATCCGACCTTGAATCTGGTCGGATCTAGAAAGGCTAGTCATATGTGCTGTGCTTTAGAAGTTGGCCGTGTATCATCTGACGCACTGTCTAGCTACATAACATTTAGTGTAATGTAGGTATAATATATACCTACTGGTAATTAATCTGTTATGTTTGCTTTTATGGCTTAATTTGATTTGATAACAACTTGTAACAGTCCAAAATCGAGAATGTAACAATATTGTATGTGTTTTTGGTCAACACCAGTCAGTTTTCAAAATCAAATGGAAAGTTTGTTTATGCATTATTCAGAAGCATGTAAACTATCATACTCTGGTAAATTCAGCCTGAGCTTGCTCTCTAAACAATAATTTACCAAAACATAAT
Organism: Oligia latruncula; assembly: GCA_948474745.1. Classification (NCBI taxonomy): domain Eukaryota; kingdom Metazoa; phylum Arthropoda; class Insecta; order Lepidoptera; family Noctuidae; genus Oligia; species Oligia latruncula. The sequence goes on along the minus strand of OX419693.1, from coordinate 14,341,526 downwards.
TGTGCAAAGAGTAACAAGTCAACACAGCTGGCTTGCTTCACAGTGAGTAACAGGGTCCATAATTGTTTGTATTATTTTTTTATTTACCACCTGTATTGTACACTAAGGATTGCAATAAACAATTGATTTGATTTTGAGAATAATATAATTTTATAAAATAATTATGTATTTATGAATATATCACTTTTTTTAAGTCATATAAATAAAATTAAGATCTTACATGTTTTGCCATGGACAATATACAAATACTTAAACATGAACCCCTATATTCATAAATGTTGCTTAAAGATAGGTAGTGATCAGCAACTGTTTAACCATAATTTTTTGACATTTAAACATCACTTAACTTTAATCACTGTTTTTAGATAAACACTGTAAATTTAAAAAAAAACAGTAAGTATACTATACATTTTGTAGTTATTAATTTTATTACTAAAATTATTACTCCAGAACTACAAATTCTAACAAAAACTGTAAATACAAGGTGATTGCATAAAGAATTCCTAATAGATTTATTCGAGGCATGTAAAATTTAAAACAAAATTGAGGCATATAAAATTTTAACTTTCGATGAGATTTAAATTTAATTATCTTGTGAGACTGCCCCAGTTGAAAACAGGAATGTCTTCTTTGAGGCAAACATCTTTATTTTCACCCTATAACCAAATTATTAAAATTAAATCTTTTCAATGAAATGGAAATTAAATTATCTTGTGAGACTGCAACCACAGTTAAAAATTAAAAACAGAAATGTCTTCTTTAGGCAAACATCCCTCACCACCTCCCACCTTCACCTTTATCTCAATTATTGAATAGACAGTGCCATGACATATTTTTCACAAATCTCACAGCATCCTCATTCTCAGTTTTAGATAAGTCAGGATATAATTTTGTTATGTTTATTAATTAATTAGGTATTCATTGTTATTTACTTAAGTACATATTATTTTAATTCTAAATAAAAACCCCATTAAGGCGAAAGCGCCAGGGTAGCCCGCGAAATTCTTTTTTTTTTAGGTTTTTTGCAATTTGCTGGTCAGTATTAAGTTGTACGTTGATTAAAATATGATTCACGGCCGTAACAAATATGTATTTACAGAATTATTATCATTAAAGTCATCAACACAACTCTCTAAGACCATGTAATCCCCAAGAATGACTATTTCATGAAATCTTGACATTTGGGGATTACATGGTCTTAGAGAGTTGTGTTGATGACTTTAATGATTATAATTCTGTAAATACTTATTTGTTATGACCGCGAATCATATTTTAATCAATGTACAACTTAATACTGACCAGCAAATTGCAAAAAACGTAAGAAAATTTGAATTTCGCGGGCCACCTTAGAGCTTCCCCCTTAAATACAAAAAAATGGATTATCAACTCTTTATTGCTCAGTACTTTGTTTTTATCCATAGGCTGCACTAATCTGTAATTCAAGTCACAGTACATAATAAGGCATACTGTATTTTGGAGTATGCATTGCAGCTTTGTGCCGCTGCAGCAGAAACATATTTATTAACAAGCCAAAAGGTGTAATTAACAAATCATTATACCTTATAAAAATCACGACAATACTATTGCAACACGTCATCATCCTTTACTTGTGTCTAGAGACCGACCGCAAACGAAAACTGAATTCGGCTTGATTTATGTTCACCAAAAGAGCTCATCATTCTCCTGCCCTTATCCCAATTTATTTGTGGTCGGCGCAACATGTCTTTTTCTTCCATACTTCTCTATTAGTCGTCATCTCGGTAGTCACCCCCTTTCTAACCATATCATCATTCACTCATTCCATCCATCGTTTCTTTGGTCTTCCCCTACTCTTATAACCATCGATATCCTTACTCAAAACTCTCCTCACGACATTTTCCTCATTTCTCCGTAACACATGCCCATACCATGACAGCCGATTCCCACACAACTTTTCAGTTACCGGTGCCACTTTCAAACTTCCTCTTATGTACCTACTCATTTCTTATTCTATCCATTCGTTCATCAGAAGAGCTAATAGAAAAAAAAATTGTAGATAGATAACGTAGGTATTTATGGCTGGTCTCTGTAAAGTTTCCTAAACAAAAAAAAACACTGGCACTCCGGCAGTGCCGACAGAAGTGAAAACAAAACACAAACAGAATACTCATTGACTTATCGGATATACATTAAAACCGAGTAGGTACATCCCGAGGACAGCCGAACACATCCGAAGTGGGTATTTTTTGAGTCGTCTTATAAACAAAACACGCGCGGTGTCGCTTACGGTAACAGTGTCGCGAGTTCAATGGTTTTTTCTCCATCACAAAAAATGTCCAACGCTCCTAAAGAAGTTATCACTTCAATAAGTACATGTATGTTGTCCAGGTGCCTCACAATGATGATGATCGACGGTGTCGGTGATGAAGTCGTGCAATTTGTGGTCGTGCTACTTGTGGTGGTGGTGGCGGCTTTAGCATGGTGGTCCACCAACGCGCGGCCGAATCGATACGGAACTGTGCTGGTCGTGCGCTCCAGACCACTACAGCCTGTCACCGTCAGCATTCGCACCAGTAAGCATCTACTTATTCCATTTTACAGGTCTATAAATACTCTTTGCATGCTCAAAAGATAATCTCAAATTGTAATCTGAATGGTCTTCATATGACCTGACGAAAATTACGTCTGGACTGTAACCTCTGAGTTTAGTGTCGGTGTTTCTTTTCAGAGCAGTTCGGTAGGAAACACCAACCTTATGAAGTTTTAAAACTCAATTTATCTTTGATATGCTAAAGTGTTTTTTAAAACCAATTTACTGAAATAGAGATTATTCATCATGGTAGGCAACATTAGGTGAAGTTAGCAGTACGAATAGCACCCTATTTGCGTAACACGCTTTCAATCACAGTCCGAACCATTTTGAAGGAAATTGCTAATCCATTAACTTCATATGTTCAATAAAAACTTTATTAACCTTTTGAACGCCAGAGCTTAAAAAAAAAACCGGGCACGAGCGAGTCGGACTCGCGCACCGAGGGTTCCGTACCATTATATGTTTTTAAATTTTCATCGGCGAGGCCTATACCTATTCATCAGAGAATTTTAACACTGTGCACTGCGGTGTAGAATATTGCAGTTTTATGTCAGCGCCATCTCTTGACCGATAGTGGACCTAATGTAACTTTTGTTGATGATTTCTGAAAAAGTGTGCTATTTAGAGACTTCGTTTTATTTTTCCTGTAATCTTTACATAAACTTCTATCACATAGAATAATTTCGGTATTTTTTTTTACATTTTTCATCAAAAGTCGAAAACTGTGAGGCCTGAAAAAAAAGAAAAAATGTTTGAGAATGTGCAAACTGCGCTCTTTCATATGATACCCCACATGCCTTAGTAGCCCCACTTCGAATTTTTTAGACCCTGTGCCTCTCCTGATCCTTTCAGTCCCTGTTGCAAAAAATGTACATATATTTTTATTTCTTTCTTATTTGCAAAATAGTTAGGCAAACGTCATCTAAAACTATTCCAAATTTCAAGTTGATAGCATTAGTAGTTCTTGAGATATCCAGCTGTGACAGACAGACTTAGTCTCACTATAAGAGTTCCGTTTTTACCATTTTGGTACGGAACCCTCTGCTCAACAACGTAAATAACGCAATGAATGTTGTTGAACTGTCAAAATAAAAGCCATTGCTACTGAAAGTGTGGAACGCAATTACCTCTCAGGAGCTCTTACAAGCAATTTCGGCACCTACAAATTCTTTAAAAAAGTTAACACAAAATCGCTCTCCATGATGAGATACCAGTGTCTATCGTCAGTATATTTATTCATAGAAACTTCTTTCTTTATAATTATAATTTTTATTTATATAAGAAGTTGTTGGTGATAAATAAAAAATTTAATAAATGATTGCAGTCTCATACTCTACTCTGACGTCAATTGACAAACAATTTATGTTAAGCTAGATAAGTAATTTACAGAGCTTGTTCTAAAACATATTTATTGTTTACAGGATCCAATTTAATGATAACAGCTGCTCCAACAACCACGTTCATTCAACCTCCCACTTCTGAAACTGCAAGTATGTTAATAATAATTATTACTTTTTTTGTACAAATATGGATTTACTTATGTCTGACTTTAATATTATTGAGACTGCCTCATTTGTCTAGTCGTTTCGCTCTCTTTACACCGCTGCCGACCCCTGGAACAAAGGCGTGACGTGATGTTGTTTTATTAATTTAAAGGGATGCACTAAGGTAGTCCGCGAATTTCATTTAGAAATCTGTAAACAATCCGTCATTTAGTCTTTTCTTCCGTCGACAAAATCCGTTTCTATGGTGGTCATGCTACGCGTGTAGTGTCAAGTTGTATGTTGATTAAAATATAATTCGCGGCCGTAACAAATATGACACATAATTACAAAATTATAATCATTAGAATTAGCAATACATCTCTTGAGTTAAAATTGGCCTAAAATCAATCGGGTTTTTATAATAATCGGTTCAGTGGTGTATATGCGTGAAAAGTAACCTACGGACATGTTACTTTCGCATTTCATCATCATTTTCTTGCCCTTCACCCAATATATCTAGCGTCGGTGCATTATCATCTTCTTCCATACCTAACCCTTTATTATTCCTCATCACAGTAGTCACCCCCCCGTAATTTCTAGCCGTGTCATCTTTCACAAAGTCCACCCATCGTTTCTTGAGTCAGATTTCGCATTTATAATATTACTAGCTTCTGCTCGCGGCTTCGCCCGCGAGTAATGTCGATAAAAACTATTCTATGTCCTTGCCGGGATGCAATCTATCTCTCTGGCAAATTTTATCGAAATCCGTTCAGTGGTTTAGGCGTAAAAAGGTAACATACAGACAGACAGAGTTACTTTCGAATTTATAATATTAGTATGGATAATGGATTCTATAACAGTATTCACTAAATACTATTCAGCAAATAGGTATGACAATGTGCCATGTCATAATAATAATAATGAATGTAGATGACGTAGCCTGCGCCTGAGCATTGTAATTCATAGGTATTTATTAAACAAGTACAAGGCAGCATAGACAAGACAGTATCTACCTGTGGTGTTACACGTTGTTATGTGCTATAGCATAACTTGTGAGTGTTCAACAGCCAGCCAGTCAGTTGCGACAAAAATTAGTGCATCTGTACAAATAAATTAAAAATTGAAATGTCTGTTTGTAATGTATGCTAATTACTAAATGAATATGAAATTATATACAACACATTTTTTTGTGTCTGGCTGTGTTCCGACTCCGGCTAATCTCCGAAACGGCTGGGCCGATTTTGACGGGACTTTCACTGACAAATAGCTGATGGTTTATAGAGTCATTTAGGCTTATTTACTCTATTTTAGAAAAATAATTAAGTAGGGTTCCGCGCAAAAAAATTAAAACCCATGAAATCCAATTAGTTTTTCGACATGCACGCGAGCGAATTCGCGGGCACAGCTAGAATTACAAAAAAACTATAGCAGTAGATAGATACAGGTAAAGATGGTAAGGGGTAAAGGGGTTTTACAAACTTGTTCGTAATAATTCGGGACGCTGGGCTCCAAAATCAAATATTTATTTATTGAAATGTACAGAAGCCAAGCACATCAAGCTACCCGAAACTGTCAAATTTTCCCAATCAACCTTGTACCTAATGCTTTAGCGATAAAGTTGAAAATCTATTAAAGACATTTGACAGATTGTAGTAGGTTGATGTCCTGGCGTCTGGACCTAATGCTTTAGCGATAAAGTTGAAAATCTATTAAAGAAATTTGACAGATTGTAGTAGCTTGATGTGCTGGCGTCTGTACATGCACGAGATTACGGAATAGAATCCCAAGGCAGACAGTGCAGTTTACTAACTAAAATGTGACACACATTTTAATTTGTAACAGAATATATTTTGCCGGCCGACTGTTTCGAATCATAGCACGCCTAAGTCAAGCCTGATGCCTAGAATGCTAGTTTTCTAGATATGAGGCACCAGTCCCATCGCCGGCGAGAAGCGAGTAGAGCTAGCATCTAATAAAAACTTTTTTTACAAAAAAAAACAACCGACTTCCAAAAAACACTACAAAGTGAAAAATAACTTTAATTTCGGAAGTTTGTGGCAAAAAACTAAAATACAGATCCAAAGACACCGACTTCCGAAATTAAAGTTATTTTTCACTTTGTAGTGTTTTTTGGAAGTCGGTTGTTTTTTTTTAGTAGTACATTACAGATGGTCGGGGTTATAGGGTTCCGGACCAAAATGGTAAAACGGAACCCTTATACCTTACTATCTGTCACAGCTGGATGTCTCAAGAACTACTAATGCTATCAACTTGAAATTTGGAATAGTTTTAGATGAAATAATTGAGCAAAGTTGCCCAACTATTCTATGTCGACGGAGCCCCGCTTCGCGCGGCCGCTATTTCTGTGTAAAGGGTTTAAAGTAACCTAACCTCGGGGTGCCCTTCGCTCGCTCTTGCATCATATGTCGACGGAGCCCCGTTTTGGGGGGCCCCTATTTCTGTGCAAAGGGTTTAAAGTAACCTAATCAAACCTATCCTCGGGTGCCCTTCGCTCGCCCTTGCATCCTACGTCGCCTATTGTGTTCGTTGAGTTCGGGTGCAATACATTTCGAAACCAGTCCCGAAGTTTATTTTATAATATTAATATGTGTAATGATTTTATTCTAAACGTTGTTTTATGAAATAAAATGTAAAAATAATGAATATTTATTTGTCAAATAATACGTTATTAAATAAAAGTTTATCGGATAATTATTTTGCTAAGTGAATTATTTGGTAAATTTGTTGTTGTATAATGATGAAATGACAAATGTTTTTGCCAATCGTTGCTTGTCAAGTAAAAATTTATGAATTAATTTTTGGTGAACTGACCGGTCACCGAAGAAAGGCGCCTTAGGCTCGTCCTCTTATCTTCGCTAGATAGGCGTTTCTTTGCATTAGCCAGTGCAGTGGTTATGCAGAGAGCTGCGGTTTCTATATTTTTTGGGTCCTTAATTTCTGACTGTAGCCAGGTTTCCTTGACTGTAGGTACAGTCAGAGAAATTAATTGTTAATTTAACACTTTAACACTGCAAATTGACGTAGTGTGTCAAACACTACGTCAATTTGCAGTGTTATAGCCATTCCATAGAACCGTCAAAAGAAGACAGTTGTGATTTGTATTTACTGAGAATTATGTTGGTACTCAATTTTCTTAAAAATATATTTCCCTGGCTTTAAAATAAAATTTATATTCAAGACTTATAAAAACGAAAACACTCAGGACACGTGTAGCACCAAGACAATTAAACGGATATACTTACATTGCCATTGACCACATCGGCATTGCTCTCCAAAAAGGTAGAGTTCACACGCATCCGCAATACCTATTGAAAAAATTCGTACAAACGTGGAATAGACTACGAAGTTATGCTAAATCGTCGTTGTCTTGATTATAATGACTTTTTTTATCAGTAGTCTATACCTTGAACTCGCTGTGAATGGTCATGTGCGTTTAACAAGCATAATCATTGTCTTCTAACTAATCGATTTGACAAAAAAAAAAATCTTATTTGCAAAATAGTTGGGCAAACGTCATCTGAAACTATTTCAAGTTGATAGCATTAGTAGTTTTTGAGATATCCAGCTGTGGCATACAGACAGACAGACAGACTGAGTCACCATAAGGGTTCCGTTTTACCATTTTCGTACGGAACCCTGAAAACGGGTGAAATTGTAGTACCTACTGTCCTATACAGTCTGCCAAAGTTCAATTAGATTGCGATCGATCGATGATTGAAATCCATCGGGTAATTGCGTAACATACCAACAATAGCAATGGCTTTCATTTTGACAGTTTAACAACATTCATTGCGTTATTTACGTTGTTGAGCAGACAAATTTTTCGAATTTATGAAGCAATAGATTAGCTATACCCTTTAAAATCATTCAGATTGTGATTGATCGTGTGTTACGCTATTAGGTTGCAACCTAATTCACGCTGGATCGATTTGAAGGTCGAAGTTTCCGTCACGAGAAGATGTAATTTTTTAAACACACATTCAGGGGTTCGCAACCCTGGGATCAAATAAAAAAAAAGTTTTGTAATGATTTTTATATAGGCATATAATTATGTTAACACACATCTAATTACTTTCGTCACACGATTCAAAGTAATCGGCATTCTGCAGCATCGACAGCGTCAACGTGAACTTACTTCGAAATGGCGGCCCAAATGTTTACGTTTCATGGGTCAGACAGACGCCTTCCAGTACCACAAAATATTAGACGACAGCGCTTTATATCGCTAAAATATAACCCGACCAAGTGAAATTGTTCGTTAGTTACATATTACACGTACATTAGTAGGTACGCTTTAAGTTGTTGAATATGGGATTATTTGTTCTGATTGAATTGTCGCTACGTAACTTAGTAGAAGTTCTTTATTTACAAAATTTATAGCTTCTCGTGACGGGGACTTTAAATGCATCTCTCGTTGAGAAATGCAGGCGTGATGTTATATTATGTATCATTATTGTGCAGTTGCCAGTACTACAGAGACGACTGAAGAAAGCAACACGAGCCTGATTCCCGTGCAAGAGATGGATAGCATAGTAGACGCTGATATGGCCATGCTGGACAATAATCGGATGCATTTCTATAGGAGAATTGATGGTAAGTTTGTTTTGAATGATTAAACATATAGAAATTAACATTCAAACCGTAACTTTTACAGCCAAGCATCGTTGCTGTTTCATTTTGCAGGGTATGCGTTAGCAGACTTTTTTGATAATTAAAATAAATTAACATTGAAATCTATCTTTCGAATTTTGATTAGGCCGTCGGGCTCGTATCGGCCGACTAAGGGCTGATTTTTCAATCATCTGATAACTTTATTCGAGGAATAATTTTGAAATTTTGACAGTTGTTTCATACAAAAACTGTCAAACGTCAATTTTATTCCTCGAATAAAAATTATCTGGCGATATATAATGATATCTAACTTAAAATATGCAATAAAAAGTTATGCAAATCATCGTAAAAGTGCCAAATCATATTAAAAAAAGTAGATGTTCATGTTACTATTTAAAACAAACATCTTTGCAGTGCAGTTTTCTTAATAATACTTTACAAGTAGTTCTAAATGGACGAAACGTTTTCCATATACATATTACATACTTACGTAAGCAATCTAATATCTAAAGGTAGGGCTTATAAGGAAAATCTTGGATTATAAATACTGTATGCTTTATCTTCCTGTGTTTTTGTACAGACGCCAGCACATCAAGCTACTACAATCTGTCAAATTTCTCTAATAGATTTCAACTTTATCGCTAAAGCGTAGGGTTCAAAGTTGATTGGGAAAATTTTACAGTTTCGAGTAGCTTGATGTGCTGGCGTCTGTACATCATTTGGTTCTAAAGCCAAAAATAGTTTTTACCTGTTAAAGTGGATAACCGGTTTAAGGTCATAGCACACTTATCAAAACGGAAAGGGATCGGCACCGTATCGCCTTTCGCCTCGCCGTCAAACAGGCGTTAACCTAAGGTAAGCACGTAACCAAAGCGGATCAGAAGCTCCGATACGTCGACTCGGCTACGGCTCGGCGACGCCGCGCATACGGCTTGCCGACAGCTGGTTGATGATGCAGCAGGCAGGCGGGAGGGGTGAGAGGGGCAAGGGTACACGTAAGCTCAGGTACGGAGAGACGTAAGCGCGGGGACGACGAGCCGTAACGCACCGCACGCGCGCGCGGTTACGTTACGATTCCGATTAGTGTGCGTTGCAGTAGGGAGTTTCATACAAAGAATACTGAACGGCTCGAGCTGATGCGGTGCCGATCCCTTTCCAGTTTGATACGTGTGCTGTGACCTTTATATTGCAAACTTCCTAAGTGTAATAATAAAACTATAATAAGAATATAATTTGGTCATTTATATGACCATGTTGGTTAACATTATTCTTATAAGATGTTTTGTGTTCTTTTTCTTTTTGGTATGGTCACTTTAAATGTCATTTTATTTCTGTAAATTGGTTGTAATAAACCTGTTACACTTTAAAAGAATCAAACAATCTGCATGGCTTTTTCACAACGATGTTGGGGTCGGCTTCCAGTCTACTCTTTGTTAAGACTAATTGATAGACTTTGGGCTTCTGACTACCCGTAACGACTGTCAAAGATTTACGAATGACAGCAGAGTCCACGAAGGGGTCTCCATATGTAATGGATTGTCACCTATTCACGAACCGACCGCGGCGAGCGTAACCTTCGACCCGTGCGGATGTTATCATTTAGCCACGCACGAGCCACACGTCAAAATAAATAATAATATTTTAGAACTATATGAGGTCGGCTCTCAGAATAAACACTGAAACAAACTCAGATGTCACAGTCTCTTTACCCGCGACGGTATGGAGACGGTTTAAGCGTTTGGGGTGAGTGGATGCAGTGTGTGCAAACCAATGTTGCCATTTATCTCCAAACGACTAGTCCAATTTTGATGCGGTTTTCATATCTTCTCTTCTCTTTATGTGTATAATGAACCTATGCTCTTTAAAAAGTTTGAAATAAAAGCAAAATTAAAAATTTTGAAAAAACCCACGACGTATAAATGTAATTGGAAAAGGATAAAATAATTTAAAAACCCCCGACTTAATAACGAGACTAAAACAGATAAATTCATATGGAAGTCGGGGGACCGTTCTGTGGAACACCTATTTCTAAGATGTCCCCCGACTGCCATATGAATTTATCTGTTTTGCACGCATGCGTCAGCCATCGTGTAGCTCAACTTATACCTTAACTTTACTTTAAATTACTAATACCTTACATTCTTATTTCATAAAACTTAATTCTTCTTTTTCAGCTTCAAACAACATACAAAGCGCTGCAGAGTCCACAAGCGACGAGAGCGAAGTTCACGAGGAGGCCGAACCTGCCAGCAACGCGCAAATCAGAGAGATGGACAGTATCGTCAGCGCCATGGAGGCTGACGTCACTGCCGGCTGCGACTTCTTCACACGAGCCAATGGTAGGACACTTTATAATTATATTTCTCTAGACATAATAGCGACCTCTGTACGCGTAGTGGTTTTGAACCAGTCAGCAACGCTCAGATTAGAGAGATACTTATAAAGAAATATGTTTATTTGGATGAAACGAGTGGGGGGAATTATGTGCGTCACATCCACGCAAAACGGCCATCACACACGCTCCACATAGGGGTTTTTCCGTTTTTTGCAATTTGCTGATCAGTAATAAGTTGTACGTTGATTAAAATATGATTCGCGACCGTAACAAATATGTATTTACAGAATTATAGCAAACACTAGCATATATACTAGCAAACACCGCCGGTAAGTGTGAAAGCCAACGTAAATGGCTATACATAATTATATAAAAGGCACTTAGCCTCCATCGGGCATCCGTTCTGCGAGGCATGTGTCAATTGGTTTATCATTGTTTCAGAGTCGAACACCTCCACAATAAAACCGTCTGAAGCGAAAAAAGAGGACAAAAAAGAAACAAATGCCCCTTCAACAGCTGACGCAGAGAAAAAACCGGAAGCACAGCCCACAGAGGGCACTGGCGACGCGATGACGAACGAACAGGCGGAAGAGAGAGCGAGAAGGAGAATACTGATCAAACTGAAATATTTGAACGACACCTTGAAAGAGGTTGAAGGGAGTCTCGATGAGTTACTGAAGGATTTTAAATGGTTAGTAGTGATATTTTTTTACCTATTAAGTACTAACGAACGTAAAAGTGATGCGACATCGCCAAAGAAACACAAAGTAGAAACACCTATACATCTCGCCTAAAGAAATGGCAAATCCATATTTAATATTTTAACTAATAAATAAATGCGAAAGTAACTCTGTCTGTCTGTACCACAGATATACATAGACTTAGATAACGCAAGTATCACGATCTGTATGAAAACCAAGCGCGTGTGTGACGTCACAAGCACTATTTAGTGATGGGAAAATAAAATCGATTCAAAGACGTTGCGCTACCGCGTGTGGCACCCCCCACCCCCGGGGCCTAGCGCCAGCGCTCACGCTCACCCAGCCAGCAGTACACAGGACTGAGCGCGAAAGTGGCGGCTTGCGATTTTTGTACGTAAGCTGGTGCGGTTTTTGGCACGCGAAGTCTGTATGTTGAAATTTACTTTCATCTTGGTAGTACGTTCCCGTGGGATAATTTCCTAGCTCCATACAAGGCGAAGCCGCGGGCAAAAGCTTCTTATAAATAACCTCATTTCGTATTGAATAACACAATTATGTAAATGTTCAATGGAACATCTGTGATGCAATCTCACACGGGAACTCCATCTGCAGACGAAACATTTTTAACCTTTCAGGCGTCATTTCTCGACGGAGCTGACAGCAGAATGCCGCGTGCGGTTGATCTTCAACGGACGCGTATTATTGGACGACGCGGCCACGCTGAGTGCGTGCGGCTTGCATGACCGAGCTGTGGTACACTGCCTCGTGCACCCCAAGCGTACTGTTAATCAGGTGAGTGTACCCAGCAATGTATACAGTGTCATCTCCATGGACGCGTGTTATTAGACGACGCGACCTACATGACCGAGCTGTGGTTCACTGCTTCGTGCACCCCATGAGTACTGTGGCCTTAGTGTGAGTTTTTTCGACTCACGTTCGATAGCGAGCGCGTTAGAATTTTGTATAAAAAAAAATGGTGCTTGTTTTTATTTTGTAGCCTCTGATAATCAGGTGTGTGGAGCGAGCAATGTGTTAGCGGTATGAACGGACAGAACAAGATACTAGTCGCGAAAGATTGCTTTAGAAGCCTTTAGCGGTTTACCAAGTCTATACATTTGTTCGGGTCTGCTGAGAGGGCGGCAAAATCGAATACACATTGTACATACTTGTTCGAAAAAAAGTCGCTCGGGTTAGCTCGAATTGCAACAAGCCCACCCGAACATAATACGGGTAGAGACCGAATAGAGTTTGCTGGTCAGCACGAGCCGAATAAGTGTAGTAATTGTTTCGGGTCGGCTTTGTTGTCCAAGAAAAACTGCTTAACTGAATGGCCCGAACAAGTGTGTAGCATCAAACTCAAAGTCAAATCATTTATTTCAATTAAACCTTGTACAGGCACTTTTGAATTGTCAAAAATTAAATAGTCTGTCAGTTAGTCAGAAAGTTGAAGCGTAGATCTCTATGGAGAAGAACGGGCAAGAAACTCCATGGACACTCTTTTAAATCAAGATATTACAAAATCCTGGGTACATTATTCTTGTTGCTTCTATATGTGAGAACAATGTAAAATCATCTCTCAGACAGTAAGGATGTAAGCAGTGTCACTTGCCTCGGGTGCACCTAACAAATGCATAGTATCCTCGTTCTTGGAGTCTCATTTGTTTCACCATGATGATAATAAGCAACTTTCATTTTTATTTTCCTCCTAAATAGTTCGTGTAGTCATCACATCATCCAGGTTAAGTTTATTCATTATTCTCATTATAGCTGCAAAGTTCAAAGTAGTTAGTCACCACAATACAATACACAGCATTTTTTTTTTAAAAGAACCATCTACTTCCTTTCGTGAACCATCTTAGATGATAATGTTTTTTTTTTAAATTAAATTTAGGTATCGTCGAGTTCAAAGTCTTTATAAAATGAGCGAAGCGTTACCTTAAAGCATTGTTATATTACTAAAAGATTGTGTTACAAAAAAAAACCGGTCAAGTGCGAGTCGGACTCGCGAACCCAGGGTTCCGTACACATTGCTTGCCAAATTTCATGATTCTAGGTCAACGGGAAGTACCCTATAGGTCCGGAACATCGTACTTCCCGTTGACCTAGAATCATGAAAATTGGCAAAAGCAATGTCATGTAGCACAAAGTAAAGGAAAAATCCGATAACCGTAAATTTAAAAAAAATGTTTTTTCCGTGATAATTTATTTATATACCTACTTTGTACGGAATCCTCGGTGCACGAGTCCGACTTGCACTTGCCCGGTTTTTGGAAACTAAGGAGGTTAAATAGGCTAGCAAAATTAACTTCTTAAAGTTAAAAACAAGGAAATTGTCGTTTACGCTACTCTTTAAAAGTAAAAGTTAGTAGTATCATAATTTTTTTACAAGTTACGGATGAAAAATCCCGTCGGGCACACGGCTAGTATAAATAAATACCTACTTACTTTATATATAATGTTATTCCAGCAACGTGGCATCCCAGAGGAAGGCTCCGCGAACGCGACACACGAGCTGATCACAGACAGGGCGCAGCCCGAGCGCGCGTGGGACCTCGAGAACATTCTCATGACGCTCGTGTCCGTCGCACTTACCGTCGTTTGGTTCTTCAGGTTTGTATTCCGCCGGTCGATTCTGTTAAATGATTTTTTTTTATTCACAAATTATTTTTTACTATTTCTTTATTTAACTTCACGTTGAGTTTCTCTTATCTTCGAGAGCTCCTCTGTCAACCTATTACATTACAGTAGGTTTATGCAACATTTATTTATATACATGACTGCTTTGCTAAGCCAATTACAATAATGATTTACATTTTAACTAAAAGTCCAGCAGTGGACATCTTTCGGCTGAAAAATAATAATAACTAGCTACCCGCCCTTGCTTCCCTCGGTTACAACCATGCAGAGTGAGCTGGACCAGGGGTTCAAGTCTAGGACTTAATGCCCTAGTCCAGCAGCGCAATTTTTTTATCGGGAAAATTGCAATAGCAGCGGGATTTATGCGTTCCAACAAAGCATTTATTTCAATTAAACCTTGTACAGGCACTTTTGAATTGTCAAAATTAAATAGTCTGTCAAATAGAACACATTACATCTCATCTACAACATGGTACTTATAACTGATAAAATGTGGACAGTGGTACTATACACCTCTGCGGCGTAGCTGGAAAGTTTTATTGGTAGGTCTTAAACATTTACATGGAACTACTGTCCGGTTAATCAGGCTGATGAATGAATCCCGTGCTAACCACGGGTTAGCGCGCGCCGGTTATGGTTAGGCCTAAACCCAACCATAGACAAGGCTGCACATTCGTTGAAAGGCAACAATATCCCAAATTATCGTACTAAAGATTTTTTGTCTCTTTCTAGATGCGAATATTCGAACTTGTTCACGGCGAGCGCGAGCCTCGCACTGTTCGGCCTGACAGTGTTCTACAGCGTCGCGATATTCGGCCTGTATCTCTCCGACACATTCCAGTTCGACAGAAGGCCCCCACAAGCCGTGCCCGATAATTAGACCTCCCTAACGTGTGAACTTGCCCTAAGGTTTGTAAATTATAGATATGCCGCCTTTTCTATTGTGTTAAAAAGGTAGCGATTGGATTTTTGTGTAAGCGAGTAGCACGGCGGATATAGATTGTCTATGGAAAGTAAAACCTCATTTCACCATGTTTATTTATTTTTAAATATAAGTTGACGTCATAAGTGTGAGCCAGGGTGTAGTAAAATAAGCATTTGGAATACTTGGTCTGCTCGTGAATCACGATAAGCATTTATCGTAGAAATAGAATAGATCTTCCTCCTTTTATAACTATTGAAGATTTTATACCGGATAGTGTGTTGTAATTGGTATTCTTCATCTCAATGGCTTTCACAATTTTAAAGTTGAGTTAAAGCCGCCATGCTACTCGCTACAGCTGTGTTAGAGCTCTATATGCAGGTCATATTGCTGTATTATCCTTTGAAATTAGTCCCAAGCGCTTATACTTTTAGTTAAAATGTAAATCATTATTGTAATTGGCTTAGCAAAGCAGTCATGTATATAAATAAATGTTGCATAAACCTACTGTAATAAATAAAGAAATAGTAAAAAATAATTTGTGAATAAAAAAAAATCATTTGCAATAAATTACTATTATTATTGAAAGGTAAAATGTGAATATTTTGTGTTAAAAGATTTAGTTCTTACCAAAAGGTTATCAATTTCATATATTAATTGGACATGTAAGGAGTATTTAAACTTAAAATTTTGTTATTTTACACTGTAAATACATACAGCTGGTACTAAGTAAGATTTCGTAATAGTGAATGTTACAGATCGAATGCATCAATCATCTTCATTCATTGCACAAAGACAATATTGTATAGAAATAAATGAGACCCGAGTCTTTTCGTGTTGCTGAATTAAAATCGGTTTGAAGCAGAAATTGCATACGAAACCGAAAAAGAAAAAAAAAACGCCTCCGGATTTTACGGTTATTTTAATAACGGATTTCGTTCGATTTCCACACAAAATCCCTTATTTATAAATTTACCAATTTCTGTGATTGCGACAAAAATTAACCTTATTTACTTATAATTGTTTAATTATGTATCTCAGTCAGAAGGATCCCGTGTTAAAGTAAAGATAAGGTGTACTGGTCTCAAAAATTGTAAATAATGGTAATAGGTATAAACATCTGTTTTATATTTATTTAGACGTAAGTTCGGATCTTTTTTTGATTCATTTATCATCTTCATCAATATACAAAACATCTGCAAGTCAGACGTTAAATTAATATTTTTCTAGCATATATTTCCTTTCATTCTCCAAACATTTTAGTAATCATTAAAGCTTATTAAAATTCTAGTTATTATATTCGGGTACCTAACCGTTTTCTACGCTAATAAACGTTTTATTGTTATTTACTTTTAAGGACATAGATATATTAAAAGTAAATTTTAATTGAAATCTATTTTGGCTTTTATTTTTCTGAATTGGTTTCTCAGCACCTAGTAGTTGTTAAGCTTCAACTACATTTCTTGATCTTTGTAGGATGAGCACAATACGACATACAATCAATTCAATTTGCATATACGATGCATATTGCATATACGCTTGCCGCGGTTGGTCTGTGGATGGGTGACCATCTTTACATACCGTGACCCCTCCGTGTCTCGGAAAGCACGTTAAGCCGTTGGTCCCGGCTGTCATTCTTGGATCTTTGACAGTCGTTACGGGTAGTCAGAAGCCCGAAAGTCTGACAACCAGTCTTACCAAGGGGTATCGTATTATACCCAGTAACTGGGTTGTGGAGGTCAGATAGGCAGTCGCTCCATGTAAAATACTGGTATTCAGCTGCATCCGGTTAGACTGGAAGTCGACCCCAACATAGTTGGAAAAAGGCTAGGCAGATGATGATATACGATGCATATTTAGCACAAAAACCGCTCTTACCGCAACGAGATATACTGTCCAAAATACCACCCTGTACTTGTCAGCAAAACTATGAGAATTCTGTCCAAATGCACGCCGTTTTATGCGCGACTTCATTGACTCGCTCTGCCTTGTTATATTCCGTACAAGCAGCGCCCCGCGGTTACACCCGCATATTAAGAGGGCCCTTCCGCGTCTATCGTCAACGCGAGCACGGTCGAAAAGCTTGTTGTTTCATCCAACGCAATGTTTGAAAAAGAGGCAAAGCGAAAAGAAAGGGATAGCGCCTGAACGCTCGGTTGTCATTCGGTAACTACTACTCGGTTGTTGACTACGAGTAGTGAGAACGCAAAATAGTGTTCGAAAATTTCCTAAAAATTGTTCCAGGAAATACGTGTTTTTGAGTAAGCCTTACAAGTTTTTGGAAAAAATATTTGTCATTTAGAATTTCCATTACATGTGCAAGGCTTCTATCAAAATGATTTCTTTTTTTTTACAATTTATGAGTACATTATGAACGGCCAAAGTTCAGGTAAAATTTGTGAAAAAAAGCTGATTTTTGGAGGCTCATACTGAATTTGTTTCTTCAATTTTTTTATTTTTGCTTCGATAGAAGCCTAGATATGCTGCACAAGATATCTATTAATTCAAAAAAATCAAAGATGTCTTATAACGACATAATCACGCACGAGCGTTTGTATGAAAAGTACGACGGGTTGGCCGCTCTTAAGTGTCGATCCCGTGGGAATATCGGGACAAAAGACCTCGGCCTCTTAGAATGCAATAATACCGGACATGTCTTGCGTTATTTATAAATCTCTACCTACAGACCAATTTTTTTTTTTGGGAAATCATCAAATGACCCCTCCCGTTCTGGGCGGAGCGGAAAGGAGTGTCTTACTGACTAAAACCCACCCGTGATCCTTGGCCCTTTATGTTCCGGACCAGCGGTAACCCTTTCGGACAATCCCGCTGACTCGGCAGGCTTCGGCCCTGACGGGCCCCTTCAGATCATGCTGACATCTCTTTGAGGCGCGCGTGGAACACGTACGCGCCGTCCGGCACAGGCCTGGTCCTGATCAGACGGTGAGCTACCCATTACTCTCCGTCCGCGCCTACGGTGGCCGGGAGTCGTCCCGTGGCTCCCGACGCCCGGAGCGTCTCCCGCGGCGGCTCTCTCCCTTATCCATCCCACCATCTCCTTCGCTAGCATGACTGCTTCGCAGAAGGAGGTAACTGCCTCCGCTCCCTCTCGCTCCGGACCATGGCTTGCATCAGGGCCGAACGCGAGGTCGCCGCCGCTGCCTATCGCCTCTACGAGGAAACGGCGGTGCTCCGCCCAAGCGGGGCAGACCTCCGCCGTGTCCTCTGGGCGATCCTGGCAATGGTGACACCCGGGCGTTTCCTCCCGCCTGATGATGTGCAGGAACCTCCCGAAACATCCGTGTCCGGTGAGGACCTGCGTCAGGCGTTAGATGAGGGCGCCGTGGCGCCTCTCTAGCGACTCCCCAAAGACGGGTCTTATCGCCACTGTCGTGGCGTGCCTTGCGCTGGGTTGCGAGTCGCTCTTTCCATGCCGCCATGAGATCGCACCAGAGGTCCGTCCGCTCCGCTGCGATTTGTCGCGGAAGCAGAGTTTCCCCCCGGCCTAGTGCCTCCGCGCGACACTCATACAGGCGCACGAGGACTATCGCCTCCAGATCCCATGGCGGCAGTCCGGCAAGGAGGCTTGTCGCCTCGCCCGAGATCGTGCGGTAGCCCCGGATGATCCTTACGGCTACCACCTTCTGGGACGCGTTCAGGTAGTGGGGCCCCGTATAGGGCCATGGACCGCACGACCCAGGTATTTTATCGTTGTCTCGACGCCGATTTGAGGCTCCTACCGTTAGTTGGTGTTTTGCAAATAATCCTGTATAGTAAACGTTATTCCTAATGAAAACTTTAATTTATTTCAGAAATTGATTTCTTAGATCGATATACCTAGTAGGAGTTTTAGAGAGTAAAAATTGAAACAAAATCTTGTCAAATTACCCCCTGCATAAGAACTACTTTGTTGTAGGCGACTGATTCCGACTAATTGGCGACAAAATATGGGAGAAAACATCTTCGGTAGGTGCCCTAGATTTTGAGATATAAATGTGGCCCTGCTGGGGAGACTCCAGATCGGCCACCTACAAACCCTTATATCTTTTGAACCAGTGTCCGAAAAAAATTCGTGTCACTGACTCTAGCAGAGCCACCATCAGGGATTTTAATTTTGATAACAAAAAATTAGTCGCTAATTATACGAAATTTGTCGCCAAATCACAGAATTCGTCGGTCACTGGTTCAAAAGATATCAAGGGTTTATAGGTGGCCGATCTGGAGAGTCTCCCCAGCAGGGCCACATTTATATCTCAAAATCTAGGGCACCTACCGAAGATGTTTTCTCCCATATTTTGTCGCCAATTAGTCGGAATCAGTCGCCTACAACAAAGTAGTTCTTATGCAGGGGGTAACTTTGCACCGTAATTTCTCTTCACAGATTTGTCATTTATTATTCAACTAGCTGACCCGGCAAACGTTGTTTTGCTCCTACACTACTCCTACCCTACTCCCACACTACTCCTACACTACTCCTACCCTACCCTACTCCTACCCTACTCCTACACTACTCCTACCCTACTTCTACCCTACCCTACCCTACTCCTACCCTACTTCTACCCTACCCTACTCCTACACTACTCCTACCCTACTCCTACCCTACTTCTACCCTACTCCTACTATAAAAAAAAAAAAAATACAAAAAAAAAAAGTATCCTATGTCCGTCTCCTGGCTCTAAGCTACCTCCCCACCAAATTTCAGCCAAATCGGTTCAGCCGTTCTCGAGTTATAAGTGGTGTAACTAACAGACTTTCTTTTATATTATAGATGGAGCATAATTTTATTTAGTCATTTTTATTTGCTCCGAAATTTTCACCTCGAAGAGCGATGCATTTCTATCACACACAGAAAAACTAAAAAACCCGACTGCGGTAAAAAAAATTAGTTTAAAAAAACTGAAAAGCTAAAAACAAGGCCATTTTAAATTAAATAAAAGTTGGAAGCAGGCGGGACCCATACCATTTTTTTATTATATTTTCAAACTCAAATGGGTCCCGCCTGCTTCCAACTTTTATTTAATTTAAAATGGCCTTGTTTTTAGCTTTTCAGTTTTTTTTAAACTAATTTTTTTTACCGCAGTCGGGTTTTTTAGTTTTTTTAATTACTTGTTTTTTATTTCCAGCTTTTTAGTTTACAAATTTGAAAGATTTTGCAGACGATTTACTTATGTATTAATTATTAGCTGACCCGTAAAGTCACTCAACAGGGAACAAGAAATAATTATTTTATTTAACGTGTTTTTTACGATTTGTCACTTCGAATTACTTTTAACCATATAAGTTGTATATATTTTTGTAATCACCGTTTAAAACCCTTAATTTTGATAGTTCACTCGATGGTATTAGAAGAAAAAAAAAATTTGAACTCCACAATATGGCACCCTAAATCCGCCATTTTACTTTGTTTTTTAATGTAGCCAGTGACACTCGCGCTACCAAGACAAATCTAAAGACGTATAATTTATCCAAATCCGTTCATTCGTTTAGAAGTTACGAGGGAACAAAGAAACGGACATACATACAGGTCAAACACATAACCCTCCTTTTGGGCTTCGGGCTGACTTTGACATCTGTCAACGCTGGTGTTGCTAGATTATGAACAATATTTTTAGATACAAATATTGGATTCTACTAAATAATAGAGTATCAGTACGTAAAATCAGATTAATAATTTTTCGGAAGTGGAGCATTTTTACCACCTTGGGAGCAAAGTAGGGCCAGATTACAGGCATCCCGGATTGAGTGAAGTAGTTAGGAAAACAAAGATTATGGAAAAATAATAAATTAAGAAAACAACAAAAATTTATTAATAAAAATTTTATTTGGCCAAGTTTCAATATTTTGTATTCCCTCCCCTCGCCCTATAACTGCTCGAAGAAGGTTCTTCATTAACCTAATCAGCTTCTGAATCGATTCTTGCGGGATACCTTCCCACTCCTCTATCAAAGCCGATTTCAGCTCATTCACACTTGAAGGAGCAGGATTTCTGGAACGAACCCTCCTCTTCAGTTCATCCCTACACGCGGTCAATGGAATTCAAGTCCGGGTTGAGCCTGAGCGCTGGCCAGTCCAATGTGGCGATACCGACTTCTTCGAGGTATTCGGTTGTGGCACGGGAAGTGTGACAACGAGCGTTATCCTGCACAAGGAGGAATACCGACATATCCCGCATAAGGAAATGTAGCGGTCTGAAGTTAGACCGCCTCCTCGTCCCCCGCCAGGCACGAAAACAAGCTCCATCAAAAGAAATGCCGGCCGACATCATAGGGCTCTTGAAATATGGGTTTAATTTAAATGCATGTGGCGTGCATTTCAAGTTTACAGTATAGCCTTTAAAATGGTATCATTTTCATTAATTTTCAATCGTTATTTAGTCTTAAAGATCGCTCGGAACAAGTAAGAAGTAGGTGATTCCATTTGCTTGGGAGTGTAGTTTCAGTAGGAATATAGGTACCTGTAGAAAGAAAATTATTTGTTAAATAACGTTTACAAATCGATTATGATCATGCTAAACTAGCATAATAATATTTGTTTCTCGCCGGATTGAGGTTTACCGAAAATGCAAATAACAGTAACCTCACCTAGACAAGATTTTAATCTTTCCAAATTCGTTTTCTTGATAACACAAACTAACAAGCTATCTTAAACGGCTTTGGATTGTTTAAAATTACTACATAAACCAAAATAATAATCACCTAAAAAAATCCAACCAGCATTGTAGCGCCGCAGGTGCATCTGTGAAAATAAAAATCTTATTGAAATATAATTTCCAATAACAATGTTTGTTTAAAAAATATTTGGTCATGTTCAGCCATCCAAGGAAGTTTAAAATGCGTGGTAATCAGGTTTGCGCATTCATCAAGCATTGTATCATCATTCAAATTTCGATATTTTTTTATCTTTTTTTTCCAATCAATATACAAAATATAATAGTTCCATGTCAGGATAAATGGGGAGATTTTTGTATGCATACATTTAGTATTGGACATACAGATTTTAAATACAGAGTTATTTCAGGGAATAAATAAAATACTTGGGAAATAAATAATGAATGCTATGTTTAGGAGAATGAGGTAACACACTTTGGTCTCATTCCAAACATGCACAAACTTCAGCTCTTGTTTCGAGCATATAAAAATGTGATTGGTCAAATTTGCATAGGGGTCAATCTAATCAGGCAATATTTTGGAAACTTTGGTGATAATTACCTTTTGGCAAGAGTTCTGTTCTGCTTGTGTTTGTTTATAATCCAGTTGATCTCTGAATCCCTGCTGATACCCTGAAAAGCAGAAGGATCATGGTTAGGTATTTCATTTCTGAAATAAGTGTAATGTTATTTATAGCATTTGTATCAGATAAAATGGTAGGTGAAGATTCAGCAAAACCTTTCAGATTGGTGCATGACATAAAGTTCATCATTTGAGTACTTTATTGTGGTAATAATTGGAGAAAGGTAACAGACTGGTCTCCAAAAATATGCACAAATTCAGCTCTTGTTTGGAGCATAAAACAAAATGTGATTGGTCTTTGTCAGGCCAACAATACAAAAAAATATTTACAAGCTTCACTGATATTTACCTATTGAGAAGATTTCCAAAAGAGAAGAATTCCAGCAGCACAACTATAACAATAAAACTGTATGAGTATATTGGCTCCATAGTAAAATCATAACAAAACACCAATGAAATCAATACTTACACTTTATAAACTGGCATATTAGGGTGACTTTAAAATGAGCAAAATAAAAAGTAGTATTTGTAAAGTAAAATTTTATTTGACACTGGCTTTCCATCCGAGATAATAAAAAAATCAAATAGAAAGTCAATGCCTTGTCTGATGCAACATTTATCGCTTGCGGTGGAGCTGCAGTGTGTTGCGGCGGATCCAGGTGGCACGACGAGAACCTCCCTTGGTCTGTGAGAAGCGATGACCCTTGCCAAGACCACGGGAACTGCGGCCAGCAGATGTGAGACCACGCATCTCACGGTGCTTGTGGACAGCATTTACTATCCAGTTGATCTTGGGATCCCTCCGAATAGCCTGAGAAACAAAGAACATAGATTAGTTTATTGTTCAGAAAGGCTGTGTTGTTAATTAATTATGTATGGATCAGATTAAAATGGTAGGTGAAGATTCAGCAAAACCTTTCAGATTGGTGCATGACAAAATGTTCATCATTTGAGTATTCTTGTAAAGGATTGTAAAGGAATGGGTCAAGCCAATTGACTGAACAATTACCTTGTGTGAGGGGTCAACAAGGATGACTTCAAAGTATTTGTATGAAGAGTCCTGAGCCACCCAGTAGGAGTTAAGCACACGCAGACCTCCACAACGACGACCAACACGTTCCTGTGAGCAAAACGGAGATTACCATCACAAGAAAGTATAATATTATTGATTAGGGTAGTAGTAACAATGTTTATTGTTGCCTTGTGGCTTTTAATGAGGTTTTCTTTGCCAATTTTAAAAGAACCATGGAAACAATGGATGAAGAGCATTTTAGAAAGAGTATCTTGCTTGAACTCTGACTCTAGATGCTGCAAAATTTGACATGCTTTAAAAAGAAGACCACAACCCCTATGATCTTATTTTGATAAGAGAACTTATTTGGGTCATTAGGGAACTAGGGGCTTTAATCCCCCTATCTGTGCCTAACCTATAAATCAACACAATCATGAATATTTTTAAGAATGAAAACTTACCTCAGCAATGGACTGTAGGTTGCGTGTAGGCTTAAGCTGGTTCACACCCTGGCTCTTGGGCTTACCGTAGGTGGCACCCTTGGGCACGGGGCGCTTGCGGCCACCACGACGCACACGGATTCTGAACACAACGAATCCTGGAAACACAGATCACATCAGTAACCTGCCTAGTTAAAACACCACGTGTGGTGTTATCAACAAATGAGCCGGTCAAAAAGTTACATTTCTTACCCTGCTTGGCGCGGTATCCCAGCCTCCTTGCCTTGTCAGGCCTAGTAGGCCTAGGGGCGCGATGCATACGAGTCAACTGACGGTACTGCCATACTCTGACACGCAAGAGGAATCGCATCACATCGCTCAGTTTTTTTCTGTACAATTCTTGGATATATCTGTACGCTCCCATCTTGGACAGGTGCCTGTGGCAGACCTAGCAACAAAATCAATACATATTGATCAGAAGTCACATCATCGGTCTGGCCACAAATAGAGCGATTCTACACCCATCATGTATGCCATCACGAAACCCCTGAAATATTCGAATCAAATAATAAATACACTGTAAAACAACAACTTTGAACTGTTACTGCACTTTTTAAATAAAACAAAATCTAAAACAGTGAATGATAGCATAAATATTTCAAGATTCTTAGACAAAATTTCAACGTACGTCTCGCGTACTCCACAGGTAAACCGGAAAAGAAAACTGACAGAAACTTTTGAAGATTCAATGGTCGCCTGTCAAAGTGTCAACGAGAAAATGACATATTTTTGTCTATGCTGAGTTTTGTTTTGGGTTGGCTATGTGGTAGTTGGCAAAACTATCCGTATCAAATC
The DNA here is from genome assembly GCA_948474745.1 of Oligia latruncula. Lineage (NCBI taxonomy): Eukaryota > Metazoa > Arthropoda > Insecta > Lepidoptera > Noctuidae > Oligia > Oligia latruncula. The sequence continues at coordinate 14,316,707 of OX419693.1, read as the reverse complement.
AAACAAAATTTTTTATTTGCATAAAATGTGGTAGGTATGTTACAAAAGATGATAATAAAATTTGTAGTGCAAAGACATATTCCGCCATGTAATAATGGCATGCAAAATAATGTAATACATGAATGTAGTAAGGTACATACATACAATGTAGTAACAACATACAGTAATACTAATAATATATATTAATACCTAACGTAGCTAACTAAATCAATAAAGGAACATAAATCATTAAAAAAAAATGATTACGATGCATTTCTAAAGTGGTTTTTTCTTCAGACATAACTTCGCCAACAGAAGAAAAACTATGCGACTTATGCGCTTAAGCGCTTATTACACTATCCAATTTTAAGGGATGCTAACTAGAAAATCGGCAGATGTAATCGCAGTTAGAACAGATTGGCTCCAATTTAGTGGAAATTGGAGGTCCAATCGCTCTACTTCCTAAATTGTGTACGATCTAGGATAATGTAATCACGGCGCTACGATTTAGAACGACTAGTCGGCGTCCGCGCTTTTAGCAAAGTGGACGAGTAGAACGCGCGCACAAATGCTACCAAAGAGTATTTTTTAATATGCTACATACAACATGGCGACTGTATCGGAAACGACAGCATTGCCCACAGAAAAAGAAATCCAAATCTCATACATTACTTAGATAAGTATTCGTACCAAGTTTCAAGTTTATTTACTCAAGGAATAAGATTTTTCAAACAACCTAAATCCCCCCTTTTCATCCCCCTTAAAGGTTGAATTTCCAAAAACCCCTTCTTAGTGCTCCTCTACATTATAAAAGGAAGCTGTGTGAAAAATCCACATTCCTAGACCAAGTAGTTTCGGCTGTGCGTTGATAAGTCAGTTTCTTCTTTTATATATCGCACACCCAGATAAACACTGCACTAACTCTAAATACGTCTTTTTTCAGAATCGACGAAAAACCGTTATCTCATATTGATTGTGACAGTTATTGCGAATGTCCTGCACATTACATGTAAAGAATCAAATGCAGGACATTCGCAATAACTGTCACAATCAATATGAGATAACGGTTTTTCGTCGATTCTGAAAAAAGTGGTATTTAGACTTAGCGCAGTGTTGTTCTGGGTGTGCGATATATATATATATATATATATATATAATATAAATATATACAGGGTGGGCCATAAGGGTGTTGGCGGTTTAAATATTCGATTTAAAAAAAACTACGAAACGTAGCACAAATATATTTGTATTGTTAAAAAGTAGAAGCATAGGAATTTTTAAGACTTAAAAATAATGTTGTCCAAATGGCTTCCCTCGGCTGCTTGGCACTCTTGGAACCGAAGTCGCAAATTTTGGAAAACTCGTTGAAAAGTTGTTCTCGGTATTTTGTTACTTCCCTGAATGCGCCAATGTGTTACGAAAATGGATCAGAATGTTTGAAACAACCGGCTCAACAGTACCAATTACGGCTCGTGGTCGCCCAGTTTCTGCAAGATCAGCCGACATTGTGGAGCGTGTTCGTGTTTCAGTTCAGCGAAATCCGCAACAGTCAACACGTAAGAGAAGTCAGTCTTTGGACGTCAAAAGAAGAACTTTGCGACGAATTTTGAAACGTGATCTGCATTTGAAGGCTTATAAGATTCAGATAGTCCAAGAATCATACGGCTAGGGTATCCATAGAGCTGCTGAAAAATGTTTTTCCCGGAAAACTCATCTCGAAAAGGGGGGATATTGAATGGCCCCCACGTAACCCCGATCTCTCTCCATGCGATTATTTTCTATGGGGCTACCTCAAATCGGTAGTTTACGAGAATAATCCGACCAATTTAGAGCAGCTGAAGAGGAATATTATTCAGGAAAGTAACAAAATACCGAGAACAACTTTTCAACGAGTTTTCCAAAATTTGCGACTTCGGTTCCAAGAGTGCCAAGTAGCCGAGGGAAGCCATTTGGACAACATTATTTTTAAGTCTTAAAAATTCCTATGCTTCTACTTTTTAACAATACAAATATATTTGTGTTATGTTTCGTAGTTTTTTTTAAATCGAATATTTAAACCGCCAACACCCTTATGGCCCACCCTGTATATACAGGGTTATTTGTAAAACACCAGCAACCTCTTAAGAGGTCATTGTACTCATCATTATGAACAACTTTTACTATGGGACCAAACCTGAAATCGCGAAAAAAAAATCAGCTGTTCCCTACATTTATGTTCGTATAACTCGTCAAAATGTAGGGAACAGCTGATTTTTTTTTCGCGATTTCAGGTTTGGTCCCATAGTAAAAGTTGTTCATAATGATGAGTACAATGACCTCTTAAGAGGTTGCTGGTGTTTTACAAATAACCCTGTATATATATATATAGATCGATAGATAATACAGGTCAGTGCATTGGTCAGTGGATCAAATGAGCATAATTATTATGAGTCGTGTACTTTGGATTTTTCAATTTTTTTTGACGTGACAACGTCTTAAATTAGGTTGCGGCTGGGAGTCACTTATGAAAAAGTGTAACGCTCGGTAACGTTACGATGAGTCACCGAACCTTTTAATTTAATTACCGAGAAAAAGACGTTGTCACGTAAAATCTTCGCCCGTAAAACCGACTTTACAGGCAACCATTTTTTTTGAGTTTTCTAGCCGATTTCTTACTAAATTCATGAAACTCGACTAACACCGTTTACTCGTTTATGATAAGTTAAACAATTTCTGAACGAAACAACGGTTCTTATTTTGTGGTTCGTAAACTTCGTATGTTACGCCGCCATCTTGAAAGCGTAATTGTTGTCATGTTTACGTTGTGTGTGAAAGGTGAAATTTATGATATTTGATATATTATCCGGTAAAACTAAATGAATTTAGTAGTAAACATACGCTTATAGAGTTATTATTACGTGAAAATTGTTATTATGCAGCTATAGAACGTAGGCGTCTCTGAAAATTGTGCTTGAAGATTAGGCGCCAAATTGCTCATAGTCGTTACCAATTATTGTAATAAACTGCCCCTATGGGGCTACTTCATGTAGTCGCGTTAATTTGACTAGCTGTGGACGTTAGTGGGGGTGCTTAATTCATAGTTTGTATTTCAGAACAAGGTTGATGTAAGTACAAGCCGGAAGCAGTAAACCATCACAATGTTTTACGCACATTTCGTGCTGGCCAAGAAGGGCCCCTTGGCCAAGATTTGGCTGGCGGCTCACTGGGACAAGAAGCTGACGAAGGCCCATGTATTTGAGACTAACATCGAAAAGTCAGTTGATGGTATCCTGAAGCCCAAAGTGAAGATGGCTTTGCGTACATCTGGCCATCTGTTGCTGGGTGTCGTGAGGATTTACTCTAGGAAGGCCAAGTACTTGCTTCAGGATTGTAATGAAGCCTTTGTCAAGATCAAGGTGTGTTTTATTTGGCTATATTTTGTGGAACTGAAGTGGCTTGTTTGTAAACTACAGTAGTAAAGCTCACTGTCATAATGTTATGCTTTGTTTGGTTTCTTTTGCTAATTGATCAGAACTTGATAGTGTTCTCAAATTAATCTTCCTAGAATATTGTATATCTTGTGCCTTGTAATGAAACAACATGCTATACACCATGCAAATTAGCACACTACATACAATGTATGAAGAATTCATGTTACTTATTGGAAAACAAAGTTAATGTATGTAATGTTTCTTGTAGATGGCCTTCCGGCCTGGCATGGTGGATTTGCCTGAAGAGCACAGGGAAGCTGCCATGAATGCTATCACCCTGCCCGAGGTCTTCCATGACTTTGACACTGCCATGCCCGAGTTGAAGTGAGTCCTATATTTGTTTTTTTTTCTATTTTAGAGTATCATGACCTTTAAACATCAATGAAAGGTGATTTAGATGACATCTTTTGTGGACTGTAAGAAATATAAATAGTATAAAAAACCGGCCAAGGGTTCCGTACCACAAAGCATAAAACACTGAAAAAATACATTTCTTTTATACCCCTTTAAATTTTAATAGAAATACATGGCAAAAGAAATACATCGTCTGTGAAACTGTCTAGCTACCACCGTTCATGAGATATAGCCTGGTGATAGACGGACAGTGGAGTCTTAGTAATAGGATCCCGTTTTTACCCTTTGGGTATGGAACCCTAAAAACAGTTTAAAAAATATATAACCTAACTAGCACTTTGCCCGCGACTTCGTCCGCGTGTATTTCGTGCTTTCCTCTCAAAATTTCGAATATGTATTTTTATGATCTTTATCATTTATTTAGATTAATAAGTATTCGGGCCAATTTTTAAGTTTGTAGATCAACGGAATCAGATTTTTCAAATAAACAGGATCCCCGCTTTTCACTCCCACAAGGGTGGATTTTTGAAAAATCGTTTGGGATGACGTGTCCATAACTTGACTCAAAGACCGATACCTACTCATTTTCGAGTTAATGGAAGCAAGCAGTAAAATCAACCCCTTCTTCTTCTTAGCGTGTCGATAGCAATCCAAAATGGACTCGGCTACTTGCAAAATTTTACACCCCCAATCTCCCTTTAGTTTTAAATTCATTAACCAAATGAATAAGGTTTTCATATAAACTGTATCCTCGCTTACCTCCCCACCCCCACACAGGGGTGGAATTTCGAAAAATCCTTAAGGATGTGTTTATTACTTGACTCGAAGATTTATTGATACCAATTTTCGACTTAATCAAGCCACGCAGTAAAATCCTCCCCGTAAAATTAACTACACGTTTGTAGCCCGTTAGGGGTAGATTTTCGAAAAACCCTGATAAGTACATGTTATTCTTTATTTTTGGTCTTAAGTATAAATACCGAGTTTCGAATTAATCGGACCGCGCGTTAAAATTCTTCCATACAAATTTTGACACCCCCAATCCCCCCCTTTTAGGGGGTAGTTTAGAAAAACAAAAAGTGCCAATCTTCATAATTTACTTAGATAAGTATTCGTGCCAAGTTTCAAGTTTATTAACCAAATGAATAAGATTTTTCATATAAACTGTATCCCCTCTTTTTACCCCCACTGGGGTGGAATTTCGAAAAATAATTTGTGACGTGTTCATTACTTGACTCAAAGATTATTTTACCAATTTTCGAGTAAATCAAGCCACGCAGTAAAATCCTCCCCTGTAAAATTACCTACCCCTTTTCACCCCGTTAGGGGTACATTTTCGAAAAACCCTGATACATGTTATTCTCTATTTTTGGTCTTAAGTATAAATACTGAGTTTCGAGTTAATCGGACAGCCCGTTAAAATTGTTCCATACAAATTTTGACACCCCCCAATCCCTCTTTAGGGGGTAGTTTAGAAAAACAAAAATTGCCATACTTCATAATTTACTTAGATAAGTATTCCTGCCAAGTTTCAAGTTTATTAACCAATTGAATAAGATTTTTCATAAAAACTGTATCTCCGCTTTTCACCCCCACAGGGGTGGAATTTCGAAAAATCCTTTGGTATGTGCTCATGACTTGACTCAAAGATTATTTATACCAATTTTCGAGTTAATCAAGCCACGCAGTAAAATCCTCCCCTGTAAAATTAACTACCCCTTTTTACCCTGTTAAGGGTACATTTTCGAAAAACCCTGATACACGTTATTATCTATTTTTAGTCTTAAGTATAAATACTGAGTTTCAAGTTAATCGGACAGCCCGTTAAAATTCTTCCATACAAACTTTGACACCCTTCAATTCCCCTTTAGGGGGTAGTTAAGAAAAACAAAAAATGCCAAACTTAATCATTTACTTAGATAAGTATTCGTGCCAAGTTTCAAGTTTATTAACTCAAAGAATAAGATTTTTCATACAAACGAAATCCCCCCTTTTCACCCCCTTACAGGTTGAATTTCCAAAAACCCTTTCTTAGTGGATACCTACTCTTCACAAAGAACACACCCTCCAAATTTCATGTCCCTAGGAGCAGCGGTTTAGACTGTGCGTTGATATATCAACAATCAGTCAGTCAGTTTACCATTTTATATATATAGATTTTAATTTTGAGTCCAGATATATATATATATATATTAGTGCTATCATTATTTTCAAAACTCCATACTATGAGTTTACGAGCAGCATTACTTGTAACAAATATGACCATAAAAGTAAAAGGTTCTTTAATTATGATGATGTCTGGATAAAGTAATGGTGGAATGGTCTTATTTTTTAAAATAAATTTTGGTAATGAGTAAAATATTTAAAAATATTTTGTTTACAAAACAAGTGCTGAAATTCTGAAAAAAAAAAGCTAATAAAGATTTTCTGTCTTATCACAAAATGAGTTCTAACTTTAGTACAAGCCAAACCTTCAGCTCGTTATTGTTATAATACAATAACGCGCTGGAGGTTTGCGCTTGGCCTTTATTCAGAGCCTGGTAAAGTTCTTAATACAAAATCTACCCTACTCCTAATCTAATAACTGAAAATATGTTATTGGGTTTGGCCGTAAAAAACAAAACACTGTTTATGTTCAGATCCTACAAAAAGATTCATAATTATTTTACACTAGCTTCTGCCCGCGACTTCGTCCGCGTGAAATTTCTTGTACCCCCATCCCGTCGCAATACTTCGTATTCGCTTAGCGTTCTTTTTTCTTTTTTTTTCTTTTTATAATTTCATTCTGACTTTTATTCTTTTTGCTCGGCTCCTAAGGGTCGTAGCGTGATGTTATATAGCCTATAGCCTTCCTCGATAAATGGACTACCCAACACTAAAAGAATCATTCAAATCGGACCAGTAGTTCCAGAGATTAGCGCGTTCAAACAAACAAACAAACAAACAAACTCTGCAGCTTTATAATATTATAGTATAGATTTATCTATTTTATTATGCTATTAATTGAAATTGAATAAATAGTACTGTATGTTTTTTTTTAGAATTTTAATCTGAATATTTACATGGATAGATTGTTAAAAAAGAATTGTACTAAGTCAAATAGTTCTAAGTACTTTTCCATTTCAGTGAGGTAGACATTGAAGCCCAATTCTCTCTAAATCAGTCAAGAGCTGAAGAGATTACGATGCGCGAAGACTATGGCTCCTTGAACCTGGTCACTCATGACGATGGGTTCGGAGACATGGGGTTCGATACAGACAACCCCGATATCATGCGTGAAGCCATCGGCAATGAAGGTGGATTGGAACAGGTATGAAAAGTAGACAAACTATTCTAATTTTCTCTGGATAGAAAAAAAACAGAAAATATCAATCGTCACAGACTAGGGAGCAAATGGAGTACCCAATGTTTCTTTTGTTTAATCAGTTTACTTTTTGCATTAGTTTTATACTTCATGTTTAAATCTCTGGCCGAACTGATGAGAATCCCGCGCCGATTGTCGTCAACTAACTTGTATTTAGGTATTGAAATGGGGGTCTACTCTCTAAGTCCGTCAACGAAGATACGGGTCCGTCAAAAAGTGGTACGCGAAACTTTTTTGGACGCGCAAAATCACATCGGTAGTAGGGACAACTGTCAATCATTCTTAGGTCGGGTCCTAAACTAATCTTATGTGCATATACTGATTAGGCCGCCACCGTAACTTCAGCCGAAATTACGAATTTCGTGCTTAGGGTGTAGACCTCTTGACGCGAATAGTCGCGTATCGTTAAAACAACCGACGACCCTCGTATTGCGACTCGTGGTCGCGCGCAGGATTCACCGCAGTATGGCCAGCTTCAGTCTGTAAAAGATCACTATTTATGTCCATGTCCAGTCTCAATTTTACTTTATTATTCACGAAAATATCAATCTTCCAGAGTAACCTACTGTTCGCGGATGGGTCATCTTTGGAGCTGGCGGGTAAGGATGGAGGTGTGGGCAGCCTGACAGGCGGCGTGCCCACGCTAGAACCGGAGCACCCGCGCCGCATGGAGGCTGCGCCCCATGCGCCAATGGATGACGGCTTCGGAGGAACTATTGGAGATGTTGCGGATTTTGGACGTGAGTAAAGAAACATTTTGAGCTATCTTTGACTAGCTAATCTAGGAAAGGTTTGTGAAACTAACTAGTAACGAAGGCGTAACTAAGGTTACTTGAGTGGAGATCCCTTGGTTTTAGAAAGTTGAAGGGAAACTGTTAAATAATTATTTCCCTTAAGTATAGATTTAGGACGAAGATTATGTTTAGTCATGTCCCATTTCGTCTTCAGAAAATGTGGAAACTAAATTTTTGTCTCCCATTCTATATTTTGTACTCATTGTGTTATTGGTATGTGTTTAGACGCGGGCGGTCTGTTCGAGGGTGACCTCTTTGGTGAGGTGACCGGCGGCAGTAGCTCAGCCGCGGCTGCTTCTGGCATGCCCGGCACTTCCGCACAGCCACAGTCACTGCAGGTAAATAATATATTTTCTTTTGAGTTGTTTTTTTTTTATTTTGTAACTAAAGGCATATCATTGTTTAGTGTAGGATTGTAGGCAAGTAATAAAATCCGAAAAACTGACTAAGTAAAAAGTTACGCGTATGAAGGATCATTGTCAGAAAAAAATCGCTAGAGGCCGCGTCCTAAACGAGTATGCGGTCGTTTATATGAATGTGATATACTCGCGCGGTAAATAAAACAAGTCGCGTTTGTATATATACTATAATATTATAGTATGGTGATTAGTTATCGTTTCTTCACTGTATTTTCATATGAATCCCTGCTCACTGACCTTTGACTGCTGTGGAAAAATATCTGCCTTGTGTTGATGTTTTTGCTGGTTACATACGTGAGCATTACAAAACGATGCACCAACAGGCCGAGATCGACGCGGCGGGCGTGGGCGGCGCCGACGCGGGCGGCGACGTGGCGGCGGCGGATGCGCCCGACTCCGACGACGACATGGGAGACCACTACGACGCCGGGAACTCTCCTGCGCACAGGTCAGTTTATACTGCAACGAATTAGAAACGCACATACAAGCGCAAAGTCAGACAAAAAATTGGGAAGATCAAAAATATCGCATATTTCATTGCGGCTGTAATCTTTACAATTATGTAGAAGCATATGTTTCTAATTTCCTAATTGTTACTAACATCTTTTGTAGTATATTTTTTACTAATGTCTTTTTGTAGTATAATACGATTTGCATGCCTATGACGGTAGAAAATTCAGATCATTATAAAAAAAACATCTATTTACTTACCAATTACCCATGTTTGCAATGAAATAAATCATTGACGTCAATGGTGATAGTTCATTTAATTAATGACAGACCATTTTCATCTCCCTTTTGAGAGTGAGCACTCCATTCATTACTTCTCCGTGGTTTGCATTATTAACCTCGAGAAAAGTAGAATCTGTTTTTAAAATGGTGAATGGGTTATTCTCCTGTGGTCATTTATGTGTATCAGAAGTTTGACGATGTGTTCCAGTTGGGGAGGCTCTCCTGTCCCCGACAGCGTGGCCCCGCCGCCCGTAACTGTGCCGCCTTCTCCGAGCCCACACATACCTATGGTGAGATAACACTTTATTTACTTTTCTGTAAAAAACAGAAATTACAACATCAAACTTTGTTTATGTAAAAGTTACGATACAAACCGGAAACACTATAACAAAATAAATAATATAAATAAAAAATTGCCCCAAATTAGAATTTCGCCGTTACGGCCTTGTGGACAAAGAAATATTTTATATCTATACGTAATATAAATTAAAGTCGGTTTTAGTGTCTTTCTGTGTGACCACGTTGTTCTTCTAAACTGCGCAACGGATTTTGATGCGGTTTCAACATCATTTAGAGAATTTATACCGGAAGGTGTACGTTTAATGCATTTATTTATTTATTTATTAAGGTACACCAACAGCTTCTATGTATAATTTATCTTAAGTACTATAGATCACAAAAGTCTCGGTCTTACACAGTCGCCGATTACAGGTTTACCAGCAATCTCAGAAATAAGTGATCTCACATAATAATAACAAAACTAAACTAAAGGCTAGAACTTAAAAATTGTATGGCAAGATACTTCTTAAACTTAAGATTAATAACACAAAATAAAATAAAAAAAAACGAACAACATTGCAATTTTGCCCACTTACTTAAAACTAAGACTAAGTAAATAATATAAATAGAAATAGAAATGAGATCATAATGAAAAGTATAGCTTCTAAAACAAATTATAAAAGGGTGAAGGATTTCCAAAGTATATTAACATAACACATTATCGGATTGTGTTTTTCGGGACTTTAGTATTTTGGTTTTATAGACCTTTATGGAATCATGGTATAGATCAACATCTGGTACCAATTTTATCAAAGAATTCATCTCTCTGCTGAGTCGGTTTAGTGGTGAGTTTGATTGATATTAAACTAACACATAATAAACAAATCTCGATGATTTGTCAAGTAGTAAAACCGTCCGAAGCAGGGGCGGGTCGCGTATTCAACTATTATACGAAAAATCTTCCAAGTCCGTGCATTGACCCTCGTCCATTGTTCTCAGGACGTAGACGAGGTCCCTCCGCCGGCCGCGCGCGCGCCCAGCGCCGAGCCGGGCGCGGGCGGCGCGTCGGAGCGCGTGGCCGACAACACCACGCTGCTGCACAACGACGAGGAGTCCTTCGCACTCGCGCCTGTGGACGCTACTGTGCTTAAAGGTAATTATAACTAGTAGAATATGTGAGTCCGACAGAATGCTCCCACCGGCAAAAATGACGAACTTTCATACAAAAATTCATCTCCAATTAAAGAAAATATAATACTTTTTGAGCAAAATATTCATAAAACAACTGAACTGATATAAAATTTAAAGTGTACTAATAAGAGTTAGTACTCTTTAATATAGCTTAGCTATTACATGAAATGCTGGAAAGCAATGTATTTAATCATTTGGTATAAATTTTGATGATATGTAAGAGTAACAGTGTTAATCGACTTTTGTTACTGACTGTACAAGTCTTGGACATTTGACGCTTTGCGAAAATCGGAACTAACGCCGCCATCTTTTTTTTCAATACATTCCACTGAACAATTGTACGGACGCCAGCACATCAAGCTAGTCCAACAATCTGTCAAATTTCTTTAATATTTTCAACTTTTTCGCTACAGCATTGAAATGAAATGAAATGATGATTGAAATGAAATGAAATGATGAAATGATTGAAATGATTGAAATGAAATGAAATGAAATGATTTTGAAATGATTTTTTATTTTGTAAGTAGGTTTGTACAAACACTTTTACACGTCAATCATGTTTTTTTAAAACTAGATGAAGTCGGCGTTTCCTATCTGACTACTCTGAGAAGAAAGGCCGAAACAAACTCAGAGGTCACAGTCTCTTTTAAAGTCCAGACATAATCTTGGTCAGGTTATATGAAGACCATGTAGATCGATGTCTGAGGTGGGCTTTTGAGGAAAGAACCACACAGATTGAGAGGACCTGTCCAGTCAGTGCACGCATTTGTCAAAAATCGTGCAGCTCAACTCAAGACTTAAGGAGCTCAACGATTCGACGAACAATACCAAAGAAAGGACATTTGGGTAGGCCACATAAATAACTCAAACTGCCAGACCATGAAAAAAAAAACAGAACAGAGAGAATAAAATATATATATATATATGTAAAATGACCCACATCGTCTTCACATTCACAATGAAAAAATAATATAATACTTTACAAAGTAAGCAAATGTCATTGTTTAAAAAAAAATCATCAATGTCAATGTGTATATAAAAAAGAAAAAAATCATTCAAAATGCAGAAATTGGAAGCAGCTCAATCCCAAGCCTTTTTGTCCTCAATATAATCTTTAACGGTATAAAAGGCTTTCTGGCACAACTTACGTTTAATGAAAGATTTGAATTTATTAAGGCTTAGATCTTGAACGTGGCTTGGTAGTTTATTGTAAAAGCGTATACATTGGCATCTGAACGAGCCACCTATTTTCTTGAGCCTGGTTGTAGGTACAACATATTTGTGTTTGTTTCTAGTATTTATATTATGGATATCACTGTATTTTTTAAACAATTTTATATTTTTATGGGCATATAAAAGATTTTCATAAATGTACTGAGAAGGCACAGTCATTACATTAATCTCTTTAAATTTGTCTCTGAGAGAGTGTCTCGGACTTAATTTATAAATTGATCGAACAGCTCGCTTCTGCAAAACAAAGATAGTCTGAATATCGGCGGCATTTCCCCACAATAGAATACCGTACGACATTACACTATGAAAATAGCTAAAGTACACTAAACGAGCAGTCTCTATATCAGTTAAATTACGAATTTTTCTAACAGCGTATGCTGCAGAACTTAGCTTTTTTGACAATTTATCTATATGTGGACCCCACTGAAGCTTAGCATCCAAAGTTATGCCCAGGAATACTGTGTTGTCTTCAGGATTCAATTCCTCGCCCCTTATCAACACATTAGTTTTCACCTGCCTTACGTGTGGTAGCGTAAACTTAATGCATTTGGTTTTCTTCTCGTTTAGAAGCAAATTATTAACATTGAACCAGTGGACTACTTTCGAGATCGCGCTATTTACATCGTCAGTAACCAACTGCTGACGTTTAAGTTTAAACAAAAGAGAAGTGTCATCTGCAAACAACACTATATCATGATGATCCTTTATGAGGTACGGCAAGTCATTAATATAAATGAGAAACAAGAAAGGACCAAGAATTGAGCCCTGTGGGACTCCCATTGTTACTATAGATCCGGGTGATCTTTTTCCATTAACGTCAACGCTCTGAATCCTTTTACTCAAGTATGAAATAAGAAGATCCAGAGCAGTGTTTCGGATCCCGTAGTGGCGGAGTTTCCTGATTAACGTTTCGTGAAGAACGCAATCGAATGCCTTGGACAAATCACAAAAGATGCCCAAGGCATCGCATTTATCTTCCCATGCATTATAAATATGTCCTAATAGTTCAACGCCGGCATCAGTAGTTGAACGACCCCTTGTAAAACCAAACTGTTTGCTATGTAATAATTTATGTTTATTAAAAAATCTTTGCATTTGGTCTAAAATTAATTTCTCAAAAATTTTACTAAAGGTAGGTAGTACAGAAATAGGTCTATAATTTGTGGGGTCTGATGTACTACCTGATTTAAACAAAGGTATTATTTTACTATTTTTCATAAGGTCAGGAAACTCCCCATTGTCAATACAACTATTAAAGATAATAGCTAGAGTAGGCGCTACAATGTCAATAATAGACTTGGCTACTTCTACAGAATTACCCCACAGATCTGCAGTCTTTTTTACATTTAAAGTGTGAAAGGTTTTAATTATATCTCTACAGGTAATATATTCAAAACGAAATTCCGAATCGCAACCATTAACATTTTCCTTAAGCAAAGACTCAGCAACAGAAGGTGATGAGTTTAGTGATTTAGTAGTTGAAACGGGAATATCCGAAAAGAAATTTTCAAATGCCTCGGCGACTTGTGTGTCTGATTTTATTATGTTGTCATTAATAGACAGGCTGTAGTCAGTATTTCGGTTACTAGATCTTCCCGTTTCACTATTAATAATATTCCAAGTCGCTTTAATTACATTACTGCTGTTTTTAATCTTTGAACCCAAATAACGTGACTTGGCCATATAACAAACTTTTTTAAATAATTTTGAATAATTTTTAACATACAAATTAAATTCATCAGTGTTAATATAAGTCCTTTCATTGTACAGTTCATAAAGCCGTGTTCTACTTTTATGAATACCAATGGTAGCCCAATCACTGAATGATGCATTACTATTAACCGAAATAGTCTTGGGAATAAAGGTGGAATCAAATTGTTTACAGTATACATTGAAAAAATTATCATAAAGATGATTAGGATCAGCCTGAATAGACAAAACTGGTAATTTATCAATGAGTTTAACTTTAAAAGCCTCCAAGCGACTTGCAGTTTTGGGGTTAACAGTGATATCCTTTTTAGCCACTTTTTTGTTTTGATTTTGAATAGTAATCCTTTGCCCGCAATGATCAGAATCTAGTAAAGTTATAATTTCTTTGTGGCTTGGTATAATATCTGTATATATATTATCTAGGCATGTGGCACTAGTAGGGGTTATTCTTGTGGGCTCCAAAAATAGGTTTAGAAGATTGTAGGACTGAAACAGACTTAAAATTTTACTACAAGAACCTGAGTTTTCTAATAAATTGACATTAAAATCACCGCAAATGATAACGGACTTGTTTGAGTTACAAATCCTGTGTAACACTTCATCCATTACCTTTTCAAAGCAGTCATACAATCCTGAAGGGGGTCTATACACACTTAATACAATAGAGTGCTCCAATTCTACACAGGCAATTTCAACCGTACGCTCAACTGATAGGCTCACAATATCTATACGATCTTTAAATTTGAGCTGGTTACTTACTAAAATTAATGAGCCACCATGTATAGCATTTATTCTGCTAAACGAACTACCAACCTGGTGATTATTAAAATTGAACAAGAACTGGTGGCTTTTCAGCCAATGTTCTGTTATACAAAGTATGTCAATACTATTAAAATTCATAAATAATTCTACTTCTAATTCTTTGTTCATAAATCCTTGAATATTTTGATGCACTAGGTTGATACTATTGACTGATTTTAAGCTTTTTTTGCATACATTATAGCTAGAGGTTGCCTCTATTGTCTTAATTTCTAATTTAAATTATTAGCAATGTCATTAATAGAAACCAAATTATTGGCAGAATTATTTATAATGTCATTGCATTGCTCAAAAGAAGCAAGTTGTTTAGCCAAATTTTTGGCTGTAATAGAAAAAAAATAAGATAGCGACACAGCTATCTGTCTTTTATAATAGTCAGAAAGATAGTACATAACAATGTTATATCTATCTTTTGTCAAATAGAAATTATTACTAACATAATTGTTAATATCAACTAAATGGAACATGTTATTATTAAATGTCAAGTTATGCATTGTCATATTCAATTCAAATCTTAAGCTATTTTCTTCCTGTGGCAAACTGTTACTATAAGGGAATGTAAACAATACAACTTTTCTTAAACTAAGATTGCATAATGTTCTATGATACTGGAGCAGTTCTCCTTTGTTTACATTTCCCCTATTACCCATAAAAATTAATAAAGTTGTATCCTGGGTAAAGTTACATTTAATAATTTTTTTCATAATATGAAACAAAGAACAACCAGGCATACAGTAATTTATTATTGAGTGTCCCGGATATTCAGCTGTTAACAAGTGTCCTAAGTCCTTACCGATCTCATCACAAAATAACACAATATCATTATTTAAAGTTTGTTTACACTGTTTATACGAACTATTAGTAGAAGGAATTATCAAATCAACACAGGGCTGCACTAAGGTGGTATTACAAGTTGTCAATGAATGGTCCGGTGTGACATTGGTTGGTGTTTGACAATGCTCACAGTTGGTTTTCTGTGAGTTTACCAGCTCATTCATTGCCAACACATATTCCCTCATTAGGTCTTCAGAGGTATTATATTTGTTGGTCATTGAACTAAGTTTCTCCTGTAGATGGTCAAGTTCAGATTGCAAGGTCTCTGTGTCAATGTTGTACTTCCTAGTACTCTGCTCCAAATTATAAGAATACATGTCTAATTGTTTAATTAAATTCAACCTTTCTCTATTCAATTTAACGTTTTTGATAAAGAACTTTTGTCTTTTTACCATTTTTTTTCATTAAGGTTCAAGGTTGATTGGGAAAATTAGACAGTTTCGGGTAGCTTGATGTGCAGGCTAGCGTCTGTACAAATGTTTACTAACAGCGCCCCCTTGTCAACTACATTCGAACGCCAGAAGATCTTTGTACCATTACAATATACTGAGCTAGAGAACCATTAATTAAGAGTGGGCCTAATGCAAAATCTTCAATCTTTGATTAGATTTAAACAGTAGTAAATCATGTTCAAATTGGAAAAAAGTATATGGCAGGAAACTTCATTATAAATTTAAAGGTCGACCCTTACGAAAAACATGTACAATAAAATTTTCTTGATAGGAAACCATCACAAAGTTACCTCTAATTTTCATCTTTTTTGGTTTTTCATTCTATTTTGGTGCATATTACTGAACAATAAATTAGATAAATAATAACAGTCATATACAGGGTTATTGGTAAAACATTAACAACCTCCTAAGAGGTCATTGTACTCATCATTATGAACAACTTTTACTATGGGACTTAAACAGAAATCGCGAAAAAAAAAAAACAGCTGTTCCCTACATTTATGTTCGTATACCTCGTCAAAATGTTGGGAACAGCAGATTTTTTTTTACTACAGAAGATTCAAATTCAAAAACAAATATATAGGCCAGGCGAAATGCTTCTGCTGGTGGGAATTTCTGTTTTGTTTTCGTCGTGTTTGAGAAGAGGGGTAGAAATGGAGGCGCGGGAGAATCTTGGATTTTTTCTGGCTTTATACGCCATCTTGATTAAACTAATCACAATCCTATTCATCAGGAATAACAAAAACGAAACGCAAACGTAAGCTGATCGTCGACGAAGTGAAGAACATATCCGGGGAAGAAATGAAGAATCAACTTAGCAACACATCTGACATCGTGACGACGTTGGACCTCGCTCCGCCGACCAGACGACTGATGCATTGGAAGGAGACCGGTGGCGTCGAGAAACTGTTCACTTTACCGGCTAGGCCGATTCCTTCGAGAGTACTGTTTAAGGTACGAGGAAATAAGTTAATTGATTTATCTTTTCGATCAACGGTAGTACTAGATTTCCGTTGAGCGCATCAAAAACGGCCGGTAAAATAACCACAAATATTTTGTTCTTATTTTAAAAATACGTTTGCTTTTCAATCAAAGTAGTAAATATAGTGCAAACGACAATAAACTTTATGTTTTAGTGTTAGGGTTTACAATCTAGCGATATGTAATCGCGGCCCCTTGAGCGATGTGTTTTTGTTCCTAATCCTTCAATCTAGTGCTTTTGTTGATCGAAGATTTATATATCCATTTTAAACTTTTCCTGGAAGAGCCCATCAGGTGAAAATCGACTGCCAAGCTGCTTTGCTTTATTCCTGTTTGAATGGATATTCTAGAATTCCAATGTAAAATAATGCATATTTTTTTCATTCCAGAAACAAACACAGCTGAAATGTCTCTTCATTTCAGCTGTGTTAGTTTCTGGAATGGCAACACACACGTGTTGCCTCTTGTAATGTGGATGTCCCTTACTTAGGGCTTACTTGTTGGCCAGGGCCACCTAAACATAAAGCTTCGCAAACTATATAGAGATTTTCTCAATGTCTACAAGCAACATAAATAACATCAGAATGAGGGTGAGGTCTTGGGTTTTGATTCCCGGGTCGGGCAAAGTTTTATGGGGTTTCCATCTGGAATTTCTCAGTAGCAGCTTTCCATCTGGAATTTCTCAGTAGCAGTTTGGATTTGTGTCTGGTAGATGGCAATGGAAGCGCTCCCTATTACATTGGATTTAAACATATCTGGCGAAATGTGTGTGTAAATGTCTATGAACACGTCTGTCTAATCCATTGGGGAATACAGGCGTGATGTTATAACACTTGTTCCAGAAATACCAGCGCAACATGACGCTCCGCAGCGAGGCGGAGGAGGGCGGCGAGGCGGCGCGCTCGCCCGAGCCCGCCGAGCCGGCGCGGCGCCGCAAGCGCAGGCACGACGAGGTGCGGCACGCGAGACACACACTCGTACACTCAGGCCTCATTTACGGAGACGCGGGGCGTCGCGCGTTGCGTTGAGCGGCGCGGCCCGCACTGAATTCAAATATATGGCGTTGTATGAGTGCGTTTACGGAGAAGCGATTTTAGACGCGTTTGTTTGAATTAGGGCGTTTTTTGCGGTCGAGCCCGCGGATGACACCGACGCGTCCCACGCGGCGTTTATCGCGGCGGCGCACGCAGCGGCAATTCTCGATGAAGCTATGTCCGAGCTACACGCTAGAGGATTCGCCGCGGCGGGCACCGCCACGCTTCCCGTCTCGCTTCTCTATGAACATGGTCGTATATTGCTATAAGTTTGTGTTTACGCGTGCGATGATGCGTGCCGCTTCACGCGCCGCCCCACCGTAAACAGAAAAAACGTCCGACGCGCCGCGAGACGCCACGCCACACGCGACGCGAAACGCCCCGCGTCTCCGTAAATGAGGCCTTAGGCCGAGATCTAAACACTACTTAGCTTTGTCTTAGACACCTTCCCATCTCTATCTTGCACTTGTAGTTTTACAGCTGTGCAACAGTGACAGAAATAACGAGCTACGGTAGAAGGACTCTCGTATCTGGGGGAGCACAACTCTATAATCAATTACCTTAAACGATTACCCAATAGCGTTATTTCAGCGCAAATGATACTTTGTAAATTGGTGATGAATTTGTAATTACGACTACTTATGCTAAATGAGTACTAACAAAATGTTTTGCAGACAATGCTGCCACCAGAAACCCCAGCACCACTTCCTACAGCTGAACTAGAACCTCCTACACCAATACCTCAAGAGTACGAGCCCTCCGTGGGTAAGTGTACACCTGCCTTTACTCTCTGCCTTATTTCACCGGGATATGGTTTGCAATGCCAACATTGCATTCAATACTTCAGCATGAATTTGTGCTATACCATGTGGTGGTCTGGTTACCTTCAGCACCATATTTATCATTAACAAAGGTTGTGCAACGTTGTTTCTGCAACAGCTTTTTGTGTTGCTGGCAACATGTTTAAATCTTAAGCCCGCTTAAATCACAAAATGCGTTTAGCAAATATACGGTCGAATTGAGAAACCTCCTCCTTTTTTGAAGTCGGTTAAAAAACTGAACTCTGATTTTTAATTTGCTAGACTAAAATTACAGCTGCGATTGACCTTTTTTAGGGTTCTGTACCCAAAGGGTAAAAATGGGACCCTATTACTAAGACTCCACTGTTTTTTTAGGCCGTATAGTTTTCGACTTTTGATACAAAAAGTGAAAAAAAAATACCGTTCCGGGCAAGAGCAAGTCGGACTCGCGCACCGAGGGTTCCGTACCATCATATGTTTTTAAATTTTCATCGGCGAGGCCTATATTCGTCAGAGAATTTTAACACTGTGCACTGCTGTGTAGAATATTGCAGTTTTATGTCAGTGCCAAATCTTGACCGATAGTGGAACTAATGTAACTTTTGTTGATGAAGTGTGCTATTTACAGACTTCGTTTTATTTTTCCTGTAATCTATACTAATATTATAAAGCTGCAGAGTTTGTTTGTTTGTTTGAACGCGCTAATCTCTGGAACTACTGGTCCGATTTGAATGATTCGTTGGGTAGTCCATTTATCGAGGAAGGCTATAGGCTATATTTTTTTTTTTCAAAATTAGGGATCCGTAATAAAATTGCTATTTTGTAACACAAGGTGTAAAATCGAAAACCTATTTTTGCGTGCGCTGCAAAAACTATTGACAATAGAACAAAATGATGTACTACGGGTTTGTAGAGCCCATTAAGACCTACAAAAAAGTCCGCGAGAACATATATCTAGCTATCATGGTTTAATCACAATAACCGATTTTGTGTTCAAAATAATGATTAAATCGTCTGAAGAAAAAAAAACTACGTTAAATATGTATCGTAATATTAATCTTTATCGAAATTAAGCATTATGTTATCAAGAGTATTTATGAAGAAGTAAAATACTTTTTGTTTCATCTCAATCGGATATTTCGTTTAAAAGTTATCACGTGTGTAAGATGTTAAGAGTTGGTACCTATTAAGGAGTTATGGGCCATAGAGTTTTTTATCAACATAAAATCCTGTAATAATCTTTTTCGAAATATATTTGTTGATGATTGTAAGTATAAGATCTTTGAAGAGTATAATAAATACATCTATACTAATAATAAAGCTGAAGAGTTTGTTTGTTTGAACGCGATAATCTCTGGAACTACCGGTCAGATTTGAAAAATCTTTTTGAATTTGATAGCCCAATTCTTGAGGAAGGCTATAGGTTATTTAATATCACGCTATGACCCTTAGGAGCCGAGCAAAAAGAAAAAAAGTCAAAATGAACGCTAAGCGAATACGAAGTGTTGCGACGGGGTGGGGGTACAAGAAATTTCACGCGGACGAAGTCGCGGGCAGAAGCTAGTCTTTACATAAACTTCGATCACATAGAATCATTTCAGATTTTTACCGACTTCAAAAAAAGGAGGTTATTCTCTTTGCAAACTTCGGAGATAAGGGGGGGGGACGGTATTTTTTTTTAAATTTTTCTTCAAAAGTCGTAAACTATGCGCACTAAAAAAAAAAAGAAAAAATTTTTGAGAATGTGTTATTGCGCTCTTTCATATGATACCCCACATGCCCTAGTAGCCCACTTCGAATTTTTCAGACCCCCTTTCAGTCCTTGTTGCAAAAATATACATATATTTTTATTTCTTTCTTATTTGCAAAATAGTCGTGCAAATGTCATCTAAAACTATTCCAAATTTCAAGTTGATAGCATTAGTGGTTCTTAAGATATCCAGCTGTGACAGACAGACAGACTGAGTCTCACCATAAGGGTTCCGTTTTAGCATTTTGGTACGGAAACCTAATAACAGAGACAAAACAATTTTTTAAATATGATAGTAAACTTATTTAGTGAGCTGTGGTGCAAGCAGCTGCTCTCGACTAAGTATATGAAATGTTGCATGCAACATGTTTCCCGCAACTCAAAAAATGTTGCGAAAACAATATTGCGTATCTTTTGGTTCCCATGAATACAGGGCTTTCATGAAAATATAACGAAGTCATTGCTACATTTTGCAAAATATCTGAGACCAAGTCTACTTGTAATAACGCCCATTAAGCTTTATTAAAACCATTGCAATAAGATTCAATATCTGACAAGAACTGATGGAAATATCTTGTTCCCAAATGTACGAGTGTCATCATCATTATAGATTGTTTGAAAGTTTATGAATTCATAAGTTGCTATTGCACTAACAAAAGAGATAATCAAATTCATTAAAGATTTCATAATAACTTCATGGGAAATGTTTACCATGAATCGTAACTCAGAATCAAATCATCACTTAAACTCCATTTTCATTATAAAAAATGCTTAAAGACCTTATTCACACAACAGTAAGGCCTATTACGCAACTAACAGATTCATGTAAA
This sequence comes from Oligia latruncula, assembly GCA_948474745.1. Classification (NCBI taxonomy): domain Eukaryota; kingdom Metazoa; phylum Arthropoda; class Insecta; order Lepidoptera; family Noctuidae; genus Oligia; species Oligia latruncula. Next base: position 14,295,682 of record OX419693.1, on the reverse strand, counting down.
CATTTCCTTATAACTAATGTACATATGCTACCTAACCGCACTCAATTAACACTGGATCGTATGGTGCACGGTTAGAGTCGGATCCGGCGCCGGAACCGGCCGCGGTACCTCCTCAGACGCCGCGTCCCGAAGTCGACGTGGACCTACCTCCGACGCCAGGTACTTGTAACTGTAATCTCAGGGCGAATTTTACCATTGAATCCGAACGCGGTCAGTATATCTGAAACCCGGAATACACATGCCTGTAACTTGCACAAAAGTATGCAAGTAGCTGGCATACCAGTATGGTATTCACCAATCAGAAGTTGTTATGGCACACGGCATGTAAGCTACTTGCATACTTCTGTGCAAGTTACAGGCATGTGTATATAACCCGGTTCATTAAAGAAAGGAATCTAAAATGTCGGTGCTTATCATGTTTTCTCGCTTGCACACTAGTGCCGTCTGTACTCACTCCCGCGCGTACCGTAGGCAGAAAAAAAATCAGACTTGATTTGCTTTCACGCTGTCTTGACGCGCTCAGTAATCCTTTTTACAAATTCCTTGGTTTCTGTTATTTTTCCGCTGTTACATGTTTTTTTTTTTTTTTGTTATTTATTTTTGTTTGTTTGTTATTTTTTATGATTGCCACGCGTGTGTCTTTAAAATTTTCAACTCGCGAAGCCGCTGCGCTGGCAGAAGCTAGTTTGAAATAAATACGGCCTGGTCATGTTTTTATTATTTTTAATTTGAAAAATATCTCCGACTTGAAATTTTATCTGCTAACTGTACTATCTGTTAACGCAAGTACAAGCCGCCATTTAAGATTCCTTTCTTTAATGCATCGGCTTATACTAAGCTTTAAGTGCGTTCCAAAGCTGTCAGTGTCGATATTCCACAACAATGATCATACTGACAGCTCTTGAACGTGGTTTAGATGTGCTAATCGCGCTCAGTTGCATTAGTGACATTTCCTCTTAGTTGTTTCCTTGACATTTACTTGGCTACACGTTTTATGGCGAAATTACATTTTAGCATCCGAATGCCAAAGCGTACCCGACACTATTAACAAAGCCTTGGCGAATTTGTATGCCTTTTAAATTGACTGAGGAAGCTGGAGAAACTTGTCCTAAGGCGGGCTTATTCGACACAGTTTATTTAAACTGGGTCGTTATCCCATAGGCATCCGTATGCGGGTGAACGACAAAAAAAAAAGATGTCTTTAATATATGTATCTTTAATATATTACACATAAACATTCCGGAATAAATTCCCTAAATTATGGTGAAAACCGCATCAAAATCCGTTTTTCGTTCTGGTAGTATGTAGTTGTATTTAATCAATTAAAACAAGAGCAGCAAGTAACACATGTGTAAATCCGCAGGAATGCTGAGTGCACTCGGCGGCCCTCTAACGCCGGGCGGGATGACGCCGGGTGCATTAGGCGCGTTGACGCCCGGCACACTACTGCAGGGAGGCCTGACACCCGCTGGACTACAGCACGGAGCTATGACACCCGGTGAGTACATGCTAACTAATAGGCTATCGGGTCTTCTAATCCCGGGAGCGATGACGCCTGGCACATAAAAGATTTAACAAACTTCAGTCATAGGTTTAAAGAGTCTTTATTCATTCAAAAGAACATGGTTTTGCTTGATTTGTGGTACAATATTTTAAAATTAAGCATGTATGATATAAACTGAAAAAAAAAAAGTGTTGTAATTTAGAAATCCTCCACTTTATTACATACAGATAGCGCCATCCACGAAGATGCACCTCACTCTTCTTCCTAATGGGACAGCAGTACAAGTGTGTAACATTCCGCTAGTGTTTTAGTTTTGTCGATACACAGTAATTACAGTAATTAGTGTGTATCAAAAAACTAAAATACTAGCGGGATTAACTAGCGATTAGTAAGAAGAGTGGGGCGCGTCTTCGTGGATGGCACTATCTATAAGAGTATAATTATCCTCAGCTAAAAAAAAACAGTAATGAACTAAATATAATTTGAATATAAATGATATTTGCAGTTGGTTTGCAACACGGTGGTATGACGCCTGCGGGCCTACACCACGGGGACAGTCAACACGTCGACTTGGGCCTCTCAGCGGGCGGTATGACGCCGGCAGGACTACACCATGGAGGTCAGTTACTATTACTACTTACGGCGTAAACTGGTATACTTACCTGCACCACTCCACTCCTCGTTGGTCTAGTGGTCGCAAGCAAGCTCTACTGCTGAGCATGAGTACTTAGCAACCCACAGTCTGGATTTGTACCCGGTTGATCGCAATAGGCTAGCCCCCTATCACATGGGACTTAAACATGACTAGCGAAATGAGGGTGTACTATAGGTACGAATTCAAAGAATGCAGAATATAATTCTCTGAACAATCAGTAATGTCCCTTGGTTTGTGACTAATGCTGAGATCCACGCACACCTGGAAATGCTCACAGTGAGAGAAGTAATAAATAATATCAAGACTACAAACAGGAAACGGCTAGAAGCCCACCCCAATAACCTTGCGCGACAGCTCACAATATCCAGCTATGTTAAACGCCTTAAAAGAAAAGACATCATATAGTTTAGAGAATTATGAGTAGATGTTCTCGCTGGAGGACACACTGAATGGGAGAAACATGCAACACATCTGCTAAAATTGAATGCTCTGATTGTAGATGCAAAAAAAAAAATTTAGGTACACCTGTGCCTGTGTTATGTTACTTAATTTCATCTGCCTAGCCTTTTCCCAACTATGTTGGGGTCGGCTTCCAGTCAAACCGGATGCAGCTGAATACCAGTATTTTACATGGAGCGACTGCCTATCTAACCTCCACAATTCAGTTACTGGGTAATACGATACCCCTTGGTAAGACTGGTTGTCAGACTTTCGGGCTTCTGACTACCCGTAACGACTGTCAAAGATCCACGAATGACAGCCGGGACCAACGGCTTAACGTGCTTTCAGAGGCACGGAGGGGTCACGGTATGTAAAGATGGTAACCCATCCACACTTACTTAATTTCAATATCACCAAAAACAATAAAAAAACAGAGAACTCTTATCAACATGGTAAGTTTAGTTGAATAGGATATTACAATGGTCAGCATGCAAAACAGGACAGGCGAATGTGACAGACGCTAGTGGAGGTTTACCCTTGTAATTTGTTTGCTTAGCAGTGCTTGTGTTCAATGCAGTTGATGTCTCATCTTCCTTGAAACTGCAAACAGTATATTGGTCTTACAATCGTTATTATAATGTCAGAATGCTCGAGTTTTGTTTAAAATCAAATATTTTTGCAGGTATGACGCCAGGTCTACTAGAGAGCGGCATGACGCCGGCGGGACTGGTGCACGGAGGTCTCACTCCCGCAGGGTTACATCACGGAGGCATGACGCCGGGTAAGCTCTACTACCTACCTCACTTGCTCACCATCTTGCTTGTTCTCTTAAACTACAATTTTGCCGCTGCGCTGTCTGGCGAATCAAAACTGGCATGTACAAAAATTGTACCCGCCATGTGTGCCTACAACTCAACCACATTTGGGGCCTTTGGGATCCGCCAAGGGAAGCTGTAGGCTTTCCTTTCGTTTCTCCACTTTTAAAACTTGCCACAACACTATGTGCTGGGAAATGGGCAGTTTCAACACATGTGAAAGAGTTGAAACTGCCCATTTCATTTGATGGTATAGCTGTAGGATCAATTTCCAGGCACGAATTGTCATTCCCAGAGAAAAACCCTACGAATATCCGTATGAATAATCCTATGTATATCCTTCCTACTATATAATAATATTATCCGTGAAAGTTTGTGAGGATGGATGGATGGATGTTTGTTACTCTTTCAAGCAAAAAGTACTGAACGGATTTTGATGAAATTTGGCACACAGATAGTTTATAACCAGGATTAACACATAGGATACTTTTATCCCGATATTCCCACGGGATCGACACTTATGCGGGTGAAACCGCGGGGTGCAGCTAGTCCTCAATATACCGTTAATTTGTTTTCCAGGTGGTCTGGACCACGGCGGTATGACGCCCGCAGGGTTACAACACGGTGGCATGACTCCAGCGGGACTGCACCACGGCGGCATGACGCCAGCGGGACTGCAACACGGCGGCATGACGCCGGCAGGACTACAGCACGGCGGTATGACGCCGGCGGGACTGCAGCACAGCGGCATGACGCCCGGCGGGCTCGCGCACGGCGGGATGACGCCAGCGGGCTTGCAGCACGGTGGAATGACGCCTGGCGGTAAATATCACTATTTTTATCTTATTTGATACCAAAAACGCGGTTAAGTAGTCACTGACGCCTTTGGTTCGCACCGGAGGAATCACAGGTCCGTTGTCATCCCAGAGGCAAACATACAATGTTTCTATACTTAATTTCATACATGCGAAAGTAACTGGCTGCCTTTTACCTTTTCACGCTGTAACGACTGATTAGATTTTGATGAAGTTTGGCACATAATATGTAGACCATGACCTGGGTTAGGGTATAGGATACAGGCTTTTTATTCCGATAGAATGATCCACAGAATTTTCCGAATTTTCCAAACAGTACAGAACCTAAGAGATCCAGTCGTTCTCAAGTGATGATTTATATAGATATTGTTCACATTCTAGGCATGCAACACGGCGCGATCCTCCAACACGGCCTGGAACAGCTGCCCATGATGCCCCAGCTCGGCGGCGAGCACATGAGCTCGCTCCTGCGCAGCTCGCAGCCGGCGCCGGGCGAGCGCGCGCCGGCCGAGCTGCCGCACACGGTGCCGCTGGAGCCGCTGCTGCACGCGCTGGATGACCATGGGGATTATCAGGTAATTAATGCTACTATGAGTGTAGGCTCGCAAAGAGATTATGAGATGACCTGGAGGCGTTCCGCCAAGGTTCTGTCATGTAAGAAAAGAGTATCTGAAAGAACATGGAGGGAGCTTTGACCAGAATAGCGGCCTAGATACCTTTTAACTTTAACAAGGCACACACTGTACTATATGTTAGGTTCAGACGGGACACGTGCTATTTGCAGCCCAAACATGTAATTGATTGACTTATGTTAACCAACGTATCATATTTTTCCAGAATGGAATGCAAATGACAAACTTGGGTTACGACGACCAGCATGGGCATCACAGTCCACAGCACGATTACGATTTACCTTTAACGCCAGACAACGTGAGTATACCATTAATTAACGTATTATAATTATATTCAGCAGTCCCTTGCTGGACATAAAACACCATATTAGATGTAATCGAGGGGCCCGTGGCTAAATTAATAACAGCCGCACAGGTCGATCGATCAGGTTAAGCTACGCTTGGTCTGTGGATGGGTGACCATCTTTACATACCGAGACCCCTCCGTGCCGTTAAGCCGTTGGTTCGTCCCGGCTGTCATTCGTGGATATTTGACGGTCGTTACGAGTCGTCAGAAGCCCGAAAATCTGACAACCAGTCTTACCAAGGGGTATCGTATTACCCAGTAACTGGGTTGTGGAGGTCTGCCTATCTGCAGTCGCTCTATGTAAAATACTGGTATTCAGCTACATCCGGTTAGACTGGAAGCCGACCCAACATAGTTGGGAAAAGGCTAGGCAGATGATGATTACATGTAATTTTAAATTATATGCTACCAAGCCATCTGCCCGATATGGGATCTCCCATTGGCAAAAATGATGTACGTCCAGCCCATATTTAAGAGGCAAATTTTCAAAAATCCTTCCCAAGTGCACACTTTCGCTATATAGGGAACTGTGCAAATTTTCATGCTTCTAGACCTAGCCATTTTGATTGTGCGTTGTTTGTCAGTGAATGAATTCACTCTCAAAAGGAAAACTTCATACAAAATCTGTTCGCAGGCGGAAGAGGGTGAACGTGAAGCGGGTGAAACGGACGAGCAATTTGAGGAGCGAGTGTTGAACCGTCGTGCGGCGCAGCTGTTCGCCGTCATGAAGCCCAAACTTTCCGTCGGACTACAACTCACCTTCACAGATCTCGCGCCCAGACATAACAACAGAAAGCAGGTACGTTTCTAACTTCTAACTATTAAAATATGTACCCACTATCTTTGTTTACCTTCCTTATCACAATACGTGACATAAATCCAATGTTATCATATAACGTTCCAAAACGATACTGAAACCAAAGAGCGGGCCCATTTAGTAATAAAAAAAAAAAAAAAAAACCTAAAAATATCAATAACGTTACAAAAGAAAACGTTAGAGAATATCATTTTCGTAGAACAATATTATTATTTGCGACGATGTTTTTAGAAACATAATATTAATCCTTATCCAAATAAATACGATAACATCACAAGTATTTAATTTTGAACAAAGGTTGCCCTTGACATTTGATTTTAATGAATATCATAGTTTTCAAATAATACTAATAATAACGCTGAAGAGTTTGTTTGAAAGCTCGTAATCTCTGGAAGTATCGGTCGGATTTATAAAAATATTTTTGCATTTGATAGCCTAATTCTTGATGAAGGCTATTGGCTAATAAACATCACGCCAGGACCCTTATGAGTTGAGCAAAAAGAAAAAAAAAATCAGAAGTTTTCGCTAAGCGAAGACGAAGTAATAGCGCAGGCAGGCGATGCGATGCGACGGGGTGGGTTGGGGGAACAAAAAAATTCAGGCGGACGAAGTCGCGGGCAGAAACTAGTAATTATATAACATTTAATTCTGTTACAGGTCGCACAAAAATTCTACAGTTTACTTGTTCTCAAAAAACATCAAGTGTTGAAACTAGAACAACATGAAACATACGGACCTATTACCATAAGCAAGGGAAGTCAGTTTGAAACTGAAGCGATTCATTAATACTTTACTAATACATTATTTATAATAGAATGTAATATAAAGAAAATATCAAGACTAGTTCATAAAAAAGATTTTTATGGAGGTGAAGAGATGATGTTTAGTTGTAAAGTTATGGACTTCACGGGGAAACGCGTTGAGCCAAAAATAATGTGTAAGTTTGATCTTGTAACTGGAATTCATGAAAACATTTTATTTTTTAAATATTGGACCAAATAATATTACGAGTGTTGATCTCACAAAAAATCTAATTGCAATGCGTTTTGATAATGTGAAACAGTAGTTGTTCTCATGAATTCGATTTACTTGTGATGAGCAGTTTCTATATGGATAATTATGTTTGATAGAACAGTGTAGGAAAATGCCTTATTTTGTTTTGCTGTAGGCTAAGTGAAATTATTGTAAAGATGTTTTACAAACATTGTTTAAATAGTACCTATTTGCTGTATTGTTAACCCCCTGACTCCCAAATTATGTATGCATATTTACTGATGCTGCAGCCACAAAGATTATGTTATTATGCCTTTAACATTTATTAGAAATTGTACCTCTCAAGGAAGTGTAGACATTGAATTTTGTTTATAATATAGCTTGTTGTCCTTCTATGGGATTAAGAGATTTTAGTGACTATGTGTTTATTGACAAATGATGTAAAATATTTTAGTAGCAGACTGGAGTGATTGAGAGAAATTATGTAGAAGAAATCGAGTGATAACCTCAACACCAAATAAAGTGTTATAACTATAATGTTCCCCCTTATGTGAGTTAGTATGAATTTGGTTTTTACATTTCTTTGAGATATTTAATAAGATTATTGTGTTATTGTAATGCAAAATGAATGCATACCAAATCCTGATTTGGTTTTGGTTTGGATTCATTTTGATACTCTCATTTGTAAAATTTCTCGATCTATTGCATTATGAATGCCTCAAACAATTGACTATCATGTATGTTATTTGGAAATTACTTCTTAAAATTTAAGAGTTTACCTCCGCTATGACGTCAATTTTTATTTACCCTTTATGTTCGGAGGTATCCACTTAGATATTTTTCATAAAAAACAAACATATTTGCAATAAATTTGTTGATAAAATTCAGTTTTTTATTTTCTCAAGCCTTTTTAGCATATACAAGACCATTTACCACTTTTTACCATGAGCAATATGGTCTTGACGTACGTATTCTTTACCTACCCCATAGGAAAAGGTCGTTTCCTCGAACACGAAAGAATTCGTATCATCCAGCAATAAAATACAATGTACCGTAAAGGAGCGAAAGCGGGCTCATGTCACCTTAAGATTTTACTTCCTTACCCGTTCCTAAATCTACGGTAACGACTTAGGGAGCATGCGGTGGCACTGACTGGCAGAGCCACCATCAGGGATTTTAATTTTGATAACACAAAAAATTTATCGGTCATTTATAGGTGGCCGATCTGGAGGGAGTCTCCCCAGAAGAGCTACATTTATATCTAAACAAGATGTCCGTGACTACCGCCGGACCACCAACGCTAACAGCTTCCATATTTTGTAAATAATTCGTACTCAATTGGTACTAATTAGTACTCGAACCACAAAATTGGTACCTTAATAGTTTTCGAGAAAATGGACTTTGAAGGTGGTCCGGCGGTAGTCACGCTCCCTTCAGCAGGACCACCATGAGCGCCGAAAAAGGAGGCACGCTACAGCTATTCTAATAGACATGGGTAGCTCGTGAGCTAGTGATAGAAAAGAGCTAGCTCTTTTTGATTGACGTCGCTCTCGCTCACTCAGTCGCTCGCTACGTAGCTCACTCAGACTCACTAGCTCAGTACTTCAGCGATGCACGCGACCGGCCGAACGGCTCATTCGGCTCGCTTCGGAATACTTCGTCGCATCGTTCGTTCTTCCAACAAAAGCTCTCCGATACAATCTTAAGAGCCTATACTACCTCAGCTAAAATTCACTCTTTATCTCGCTCGCTCGATACTGCTCGCGGACTGTGTGAGAGCGAAACAGAGTGCGGTGCTGGGCGGAAGGCAGCGCCAATAGTTTAGGTATTTGCTTCTTACGGTGAAAATAAAGGTAAATAAAAAAAACTAGCTAACATAAGACCTGCTTTATAGTTAGTTCAGTTAGTATACAAAGTTTCATGATCTAATTTGAATTATTTTTTGAATACCAGCGGTTTATTGTTCGGTTTGGAGGTAGCTTTGGATTTTTTTTCTATCGAGAAATTTTTGTGGAATCGTGTTTTCGTCTAACATAATACCTAACATTAATCCTCAACTTTAGCATATATTTATTTCAAAATTAATGCTCCGGTATTTTCGACATAACGGAGGATCATGCTAAGCCATTTGAGGTAGTATAGGCTCTTAACAGTTATCATACGACGTAAATCACTGTAAATCTATCTTTATAGTCATTGGCACATTTATAAATAAAAAGGAACCGCATTGTTTGATTGCGTTTCGTTTACGTAAATTCTAAATAAGTCATAAGTACTCATACCATAATATAAACAAACAGATTAGAAAAACTTATTTAAAGTTATTTAACTTAGTACTTTTTCGGTTGTTTTGACGAAATGACATGCATATCGCTGCGTGGCACGTGCAACGAAGTACAAATACTAATACGACCGTTCTTACTATAAAAACCGCCACAAAATAAAACAAGATTTATTTATCGATATCCGTAATTCCTTAGTAATTCGCGTGACAAGAATCAAATGAGCTAACAGTCGGCGTCTGAGCTACTGAGCTATAGAAGAGCTAGTGAGTAACAAAGAATCCAAACTTCCAAAGAGCTATTGACTATTGAGCGAGCGAGCCGAAGCGCGTGCGGCGTGAGTCATATTATGAGCTAACAGTCGGCGTCTGAGTCACTGAGCTAAGTGAGCTATAGAAGAGCTAGTGAGCTAGAAGAGTGATATAGCTCTTTAGAGTGAAAGAGCTACTCGCTCTTTATCTTTTCAGTGAGCTATTTCGCCCATGTCTAATTCTAAGTATACAAATAATTAGTACCCATAAATATGATATATTTCGTAAAAAAAACAGAACTAACATTTGTATTTACCGAGAAATCAACGATGATAACTTTCTCGCAATTGTTCAGCAGGACCACGATTTTGAATGTTGATTCCAAGTTAGAGAAGCTTGTCGCTTTCTTCAAACCTACATAAAAAATTTGTACCCTGCAAGATAAAATTAGTACCCAAAATTCAAAACTAGTACTCCAGTAGTTTACGAGATATACCATGCCATTGGTGGGGTGGCGGTAGTCACGGTGCCAAATTTTCAATTCAAGATTTCCCTATTAAAAACTGATTTCTACCCAAATTTATACAAAAATTAGTACTCCTAAAGAAGTTATAGCGACCAAAATTTCAGATTCCTAAGTGTTGTATTTTAGAGAAATTAGCTTTCATTACTTTTCCATACTAAATTCCGCGTATAACCCGACCAAATTAAGTTGACAATAGTAATGGCGCCGATTCCATTGTTCACACACAAGCACAACTTAATTTGGTCGGGTTATACGCGGAGATTTAAATTTGGGTAGAAATCAGTTTATAATAGGGAAATCTTGAAATGAAAATTTGGCACCGCCGTGACTACCGCCACCTCACCAATGGCATGGTATATATCGTAAACTACTGGAGTACTAGTTTTGAATTTTGGGTACTAATTGTATCTTGCAGGGTACTAATTTTTTATGTAGGTTTGAGGAAAGCGACAAGCTTCTCTAACTTGGAATCAACATTCAAAATCGTGGTCCTGCTGAACAATTGCAAGAAAGTTATCATCGTTGATTTCTCGGTAAATACTAATGTTAGAATTCCGTTTTATTTTTACGAAATAAATCATATTTATGAGTACTAATTATTTGTATACTTAGAATAGCTATAGCGTGCCTCCTTTTTCGGCGCTCATGGTGGTCCTGCTGAAGGGAGCGTGACTACCGCCGGACCACCTTCAAAGTCGATTTTCTCGAAAACGCCCAAGGTACCAATTTTGTGGTTCAAGTACTAATTATGTACCAAATATGGAAGAGATTGGCGTTGGTGGGGCGGCGGTAGTCCCGGACATGTTTTCTCCCATATTTTGTCGCCAATTAGTTGCAATTTGTTGCCAAGTTACAGATTAAGTCGGTGTGTAATTAAAAAGATATTAAAGAATTAAATTTCCCCATACATTGGTACAAGCACGTACAAAATACTTTGTGTAGTTTCTAGACAATATCTATGACGTCATAAGCAGGAATGTTCGTATAGAATTAAATAAAAATAAACTTATTCTATAATTTCAACCCACCAAAGGAAAGCTTTATTCACTACCTATAAACAAATCTACAATAAATATATGTAATTATTTATCTAACACAATGTGCACTTACCACCTAGTCGCTGACAGATAGATCGCTGCGCTCATACGTAGTATCTATCGCTACCTTTGCGGGTAGTCGTAAATTGTTTTAGAAATTGCTTCGGGTCTTGTGCTGCGCTCCGTTTCATTTACGGTAAGTAAGAAAGAGATAGATGCGCGTGTACAGACGAGCTACTTAGAACGAGTTGCCCGTCACGTAAGTTAACCAGTGTTACTGACTCTGGCAGAGCCACCATCAGGGATTTTAATTTTGATAGCACAAAAAATTTGTCGCTAATTAGTCGAAATGTGTCGGTCACTGGTTCAAAAGTTACAAGGGTTTATAGGTGGCCGATCTGGAGAGAGTTTCCCCAGCAGGGCCACATTTATATCTCAAAAACTAGGGCACCAAGCGAAGATCCGTTTTCTCCCATATTTAGTCGGGATCAGTCGCCAAGTCACAGATTTAATCGGGTCTTAGTTTAGGAGATACACACATCAACACTGTCTAGGGATATTTTGGATTTACTCAATTTACTCAAAATTTATTAAAAATAACATACAACATGTATATATTTTTATAAAGCCCATTTATCAGACTACACTCCAGAATAAAAGAAAACTATTTTTTTTGCGTAAACAAATTTTTATTCAAATAAAGAAAAAACTTGAAATAATGGTAAAACTAACAATGAATGTGTTTCTCAAGAAAAAGTGAAAAATAAGGAAAAATTAATCTGTTTCTAACAGTTATGTGAAAAATCAGTAGTCAGTAAAACCACCCATGACGTTAATAACGGTCCTGCAACGGTTTTTCATGCTTTGGATTAAGTTATCCAAGTCTTGCTGCGGTATATTGTCCCAGGTCCGACTAAGATACAAAAAAAGTTGCTCTTCCGTCGCAATGTTTGCAGGGAAATTCCTCAAAGCCCTTCTTTGGAGCATGTCCCACGCGTGTTCTATGGAGTTTAGGTCAGGCGATTGAGCGGGCCAGCCTAAGACCGATACGTCGTGCTCCTGCAACCAGCTCGTCACCACTCTCGCTGTGTGCGGACGGGTGTTATCGTGCATGAGCGTGAATTCTTGGCCCATTTGTAGTCGATGGGGGTAGATTATTGGTACTAGCACCTCGTTACGGTATTTTTCAGCCGTCATGGTGTTTCTGATCCAAACGAGGTCTGTTCTTCCACCAACACGAATTCCCGCCCAAACCATAATTGTCCCGCCGTGGTATGAATGGACTTCCTGAGGATGTTGCAGACGGCTCTCACGACCAGGAACTCGCCAAACACGTACTCTACGTGTATCGGGATGGAAACCGAACCGGGACTCATCGGTAAACAGCACTACAGACCACTGCTTATCTTCCCAGAGCAAATTTTCACGAGCCCACTCTAGTCGTCGTCCACGATTTCCTCGACGTAGTGCTGGAGTACGAAGCGGTCTGCGAGCATGAAGGTTAGGTTCATGCAGCCTTCTCCTTACAGTTTGGTCACTCACAAGCAACTGGTGCTCTGACTGGAGCCTTTATACCAACTGCATGGCCGTAACATTTGGTTGTCTTCTCGCGGCAACTTGCAAAAATCGGTCTTGTCGTTGAGTGGTTATGCGCGTCCCGCCTGGGTGTCTTTCAGCCACTTCACCAGTAGCACGATAACGTGACCATAACCTTGATATCACGTTTTGTCTTGTTCCAATCTCCTCAGCAATACTCCGTTGAGTAACCCCAGCTTGGAGCATGCCTATTGCCCTTAACATTTCCTCTCTGGTTAAATGGCGCCACTGCATGATTCACACAATAATATTAATTCGAAATTAACCGATAGCCTGTTGTAAAACTTGAATTTGACACAAAAAAATAGCCAAAAACTACTGTACGTAAATGAAACCTTCGGACTTTGCTACCATTATGCCGCGTAAATATTTTGTTTTTAATTTATTTTTTCAAATTCAAATTTAGAATCGTTCAAAAAGGTTTACAAAATAAGCTTTCATCAAAAGAATTTAAAACTGGACAGTATTTTTTGAGTTTAAGAACTTTATACAAAATATCCCTAGACGGTGTTGATGTGTGTATAATGAGTTCAATTAGTAAGGTATAGTCCATGAGCTAGTCGAAGTTTTTTCGTGAACTGTTCGATCTAGCTCTTGCGACTATACCTACACATATAAACCCTAATATCTTTTGAACCAGTGACCGACAAATTCTGATATTTGGCGACTGATTCCGACTAATTGGCGACTAAATATGGGAGAAAACAGATCTTCGCTAGGTGCCCTAGTTTTTGAGATATAAATGTGTGGCCCTGCTGGGGAAACTCTCCAGATCGGCCACCTATAAACCCTTATAACTTTTGAACCAGTGACCGACAAATTCTGTTATTTGGCGACAAATTTCGACTAATTAGCGACTAATTTTTTGTGCTATCAAAATTAAAATCCTTGATTCAGATAATTTTATTTGCTCAAACATGAGTGTACATACAATACAATGCATGCAAGTTGTTATAAGTACATGGATGGTGGTACATACCTGATGGTGGCTCTGCCAGTCAGTGACACAGTTAACCAAAGTACTACACTTTGTGTGTATTAAAAGATTCGTGTAAATACATGTGTAAAGGCTAGCAAAATTAAGTACATACCTTTTATGGGTCCCATTTTTTTCAAAACTCAACATTTCGATTCGAAATGTGTTTTTTTAAACTTTCGTGTCTGTCGACACTTTAGAAACTTGATCAAGTATCTACAACACTAGACGTCTTCATATAAAGACTACGGCGCCTGGGACACTAAAAATTTTAGCTATTATAATTTTTCTTTTTTTAATATAAACAAAGACCCCTATTGAAATAAAAATTTAAGTTTAGGGTTTTAGGCAATAGTAAGAATACGCACAAAGCATTTGATCATGTATTTTAATGTAATAATCGTTATGTGCGTGTGGTGTGAGGGCCACTTTGTTAAAACTCTTTGAAAATGTGCTTAGGATTTAGTAAACATTCCCAAAGAATTGTGAAAGTTGGAATCAGAATTTGTGAGTCAAATAACCGAGTTATGGACTGTAAAGTTGGGCCCTCAGTTCTCACGTAGAGAATTGAGGGCCCATCTGAACCTGATAAACTATGGACACTACAGAAAGTCTTTATGCCAAAATCTAAGCTATGCCAAACAAAATATGTGAAAACAAGATATTATCGCAAAACACTGTCCTACTTTGTGCAACTACGTACAAAATGGGCCCTCAGTTCTCATACACGTAAAAGTTTGTTACGCAAATAAAATGTAATCATTAACTTACAGCTACTGTTTGAAATCCTATCCTAATTTGTCGGTCACTGGTTCAAAAGATATAAACGTTTATAGGTATAAACGTTTATATCTTTTGAACCAGTGACCGACAAATTCTGATATTTGGACTAATTTTTGGTGCTATCAAAATTAAAATCCCTGATGGTGGCTCTGCCAGAGCCAGTGACACCCGGCAGCGCGAGGGGCAGCGGCAGGGGCTGAATGTAAATGTGTAGTATAAGAGTTGGAGATCAGGGGTGGTATTTAGGTCATCAACAATAAACGCTAGTGATTTTTGTTTTGTATTATTTAATCGCCCTAAAAATGTACAATACAGATGCCGACATTCTTCAACAGGATTTTCTCACACTACAAAAATCGATGACAATACTCACGCAAATATCCGCAGTCACTGGCTAACTTTAATAATATTGTCGCCGACTTTTGATATGTGTCAAATTATTTGTTTTACATGATTTAGAACAGTCTACAAAAATCAGGAATAGAAATAAGTGTAGCTTCAATTTAATGTTTTACGTACACCATTTTATTAGATTTTTTTTATACTACATAATTAAATAAATTGCATTCCTGATGACGCGCACTGCTAAGTGTAAAACTTATACACACGAGTCCATGCATCACTATGAGGGTGAGGTTTCCACACATTCGATTCCATGGCCGTCCACTCCAGATAGTATTCACTGAAACCTCGTCATGTGGGATGGCAGTAGTAGTGTTCTTAAACATAAGTAGCTTAGAAAGCGAACAACAGTAAGAACGCCATCATAAGACAGAAGAGACCCATAGCCTCAGACAGGGCGAAACCCAAGATGGCGTATGAGAACAACTGTTGCTTGAGGGAGGGGTTCCTGGCGTAACCGATGATAAGGGAGCCAAACACCGTTCCGATTCCCGCACCTGTAATATACAAATAACCCATGAGTATCACATCACATAGTTAAATATTTTTGAAACAGTTTAAACTACCTTTCACATTTAGAACTATGAAAATTCTAACTACACAAATTCAACAGCTGACTACCAAGTGCAACAGAACAAATCTCACCTTTTATTCTGATAGTCAGTTAATTGAGATTGAATAATTCCCCCATTTACATCATGCATTATTTTTGTATAATTATTATTATGTATATGAATAGTCTTAGGACTTTTTTGTTAAATGGTGGCATTAATCTCATGCTCCATGCTGATTGTTTTTTTTAAGCCAATTTATGTAAAGCGTAATAAGTATATTATTAAATAGCTATATATTTAAATAAATAATGACACTTTACATAAGTTGGCTTAAAAAATAACTAAATAACAAACAGCACGAGGAATGCAATCATTAAACAAAAAAACAGGGCAAGAGCGAGTCGGACTCGCGCACCGAGGGTTCCGTACCATCATGTTTTTTAATTTTCATCAGCGAGGCCTATATTCGTCAGAGAATTTTAACACTGCACTGCGGTGTAGAATATTGCAGTTTTATGTCAGCGCCATCTCTTGACTGATAGTGGAACTAATGTAACTTTTGTTGATGTTTTCTGAAAAAGTTTGCTATTTAGAGACTTCGTTTTATATTTCCTGTAATCTTTACATAAACTTCTATCACATAGAATAATTTGAGATTTTTGTTTGCAAACTTCGGATATAAGGGGGGTGGGAGGTTTTTTTTTTTTCATCAAAAGTCGATAACTATGCGTCTAAAAAAACAGAAAAAAAGGTTTGAGAATGTACAAACTGCGCTCTTTCATATGATACCCACATGCCCGAGTAACCCACTTCGAATTTTTCAGACCCCCTTTTAGTCCCTGTTGCAAAAAATATACATATATTTTTATTTCTTTCTTATTTGCAAAATAGTTGGGCAAACGTCATCTAAAACTATTCCAAATTTCAAGTTGATAGCATTAGTAGTTCTTGAGATATTCAGCTGTGACAGACAGAGATGGGACCCTTATGGTGAGACTCAGTCTGTCTCACCATAAGGGTTCCGTTTTACCATTTTGGTACGGAACCCTAAAAAAGCCCCATTGCTTCAGTTAATGGAAACCCTAAAATAGCATGAGAAGATCTGTTCCTTTAGGGAGGGATTGCGAGCATAACCAATGTTAACCTTTGGTATGCGGGAAGGGGTCGCGAAACTGTCGTCTGCGGCAAAATGGCGCGACTATTTATCGCAATAGGTAGTGTTCAGAACTTATGATACTGAAACTTAAAAAAAAAAAAAAAAAAATGTTTGGTAGGCATATATCTGGCTATTTTATTTGATAGTTGGAATACCAATGTACTTTGTTGTGCTATATTTTATTACTAAAACATATTTTATAATTTACTTTTTTACAGACAATCAAGCCAAACGTCAAATTTCTCATCTATTGTAGCATTAGATATTTCCAATTTGTTTCCAATATATTCTTTGATTTATTATTAATTTTATTTATCATCCCACTTAGTTCATTATTAAGACTACCTACTTTTATAAAAAATAATGTTTCTAGTAAAAAATAAGTCATAAATATGAAAATCATTAAAAAAAAATCGCACTTTTCTTTTTCCAACTAAACTTCAATTTACTTACACTTTACCACAAATACTACCTAATCCGTTGTCTAACAACGGATTAGGTAGTATTTGTTGTAAACAACTATTATTTTTAGTTCAAAATATATTATTTTCAAGTTATAAAGTGCTAATTATAAATAAATTATAAAATTAGTATTTTTTAAGTGCTAATTATAAATAAATTATAAAATTAGTATTTTTTTTTAACCAAATATCTAAATTGTAGACGATTTGTTAGGCCAGTTTTCATTTACAAAATTATAAGATCCACGAGTTCTTTATACTCTATGCAAATGATTGTGGGTTTTACTACTATACAAAATGAGCTTTCCACACGTTACGTCTCAAAATCGACCAATACAAAATAATTTAGAAAAACGTCAAGAAAGAAAAGATTATGTCTCGTTGGTCCTTCATCCATCAGTGTTTAAATTTAAATGTTCATATTATCGGTTTCACTCAATGAGAAATGGTTTTCTGTGGTTCGTTCATTGATCGGGTATAGATATACAATACGATTTAAACCCTATTATAAAACATTTAATATTAAAATCGTGTAAAAGTGTCGAAGGTGACTTGAGCACTGACATAGAAAAAACAAATAAGAAAGCCAACTCGAGCCCCGAGCAAGCGATAATAGCCTAAACACGTAGGGCTGTCACTTATAGTTTATTCAATCGTCAAAAATGCATAGTCTAGTCAAAGTCAATCTCTATACAAAACAATTTTCTCCTGTAGGGTAATCAGCATCAGGGATTTTTAACTTAAACCAGGAGCAGCAGACTACATTTTTTTGATTATGTACGTCATGTTATCTGTTTAGTTATTTGAAAAATTATGATCAAAATATGATTAATTAAAACGTGGTTTTACAAAATAAGGTATTTATTCAAATAAAATCTTACTTAGCCTTCTGTGCGAAGTTCAGACTTGCCATGATAAATCGACCGTACTGTATGTATGAAGATATCCTACTCATTTGTATTTACTCTGGCAATGATCAGTGCTTAAGCAGAAAAATAGTATAGCTCTGATCAGTGCTTCCGCATACCAAAGGTTAAGCATCCAAAGACCATATCAATTCCAACTCCTGTAGATAACTTAGATAGTTAGTTATATGTACGGGGCATGCATTCAGGCAGTGAATAAGCAGTTTTATTATGGAACACACTGAATTAAGGAATTGTGGAAGGAACTTCTTTTCTATACACCTACATTTTTCGACTTTCAGGAAATCAAGCCAGTGCACAACATAGTTGATTTGTGCTACACTAAAACGATTGATCTAAGTAAATTTCAAAACTAGGCTTCCATTAATCACTTCATTAAGTATAAGTTCTTAGTTTTCCGATTTTCCACATTTCCTTAATACACATTGAATTGAACCTTTAACTACCTACTTATGTAAGCAGGGATAGCACCATTTTTAAGTAAATCAATAACAAGCTGCAATGTTATGCAATCACGACATCTTGGCAAAATACTCACTTTAAGGGCAATTTACCACATAGATCTATTTGAAAGTTACATAGAACTGTTAGAAAAGTCATTTAACACTTATGCTTAGATTATCCTGAATGAAAACTGAGGTTTATTAGTAAAATTTTGTACTAATATTGTAGTTTAAGGTTCAATAAAGCATTAATTCTTGCTTTACCAGATATTTATGAATTTGAGAAAACCTCAAAAATTATTAAGATATCTCAGAAGGCAAACAAAACCATGATTAATTGCTTAGTAACTCTGAAAATGGAAGGCAACTTACCAGAGCCAGCTACTCCTACTGTCGCTGCACCAGCACCAATGAATTTAGCAGCTGAGTCAATGTCCTTCGTCACAGCAGTAGTCTGGAAGGACCGCACTGCAGACAGCTGAGCTGGCTGAGCAGGGACAATCTGTGACTGCGAGGGGATGGCCGAAAGAGGGCGCAGGAGGGCTGTGTTGCTGAAGATCTATAACATACAAAACAACTTGCTAGTAGACACCCATAGTATAATCTCTTCAAGGGCTACACCCTAAAAATCAATACTGCATCAATTTAAAAATAAAAGTTCATCAATTATACAGATAACGACGGTTCCGCAGCGCTTATCCATTCCATTTGAAATTGTGATAATTATTGTTACCTAATACTGGAATAGATGTTGGGTTATGTAATGATTTAGCATCCATTGTAAGGACTGTCTGATAATATATATATAATTGACTGCTAGTAAGAAAATAAATGACTAGAAATTTGCTCTCATTATCATAAAGCACCGGCAAGAACTGCTTACATTGCTGAAGGAACTTACCCAAGGTCAAATAATATAAAGTTCAATGAAATAAATACAAGTCCTAAAGGGACGCTAAAAGGGGGTAAATTATGGCAATTAGGTTATTAAAAATCCAATAGGAAAACTGTACTTACGGCAGACCTGGCTGCAGGGGCGATCAATCTGGCGGCGGACAGCATTTTGTGTTTTATTTGGGTGCGGCGAACGACAACTGAAAGAAACCGTACGACTAGATGAATTAGGTACTCGAGACTAGTGAGACTATAGGCCTACTGATAGAATAACTATAGGAGAAGTCATTTGACAGTTTGACCGACGACCGCAGAATGTTACGTAATTTACTTACGGTGCTACGTAACGGAGACTGAGGTCGTACTACCTCGATTAAACTTGAACAGTTATCAATTTTGGTATACCGTGAACACAATTCGATGGGCAGAGCTACTGCATGTTTCGTATAAACGATATAATTGAATGTCGAGCGAAAATGGCCGAATGCGCGATCTGAGTATCTGACTTCAACTAAACTAATATTTTATTTTGTTCATCTATGACAACTTACGAAATCACCGACAAATATTTCCACTATCACACACTAAATGCTCGTATACGCGATTAGAATCACTTTTTACATAGTGATGGCTTCAAATAGTTACACTTTTTCACGATTAGTTTATTCACAAAATTCTGCCGCACTTACCAAAGAACACCGAGAGGGAGGAGACCGGCCTTTGGAATGTTCAATTTTTGAGTGGTGAAGTGAAACAGAGTACAAATGCCGCATTGCTATTGGTCGATATAGCAGGCAGTTCCGTTCAGAGCTGCCAACCGTCGATCAATATGCGCGAGTCAGCGCGAGTGATAGAAACTTTCAGGACCTATTATTTAAACATTGCAATAAACTGAGTACTGTACAATAATTTTACATCAGTAAATTATAAATCGTTTTTTACTTGATACTTTTTTGATTCAATAATAACTAGTATACAGTTTAGAGACATGATAATGATTATGGCCTGAATGAATACGGTGTTGTCATTGACTAGTGCATTACCATTGTACGACATGGCCGTCTTCATGATAAACATCTGTAAATTTAATGGCTGTGGCATAACATTTCCAAGATTAGCGGACTTAATTGAACACATCGAAGATGTTCATATCGGTAAATATTAAATATTCATCTCTATTACTGGTAATTGTTCTTATTTTAAGCATGTAATGTAATCCATGACCCTCCCAATTTACGTCTTATCAATGTGCCAATGTTGTCACCATTGGAGGGTATTTTTGCGTCAATTATAAAATAATGAGTGGGTCTACACAGCTTTACTATTGTTATTTTAACTAATGGTTTGTTTAATTTCTTTATAGACTACTGCATACGCGTTGCTATTTTCATGTCCATTTCCTCTTTAGCGTAATAGGGGCTACGAAAATAGTTCTGCCGATTGGAACAGCTGATCGGGAACGACTGATACAAACATGCTACGTTGTGAGCTTTGTGAGACTAAAACTGATATTTCTTTTTTCAGATTACGATCCAGCTGTAGTAGAACAAAAAGAAGCATCACAACCAGCATGTATTCCACTAAGTTATGTCCTAAAATTCATCTCCGAGGCTTCGAGGCGGGAAAACCAGAACGCAGCCACCGCGCCCGATGTTCGCCGGCGCCTCCTATCCGCGCCCAAAACACCTTCAGTCCGCAGCAGCACGCCTACCGGTATTATAAATACCTACATAATGTCATATTGATTTTATTCTAGAAGGCCACATACGGTCGGTCGCTGAGTCTTTTTGTTTGAAATTCATATTCCCTGTCTTTTAGTCTTTTCTGCCGTGAAATTACGGAAAAATTACAATCTCTTTAGCACGATTTTGATAAGAAAACAACTATTATTATCTTATTATTATTATCATTTTAAACATAATATCTTAAATCTCTTTGATTTTAAACAATCATGTAGGTAAGCAGTTACATATTCCATCGACTCGGAAAAGAAGATAAAAACAGGAAAATAATAGACAAAAAGACTACCAATAACGGTACCTACTTACCTAATAGGGGACATAATTTCTTGGGTTCATGGCAAACAAAAGGAGAATGCTCATTTTTGACATTATGCTGGCCGCCTTTAATTAATTATATTAATGTCTAGATAGAGCATCAAATGCGCACAAACGTGTCAAAAAATATCGGCCAACTGTTGTTGGCCTCTAAGTTCTTACCAGCCGATTAGTGCCGATGTGCCGATGCCGATCGTGCCGCTTTGGTGTCACTACGTAGCGCGCTACGCTAAGTAAAAAAAAAACAAATAACAGCGATAAAATGACGGTATGTGCTATTAAACTGTGCCGCAATTAAGGCTCCTACAAACAGGCGCGATACGCGACGCCTTAAGCGCGAGAAGCCTATAATAAAGTAAGGGTAAAAAATATCAAACACATCACTTGACATCACCTATCATCGATATGATGTAACCAAAAAACTGGCCAAGTGCGAGTCGGACTCGCACACGAAGGGTTCAGTACCACAAGGCAAAAACGCCGAAAAAAACACGTTTGTTGTATGGGAGCCCCCCTTAAATATTAATTTTATTTTGTTTTTAGTATTTGTTGTTATAAGTAGCGGCAACAGAAATACATAATTTGTGAAAATTTCAACTGTCTAGCTACCGCGCGGTTCTTGAGATACAGCCTGGTGACAGACAGATGGACGGACGGACGGACGGACAGACAGCGAAGTCTTAGTAATAGGGTTCCGTTTTTACCCTTTGGGTACGGAACCCAAAAAAATGGTCACGATCCGATTAATAGATGCGGAGAAATGCGTGGACAAACATACATACATACATACGTCTATAAAATTTTGTGTATTTGTTTGGAAGCCCTAATAGATTGTCATATTATATTATCGATAGTAGGTACCTAATAAGCTGCTGTAAGAAACCCATTGATCTATCTAACAGATTATTACATAAAACATTTTGTTAATTTCTTGTGGGGAACAGAAATGTAAAACTTCCTCATCGGACTCAGGATTTCAGGAAATACTAGACCAGCGGTTGCTATTCTGTAAAAATCTCACCGTGAAAACTTAGGTGAAGTGAGCGTGGAGTGAGCTGTCAATAGTGTCAATTCCTACCAAAAACAAACTCACTTCACCTAAGTTTTCACGGTGAGATTTTTACAGAATCGACCGGCAGCATAGCTATACACAACCACTCGATACGCTTCCGTACCGTATTGAACAAAACGCTGTAAAGTACAGACGCGTATCAATCACTTGTGAATAGCTGTGCAGACAATGTATGAATGTATTATCTTCTACAACGTCCCTTGTGGTTGTGGAAAGGACCTCAACCCTGAGGCATCACGATACCACGGCCACGATATACCTAGGTAAGCGTGGCCGTGGCCACCTACTGGGCAAACATAATTTAACATACGAGTATTCGCTAAGGGTGAAGCTGGTGATAAAGATGGCCTTTTGTTAAGATCTTTGAAATCACATTCTTCAACCACCAATAAAATTAACCCCTTTAGATACTTTTATTTAGTTGGAGAAGATAATACATTCATACATTGTCTGCACAGCTATTCACAAGTGATCGATACGCGTCTGTACTTTACAGCGTTTTGTTCAATACGGTACGGAAGCGTATCGAGTGGTTGTGTATAGCTATGCTGGTCTAGTATTTCCTGAGTCCGATGAGGAAGTTTTACATTTCTGTTCCCCACAAGAAATCAACAAAATGTTTTATGTAATAATCTGTTAGATAGATCAATGGTTTTCTTACAGCAGCTTATTAGGTACCTACTATCAATATTTAATAACCTGGGCAAGCTGCTGAAAATGTGTAATAAAACCTAGTGAAGGATGCGGGCAGCGCAGGACCTATCGATGTGGCAATGCTTGGGAGTCGTCTATGTGGACACAAAATACTGGTTTGGTCTGGGTTGCTCTGGTTTTGGTTGAGATGATGATAATGTTGGTTTAATATGTTCCAGGGAGCGAGATGGATGAAGACGAGCTGGTCAGCCCATCCGAAGACAGCAATGATTCGTGGACGACGGCCGAGGAGTACAGCTCAGAGTTCATTTTGCGATATGGCGTCAAGTAAGTGCTGGCAGCATCATAGTCACTGAACACTGTAGAAATGAAAAAGATTACTCCGGGAGTCTCGATTACCACGTAGCACAGTGTTTTAAGAAGCCCATTTTTCGGACATCCCATTTTTATTAAAAAATCTGATAGATATATTAATCATAATTATTTCGCTAAATGTTTAGTCTTTGTGGATTTTTTTTTGAGAGTCGTCCAATTTTCATCCGGTTACTTAGAAAAATAAATATTACTCTTAAACTAAGCATCATTCGCAAAAAATATGTTAGAAGCATCGACGGCATCTTTTATTCTGCACATTTTAGAGCACAAATGAACACAGTGCGGTGCGTTGTTTAACCTTTTATTGCACGACTCCTTTACGACCGATTTTTTTTTTGCTTCCTTTCTGCAACTGTTTCTATTGTTATACTCCTGCTAGTACACAGAACCTACTTCATTTATATACCACTAGCTTCCGCCCGCGGCTTCGCCCGCGAGGTATGTCGATAAAAACTATCCTATGTCCTTCCCCGGGATGCAATCTATCTCTCTGTCAAATTTTATCGAAATCCGTTCAGTGGTTTAGGCGTGAAAAGGTAACATACAGACAGACAGACTTACTTTCGAATTTATAATGTAGGTAATGGAGATTAATTCTGTACTTTAAAAAAAAATATTTAATGCAGTAAAAAGAAAAAAACCTTTTTTTAATAGATTCGTTTCATCCCTAAAAGCAAAGAGAACATAACCACTAGAGAGCGTATAGGCCGATTTCGTCGAAGCACACGACTCATTACCGCGGGTCGGGGGACGAGGAAGAACGAGCGGCTGCAATTGGTCAGTTCTTGTAGGTATGCCTATCGTTAGGGCTGCTCTACGTCATTAAGGGAAAATAGTCGATATCGATAAAATGGATTTTAACATTGCATTGTGAAAAACACTAAATTAAAATCATAGAAATAATATTTAATCAAAATCAATCAATTACAAAAAAAAAACCATGTATCCTGTTATTATTGATTTTTAAAATGAATTAATTTG
Source organism: Oligia latruncula (assembly GCA_948474745.1). Taxonomy (NCBI): domain Eukaryota; kingdom Metazoa; phylum Arthropoda; class Insecta; order Lepidoptera; family Noctuidae; genus Oligia; species Oligia latruncula. The sequence goes on along the minus strand of OX419693.1, from coordinate 14,271,238 downwards.
GTATAATTATGTTTTACGAATTAAACTTTTAGGGTCTTGATTGTTCTTTGTAAAATATTATAAACGAGCGTCTACATATTTTTGAATTATGCATCTTGCTAATTAATTTAAATGATTTTATTTCAAATTGATGAAAATTAATATCCGGAAATAAATTATACCCAATCAGTGATTTTAAAACCGACCTTATTAAATAATCGGTATTATATTTCAAATCACAAAAACATGTACTTATGTTAAACAAACAGACGAAAAAATTTTTTTTACATCAATGTTCACGGCCCTTAAAAACTACAAAGTGAAAAATATTTACTATACTTACTAAAACAACAAATAGAACATTATCAAATTCATTATGATCTATGAATGTAAGACTGTCTTCCGCGAAATTGTAGAGAATCCAAGTGAAAGTTGTACTAATCTGTGGCTTTGTAATAATTGGGTGTAAAATCGGCCGAGCGCACCGGTCCCAGCACAGAGCATGTGGGTCCCAGCGGTGTCTGACGACATAAAAATTATCCTGGATTTTTTTGCTCTCTCCCCGACCGGAGCCAAAACACACTGTAACGTTTAGGACGTTAAGTAGTGTGTAGTGGTAGATGATATGGAATAAAAGAAGAATTACGTTACAAGATTAGATTTATTTTTATAGAAATACAAAGCCGGTTGAGCCGGGTGTGGGTACGATATCGAGCGCACGCGTAGGTTATAACCGTCTAAGAAAACTACTGCCCTGCAGACCCTCCAGACGTAGGTAGCGGGAACTGGAGGTAGATGTCCAGGGTCCCGTAGCGCCGCGGCAGGGTCGTCCAGCTGCTCCCCTGCGGCGACGGCGGTGGCAGTATTAGTAACCGCCTCCGGGCCTCAAGCCTTCAACAGCGCACGTAGACACGTACGTCTGTGCAGGTGCAGGTGCAGAAGCGAAGTAGGCAGGCAGAAAGGTGGAAGGAAGGAACCCCGACTGGGGTTTTTTCACAACACTTAGGTATTATTACTTAGTAGTTAAAAAGTTAAATAAAATCTTTTTAAAAAGAATAGTTAGCGACTTCAACAAAAAACTGTCGTGAAGTTTTTAGATAATGGTTTTTTCAGCTACAAAAAAATCCCGCAACATACATTAAAAAAAAACCGACGAACTGTGAACCTCCTCCTTTTTTTGAAGTTGGTTAAAAGTAGATAGCTATTTTATTACACTAAGTGAATTGAATAAAATTGCATTAATTTTAATTTTATTATTTTCGATATCAACTTTCAGCTATTAAAGGTAAAACCACTATTTTTTACGATACATATACAAAGGGAAAGAAAGGGATAGAAGCATTAGAATTGTCTAATACAAGAACGAGACTTTTCCAAAAGACATCAACGCGGGACTAAAAAATGTGCTCGTTTACCCAGCGACCATTTAAGATAGACCCCTGCGGTGGCTCATAATCTGAAAAAATCAAAAATAATTTTTTGTACTGTTTACTTACCGGTGAAAAGTTATACCATCCTTTTCAAATTCAAATTCTTTATTGCGAACTAAACGGAACCTTTTTGTAATTAGATGTCTTGGAATGTTTCCCACACCACTTCACCGCGCATGAAGGCATTTTGATGCGTTATAATTGCATAAAAAGTTATAAAAAATTGTATTAATTTAGCGTGCACAGAGGTCTAACATTTGGACATAACTAAAATCGTTACTAGTACCGTAGTAGCCTATACATAGGCGACCAACAGCCAATAGTTTTCGAGCGTCGGGGCACTGTATGCGCAGAAAGTCTTTGCCTAAGAGGAACCTTATTGAAATTGGCTCTTTTATTCAAAGTAGTTTAATTATAATTAATAAAAAAGGAACTAATATAATATTTGTGGTTTTTTTATACGATCAAATGAGCATTATGAGTCGTGCAGTTTTGGATTTTCAAATATTTTTTTTAAATTTCGAAATTAATTGCACAATGTTTCTGACTATAGTTACAGTCAGTCAGATCTGTATGTTTCAACTTGCATGTTGTCAATCTCACATAGATATAATATGATCATCACTCAATTTACACACTGTCTTAATAAACCATTAAAAACTTTTGTCGTTTTTTGTATGACTATAGTAGGCGACACCGGAACAAGAAAAACTTCAAGCAGTGAATCGATCCTCAAACAACTTTTCAGTCAGCATTTTCATACTTTCATATCCACCTTGTATGATAAATATGATAATCGAAGCTGTTAGTTGCAACATTTCGAGCAAGTTTAATAGCACAGTATTAATGGCAAGTGGTTGTCATGTCATAATATCTATAAACAAGGATCATATTTAAAATGAATGTTTCTTGTTCAGAATGAACGCTAGCGCGTCATCTGGGGCTCTCGGCCCCGCCGCCCAAGAGAAACCCTTTGCCTGTCCAGTGCCCGGCTGTAAGAAACGATACAAAAATGTTAATGGCATCAAATATCACTCGAAGAATGGACACAAGAAGGACGGGAAGTGAGTATACTGATGTTTTTTGTAACCGGAAAATCATGATTAGAACATTTGCCTAAACTGACGCACACATTGCAAATCCTTGCTTGTTTAATCTTGCAAGCATAAAAACACTGGATAGGATAGGTTACACAATGACTGGAAAACCTTAGATTTTCAGTTACATGATGAGTACCTACAATGACCCCTTTAAAATTACTTAACATTCACTCCGGTATTCCTCAAGGGTAAGGCAAAAAATTGCATTCTCCCTACTTTTTGTCGAGTTACGCGAACGTAAAAGTATGGAGCAGCTAATTTTCAGGTTTTCAGCTACATATTTCAATAATCTATTCAACTGGAACTGCTAGCATTAAGTATTAACGTCAACTCCTGAACTTCCGACCTTTTTCCGTGTGGTATAGTGAAATCAATAATGGACGTTTGCCTAGTCTAAAACTAAACGTCGTCGACGGTTTGAAGTGGGTCGATATCTCGATTCTTTTCATTCTCACTTATGCAAAAAGTGAAATAATGCCGATTTATATTTTACTTATTCAGAATGCGAACTCATTACAGCTTATATTATTTAACGATTGATGTTGTGACCTACTTTTAAGCACACGCATACCTACTGGCATGCAACACACATTTTGTTTGGGTTATACTCATACACGCTATCAAGAATCTATAACTCCCACTATATTTGATCAATTCACCTACCCATTAATCGATGAAACAGTGAGCTGAGGGGTAATTGCGTAACACACTAACAGTAGCAATGGCTTTCATTTTGACAGTTCAACAAAATTCATTGCGTTATTTACGTTGTTGAGCAGACAAATTTTTCGGACATATGAAGCAATGGATTAGCAATATCCTTCAAAATGATTCGGATTCAGATTGATAGTGTGACGTCATATTCTTTCCTTAAGCAGTGCCTATTGTCCAAGAATAATTAATTCGTTTATTTTCATTAGAAAATACCCGGCCTTGTCGAACCCAGAACAGTACAATAAAAAGATTTTACCTGGCCCCAAGAAACGCCTTTCTGCCCAAGAATATTTCTGGAAGAAATGGGTACAACTCAACATGTGTAATTGTAGTTAGAAGTTTATACAGGGTGTCAGCGACATCAATGCGCAACCTGCTACCATGGATTCAGTACATGATTTTGAACACCCCTGCATTGAAATTTCTCGTAGGTTATAAAAAAATGAGCTGCACGATTTTTGACAAATGCGTGCACTGACTGGACAGGTCCTCTCAATCTGTGTGGTTCTTTCCTCAAAAGACCACCTCAGACATCGATCTACATGGTCTTCATATAACCTGACCAAGATTATGTCTGGACTTTAAAAGAGACTGTGACCTCTGAGTTTGTTTCGGCCTTTCTTCTCAGAGTAGTCAGATAGGAAACGCCGACTTCATCTAGTTTTAAAAAAAACATGATTGACGTGTAAAAGTGTTTGTACAAACCTACTTACTTACAAAAATAAAAATCATTTCATTTCATTTCAATGCCTTTTCCATACATTATGACCGCGTAGGCACTTTTCTATGAAACAACAATTTTTTTTTTGATAACTGACTAAAATTGTCTGCGCTAGTACGGCCTATACGGTCTAGCATCATTTGCTGAATTCATATTTTCAGATTACGCGTCGATGTCCCTGCCTCCATGTAGAGAGCAAGCACTTTTAAAGCTTTTTGTAAATTGCCCTGTAATTGTAGAGTTGTTGTGTTGTAGCTTGGCAATAGCGGGCTTGACCCACCTACATTTCTGGACAGATTCTAGCATTCTTCATAAAAAAAAAACCGGACAAGAGCGAGTCGGACTCGCGCACCGAGGGTTCCGTACCATCATGTTTTTAAATTTTCACCGGCGAAGTACTTACTAGATCTCGTTCAAACCAATTTTCGGTGGAAGTTTACATGGTAATGTACATCATATATTTTTTTAGTTTTATCATTCTCTTATTTTAGAAGTTACAGGGGGTATGTGCCCCCCCCGCACACACATTTTACCACTTTGGAAGTGTCTCTCGCGCAAACTATTCAGTTTAGAAAAAAATGATATTAGAAACCTCAATATCATTTTTGAAGACCTATCCATAGATACCCATTACCCACACGTAAGGGTTTGATGAAAAAAAAAAATTTTTGAGTTTCAGTTCTAAGTATGGGGATCCCCAAAATTTATTGTTATTTTTTCTATTTTTTTGTAAAAATCTTAATGCGGTTCACAGAATACATCTACTTACCAAGTTTCAACAGTATAGTTCTTATAGTTTCGGAAAAAAGTGGCAGTGACATACGGACGGACAGACAGACAGACATGACGAATCCATAATGGTTCCGTTTTTGCCATTTGGCTACGGAATCCTAAAAACGGAAATATATCAGCATCATCGTGATCCTCAACATTTTTACTAATGACAAACGGTAGGTACTTACATTAAAATTTTTGTTAGGGTACTAAGAGTTGTTAGGGAAAGGGCAATGACCACTATTGCCATGCTCAAACGCTACAACTATAGTAGGAAAAAAATAGTCACCTTCTATTTACCCGTATTATGTACCTAATAGATATTACCTACTCCTGTTCGAACTCGATAATTGTATTGATCATTAATGTAAATTTATTCTCAAATGTTTAGTCATCTATGGTCGCCTTATCGGACCTGTGATGAATGTAATTAGAGCATAATGTGTATAAATCAACAGTAATAAATGAGTCGGGTGATATTTTCCAGGGTAAAAAAGGCGTACAGATGCCAGTGCGGCAAAAGCTACAAAACGGCACAAGGGCTTAAGAGTCACTCGATAACGCAGCACATCGCCGCGTCAACTTCGGAGGGGGGGCATAAGTTGCACGCGCCCAAGATGCCCGGGCTCGTGGTCACGAGCTCGCCCGCACACTCGCGCACGCTTAACTTGCTGGATGCTGTCGATGGTAACAAGCTAGTCCGTATCTACGACACTATTAAGACCAAGGACCTGTCGGCCTTCACCATTCCCAAGCACAGCCTGTCCGGCGTGAGCGTGGTGAGCGCTGGGCTCCTGACTCCGGCTTCTACGCCGGGCTCCAGCCCTGTCGACAAGCTCAAGTTCGAGCGCTCGCCCAAGGTCACCGTGCAGACCGCGCACCTGCCTCACCTCACCTCCATCTACACAGACGCGACTGACTAAACCGGCCAGCGACAACCAAACGAATTTAAGTCATTAGTATAGTTTACACATGCAGTTCCTATAAAAAATGTGAAAAAAAAAATGTTCATTTTCATCCAATGATTTTATTAATTTATTAACTCGTTATATGAAGGTGTTTAACTGTTTACGTATATCGTTGATTGAGCTTGTGCATGCTTTTAATTTATCATTCGTTGCACAAATTATTTCCATCGCACCTTCGTCTAAAGAGGTAAAACGATTGTTTCTCAAAGAGATAGGAGATATATTTATTTGTTTTTGTTTGTTTGAGATTTTTTATGTTGATTAGTGCGTATTTATAAGTTATTGGAACGCTAATTTTTTTTAGTATATTTTTATTAATTACAAGGAGATGCGGTGGAGCCAATAGTTAATTTAATTGGTGAATTTAATTTAGTGTGTCAATCAATCTTTTTAAAATGTTAATTGTACTTGGAAGTTATGCAGACCGCGCACCCAACTTATACATAGATTATACTATAATAATTATATACCTACAATATTGTCATAATTGCTGACCATGTTGTAAATGTTGGTCTCCGCTGTATCTCGCGTACCGCGACGGCTGTGTAACTTGTCGTGTTAGTCTCATGTATACGTATCGTGCGCACGACAGGTTGTACAAATATATATGTAACGTAATCGTCAAGTGTATAAGGAACGATTTTATTTTAATAAGCGTCTTCCCCGCTCGATTATTATATAAAAAATTCTGTGATCTCTATGCGGGGATTCGGATGATTCTACTCTATGTGTAATACCTCTACGTGTACGACATACATGTATGACATCCCTTCGTATCTCTTTGTGCCATTATTTCTAACATTGTGTACTTAATCGTATAATTCACGCGAAACGCTTACGTTCATATGGTTTCTCATAAGATTTCACTATGTTAGATTTTGTAAATTAAGAGAAAAAACAAAGAAAAAATAGCGTTCACCTAAGTATCTTTTAAAGCTAGAATAAAGGTCATACTCGTAAATGTGATATGGTATTTAGAAAAAAAAGTAAAAAAAAAATGCTTATAAGCGTACACGTATTAAAAATACCTAGTTGTTAAGGCTGGCAATGTTTGTTCATTATCTGTTTGGTAAAAGTACGTTTAGATGTGTCTCGGTTTAGGTGCCTTTTCGATTTTGTTTTCCGATTGTTTGTTTTGTTTCGCGGTGTAAGTACTGATAGTTTTGTTTTGATCGGAACACTAGGATAATGTAGATTCCCACGGTGGAACTCGTTTGTGTCTGATAACTAGTATGAAGCCTACTCCACGAAAGGTGTAGGTGTTCATTGTTCCTCCCACTATTGAACTGCTGGTTCACAAAAAAGGAGCTTATTTTAGAGTAACGTTGCTACGATTCCTGTATCTGCATAAATGCTAGTTTTTCTTTTACTTGCCATATCGATTAACAAAGATTAATACGTAATAATATAATAAATAACTGCTTTAACGTGCTCCTAATGTGTATGCTTTGGTAAGAAAAACTACAACAAACATTAAAATATAAACCTCAAACTCTTTTCAGGATTGCAAAAGACATTTTTTTTTTTTTTTCAGAGATGATACGAATCGTAGCAAACGTTTATAAGACTTTTAGTTAGATAGGAACTATAGTACCCTCTCAAGTATTTCTTCGATTGGAAAAAATGTTTGGCTGGTAAGCTAGGAAAAAACGGTTGAGGTGCTACCAAAAATAGTGATTTGGCGCGTAGTCTATGAATGATGTAAAATAAGTATAATATGTATGTATGATATCTGTTCCAAAGCGAAATTATATCTAAAGATAGTTGTACGGTCACGGTGCTTAACGGGTAAAAAGTGTGATATTTGGATTAAAAAAAAGTATGTTATAGTGTGACTACCAAAGAAACGACATTTCAAACTACGGTAAGTATTTATTATACTCTGTTTCACAAAACAACTTTCTCTCTCTTATGAAGAACACAATTTAAAACGTAACTTGCTTAATCAAAGTGGGATTGTTTGCAATAATAATGAAGAAAAAAACTTTTTATTTATTTTATGCCTTTTCTACAGGAGCCCCTATTTTGTTTGTTATACATAAAACAATTTAAAAATGTCGTACTTGATCGCGGATACGGGGAAAATATGGGAGTTGGAAACACTGAATCCAAATAACGTGACAAAAATTACAATTACAAACCCCCACCCTATCCCTAAATAAATGTTAGCTGCGCCCATGAATGTGATTATTATGATATGACTGGGGATTAAAAGGCTGTAAAGTAGAAGATTTTTGCGTAACGATTAGATTATTGCCCGCCAATCCGCCATATTGCGGGAGATTGGGAAACTAACGCGTCGGTTACATCCAAATTACTATACTATTCCACCAAAAAAAAAAACTGGACACTCGTTGGAACTTGTCACTTCTTGCAGTGTTATCGGCGTTGATGTTTTTATGTAGAAAAATTAAATAAAACATTGTATTTTTCTACCGAAAAAAATCAATGCCTAATTACCCTTTATGTCATCAATATTTTTTATAGCTAACTGAAAGTCATCTAGTTTTCTTGGTGAAGTTGTATATCCAAATTATTGTATCGCTATCCGCTAAGTTAGGTATAGTATGTGTTGTGCCACATGCCGTTGTATGAGGCATGTTAATATTAGTGACGATTTACGGAGAGGGGAGCAAGTATCTCATTTTTCGTACACAAAAAAAAATTATTTATACCCCAGATTTTAAATGGAAATGTTTGGTCCTACCCGAATTATTGAATTGAGTTTTATTTACATGGTTATGGTCCGTCCTCACTAAAAGTACCTTTTCTGTACATTTTTTTAACCTGTTTATTTGTTACAAAGTGCCCTTTAGTTTTCGAAACTATTCGTGCACTATATGTGCATAATTTTAATGTAAACGTATTTAATCGTATGTAAATGGACTGGAAGAGTCCTGGTTATATTTATCATCGATTTGCTTGGAAGCTACTGCGCTGGCTTCGTAACATTAGCTTTGTGTAGAACACTGGATGTGTCATTGTATTGGGTTAATGTAACTAATTAGTTAATGCACTGTTTGGTAGATCTAGCGTATGATGAACGCTGTCTAATTTTATGTATGATGTGGGTTTTTTACCGTCGTCGTATGATATGCTCATTTTATATTATAATATGTTCGGTATAGTTTCAATGAACATAGTCATGTTTTATTTAAGACTGATAGATGGATTATAGAATAATTGTCTCCTTAATTTATTTTGTGTGCATTCGTAGAAAGACATTTTGTATTGTAAGGAGGATTTCAGTGTAAATGAAAAAATATAACAGATAATCATTTTAAAATGTTGATAGAGAATTGTGCCGACTGTTTGCGGAATAATAATGGTCATGCTACAACATTACACGGAAATAAACAACAGTTTGGTGTATACGATTTTTTATTTCTTACGGGATTGAGAATTTATCCTAACTAAAAGTTAAATCAATTCTAATTAAAATAATATTGTCTAAAAGACTTGGTGAATAGTCGGCACACTTCTACAGACGTAACTGAGAGGCATGCAATGCCTCTAACGTAGGTTTTGAAATTTATTTATAAACTAATTGTTGTCTAGTCTCCAAGAGTAACTGAAAGTTGATAATTAATTATCAAAGAGATTGAGATCTGTGTGTGTCAATTAAAAGAAATGACCAATTTTAAAAGTTGTTGATTAGGATGGTTAAAAAATTGAAGGAATTTTGTAAAATTGATAATTGTGCACAGAGCAAAAGGCGTGTTGATGATTTCCTCTATGTTATTTATATTTGACAGCTCAAGAAGTTTTCCATTCATTTTACTATTTGTCGATACATTTGATTTTGTTTTACGATTATATTTATCCGTTAATGGTTGTGAATAATGTATATATATTGTATGGTCGGTGAAGCCGCCTTGTCTGTATGCTAGTGCAGCGACACCGTCGGACATAGTCCTTTAATATATTACACCGTGATGACAAATTCGCCTTATTAACGACGTGCATGTTTCAATTATTTCTGCTGGTGATAATAAGCTTAAATAGTTGATGGAACTGCTGTTAAAATTATTGATAATCACGTAGACTTAGATCGGTGTCGCTACACTTTGATATTCACAGCTCTTTATGGTTGATTCAGTGTTGCTTACTTATAAAATAAGCATTTTGCATAAGCCGACATCGCTCACAGAGTTATTCCGTTTATCCACCCTAAAAAATTCACCCTAAAGTGGATACGCGGAAAAAAGGCCCTCCCGCTCTGGGCGGAGCGGGAGGGCCTGTCAGACTTTTACTGACTAAAACCCACCCGTGTTCCTTCAGTTGCCTGTGGCAAGGGCCACGGTATCTCTTTCGAGTAACCCGCTACTCTGGCAGGCATTGGCCCTAGTGGACCCCGTCAGTTAGTGCTGACATCTCTTTAAGGCGCGCGTGGAACATAACGCGCCGTCGACCCGGGCCTAGTCCTTACCGGACGGCGAGCTGCCCATTGCTCGCCGTCCGCAAGCCCGCGCCTACGGTGGCCAGGAATCGGCTATTGATTCCCGACGCCCAGGGCGTCTCTTGCCGCGACTAGGGGTGTGAGGGCGCAAATATTGACTCTCCCTCACGCGCTCCGTCTCCTCCTTCGCGAGCATTACTGCTTCGCAGAAGGAGGCGACAGCCTCCCATGTACTCTCGCTCCGTACCATGGCCTGGACTAGGGCCGGACGCGAGATCGCCGCCGTGAGGACGCGGCGGTGCTCTGCCCAAGCTGGGCAGACCTCCACCGTGTCCTCCGGGCGATCCACACAATGGTGACACCCGGGCGTTTCCTCCCGCCTTATCCGTAACAGGAACCTCCCGAAGCAGCCGTGTCCAGTGAGGACCTGCGTTAGGCGGAAGGTGAGGACGCCGTGGCGCCCCTCCAGCCACGCCTCAAAGATCCTCGTAACCACCTTAGGTTGGATTTTTTGTAGTGGATAAACGGAATAACCGAGCTCACCGACTGTCACCGATTCAATAAACATAATATAAAATAAACATTGATGTTATGTAAGGCCTTTTACACATTATGCCGTGGCTGCGCCGCGTCCGGCGTCATGTGTGGCGGTTCATACAAATCCAAGGGTGACTGATGCAGCGGCGCCGCGGCATAATGTATAAACGGCCTAACCCCTTATATGTATTTCTCAATTCAAGATTTAAAAATCCCTTTGACTGGTAATTGGTAACTTTATGATAGCTATTTGTAAAATTATTTGCAAAGTTGTAATCTTTATATAATCTACATGTAATAAACCCAGTTCTATTTTAGGCGAGATAATGCAGTCAAAGGGTTAATATCAATCTGATATATCAATATAAATGTTGTCTTTAAAGTATTTTGTATCGAATTGGAAATCGTAAGCCTGTAATTATCGATACTACCTGCGTACAAGCTTACTATGTAACAGTTGTGTCAATGTATTAAGGCGATACCGGCAGGGGGTAGCTCGCGAAAATGTTTATTTCTAATTTTTTTGGAATTGCAGGTCAGTATCAGGTTGTATGTTGATCTAAATATGATTCGCAGCCGTAACAAATAGTTACTTTTAGAAATATTATCGTAAAAATCATTAATAGGTACAACTCTCTAAGTTCATATTACCCTATTGAATTACTATTTCATGAAATCATGAAGCCCGGGTTCCACCGCGAGCGGAACGGACCCATTAATGACTTCGTTAAACTCGCAAACGTAACTGCATACTTGTATTTCCTCCAACGTTGGAAATACAAGTATGCAGTTGACTGTTAACTGTTAACAGTTAACTGCATGCTTGTATTTCCACCGTTCCGCTCGCGGTGGGATTCGGGCTAGACATTTCGGGCCAATATTGGTATTCAAATATTTAAATAGGTACTGGTATTCAGCTGCATCCGGTTAAACTGGAAGCCAACCCCAACATAGTTGGAAAAGGCTAGGCAGATGATGATGATGATTGGTGATTCTAATTGTGTAATCATATTCAACATACAACCACACACTGACCTGCAAATTGCAAAAAAACGTAAGACCTTGTCCAAAACAGGGCGGATTCAACGCAAATCTCTCGAGATTCGCGCGATGCTTGTGGACAGCCACGTATTGGTGACCAGCAAAGCTATTCACAACTATTCTACGATTCCGTACCGTATCAAATGTCAATCAATGTTATCGTAGGAGTCCTCTAAACACTGTTCACAACTCTATAACGCTGTTTGTTTAAAAAATTTTGTTTAATCAAATAAACGGCCTCTATTCTTTCGACAGCTTTACGCTGTCGGGGGCAAGGCAAATCAGGTTATCAAAATGTGTATCGTATTTTCGATACGATAGGCTGTCGGATGGTTGTGAATAGCAATACAGAACCTCGCCAAAGCGCGTATGAATTTTCGAGGTCTGAGGAAATTTTAATTCCGCGGGCTACCTTACCGCACGACATGTAATGCCTACATACATGATAATTGTTTCCATCTTGACTTGATAATAAAAGCAAACAGCAACCATTGATAACTTGTTTTATTTGAATTTAATATGGCTTCATTATTACAAGCTTATTGAGAATGTTTTGTTATAAATACTAAACACATATTATATTAGTGACTAATAAATAATATTTAGATAGTCTATAACTGAAGGCGGCCATTCTACGTATAACTTTGTAAAAAAATAAAACTGCCTATGAGGCCGGCGGGGCATGCATAGTTCATACAAACGTCATACCAAAATAATTTGTAAATCAAACGTATTCATAAGGTAGTGTGTATATTTATTCCGATTGGATTACAGAATATCTAGGTTCCCAAATATATATTTTGAAAGGAGACTGATATACTAATAAGACGAGTTATGAGGAATTTCAAATTTCTATAGAAAATTATTTTTTCTCATAACTCGTCTTTAAATCAGTGTCCATTCAAAATATATATTAGGGAACCTATATATTCTGTAATCCAATTGGAATAAATACACATTAAGAAATGTTTGATTTACAAATTATTTTGGTATTACGTTTGTATGAACTACGCATGCTCCGCCATCGCCAGCCCCAATTATATAGTTCCGCACAAAATATTTAAAAACCAAACTAACTACAAAGTTGACTTACTGAAATGGAAATGCAGCCAGTCCGGATATATTTCGAATATAAACAATATAAAGAGGTTCTCCCCCTTAACACATCGAACTTCTAAATAACCAAATAACTAGCCAAATGTGGGCGTAGTACACACATCTGCATAGAGTACTACAGGGATGTTTTGGTTTTGAATGACATACCCTGCATTATATTTTAGTCTGCGAATGACATTAACAGGGGCCCTTGGTAAACGTCACACAAATTATATTGACAAAGCAAGATGGCGGCGTTAGTTCCGATTTTACCCACGCGCCACAAGAAGCGTTAGCGTTGTACCCCAAGCGAGATGTCATTTACATACATATTATAATTCCAGTCTATTATATCTATCTATAGTTCACTTTTTGGTCGGTAGTTTTTCGAGCAGTGACGCGATCTTGGCGCGTTTTATAGACTCTTCCAACGGACATTTGTTCTGCACGAAGAGAAGGGCACTTTCGTCTTTCTGCTCAAATGCTACCTCTGCTGCTTCCTCGTAGAAACTGAAAGATAATTTAAGTAATATAAAATCAGTAAAATGTACTGTTTACCAAATAGACCTAGTACCAACTTAAATTGTCCGCTTATTCGAATCACAATTGTGATTATTTGACAGTTGTATAGAATGGCTATAACACGACAAAATTTCGTAGTGTGTCGATAAACAATTAATTTCCTTGACTTTACACAATCTTATTCTTCGCTGTGAGATACACAATACTATTTTTTTTGTTTTTGTGTGAATATTGTGTCTTAACCTGAGTCAAGTAAACTTATTTTCTTTTTTTCGCTGGCACGATAGTTATTCAAATTTTGTTGTCCCAAAACTGCGCCACTTCCATGGCGTTATCGGTGGCAGCACAGAGGTTACTTTGGCTGCATGTTTTGGAGCACAGAGGGCAGGAAAGGAGGTGGAGCAGAGTTTGTGACAGCTCCAGTCTCCATATCCACTTCCCGCCACGTTTCCATGCTGCTGCCACACATCAATGAGACTTACCCAGCTTTAACATAATATTTGACTTTAATATCGTCGCTGCATCGCGGCAGGTACTTCAGCGCTTCATCTTGCTTGCAGTACTTTAGACACGCGTCCACAAACGGTTCGTAACCGACGGGAGATTTCTTGGATTTCGAGAACTTTTCAAGTTCTGTCCAGTCGTCTTTGTCGGCTAATGTTAGGATGCGCAGCCACCAGTATCTGTAATTAAATTATGCTTATATCTGTATCTTTTAGGGACAGTTTTACACGTCGGCTTTCGGTCAATATTTTAAAAATAGATTGCGCCATCCATGTAATGTGGATTTTGGGTCGTCTTTTGTAGATTGTGTCGTGTTTATTATGTAACTATGTAAAGATTATGAAAGACCAGCAGCTATTTCCCGTGAACGGTTGATTGCCATCATCAGAAATATTTAAAGACACATTTTAGACTTCGGTCTGAACATAAATATAACCGAATCGCACACACAGATGCTATATTTATGGCTTGTTTCATCGCCCCCGGATAAGTTAAATTTAATTTATCTAATCACACTAATATTATAAAGGCGAAAGTTTGTGAGTGTGTGTGTGTTTATATGTTTGTTACTTCTTCACGCTCAAACGGCTGGAGTAATTTTGATCAAATTTTGTGTGGAGGTAGCTGACACCCTGGATTAACATAATTATAGGCTACTGTTTATCCCGATATTCCCACGGGATCGAAACTTACGCGGGTGAACCCGCGGGGCGTAGCTAGTAGACAAATAAAGAACATTAAACTCTTGTCCTGCCGGTCGATTCTGTAAAAATCTCACCGTGAAAACTTAGGTGAAGTGAGTTTGTTTTTGCTAGGAATAGGCTATTTGACTGGTTTCTGATAAACATCTCAGATTATTTAATGGTGTCTAACGAGCCCACAAAAACCTATTACTTCAAATTGCATAATGTATTTCTTTTAGAAAATAGTAAATAAAAATGTACTGTTTAAATAAGCCGCCAAAACGCTATCTTTAACAATATGGCGTCGTGACGTCACAATACACGTAAGCAAACGTTGAAACGGTCGAGATACTTGACAAAAGTCATCTGTTCTGTCAACGATAGACAGAAATTGACTATATCATGACGTCATCATAAGTTCAGCCAATCCAGACCGTTTTCGATTACGTGGCGCCAGATTTAAAAAGATGAAGTTTTTTCGGGATTTTTTTATAAATAATACATTGTTTTGTAGTAAAATTAATGCAAATCGATTTTAAAAGCGATAATCTATACGAGTGTCAATAATTATGACCTTATTTTTTACATTGTCAAATAGCCTATTGACACTATTGACAGCTCACTCCACGCTCACTTCACCTAAGTTTTCACGGTGAGATTTTTACAGAATAGCACCGCTGATCTGACTATTTTCTCGCTCATGAAGAAGATTGTAGGACGTTACAATAGTATTCGCCGGTGATGTGAACAGTCGGCGATCAACTATTAATATACATAATTATTATGTATCTCTTTTACAGGATCCACATCTATTGTACAGACGCCAGCACATCAAGCTACTACAATCTGTCAAATTTCTTTAATAGATTTTCAACTTTATCGCTAAAGCATAAGGTTCAAAGTTGATTGGGAAAATTTTACAGTTTCGGGTAGCTTGATGTGCTGGAGTCTGTACGTTTCTTGAGCGAGAAAATAGTCGATAGCTAGTCGCTTCCTCGTCGGCAGTGGGGCAGATGCCTAACTTGTATTTCAGGCCGGCGCCACACATTGGATATATTGGCTCCAAGTTATAGTCTTGGATCCAATACACCAATGTGTGGATCGGTCTTGGCTCGATACTGGCCATAAACGTAACATTGCGTCCAATAGCCAATGTCGACCCGTGTCGGTTTGTGTCGGTTTTTCATACACCAACAAAGGCGAGGGGAGTGAAGGGGGTAGGCGGGCGGGCAACTTGGATCCAACGTCGCTCCCCGGTCCCCACATTGTTTGTATCAGAGCAAGTAGGTTCTCGTCCGACATGACGGCTGCTGGTACATACTCGCAAGAGAGAATGACGAGTTGAGCTGCGGTCCAACCATCCAATGCTCTTGGCTAGTAAGTTTGCCAAAAGGTATTGGAGTTAATGTATGGCCGCATTAACTTGGATACAATAATTAGCCATAAATTCGTAGCCAAGTTTGGACCCAATTTGAATCCAATGTGTGGCGCCGGCATCACGTATAAAAAACTTTCACGGCGCAAGTCATAAATACTATTTACCTTCTATCCGGCATCCGGTACTCCGAGCGCAGTTTGTCAGCCAGCTTGACCTCTCCTTGGTCCAGCAGTTTCCTCACTGTGTCCTGTAGAGATAAGCCTACGAAGCTGCTGCCGTACGTCTCCTGTAGGCTCGACTGTTGCTTGCAGAGCTTGCGCGCGTCTTCGCATATTAATACACCTGAAGATGACGAATGTTATGCATGTGAAAAAATCTAAGTAGCTTCTGGCAAAGGGCAGCCTGCCCGAGGCTACTTCTCAGTTAACTTCCCAATACGTTAGTTGCTCTTACACCATATTTAAGAGCAATTAAAATATTTTGCCAAGGAGATAGGCATCAATATCTAATAAATCATCCATATTGGTCCAGAGATGGAAAAATAATTAATTGTACCAAAGACCCTAAAATGTACCTGTCTGCTCGATTTCTTTACGTACAGAAAATTATCGGTAGTAGAAATTATCCCAAAAGATACCAACTGATTTCATTTCTACCAATATCAATTAGAACATTTGTAATGACTACTAATAATAATAGGTACATAAAGAAAAAAAACTATAGACCTACCTAAATCATTCTTCCCTTTCTTATAGCACTCCCTGGCCGATATGAGGGACGCCTCGATACTGCCCGGGTTGGTCTGGTCGATGGCGTCTCGTATGTGCGTGGCGGCCTGTCCATGGAAGTCGTCTTCTTGCACGTACACCTGACGCAACGCCTCCCGGTTGTTGCTCGCACAGAACTTTATGTACAGTGCGTGGGCGAGGGAGAAGCTGCGAATTGTTAGCTGCGGAGGTAGAAATTATACGATTTGAGTAGGTTTTTTGCTGATATGTGTAAATATGAAAGTGTAATGATAAAGTAGTCAATCACACGTACCCGCTACGCTAACAATATCACTTTGATCGTGCCGTTATTTCGTAGCAGTAAACTTGAACCTTCCTAGGTTCAAATCTTACTTCTGATTAAGGTAGATAGGTGGAATAAGACAATATGGTTTTTTTATAATGTACAGACGCCAGCAGGTCAACCTACCCGAAACTGTCAGGTTTTCCCAATCAACCTTGAACCTTATGCTTTAGTAATAAAGTCGAAAATCTATTAAAGAAATCTGACAGATTGTAGTAACTTGATGTGCTGGCGTCTGTACAACAAGCTTTCATTGTGTTTTTTTGTTCAATAGCATTTTGAACATGATGATTAACCATCAAATAGTGATAACATCATGATAAATAAATGTAAATTAAAATAAATAAAATCTTCTGGTAAACTACTAGTTTTAAGATTCTTGTGGCCCTGATTATATCCAAATAACTCAATGTACTTACTTCGAACTCACGTTTGCCCATTTTTTCTTTGAGATGTAACAGTACTATGTAAATTAAATCCGTATCACCACTGGCCGTTGCTTTCAGTAAAGCGGTTGGTCCTTCTCCCAAAGACAAAAGTAGAGGAACTTGTAGTTTACTATGAGTTTCATACTCCAATATCTGAAAAAATAATAAAATATCAAAAAGCCAACGTCACGCGGTGTTCCCAGGCGGTCACCCATCCAAGTACTGTCCGCGCCCGATGTTGCTTAACTTCGGTGATCGGACGAGAACCGGTGTATTCAACGTAGTATGGACGTTGGCGACAAACGTGCTCAATTTATTAACTACTATGATGTAGTTACTGACGTCATAGAAACTTACTTTGATAGCAAGTGCTTTCCGTCCCTTTTCAGCAGCTTTCATGGCTATAGTAGTGTAAGATATGCCGGGCACGTTGCGTAGTTTGTCGCCAATCTCACGGGCGGCGCTCTCGTTGTCCAAGTGGGGCTGGGTCACCTGAAAAAGTAAGCCAGTCATAGTTATTTTCAAGATAACATGAGTATGTTTTAGATCTTTCAAAGTTTTCTGTAAATGTATTTGCATTTGCAGATGGTGTAACATTGTAAAGGTTTCATTCATGTGTATGAAATAGGTCATGTTTATGAAATCACTAGCAGCGACCTGCGGTTTCACCCGCATAAGTGTCGATCCCGTGGGAATATCGGGATAAAAACTATCCTATGTCCTTCCCCGAGATGCAATCTATCTCTCTGCCAAATTTTATCGAAATCCGTTCAGTGGTTTAGGCATAAAAAGATAACATACAGACAGACAGACAGTTACTTTCGAATTTATAATCTTTACCTGCTACGTAAATAGACGCACAACCTGTTACCATGGATTTAGTACATGATTCTGAAGAACCCTGCGGCGTTGAAATTTTTCGTCGGATATAAAAAAAAAAATTGCTCTGCTATACATTTTGACCGTGTAAGTATTGCACTTTTGTATGAAACAGCACTTTTTTATAACCTAGAACCATGAGCTGAATTCATGGTTTCAGTTTGCACATTGATGTCTCTGGCACACTATAGAAGCCATCTTGCCATTCCAGAGACAATGCTGAAAAAAGAAGTAATACCATACCTTATAACACGCCCAATGCGAGAGCACCCTCGTCCTTCCATCCTTCAGCTGAAGATAGGAAGCAATGTGTCCAGCTAAACAGTGCAATCGCCGCCATATTAGACGATCCAGTAGAACTCTTTCACCTAAGTTAGTCATTCTGGAGTTTAGTTAAGGTATTAAGGCAAAATTATGACTATGGACGTTATTCTTTTAGATAGTAACACTATTTACACAACATACAAATCATCATCTGCCTAGCCTTTTCCCAACTATGTTGGGGTCGGCTTCCAGTCTAACCAGATGCAGCTGAATACCAGTATTTTACATGAAGCGACTTCCAATCTGACCTCCACAACCCAGTAACTGGGTAATACGATATCCCTTGGTAAGACTGGTTGTCAGACTTTCGGGCTTCTGACTATCCGTAACGACTGTCAAAGATCCACGAATGACAGCCGGGACCAACGGCTTAGCGTGCTTTCAGAGGCACGGAGGGGTCACGGTATGTAAAGATGGTCTCCCATCTACAGACCAACCGCAGCATGCGTAGCTTAACCTGATCGATTTACACAAAATACAAAATAAAATTCGAAGTTTGAGTAAGAGGGAAAAAGAGTTAGGTATTGTCAATCTTGTTTTTTTTTGTGGCCTTCTGAGGTCCTTAGATAAACTGTAATTTTTTTTTAAACTTTAATTTCGAAAAAAAAGCATTACAAATAACTGTTTAGCAACCCTATGTGTCAAGATATCGAAACAATAGTATTAGCATAGATAAACTAGCTATAGATGAAAAAACCTCATAAACTGGGCATTTAACTAAGGGCTGATTTTACCATCGCCAGATTTCATTCGAGGAATAAAACTGACGTTTTTGTATGAAATAACTGTCAAAATTTCAAAATTATTCCTCAAATAAAGTTATCAGATGATTGAAAAATCAGCTAGGGTCAATTTCACCAAACGTTTATACCTAGAATAAGTCTTATCTAATGAATAAATTTTGATTTTTTGACAGCTTTTCCATACCAGAACAGTCAGACGTCAATTTTATTCCACTGGTAAAAGATATCTGAATTTGTTAAAATTAGCCCTTAGTCATATTTTATTGCAGTTTCAGTTTTAGAATTATTTCAGTATTAGAAAAAGGATACTGCACAGAAGTAAGCGGTATAGCCACTTTGGGGTCCCGAACGGCGTTCAAAACCCTGAGCCATCTGCAAGTCTTTACATAAAGGTCGGTCAACTCAAGGTCCATGATGAAGCACTTTCCGAACTGTGCGGCCCTAATTAACATCTTCTGAACGTCAGGGTTGAACTCAAAGGCAGCTGCCTCTATGCAATCTTGGACAGCTATCAAAAGATCAGGCTTCACCAATCTTATGTATTCATCGGCCCTGTGACTGTGATTCTGTAATATTTTTTTGAAAATGATGAAATAAAAACTTTTTTAGCTGACGAAAACAATTTTTGGAGATAAAAGATTGAAAAAAAAAAAACAAAAAGCCAACGTCACGCGGTGTTCCCAGGCGGTCACCCATCCAAGTACTGACCGCGCCCGATGTTGCTTAACTTCGGTGATCGGACGAGAACCGGTGTATTCAACGTAGTATGGACGTTGGCGAAAGAGTATGCAAAATTGTCAAACTGTATCCGTGAACGAGTATCTAACAAACTGTATCAGTGAAAAACATCATCATCTGCCTAGCCTTTCCCAACTACGTTGGGATCGGCTTCAAGTCTAACCGGATGCAGGGCCCGAGTGCTCGTCTCCTTTCTAAAGAAATTTTTCGCCGGCTGATCGACACTTTATATTATTAAAAAAAACTGCCATTATACCTGAAATTGTCTTGAAGCTTCAAGCAAATACGATCCAGGCGCTGTACTGTTAA
This sequence comes from Oligia latruncula, assembly GCA_948474745.1. NCBI lineage: Eukaryota > Metazoa > Arthropoda > Insecta > Lepidoptera > Noctuidae > Oligia > Oligia latruncula. The sequence continues at coordinate 14,250,901 of OX419693.1, read as the reverse complement.
TTCTGAATATTTTCTCGACAACAAACGGCACTTTTTGTATGAGTTCGTGAGTCATCTCGGATACAACTCGAACGCAATCAATGTCCTGTATGAGGTGGAATGGTCCGTCGTAGGGGTATTGTACTGACTGGCCTTTTGAGCCGAATATGCACATTGTGTCGTCCCAATGTCCTATTACTGCTTGAGAACCGCACCTGGAATGTATCGCCAAATAGGTAAATATGATGAGTTTTAACACTAATTTCAGAGTGTGGCTGTATTCTGTTTGAAAGGGCATAATTACAGGCGTGTGACATGGTAACTTAGTTTCTAGGATGGTATTGCAAATGTTCATATACAGAATGCGTGCATCTAAGTATGTAGGTTCCCAGCACCCTAATGCGTAACATACTATCAATTTCAATCTGAATAATTTTGAAGGATATTGATAATCCATTGCTTCATCTTGCTCATCAACGTAAATAACGCAATGAATGTTGTTGAATTGTCAAAATGGAAGTCAATGCTACTGATAGTGTGTTACGCAAGTACCCTGCTGTATCTTTTTTTTTTTGGGCGATTGTGGTGCAGATTTTTTTACATATATTAACCAATCAATCGCATTAACAGACCCATGATTTTTTTACGAATAAAAAAATATAAGTAGGTGTAAAATAGTGATATTGCTTCGCACCCTGGTTCGACTGCAATACGACTCTAAACAGTCGGGACAAAATAAGCGGATTAAGATCTAAAAGAAATATTATTATTAATTTACCACATCAACTCCTTAGGCTGTTTGATGAAACCGGTGTCAATCTCGGAGTAAGCAGTCTTGAAGTCGGACGAGCCAATCCATAGCATGCCAGAATCGGTGAAGAAGGCCACATGCATGCCATTCTGTGACGAGACTATCGACAGAATCTGTGTGTACGCACTCTTTATATCGGGAGGCTGAAAAATGAGAAAAAAATGTTTTTTAGAATTTTGGTATTTCTATATTTTTTTTTAAAAAGCAAAAAGCCAACGTCACGCGGTGTTCCCAGGCGGTCACCCATCCAAGTACTGACCGCGCCCGATGTTGCTTAACTTCGGTGATCGGACGAGAACCGGTGTATTCAACGTAGTATGGACGTTGGCGAGAATACTATCGAAATTACCGAACTGTATCAATGAACAATGACGTCAGTTCGATTCGATAACACATGTTTAACAATTTTATCAATATTTTTTCTATTAATTAATCGTAACCGTAGTTTCTTTCGCCCAGTATGATGTACACTCTGGGTAATTATTACTGATTAATTAAATTTAGCCTGTCGACTATCGCAGTCCACCGCTGGCTGGACTAAGGCTTTTTTTTTTTTTTTGCCATTATAATAAACTAGCTTCTAACTAGTTTTTAACTATCTTCTTTTAGGTTGTCTTTAAAAGATCACTCTTAGCGATAACACCGCCCATTGTCACCTCTTGTAAAGTTTCTATATTTATGTCTGTAATCTATATGGTGTACATAATAAAGAGTACTTAATTGGAGCTTCTTCCCGTGACTTCGCCCGCGTGAAATTTCTTGCTCCCCTGACCCACCCCGTCGAATCTTCGTTTTTTTTTCATTAATCCGTTTTCGCTTAGCCCTTTCTGATTTTTCTTGTTTTTGCTCAGCTCCTAAGCATTCTAGCGTGGTGTTAAGTAACCTATAGCCTTCCTCAAGAATTGGGCTATCACATGTAAAAATAATCTTTCAAATCCGACTGGTAGTTCCAGAGATTAGCGAGTTTAGACAAACAAACTTCAGATATAGATATTTATAAAACGATAATATTTACCATAAGCACAGCTCTTGACTCGCCTAGCTGACACTTGTAAATTTCCTTGTCCCTGCACACAAGGAAGCCAGAACTGATGACGCACCAACACGATATTGCTTCATTTGCTCCTGAAATTTAAACAAGGCTAATTTTAAATAGCTTAACAACTTGAAGCTATCGAAGAAGTACTTATTCCTGCGGCGAATACATTTGCCTATTTGTATCGCTCATTGGTTGAAAAATTTTTATGACGTCACCCTTGTACATGGATACGTACAGTATGACAATTTTGCGTACTCTTCCGCCAACGTCCATACTACGTTGAATACACCGGTTCTCGTCCGATCACCGAAGTTAAGCAACATCGGGCGCGGTCAGTACTTGGATGGGTGACCGCCTGGGAACACCGCGTGACGTTGGCTTTTTGCATTTTGATTAGTTTTTTCTATGTTGTCATAGTTATTGTGTTATGTGTTCGTTTGAACGCAGAAAAGAAAAATGATTAAATACTTACTAGGTAAATCAGGTACAGATCTCACTTTCGGTTCTGATACATTGCTGAGCAGGAACATGCGGTTGGTAGTGGTGATGACAGCTAGGCCTATCCCATGGGGGCTAGGAAACAACTGGGCTTTGCACACCTGCAAATGCATAATATTTCACATAGTATTGTTTATCATGTTTCAATTAAGTTTTTTTAACTTACAACAGTTCACAAACATGTACTCGTTTTTTTTCATGGGAGTTTGAGTGTATCGCATTTAGACAGACAGATAAATGCGGCGGGACTTTGTTTTATAATTATGTAGTAATGTTACAAATTAAATAGTAGTATCAAAAGTCATTTATTCAAACTAGGCTGAGAATCCGCACTTTTCGAACGTCAAAATTACAAAAGACAGTCCCCCAAAACGCCACTTCACCACAGTATCATAATACCAAACATTATGCACAGACAACTCAAAAAAAAAGAGGGGTCCGTGGCTAAATAATAACAGCCACACAAGTCGATCGATCAGGTTAAGCTACGCTTGCCGCGGTTGGTCTGTAGATGGGTGGCCATCTTTAAATACCGAGACTCCTTCGTGCCTTCGGAAAGCATGTTAAGCCGTTGATCCCAGCTGTCATTCGTGGATCTTTGACAATCGTTACGGGTAGTCAGAAGCCCGAAAGTCTGACAACCAGTCTTACCAAGGGGTATCGTATTACCCAATAACTGGGTTGTGGGGGTCTCAGATATGAGATAGGCAGTCGCTCCAAGTAAAATACTGGTATTCAGCTGAATCCAGTTAGACTGGAAGCCGACCCCAACATGGTTGGGAAAAGGCTACGCAGATGATGTACTAAAATGATGACGGCACGGTTGGCGCAGTGGTTAAGCGATTGACTGCTGCGCTGCGTGTCGCGGGTTCGATTCCCGCACGGAACAAATATTTGTATGACCTACAAGTAGTTGTTCCGGTCTGGCTGTTTGTGTATGTGAGTTTAAATGTTTGTAAACGCACCCACAATACAGGAGAAATTCCTAGTGTGGGGCAACGTTTTTTAAAAAAGAAAAGAAAAAGAAAAATACAAATCAGAATCAGAACTTTATTTGCTATGAAAATGCAAAAGTATTTTTCTATTTATAGGAAAGTGTCCAACAGTCTATGGTCATTTGTTGTACAGTTGTCACTTTTAATGAATAATCCATAGTTCATATACTAAAATAAACACCCACCTTTGTATCCCTGACCTCCTGCCCCATATTGAAGGTCCTCTGATAAGCTCCAAACATGTCATAGACTAGAACATCACCGCTGTCCTGAACGCATAACAGTTGCTCACCGTCCGACCACCCCATGTGCACAAGCTCACCGCTGTTCCACTGAAATGTTGAATAAAAATGATCAATTTGGGTTTCTGAATATATCCTGTATAATCTAGCAGGTCTTTGCTGAGAAACACATCCTGGTATACTGGAGTAGTAATTCTTTTTACACTAAAAAGCCTAGCTCCTGTTTTACTACCAATTTATTTTTTATTATCCGGTTGAATGCCATAATTACATTAACAATTTTAATATATGTTAACCACACACTACCAATTTATTTTTTATTATCCGGTTGAATACCGTAATTACATTAACAATTAAAAAGCCATTGTGTCTCCCGTGGATCCACGTTCCGGCATACAAAGGGTTAATGATGAATCTGATATAAAGAAACTGCTATTATTTCCATTGACATTATTAAAGCTAGTCATTATAGAGATACAATAGTATCTTTATAATTACATATTTCCATGAACACAGTAAACTTACCAAAATCTTCGAGATAATAGTTCCAACACCATTATACAGGGTGATCACAGGTTTGGCAGTGCCCATGATGCGTACAAATTGTTTACGGTCCCTCACAACAGCAATGGGCCCTCCATATTGAGCTCCACTGACTATCATATTTTCTAGCCCCTCATCCATAGCCCAGTTCATGGTATACAGGTCGAACTTCCTGCAATTTGATAAATAAACTTTTTTTATACTTTTAAAATTATCAACTTGTTAATTAAGTGGGTTGTCCCTATAGAGATTATTAGAAGTTTTAACAAGGGGGCACTTAGAAATTAATGCGATATAAGATTAATTACCAATATTATTCATGTTAGAATGAAATCCGACCCTAAGACGACCCACTGACCGATGTCTGTTTCCAATTGTGTTTTATTGAAATTTTATTTTATGTTTCGGTAATGGTAGCTGAAGCTGGTAATTATGTCAGGTAAACATATCGAAACTGCCTTCAATTGAATGCTTTGTATTGTACACTATCCTAGAATGTCATGACAGTTGTAACAACTTTTACATTATAATCATACCCATACCTGTAATAGGAGTCCAACTGAAACCAGTCTGCAGTTAGTAACGCCGACATTTTGTGATATTAGTTACACTAAAACAATAATATGGAACACTGGTGATAAGAGATTTATTTGATTGCGTTTTTCCTGTTTGATTTTCAACACATCGTATCAATAAACGTTTAGCATAGTTTGTGCAGTAATTTCTCACTAATGTCTCGCTTCAAAGCTATGTTAATACCATAACAAACACTTGTTTTTTATCTAGTTTTGTTGTAAAAATTAGGCAACAAATTAATGTTTAGGAAAATAAAAACATGAATCAGTTCAGTTTTTCTAATGAGATGCAGGGACGAATTGACGTTTGGACTATTGTTGTCAATTTAAACTTTTGTGTACAGCTATCTCTTTTTCTCCAAAGGAAATTTGTGTCGTTATATCTCTACTAACAAAATCATTGTGCTTTACAACTCGAATCGGCCTGTTCGTGCTCGGACAGCGCTGGAACGGAACTAAATTACATTACTTTGACAATGACATTGACGTTGGGAAGATACGTTCAGAAAAGTAATGCAGATTCGGAATCAAACTTCCTATTGATGATTTATCAGCACAATATAACAACCATAGAAACTATCATCTGTTATAACAGTTATTGTTAAAATCAAAGATTTTATTACCACATTAGTCTTGAGCTTATAAGGCGACAGGTTCGTAGTCACTATCCGTAACTACTGGTAGGTATTCGGTATAGCCGCGTGGTACCTACACACGGCTACACATCAAGTTATACATTTTCAGTTTTAGTTGACCTCGCGTTGTATAGGTTCTTTTGTAAAATCAGAAGTCAGCTTATAGTGGCTAAGTTTAGCTTGATGTGCAGCCATAGATATCCGTGTGTGCAGCCATGCGTACCCAGTTAAGCCATGGGTAACATAGCCATGTCGTATGTAGGAACTAGTCTATTATTACCTATAGTATGTAGACTTTGTATTAGAAGGCGCATATATAATATGAATTGAAACCATTTGTTGTGTATGATAATTATGATATTATCGTTTTTAGGGTTCCGTAGTACCTACAAAGAACCCTTATAGTTTCCTCATGTCCGTCCGTCTGTCGGAGGTTTTGCTAAGAGACCGTTAGTACTAGAAAGCTGTAATTTTGTAGGAGTGTGTATATTAATTACGCCGATAAAGTAGTAAAATAAATTTTTTTAAAATATTTTTTTTAAGGGTAGCTCCCCTACATGTGCAGTGGGGATGAATATTTTTTTCGTCGTCTACCCCATCGTGTGGGGTATCGTTGAATAGGTCTTCTAAAATGACATGGGGATTGCTAAAATTATTTTTCGATGTAATGCTCCATTTACGAAATATTAAAGTTTAAAGTGCAAATTTTTGTTCCAGTAGGGCGTCCCCCCCCTCTAAAACCTAAACTGCGGGCTTGAAAAATCAGGAAAAATTCACGATGACAGTGCATTTTATGAACTTTAAAGGAAAATTATAGCGGTTAAGATACCTTTATTAGTTTAGCAGTAATAGTCGTTGAACTTGGATGTTGGATAATTTTGTACCAAATACAAAATCCTTATCATTAATCCTGTAAAGTGACTAAGATGAAGTAGGTAGTTGCTTGTTTATAACGGGTAAAGACTTGCATTGAAAAACAAAATATGAACATTTTTTTTTTTTTTTTAATATCGGAATAAAGACCAACAGAATCGTACTACATTGTGATAGCGGGCTACTACGGAACCGATAACCGGTAACCGAATATAATAGCGATGGACGAGGTCTGCGATGGAACGACAGTGCCTAGAAAATGCCTGTTAGCTCTTGCTTTGAAGGCTTTTTTTGCTCATGCATTCTGTACTACCACGGGGAGATAGTGCAGTTATGTGGGACTCTATCTAACCCATAAAACTCCACCAGTGTCCTCCTCTGCCGCTTACGGTGGGAACACGGGCACGCGCTAAGGTACTCTCCCGCCGCGGCCTCCAACCCTTAGCCGCGATGCCTCCCATACGACATCGCGGACCGCCTCAGTTGCGATGTCCCCCAAGCGGCACTGCATGCTACTTGTTGGCCGTCGTCGTCGGCTTACCGGTAAAAGCCCTGACGAGCGGCCCCTCCTCGAGTTGTTCGGCTACTGAGCCCTCCCGCCTCGACAATGCAGGAACCCACCGGGGGGGTTGCTTTGAAGGCTAACGGGGTATATGTGGAAGGAAACTCAGACGCCTAGCAAAGAGTTCCGCAATGGCCGTGCGCATAATAATTGTGGAGGAGAAACACTGAGTATACCTACGACTGGTCGTGATATCAACCAAGCCCGGATGGTAGGTACCCATGTAGGTAGGGTAGATGGCAGTACGTCTGGTAGTCCGGTAGTGAAAAGGAGATGGTGGGATCAGGTCGTTGAGCTCCTGCGCAGTCTTCAAAAATTGGGTGACAATTAATAACGTACAGCCATAAATTTATCTAGAATACCGGAAAACAGCCAGTAGCTAGTTACCTAGTAGGTAGGTAACTACACACACTATGAAAATTATTTTACACGGAAACGAAAATCCCCATGTAAAATTCTATCGGATTAAGAATATGGTAAATACTAGTAATTATTTAGTAAGTAATAAAAGTTATCCGCCATCTTCCACGCTTAGGTAGATACGCTCGGCGCAAGAAAATGAAATAGATAAAATACTTCCGAGCTTATTAGAGAGATGCCACAGCTGCCGCTTACGTGTTACGGTTTGTTTGTTATTTTTGTAGTATAATAATGTAAATTGTCATTCTTTAAGATATAAAAATAGATAGGTATCTTAATTACCTAGTTATTTAAGTAAGATCAACACTGAAAAATCTTCTATAGGATAAAATTGTAAAAAATTCTCTGGCTATTTGGATAGTCAGTCAGGTATTTTGTACCTAAACGTATCATATAATTGGTACATAACAGAATGAGTAGGTATCCATTCAATGAAAACAAACCTACCTAAATAAGTATCTAAAAGTTCTTCAGCCACAAATATTTTTCAGAGTTATTCAGTAAAATAACATGCATTTTGCATTAGGGATTCATACATTTCTCCGCGAGAGGCGAGGCGTTGACACTGACATGTTAGTTCTCCAGTCGCCGCCACATTTTCGCATGGCTGACTGCGAGCCACAATTTTCTCACGCCGCCTCCCGTCCATCCGTGGACTATTAAGTAGTGGAAGGAATTTGCATCCATAATGAACGACACTTTCTATCTCTCTCGCACTGTATCTAAGGAGGTTCCTAGATAGAACTTAGTTCTATAAATCTTTGCTATTTTGTGTCTATAAATCTATAATGCTTATCTAGATACCTACAGTCCCACAAACTCTGGCCCGGTGAGGGAGTCGCTGATACCGCATTAGGTGTCGTATAAAAAATCGGTTCAGTAGTTTTCAAGATTTGGACCAAAATGTTTTTGTTACATCGACTTGCTTTCCCACTTTCTTCCCTCCCTCACCGGGCCAGATAAGTTTGTGAGACTGTATTGAAGTAGGTTTTCTTACCTTTTTTTCTTGTTTCGTTCGAAGCGTTTTTCGGAGAAATACCTTTGCATGAGCAGCTGTCATAAGCTATGTGGTCGCGTTGTTACCCCTGAAGACAAAATTTATCATCTAAGTACATAGAGAATGATGAGATACATCCTATTATTTTGCCGTTCAATCATAAATTAGAATTCAAATTTCTGTCTTCTCCATGTTTTGCATAAATCTTTTCAAGATGCATAAAGAGAACGCTGAATACAAAACGTCGTGCAACATTTGTCGTGTGAAATCTTTCCCTTGCCATGTCGGTGTCTTGCTTGGCTCACTGTGCCGACTTCCTTAGCCACGCGTGAAAGAAATATTAAAAATCACGAAAGCGTAGCCTCCTCGACCATTACCGGCTTATACGCGCAAGATATTTTTATAATACTAGTTTGCGGACCTAACCATCTATTCTATTTATACATTAACTCGTTAGTTAGCAGTCTGATTATTTCGCGGTTTATGTTCGAATAAGCTGTGAGTGATCTAATAAACGATGAAGGTGGTTGTTAACACTTTTGAAATGTTTGGTTAATTAATTTTTTTGGCAATTTATATGAAAGTATTTTAATTAAGATATAGTAATTATAAATGATGAGTCTGCTGCGTGTTTTAACGACAGAGTAAAAATTTAAAGTGAAAACTGTTAATTAACTTCACTTAAAACCACGTAGACAGATAATTACTTACTTCATTATATACCTCGTTCAAATACTTATTCATGAATCCATAAATAATCCATAAAATATAGTCTTCTTCATTGATATTTCATCAATCAAATCCACAATGTACCATCAATCTTATATTGGATTTCTAAGCAAGAAAAAACTGGCGTCAACAGCAACACTATTAAAAATAAATGCGAAGGTGTCGGAGGCATGTGGCGAATAGATCCATCATGGACATGAACGAATCAAGGCACAATAAACAAGACGAACTTTGGGACACGCTTAAATGGTTTTGTGAAATATTAGGTAGATATAACAAATTTAAATAGAAATATATATAGATATAACAAACTTTTATAGAAATAAATAGATATAATAAACAAACATACAAACAAACTCTTCAGCTTATTTATTTATTTCATAACATTTTTTACATTGTGTCGAAAATTAAAAATTAAGCTTATGTAGCTTATGTAGTGTGTGTGCTTGTGTGTGTTATTTGTTTGTTTGAACGCGTTAATCTCTGAAAAAATCTTTTTGCATTTGATACGCTAGTAATATATATGTCAATGATTTGATAGCCTAATTTTTGAGGAAGGCTATTAATAGGTTATATAACATCACGCACGTAATATCTTAGGAGCTGAGCATACAGAAAAAAAGTCGGAAAGAACGCTAAGCTAAAACGAAGTGATAGCGTGGGCAGGCGATGTGATGCTGATGGTGGGTCGGGGGAACAAGAATTTTTACGCGGACGAAGTCGAGGGCAGAAGCTACTATATAATTATTTTTAACAAAGTTGCTGGCCCCTGGTACCCAATTTGGAGAAAAAAAAGTAAAAAAAAAATCGACTTCAAAAAGAAATTAGGTAACTCAAAATTATGAAATAACTTTAATTTCGGAAGTCGGTGTCTTGGAATCTGTATTTTAGTTTTAATTTTTTGCCACCGACTTCCGAAATTAAAGTTATTTCATAATTTTGAGTTACCTAATTTCTTGTACTCAATCATTTATTTTTATTAATACCTAATTATCTTACAATTTAACTCTAAAATATACATATTATATAGTATATACAAGTATATAAAAAAAGAAGGGAAAAGAAAAAGAGAGGAGCTCATTGGGCATCAAAAAATTCGTCCGCATCGCTGTCAATGGCATAAGTGCCCAAAAGGCTGGCGGCATTAGGTACCACGTTGGATGGCAATGCTTGTACAGGTTAACTTGAACCGTATTATAATAAAAAGTGAGCATAATTTTAGTATTAAAAAAAAAAATTCTTGTTGAAGTCGATATAATTTTTTTAATTTATAGTTTGAAGTAAAAACAAGAATATTTGTTTGTAATAAGTACGTAATAGTTTTATTGTAAAATTGCACTAGAATTTGACCAAGGTTTTGAGATGTTTTCCCTTTGATACTACACCCGTAGCTCGATCAATAAGCCACTTACACGTATTAGTCCTTAACTTAAAAATTACTGAATCAATTTTGATGAAACTTGCACTGTTCCCCGAGTTGAGGTACTTAAATGTAAGCCAATAAAAAAAATAGTCACGATCCGATTAATAGTTGGGGAGAAATGCGTGGACAAATACATACACCATATATAAAATTTTGTTTATTTGTTTGGAAGCCCTAATAGATTGTCATATGTGAATATAATGCAGTTCCAATAATATTACATACATATACGTCCTTTTTTTGAAGTCAGTAAAAAGTGTGACCTAGTCCTATGTATATTAGTCTAGTCACCCCTATATATAAGGTACATAGGTACATTTACTTATCTTCTTAGCTTGTCGATGGCAATGAAAATGGATCTGCCCAGAATTCGGCTACGTATTTGGCGCCATCAGTTCCTATAATGTGCAGAAAATGAGTAAGTAGGTATGTCCATGGAATTAGTAAGTATAGTTACCTACCTATGTCTAACTACTCTCTACCTACTTAACCCATCTGTAGGAATAAATGGAGGTCGCTTAAAGGAAATGAAAATCCGGGAAGTGATATATACATATATCGTGACTATTTTCCTCAATCTTTCTAATAGATTTTCTAACGGGAAAACGCCAATTTTAAATTCATTAGTCTATTAGCAGAAACACTGAGGTGTAGGTGTAGGCGATTTTTTTGATTTGGATGAAGAGAAGCATGACAACGAGAAAAGTTTTAAGTATGAAGAAAAGTGGAAGAAAATTAAAGAAAATATGAAGTGAAAGAATGATGATGAATGATGGCAAGGAAGGAAGTGAACATTGAGATAACTGGTGATACAGATGTACAGACGCCAGCACATCAAGCTACTACAATCTGTCAAATTTCTGATTTTCAACTTTACCGCTAAAGCTTAAGGTTCAAAGTTGATTGGGAAAATTTGACAGTTTCGGGTAGTTTGATGTGCTGGTGTCTGTACGTTTGGAAGGAGAAGACGTGCTGCGTTTAAACCAAATTAATTGTGTTACGAAAGAGATGGAAATGCAAAGGATGATAATGATATTCTACTGTAAAAGAACGCAACTACATTATTTAACTACAATGGGATTGGAAAGTGCGTTTCTCGCAAATCTTCTCTAATGCTAGCAATACAGTTCGGATAAACGGATTTAACTTTAGTTAAACGAATTTCCTGTTTTATTTACCGTATTTATTTTATGTAGGTATGAGAGGAAAAGGTTTTTGCTTTTCTTCAGAGGGTATGAACGAAGCAATGCGGGGGGAGGGGGTTAATTCTCGTAATTGGGATTCCGTACCAAAATGGTAAAAAGGAACTGCACAGCTGGTCATCTCAAGAACTCCTTAAAATAGTTTTAAATGACCTTTGCTCAACTATATATTTTGCAAATAGGAAAAATAAAAATATATTACATATAGATATTATATTTTTTTTGCAACAGGGACTGAAAGGGGTTCTTAAAATTTCGAAGTGGGGCTACTAGGACATGTATGTTCGTAAAACTTGTTAAAATGTAGGGAACAGCTGATTTTTATACCGCGATTTCAGGTTTGGTCCTTAGTAAAAGTTGTTCATAATGATGAGTACAATGACCTCTTAAGAGGTTGTTAATGTTATACCAATAACCTTGTATGCTATAACTTTTTAGGCTATTAAGGGCGAATTTCACCAAAGAAACTGAACGCGAGCAGCACATCTAGCCCGCGCTTAAGAGCTGTCAGTGTCAATATTCCACAACAATGATGACACTGACAGAGGTCTTGTATGCGATGAAATTCGCCCTTAAGCTTTGTAACATAAAGCAGCAAGCAGCAAATAATATGACTTCTAAAGCAACAATTCCGTAGTAGGTAGTTAACCCTTCACACCCATCGCAGAATCAAGCAAGACCAGTCTAGTAACTTTCCTAGATCCAAGTATGCAAATAGATCTGGAAGCTGACAGGGCCCATGTAGCTAACACAACTAATATCACGAGATAACCTAAGTCTTGTCACGACATTAGACATGTGATTATGAGATTTATAGCCCCAGGAGCTCGTAATATAGCGTGAACAGCTTTAGTTAGCCGGAGCTACTTTATTGCGATCGTAAACAGAATAATCTGCCGTTTTATGTTTGTAGATTGCCTATTGTAAAAATATTTATCGCGTGTCAAGTAAGATAACTAGAGAGTGCGACGAGTGTAAAAGGTTGTTAAACAAAATTAGTTTTGTAGGCCATAACTTTACTATAAAAACTTTTATAGATGATAGTAAGCGCTTGGCTTGCTGCAAAAGCTCTAAAACGACACCATGGCCTCCAAATAGACGTGTTCTCCGATTACAACCGCATGAAATTCTTGCATTTCTAACTGGAAGTGAATGAAACCTCTGACTCTATGTTTTGCATCGTTAAACAACTCATCAAGGTAATCAACTGCTACAATTCCGGCTGAATAGCACTGCGGATCTGTGCCAGAGCAGCAACAATAACAAAAGCGAGTCATGGCATCGATATGAAGTAACCAAATAACTTAGAAATGTCAAAGTCTGCCGGCTTGTCCGACCTCGCTCCCACTCTCGGAGCAACGGTACTCGTGTCTCGGCAGTCGGCGCCTGCGCCGCCACACGCTCGAGGTCTGTGCCCTCCTCCCCGACTACTTGCACGCGTCATTGCGCTCGCGCACACTCCCTCGCAGCAAACACTCCAGTTTTAAACGAATATTCACAAATAACGAACAATCCGACCGCGAAGTACCTGATCCTCGTGACAAGTCAGGCAAACGAGCCCAAGTTTTCGCCGACAACTTTGAATGTGACACATTACGGTACGCAGCAGCGTGTGACAGAACTTTTATCAATACAGCCTTTTACAAGCTCTCAACTCTCCGCGAGTTCAATGTGATTTGTGAAATGTTGCGAATGTTATGGAAATTTCATGTTTTCATATCGACGTGGTGATTTTTTATCGTGCCTGAGGCGTTAAGTGGAAGTTTGTGAGTTATTGAAGGAGGAACACTTTCGGAAGAAAGGTGCGAGGCGCTGGAAATAGCATCAAAGGTGAGTTTAAAACGTTCAGAATGTAAAAGGTGTGAATATAGTTTCAAGTTTACCGGGAAAACATAAGAATTTCTTAAGATATTACAAGTTGATCTCTTTAACAACTTCCGACGGCGAACACTTGAATAAATGAATACATTTTGTTGATAATGATGGGCAGAATTGTGTAGAAGACAAGGGTGCTTACTGTTTGATCCACTTCAACATGAATAAATTATTATTTTGCAACAAGTAAAGCTTTAATTTCCTTGTTATTAAGGAAGGTACAAACTCTAATTAGAATAATATTTTGAATGATAATAAAAATACAACAAATACCAACAAATCATAGACCTCATCTATTGCTTACCATCAGGCGTGATCGGGGTCAAGAGCGCCCGCTCTTGACCCATTTAGTAATAAATAAATAAATAAATAGCTTCTTAGTGTTGAGTTCGTCTTCTTTTTTTGGTTATACGTAGTCATTGTGCCGCGTATATGCTGGAAGCTTTGTTGCCACCTGCATTCAGATTCTTCTGTCAAGAGCCGATTTTACCAAAGTCCATATAGATAATATATTTTTTATCCGTAGAATAAAAACTGGCCAAGTGCGAGTCGGACTCGCATACGAAGGGTTCCGTACCACAAGGCAAAAACGCCGAAAAAAACACGTTTGTTGTATGGGAAGACCCCTTAAATATTTATTTTATTTTGTTTTTAGTATTTGCTGTTATAGCGGCAACAGAAATACATAATTTGTAAAAATTTCAACTGTCTAGCTATCGCGGTTCTTGAGATACAGCCTGGTGACAGACAGACGGACGGACAGACAGCGAAGTCTTAGTAATAGGGTCCCATTTTTACCCGTTTTTAAGGGATTTTTTTTTTACGGAACCCTAAAAATGATGTCTGACAGTTCTAGTATGAAGTTACTGACAAAAGTTTAATATTTATTCTCAGGATAGGACTTATTCTAGGTGTAAAAGTTTGGTAAAATCGGCCCTAAGTAAATTATCTCAAAAACCGCAACAAACCAATCTCTTTCGCTATTACCTAGTACGCATTATGAAATTACAGTATTTGACCCGTTTGCATCACTGGTGGCAATTTGTGAAGATAATTGAACGCAAAGTAAAAGTCTATTAAAGCTTGACATATTGCTATGAACAACTAGACTAGTTGTTATTCATAGCAATATAGCTAGACTCGTTTTTTTGCATATCATCAAGAACGTTTATTTTCTTATTTTCAACAGCATTAGGTATCATTGTAGCGTGGCACTTTCAGGATGTCCTTTATTTCATTATATATATAACGACACATGGCCATTATCAGTCAATTCTAGGTCCATTGCGGCTGCCGAGCTATCGTGGGTAAGCGGGCGAGGAGAATCAAAACCACGTATCAACGAAACAATTATTATTCTAGCAAAATATTAACAGAACCGTAGTACAGACTTCTCAACTAATTAAAATACTATGACGCTCCACCGAACACGTTTTGCTTGAGCACGATGCAAGCGGATCCTGGCTCGTCTAACGGCTGCCTGCAAAAGAGCCCGGAGTTGCGTCAGAGTGAAGAAACGTCAACCCGCGCTTGTCAGAATGTTCGCTGCCATCCTTGACGTTTCTTGACACTCTCAAAACGTCGAAGCGCCGTCACGGCCGGACTGACATTCGCACGTCCTCGTGCGTCTGCTTACGCCCCGAGTTATCTGCAAAGACCAAATACAGGTCTGTAGTACACGTTTGGGCACGCTCGCCCATCCCTGACTAGCTACCCATTTATGCTGCCTGTTTGAAAAGATCTCGATCTTCACCTCACACATCTCAATTAATTACACTGGGCGGACAACTGACCTCAGGCGCCCCTTCGACCACCCACCAACTCACATGGTGCGGCGGACCGGACAACCCGTCAGCGCCCCTTCCACCAGTCACTGCCACACGCAGTTGCTACAATCAATTGATCCGGAACGTCGACCCGCATAGGCCAGTCCCAGCTCAATCTCTTGTACTAGAGAAGTCGTAGTCTGATCGTGGGCGTCGACCCGGTTTAGGCCAGCCCAGTCGATCAACTACACTATATACCACGTAGGAAGACGTAGTCTGATCAGAGGCATCGACCCGGTTTAGGCCAGCCCCATTGATCAACCACGCCGCTCCCAACTTTCATCCAATGCTCATCGCTCTAGATTTGCACAATTGTTATAATCTCACTATTTACTACTCATCATGTTCGGAGGCAGAGAAGGCAGAGCTTGCGGTCAAAGTGTGTAGTGTGTCCGATACTGTGTCACTATCATCATCAGGTGTAGCCATTCCATTCTCATGACTATGGACCTCCGCCGTCTCGGCCTCCTCTGCCTCGTTGACTAACGAAGTAGCTACTTCCATCAACCCACCGTAGCCCCTGGGTACTGCACGCAAGTTTTCATGGGCGTACTTATAGGTTCGGTTAGGCCCATCAATGTCTCTCAGCTCGTATCTATCGTGATCTAGTACGTTGACAATCGTAAAAGGACCTTTGAACATTGATGGGGCTAATTACCTGAAAAAAACATTCTACATCCCCCCTACCAATGCCCGTCAGATAAACTAAGTCATTCTGCGCAGTACTTGGGAACTTCTCGGCGTAGCTGTTAGTTACTTTACTAATGAACAAGCCGATCCACTATCAAAAAGAAAGGGAACTGGCTCACCGGATGATGTAGTCAAGGTGCTCCTCGATGCCTTGCGTTCACACACATGGACTGCTTTGACTCTCGCTGCTCCGCCGCCTCCCGCGCGATCTGGACACGCCGACGCCAAGTGTCCTGGTCGTCCACACACGAAGCAAGTGATTGGTCTTGGTTTATCAGTGGCTCTGGATGTTTGGTCGTGCGTCTTCTCTGAAGTAGCAGGCTCTTCTCTTCGCCTGCGTCAGTCTATCGCTTTGTGACCGGAAGTACCGCAGCGATGACATATTCCCGTGAAGCGTGGTTCGTTGAATCGGGTCCTTTTCACGTTCGGGTCATGGTTATCGCTACCCTCATGCCTTCGTTTCAGTGAAATGCCGTTAAGAACTCGCAGAAGTTGAGATCTAGTGGTCAGGTTATGAGAGTGGACCTCACGGCGAATCATGACTTCCTTTTGGCATAAAACTGAAGTTACGAATCCCGTTGTAATATCCTCGGACATCTCCATCCGCGGGATGCGTTCGATGATGTTCCACAGGCGCATGGCCGCATCGCTTGCGGTTTCATTAACACCAACTTGAAAACGTAGAATTTCATCGAAGTAATCTTGTGGCAGCATAAGTTTAGCAAACTTCGCAAGCAATACTTCTTTTATTTGAGGCCATGTCAGCTGCGATGCTTGTAGTCGTGTTAAACAGGTAACAGCTCGGCCTCTGAGTGCACGTGTAGGTAACAAAAGCAATTCTGCACCTTCTAACTTACGGTTGTTGACTACGATTTCTGTCACATTGCACCAACCTTCGATGTCCGCTTCGTTGTTATCCGGATCAAATTCAATCAACTGGGTAGACGTGCTGCTCGAAGATTGCGGCTGTGATATATCCATCAGTCGGGATAAAAACAGATCCATCTGTTCAGACAGGTTTGGTTCTGATACCGGCGCTGAAGATCTCGTGCGACTATTCTCCTCTAAAGCAAGCCCTTCATATCCCACTTCTGATAACGACACATGGCCATTATCAGTCAATTCTAGGTCCATTGCGGCTGCCGAGCTATCGTGGGTAAGCGGGCGAGGAGAATCAAAACCACGTATCAACGAAACAATTATTATTCTAGCAAAATATTAACAGAACCGTAGTACAGACTTCTCAACTAATTAAAATACTATGACGCTCCACCGAACACGTTTTGCTTGAGCACGATGCAAGCGGATCCTGGCTCGTCTAACGGCTGCCTGCAAAAGAGCCCGGAGTTGCGTCAGAGTGAAGAAACGTCAACCCGCGCTTGTCAGAATGTTCGCTGCCATCCTTGACGTTTCTTGACACTCTCAAAACGTCGAAGCGCCGTCATATACATAAGAATCATATTATATATATGTATATAATTTATATGTATATATAATATATATATATTTATAAATTATATCACACTAATATTATAAAGGCGAAAGTTTGTGAGTGTGTGTGTTTATATGTTTGTTACTTCTTCACGCTCAAACGGCTGGACCAATTTTGAAAAAAAATTGTATGGAGGTAGCTGATACCCTGGATTAACATAGGTTGCATTAAGGCTTCCACAGAAAGGCACACTATGAAAGCCTCATTGAAATTGTTTTACTAGAGTCGCGTCCGGCCTGTTTGCGGGAGCCTTTAACAGTTAATCGATTGTCACGGTAATTAATTTTCTTCAGAAGACACTAAATAATTAGACCTTTTAATTGTTCAATGTTAATTCTGTACCACGTTGCCAAAAGTCAACGAACTTTTTGCTCAACATAACGTAATTCCTAAACGGGTTTCCTTTTGATAACAGTTTTAATTTAGTTCATAATTATTAACTGGTTTAGTATCTATATAACTGTAAGATACTCGTATATAGAATTTTGGGACACATTAGAATACTGGATGAACATGCTGTATCGTCATAAATATCTTGATTTCATCTAATCTGCTAATGTTGATATTGACATTTTTATTGCTGTCAACATTGTGATTTACGTCACATAACAGTTATTTAAAAGGCTGTTTTATGAGCTATAGATAATTCTATCCGATCGTGATTATTTTTTCTATTTCTTCTTTGGAGTAGACATTATCGTTTTAAATTATGTTCGTCTTTTTTCATCTTTGCTTCAGCATAACTTACGACCGGTTAACTTCTGGGCTTCTCCCAAATTGCGTAACTTACACAAGTCTTAAATGAGCATCTGCATACTTAACTATATAATCAGCCTATAATGTTCCCACTGCTGGGATACAGGCCTCCTCCCGAGTGTTCCTTAATTCATTACGCGGGCCCAGTGCGTGTTGGTAGATGTCACATGTTTTTGAATTTTTAGTCTTAGGACATGCCGGTTTCCTCACGATGTTTTCCTTCACCGTTTTGAGAGCAGTGGTGATGAAATAATCTACACAAAGTAAAGCGCCTGACTGGGTTCGAACCTACAACTCGTAAGTCGCTGTCATTACCACTCACCACACTCACCACTGCTCAATTCAACTGTATAATAATGGTTAAATATACTATTTCATGGAAGATTGCCACAGTTTGGTAACTTTGAATTTACCAGGCGGTCAGTTTAATGGTGGAGTTTACAGTAATATTGTGAAGCAAAATAGGTCAAGTTTTGAGAGAATCGACTCACGGGGAAGGGTACGCTTCAGTTCAGTTTAGTTTCCTTCTACTGTGATTTTCCTTAATGCCCCAAGACAGTAAAAACGGGTGGAAATTGAGATTTACGTGGAAAATCAAATACTTTTGCGGTAAAATGTAAAAACCACTCGTGGGAACCACGATTTATTTCAGTCGAACAATAACAACAACGAATAAGCTATCAGACATCTGAAACTCCATTGAACCGAAATCAGTGCTTTTCGAGATCAAAAGGTTAGGTAAGGGACAGACAGACAGGCTACTTTCTTTCATATTTTGCTGTAATAAGTACCTACATTCACTTATGCTATCACTAGGTATATGCTACACTGGGGGATGCAAAAGCGACTCAGCCTGCAGTTTTTTGCTCGAAAGGAAACAAACACAGATTGAAAATGGATGAGATTATGGCATCACAACATACTAATATTATAAAGGCGAAAGTTTGTGAGTGTGTGTGTTTATATGTTTGTTACTTCTTCACGCTCAAACGGCTGGACCAATTTTGATAAAATTTTGTATGGAGGTAGCTGACACCCTGGATTAACATATAGGCTACTTTTTATGCCACGATATTCCCACGGGATTGATATTTAACGGCAGCTAGTTGATTATGTTTTTTATCAATTTTATTCGTACCTTTTGTATCGATGGTTGGAGTTAAAAACTGCTGTTCTATTTTGTAAAAATATCACCATGTAATTTTATGGGAAAATAAAAAATACAAACAAAAAAGAAAAAAAAGACATGCGGACTGAACCACGGGTACAGCTAGTCCTACAATATTTTCGTTTAAAATACACACCATTTATCTGCGTTAACGCACGCCTGCGCGTTAAGACATTGTCTCACGAGTTTCACGTGAAAGCAAGTAAAAGCGTTGTGTTATAACTTTTCTCAGTCCGAAGCAAGACTACGAGAGTTTGAAATGTTACACGCTTGACGAAGGGGACAGGAAAGTACTTGTAATGTTAGATGGGTATCTGTTATGGTTAGCTTTCTTGATTGCATATCTACTTTCTGTAGTATAGTGATAACTAACGCACAAGGATAGGTTACGTTGGCGTTGTCAAGATAGATAGATCATCATCATCACCTGCCTAGCCTTTTCCCAACTATGTTGGGGTCGACTTCCAGTCTAACTGGATGCAGCTGAATACCAGTATTTTAGATGGAGCGACTGCCTATCTGACCTCCACAACCCAGTTACTGGGTAATACGATACCCCTTGGTAAGACTGGTTGTCAGACTGTGAGTTCTGACTACCCGTAACCCGTAAGATAGATAGTTAGATAAATCATTTATTTGGTGTACCTACACAAGAGAAAAAGCAAAACATACAAAAACACCATTAAATAATAACAAATTTTATGATTATTTTAAAACACTTAAAGGTGCCATTGTGCAAACCAAAAGAAAAACAATACACATTTTAAAGATACGAAAATCATCTGATTATGAATGTCTATTCATTATCTTTAAGAAGAACTTTGTTGCAATATTTAAGGCTATCTGCCTTTTATAGACACGAAGTGCTTTTTGATATCTTTATACAAATTTTCAGAGCTTTTATTTGGGAAGTATTGAAACCAAAAATGTATTATATTAAACAGTCTTAGGTACCTTATTGATCCAAATATATTTTTCATACCTACCTAAGAAAATAATTAATTTTTGTACTCAGAAATGTATTCAACCGACTTTAAAATCAAAACAAAACACTGCCTCACTTCCTATGATTATCAGTAACCAGGAGAGAAATCTCCTAGCTGTTCCCAATCACTTGTTTTTATTATACCAAAGGTTATAATTACGTTAGAGAGGGCACGGTTATTAGAGCGATTATAGTGCTGCGCACACGCATTCCAGTGGGCATGACCAGTAGTACCGTTAAGTATGATTGCACGTTGCTGTAATTAGATGTCTGTCAGTATTGTACTCATGTGGGTGCTTGAGTAGAAAAATGTACCTACTTGAGCTTATATAGGTGAGGAAATTGGTAAAATGTAGAACATGTAATATGCATATGCACTGCATCTATAGTTACGGAATCGGTTCTTGTACCTACTGTACGTCAATGGTTTGTCGAAGAAGTCTATGGCTGGTGGAGCAGACGAGTCCTGGAGTGGAGACCGCGAATCGGCAAGCTTAGTATGGGACGCCCGCCTAGTTGACCAACAAACTTAAAATGGTGGCTAGGGCAGACTGGATGCGGGAGCCGGTGGACAGCGTGTTGTGGCGCAGCCTGGGAGAGGCCTATGTCCAGCAGTGGACTGCGAAAAGCTGAGTTGACTGTACGTCAATAGGTGCTTGGCTTCCAAAACATTCTTGGTCGGAGTTTATCTATTTGTCATTGCTGTTGGTGCGATATTTCCTGTAGTTAAGAGACATATTTTAGAGGGTGGGCGCTGATACCTATAATTACAAGATATTAAGTTAGCTTAGGTATGGCTGCAACTCCAACATACAACTCTACTTACCTTAGGCCTATTTTTGTTGTAAACCATATAATGTTCTTACTTGAAGGTGCCAATAAACTATTTTTTTTTTTATATCTTGACACTTGCGTTTCTGAACACTCAGTTGAGAAACATACATGACTCTTTGGAATCAATAAGTATGTGGTTATCGAGAGATTATCTGAGGACCTCAAAAGGAAGCCATCAGAAAAATCTTAAATCTGTATATAGCATGTATCAGACAGGTGCGGTCATATTCAAGGGTGTGGCCATCAAACTGAACAACTTTCTCCATGGCACTAACATCGAAATCGCGCAATAAAATATTAACACCATTCAAAACTTCAATACGCGACCCAAATGCATGGGACGGCTGTTTATTTGGTCCTTTGATCATACCCTTCTGATATATCATCATCTGCCTAGCCTTTTTCCAACTATGTTAGGGTCGGCTTCCAGTCTAACCAGATGCAGCTGAATACCAGTATTTTTACATGGAGCGACAGCCTATCTGACCTCCACAACCCAGTTACTGGGTAATACGATACCCCTTGGTAAGACTGGTTGTCCGACTTTCGGGCTTCTGACTACCCGTAACGACTTTCGACTTTCTGATACATGCTGTGGCTAATTCATATCGTGTACATAATAAAGAGTGTATTCTTTTCTTATCTTATTCACATTACGAGAGATTTTTTTGATTTATAAAGAAATATTTTCCTTTAGTTTTTGTAACTATAAACGCACTAGAACGCCTATAAATAAAAGTTATTATCTAATAAGGCACGTTTGTGTGAAAGCTGAACAAAAAATACGCTTTCCCTTTTATTGTATTACTACAATGATAAAAGGAGATATTTCTACGCTTCTCGCTAAGTTATGGAA
Organism: Oligia latruncula; assembly: GCA_948474745.1. Taxonomy (NCBI): domain Eukaryota; kingdom Metazoa; phylum Arthropoda; class Insecta; order Lepidoptera; family Noctuidae; genus Oligia; species Oligia latruncula. The sequence continues at coordinate 14,228,896 of OX419693.1, read as the reverse complement.
TAGTAAAGTCTTACTATTTAATGCATTGTCGCGTTTATGAAACTTTACAGAATAGTTTTGAGTTATTACTAGGTAATAAAGTTCATTGGCAAATAGCAGTCTTTATATAGGAATATTAGTTAATTATGTATATTTACCGCCTTTTAAATTATTCGTCTGTTCAAGCATCCAAGCATGTAGCTTGTGAGTAGGATTTTATACATGATAAAAATTACGGGATACACCAATAGTTTAGGCAATTTAACATACCTGTCCACTACGAGGTTTTGATAATTTAGTTAATTATGTAATTGACAAATAAGTGCAAGCAATTCAGTGCATCGTGCAATTTATGTGCTTTTTATCAATATCCAGTTGCGCCCCGCGTTCTCTCGTCTCTCTTCCGTCTCAATAACGTGGGAATATTGAGATAAAAAGTATCCTATTTCCTAATCCAGGTCATAGTCTACCCAAATTTTATTCAAATCCGTTCAGCCGTTTTAGCGTGAAAGCAGTCAGTAAGTTACAAACAAACACAAAAAATCAAATCTTTTATCTTTATAATAATAAAGCATCAAATACCATTTCGTAGCCAGTATTTGTTCAACAGTGTAAAAGACACCAACGCGTGCGCATGCACTGTTCGTATGTAGCGTGCACGCACGAATCGGAATCTCGGACAAATAAAAATTCATGTTTTTAATTACTCACGACTGTATTACTGTCGACTTTGTTCCGCTTTATAATTGGTTGTATGTCAGCTGATCACTGAGGTGTTGCTATTTCTATTTTTGTTCTAGTGCTTTTGAACTTTATTAACACTTTAATTATGATATGCGAGGTCATATAAGAAAAAAAAATGTACGCGTCGACTTAAGCACATCCTCCTTTTTTTCGTCGGTTAAAGTCTGCATAACTCTTAGTATGGTACTATCTTCGTGCATTGAATAGCATGAGGACTACATGTAAACACGACGTTAATTCGAACGGTTTATGAATCGAAAATGCCACTAAAAATATCTATTCTATAGTGTTTTGGTATTTTTTTTGCGACAAAATCAATTTTGTGTCACCCATATGAATAAAATCATAAAACTAAGTAAATTGTATGTGTGAAACGACTACTTACAATATATTACAGAACATTTACTTCGCGCGTTCGTCTAGACACACAGGTGTTCATTTTGATGGAACTTTCATTCGTCGATGTTCAATTATTTTTTATGTATCAGCAGGTGGAAATTATCGGAATTTTTCAGTTCAGAAATTATCGGAATTTTGACATTACATACTATAACATGAAGTATGTACGTGTGCTTACACACGAGCGGCACGCGTCAAAGGCAGAGGCAAATGCAGCCGTCGACAAGCGTCGGCAGCCGCCATCGACAAGCGTCCCGTACTCAAATACATGAGAGCGACTCTTGGCCTCGTGGTTGTCGACGGCAGTAGTAGCTTCTACCGTTGACGTGTACCGCTCGTGTGTATGCACACTAAGCCAACATTTATTTATGAAGCTGCAACCCAACATTTATTTATGAAGCTGCAGCTGAGTAGTATCTTTGAACAAAACAGCCACATGATATTACGTTAAATATTGGATAATCTCGTCACGGTCTAGTTAATTTTTTGATGGTCTTATTTAACCGAAAATAACTGAATTAAAGTGTTTATCTGCAGCAGTTAATATGCATAACATTACTTTTAAGATTACTTCATGTTAATTAGGAGTCAGAGTCGGGATTTTTGTGGCCGGTTGATGGCAATAGGCTCCCTACTACATGGGATTTAAACATTACTGGAAATTTCGAAACACACTGCAACGAAGGAGAGAGTTTTTGAAACATTGTGATATAAATGTGGGATTTGTACAGGCAGCCATAAAAATATGTATACACGGACTAAGTCTACAATCTTTGTTTCATGATATTGTATTCATTCGTGGCTACAATTATTATTAAGTACCTATAGAATGTTTAATATGTTTTGTTGCTGGTAAAGTGGGGCTACCTCGACGGAACGGTAGTAAGGGGTCGAGCTGTGTAGCTAACTATGCTCCACCCCCTATCCTGCCCTCTGTGCCCCAAAACATGCAGTCAAAGTAACCTCTGCGCTGCCACTGACGCCGTGGAAGTGGCGAATTTTTGAGCCAACAAGACCTGATAAACAGTCGTGCCAGCGACACGAAGAAGAAAAATTGTAACCAAGATAGTAGAAAACTGAATCAATTTTTGTCCGTGTATCTTTTTGGGGCTGACTGTACTAACTTTTTACTCTTAACGCGATCATGGGGTTTGTTATGGCCAGTTAGAAAGTTTTTATGGGTAATTCTCGAGATGTTGTATGGTTCACGGTTTTTATAAACTGCTTGGATATGGGTTTTTTAAAGAACAAAAATGAATAAGTAGGTACTTAAATATTACGAAGGGTTATTGTGTTATATTAAGAGGAAAGTTGGAAATAAAAATGTTCTTGAAAAATAACCAATTTATGAAAAGAGTAACTGGAGCACAATGTGCTCATTTAAAATTAATAAGAAAAACATGTTTAGACCACAGAAAAATAAGTGTCCAGCAAGATTAAAATATTTAGTTCAAGTTGTACTTTACAATAATGAATTGTGTACTAGTTTCTACTTAAATCTATTTAGTATTTGCGGACTAAAGCTTGTAAACATGGAAATTATGTTTACCATTAATAACTTTAGCGGAGCATTTGGGATTAGAACGCTGGCATAAAAATTTGCATATGTTTCCTTCGCACTAACAGTTTTCTTAGAAATGGCACAACCTGTTATAATATTATAAACTAGCAGCGCCCCACGGTTTCACCCGCGTGAGTTTCGATCCTGTGGGAATATCGGGATAAGAAACTATCCTTTGTCCTTTCCCGGGGCTCAAACTATCTCTATACCTGTCTAAATCGGTTCAGCGAGAGGTAACATACAGACAGACAGACACACTGTCGCATTTATAATATTAGTATGGATGTGAAACTTTGTATGTTTGTTACTCAATCACGCAAAAACGGCTAAACGAATTTTGATGAAATTTGGTTCACGGTTAGTTTATAACCTGGATTTTAACAACACTTTTTATGCACTTTCATAAATGTTGTATCCCGTTTTTTTATTACTCACACACTTTTCGTTTTCCTTTGGACCCAATTCTGAGGTAAACGAAGTCGCGGGCAGAAGCTAGTTTTACATAAATCAAGACATTTTCTTAAAAGTAATTTAGATTCCATTAACGTTATTATGCTAAGCTTATAATTCTACACGTAATTTTTGATGTCATGGTAAAAAGCTTTACTCAAGTTATACAACTTAAGAAATGTTAAATATTTTGTGAAGCCGAAATAAAGCGTTTAGTGTTGGTGGTCATGTCAAAGATTTGCATTAAAATGAACATGATGTTAAAAAGCTTTACTCAAGTTATACAACTTAAGAAATGTTAAGTATTTTGTGAAGCCGAAATAAAGCGTTTAGTGTTGGTTGTCATGTCAAAGATTTGCATTAAAATGAACATGATTTTAAGCGGCTTTGATAATGTCGCAATTTTTTTTGACATTGTTTCGTTTAAGAATTTTATACCTAGTTTTTTTGTCAGTGCCATATTTAGTCGAAGTTACATGTTTTTGTACAGTTTTGATATTTACTAATATTACATTATTATTTATTTCTAAAACACTTAGCCTATTTTACATTTGATTTTAGCCACACAACGAAAACCACTCAGGGTTTATCTGTGTGCTGGCGAGCCGTTCATTAAATAAAAAAAAAAATGTTTTTACTGTAACGAGACATAAAATAATTTTATATTGACGGTAAGTAATAATTTATTATACACACGTACAATATAAATGTTGTGTAAGGAAACGTTTTGATTTGTACTCTTTTCGTTTTAGAATGTTATGAGTTAGAGTAAAGGAGAGGAGGAGCGTGTGGCTAAGTAATAACAGACGCACGGGTCGATCGAGCCGCGGGGCAATTGCGTAACACGTTATCAATCGGAATCGGTTTCATTTTGACAGTTCCACAACATTCATTGCGTTATTTACGTGTTGAGCAGACACATTTTTCGAACTTATGAAGCTATGGATTAGCAATTTGCTTCAAAATGATTCAGATTCCGATTGATATTGTGGTACTCAATTAAGGTGCAGGTAAAGGCGCTACCTCGAAAATAAATTGTAGCGACTGATCTACTAAGCGAGCGAAAGTGATGCAATTACTTTTGAAACGCAATAGAAGAGAGATGGCTATAATGTGTGGCGCTCGGAATAAAACGACGTATGTGCCAAAACGAATTTACCAACTCCTTTTTTAACAAAATAAGTGAATTAAATTTAAAACTACTTTGATATGATAATTCTCTATGTTTTAAAGTAAATTCCATTGACTAACTCTTAAGCGTTACGCCGTGATGTCGAAACAAGTAAAAAAAATTATATAATTTTGCATTTTTTTTGTATCGAGAAACAAATTGAATCGTGTATTCCTTTTACATGTTATTAGACCAAAGAGTCAAAAAATATATACCAAAAAGTTCACGAAATAGAAAAACCACACATTTTTTCAATATATCACCTTAAGCTATGCTTGCCGCGGTTGGTCCGTGGATGGGTGACCATCTTTATATACCAAGACAGACTCGGAAAGCACGTTAAGCCGTTGGTCCCGGCTGTCATTCGTGGAACTTTGACAGTCGTTACAGGTTGTCAGAAGCCCGAAAGTCTGACAACCAGTCCTTACCAAGGGGTTTTATATTTCCCAGTCACTGGGTTGTGGAGGTCAGATAGGCAGTTGCTCCATGTAAAATACTGGTACTCAGCTGCATCGGGTTAGACTGGCAGCCGACTTCAACATAGTTGGGAAAAGGCTAGGCAGAAGATGATTTACTGTTAGATAAATAATAGGAGAGCTTATTGACGGAAGCCGAAGGAGGTTGGAGTAAAGAGGTGTCACTGTCATTATAGTTATGGAAAATTGACACTGACAGCTTGTACGCGATTTAGATGTGCTTAGCGAAATATGAATCTACTTTAAACCTCTGCCTCGCCCTTGATAAGTACAGGCGTGATGTTGTGTATGTTCATGCTGTTTTATTACGTAAATTATGAGTGTTGTTACAAGATCACATCATAACACAAAAATTATTCATGATGGGACTAAGAGTTACGCTTTTAATGGCAGATGTGTAGATATACACATAGTTATAAAGACGAGTGCTAATTTCATCTGTTCATAAGTAGACTGAAACGCGCTAAAACTAGTACGAGATTTACTGAAACTTTAACATTTGATCCGATCATTGTTTAAAATAAGGTAAGTCGGAACTTTAAGTTCATACAATTTACTTAAATTTTATAATTTAGTTTTACACTTAGTTGTTTACTTGACTTAAGTTTGGACTAGATTTTCTGGAATGCCTTTTAGTTGTATTTTGCTGTGTTTTAATTGAGTAATCAGTCTGGGTAAATAATATATAAAACTTAATAAAAAAAAATCCGAATCACGTAAAAAGTACAAAAAGATATGATACTAATGATTTTCTTTTCATAAATATTTTTGCTTTACACTAGTCATAATAAAGCAATAAAACAACCTACCTTTATTTTCATTCTTTTAGTAAAATCATTTTCGTTAAAGACAATGGAACAACACAAAATCTCAACATGAAACTTTGAACATAAATATTCGGTTGGATTCTTCCAATTTCAGCTCCTATTTAGTTCTTGTTTTGATTCGATCACTCTCGTTTATAAGACGCCGGAGAAAAAAGTCGTAGTGTAAACAGCTACAAAAGACCTTTTTTAAATATTGGCACGACTAAAGCAAAGATATTAAACCATTGAGGCGTGATTAATTTCTGATTCGTATTTTACGACAAATTTTTTTCGGCACTTTTCTAATTAAGAATAGATCAAAGAAAAAATACATTGTTCGCTACTGAGCACAAAATTATTGACTTGGCACTCATTTGTGATAAGAGGATTGGATCATTTCAACGTCACAGAGGTTTTGCGAGGCAGCCGGCCGGAGCTGGCAGCCTGCCATACTTCCACAAAGCGTTCCAAGCGTCACGAGAGGCTGCGAAAGCATAAAACTCTCCTTTTACTATTATTTTCATATTCCCTTGCGCTTTTTATACAGCCTTCATAAAAGCTGTTGAAGATATCGAGACGACAGTGAAATGGCACCAACTTTTGTATGTTTCTTTGGTAGTTCTTCAGTTACGTGCCTATAAAATAAAGATGGAGACTTTTCTCGAGTTCTCCACATTATCCACGCATCGCTTGTCGGCGACGTGCGTGAACTGATATTGTTCCACTCGCTTGTACAACTTGACAGCTTTTTATATTTTTCTTGCCAAAAAACTAGGTAGATATTATGTTCTTTTTTAGTCAGCGATTGCGGAAATACCACGCTCTATAGATTTAGATCAGGTACCCGATAGGTTCACCAGATGTCAGTGTGAACGCCACTTAGTTTGGGAGTCTGAGATGTAACATATTCTTTAAATAGACAATACTGAGGTTTCCTTACGTGAATTACCCAGTAACAATAAAACACGCATAATAAATTCTCAAAGAGGCACATAAAATCATAATTTCTGGCTCTCAAAGGTTGCGCAATTCAGTCTGCAAATAAGATTAAAAATAAACTCAAGTACCGTTTCTATTCATAAGACAATATTAATGCAATACTTACAGCTGTGTGAAATTCACGTTTTCTTCATAATAATGGCAAGAATGATACTGACTGACTTACAAAATATCGTGAGAGTCAAAGAAGTGACCGTGACTTTTATTATAACCATGTATGAATAATATATTATGTGGTCAGTGCTTTTAAAGTCTACTAGCTTCATCTTTCTGACTGACCGACCCCTTGACAATTCAAAAGTGCCTGTAATTGGTTTAATTGAAATAAATGCTTTGAGTTTGAGTTTAAGTTATGAAATTATAATAATTATGTGAATGGAATTGAAACGGACTTTAGAATAAGAACTTTCAATAGGTAAATATTTGAATATTTCTCAATCGGCTTTTGGTTATTCAGATGCTTGTCCTTGGACAGCTACTATTCAATTAATTAGTGATGTGGTAAGCGCTCATTACGATTATTCACTCACATGTAGTTTGATTGACTTATACCCCCAAACACAGAGTACTTTTTGATAGACTGCCCCCAAAGGACATGTTATGAAATGGGCTTAAAATATTTTTTTTGGACAGCTGTCATGTGTGGTTTTTCTGATAGGGAAACTTATTCAGGATGGCCTTACATAAACATACCTTACATAAAAATACTTACATAAAAAATATTAAAAGCACCAAGAAATAAATACATATTTTAAATCCAGATATTTTTGCACATCCAACCGAAAAGTGTTGCCCAAATGAATAATTACTGTGGGTTGCAAATTTATTTTTTAAAACCAACACAATACCAACTAAATACAACGAGGTAAACCAACCTCTACTCTTAGAACCTGACACATCTCCCGATTTTGTTCAAAAAGACTTCGAAACGCGAGGAGTCAAAATAACACAATTAGCAAGATGAAATATATTATTTGTGACAGCCGCCTCACTCTCAGGCGGTGTCTAACTTTGTTTCGTCAAGTTTGATTCCTGCACGAATCTAGAACACCTAAAGTTAAGGCGGAAACAAAGAGATCAAGTAAAAATTCGTTTAGATGAGTCTACTTACAAGTTTTGTTTTTTATGGAACTCGATTAATGTTTTTGTTTCAGGAAGTTTTAACAAGGCTACCTTAGCTAGCAATAGGACCAACTTTAGGGTGATTTGAAACACTTATTCAAGTCATTCTAAAAGTTACTCCAGGTAGTACTTACTTACAAATATTTAGGCCTAAATTGGCCTAATAGATAGTGCGAGTGTCGGGCACAACCGTTGTTAAATCTCATAATATCCCTGCATTTTAGTAGTGACGCAACAAAAAGCTGTTTTGTAGTAAGTATTCGGGGGATAACCATTAACAATATTATAACTAGCTTCTGCCCGCGACTTCGTCCGCGAGAAATAGCTTGTTTTAACATAAAATATAACACTCAGTAACACTGTAGCTTCCCATTAGTAAAATAATTTTCGGAATCGGATCACTAGTTCCGAAGATTATCCCCTACAAACAGAAAGAAATAAAGTACTAAGTTTATTTGGACACAGTTCGTGAAACACAAAATAAAAGAGTAAAAGTAACGTTTTAACAACAATAGTGTGTTCATTTGAGCATTAATGTCAGACAGATGCTGTCCTGGTTTTCTTCCTAATGGACCTTTAGGGTTAAGTGACTGTGACGGGAAGTATAAACAGTTTCAACATACCCAATACATCATTTAATGTTCAAACATAAATCTCTTTATAACGTATGTATGTACAAATAAGCTTCCTATTCATAACAAAAAAAAAAAAACACTACCTCAGACCAAAGAATTATTTCGTTTCGTACGCAAATAACTCAAGCCTCTGTTACTCGTTTCAGTAACTTTACATTTTGTTGTGTACTCAAATGCACCTGTGCCGTCTTTAAATTAATTAATTTTCTTAATGCAACAGACATGGCACCATTACATTTACTTGACAGACGTACAGTAATTTGTAAAAAGGTAATAGGCGTACACATTCTTGCAAGATGGCGGCGAAATCATCATAAGATTTTTTGAGGTTTTTTGTAATGTAGTAGGTATTATTATATTGGCTATGAAAATCAGTGGTGATAATTTGAGTCGTATTTACGTAGTACGACCTTCGGAACACTATATCGGTCATACTAAAATAAATAGGGAATAAGTACTTCATAATAATTCAGCGTATTAAATAAGTATTTTAAAACTACAATCGGCTTAGAAACAACTGCTTTAAAACACCGTGAAATAATTCAATTTAGATGCGACTACATAAAAAAAAAATACCTTGAAGATCCCTTAAGGACTTCAAGTAAAAGTATATCTTAGGTTTCAGTCCTTTTGTTCTACGTAATCAAATTTAAGCTCCATAATATTGGTGAGGAGTAGACATTTTTTGTCAGCTCTATAAAGCAGACGAGACAAAGGTACCGAGGATTTAATCATTTAATCTGATAGGGAGAGATCTTCAAGGAATTTACGAGTAAAGCGATGAAAGACTAGAGTATTTCGTGACTGTGTTCTGAACGAAGTTGTGTTTGATATCTTGTTTGAAGGATAGATTGAGAATGAAAAAAAAAACTGGCCAAATGCGAGTCGGACTCGCACACGAAGGGTTCCGTACCACAAGGCAAAAACGCCAAAAAAAAAAACACTTTTGTTGTATGGGAGTCCCCCTTATATATTTATTTTATTCTGTTTTTAGTATTTGTTGTTATAGCGGCAACAGAAATACATCACATGTGAAAATTTCAACTGTCTAACTATCACGGTTCATGAGATACAGCCTGGTGACAGACGGGAGAGACGGACAGCGGAGTCTTAGTAATAGGATCCCGTTTTACCCTTTGGGTACGGAACCCTAAAAATAGAAAATGTAGTCTAAATGCCATAAAAATTGGATTAGACAGGTGATTCATTTAGCGTTATGTATAAAGTCGCTTTTCGTGTTTGTCTGTGAGATCGCGTTGTTCTTCTAAACTACGCAACGGATTTTGATGCCGGTTTCACATCATCATCACTCATCATCATTTCACATAATTTAGAGAATTTATTCCGGAAGGGTTTTGCGTACAATACATTAATTTTTAACTTTCATTAGGTAAAGAAATCTTGATGTTTCGTCACGTCGTAAAAACTGCTGCGGTTGGTCTAAATCCAGCACTACTATAAAAACGTTATGCCAATCTACGATCTTTGACAACGAAAGTTTCGAAGACCTCAACAACACATTTGTACGGAGCTTAGGTCATGTCGCTGAGATATAAAATAGTTGAACATCACAATACATGCTGACGTCACCCTACATACAGACTCACAAAAACAAAACACTGCCTTGTTTTGCCTACATGTTCTATTATAAAACAATTTGAAGCAAGAACAAGAACAAGCTTTTTTGCTTTATATTCATGACAGGAGCGCAGGGGCCTCGGGCCTTGACATATTGCAGCTCAAGTGTAAAGTCAAGACTCATGCTGGCAACACAATGCATAAGACTTGCAACACTTTACGCAATAATGAGTGTTTATTGAGAAGGCGAGAAGTCCTACTTATGGATTACAGATTCTCAATTGAAATAAGTAGGTGTTGACTTGTTGGATGCTCAGACTAAATTGACTTCGCAGGTTGGCTTGTAAGCCTACGTTTACACGAACGTAAAAATATCCCGGCGGGATTTTATCGCGCACTGGATTTTCAACTCTCGGTGTTAAGTCGAGCATTGAAAATCCAGTGCGCAAGAAAACAGAAAAGGTTTATGTCCAGCAGTGGACTTCTATTAAATTGATGATTTTATATAATTAATTTGAATATTTTCCTAATGACATAATTCTATGGTCACATTTTTCTGACGACTGATGGTGTAGTCCGGCGAAAATGGCAGAGATAGGCCGGAATAGTTCCCATTCCACTTCATCGTCGTAAATTCCCTCGTGCCAAGTTTGTATATTGAGCCGGGGTTCTAATCTGACACCAGCATATTAAAATTTAAGACGCATAACATCTTTATGGTAACAGTATACCATAAAGACAGGAAGAGGGTCGTTAGTCATGTCTCGTTCGACATAAAAACAGCTCAATCTTTGTAACAACCACCACGATTACACTTCATTGTTTTCGTAAAAATTTCGTTCAGCGCTTAACGTTTTTATACCATCACTCCACGACGGGGTAGGCAGTTTAGGCAGTCGTTTTTAGTATACTCGCGTTTCACCAGGTCATCCTTTTCCCAACTTCGTTGGGGTCGGCTTCCAGTCTAACCGGATGCAGATAAATACTAGTATTGTACATGGAGCGACTACCTATCTGACCACCACACCCTAGTTTACTGGGTAACACGATACCCTTTGTTAAAACGAGTTGTCAGACTTTCTGGCTTCTGACTATCCGTAACGACTGTCAAAGATCCACGAATGACAGCCGGGACCAACGGCTTAACCTGCTCGAGCACAGAGGGATCTCGGTAGATATTTAAAGATAGTAAACCGTCCACGTTACGACCGCAGCAAGCGTAGCTTAACCTGATCGATCGACTTGCTCCGGGCCCGGCTTTTATTACTTAACCACGAGCCCCTCACATTTCACCAGGTCCTATGTTATAATTACCATTTCCAATGGAATAGGGGCGGTTCTATTGCCAAATGCAGACTTAGTGTTGCTACGGACAATGTCCTGAAAATCTGTTGCCAACAAAGTCTACTCTTTTTTCATGTCACATTCGTACTGCGGTCCATATCCACGTCACTAATGCTTTATTTACAGCCTGCAGCATTTCAGCCACGAATCTGGAAGGTATTTCCGATGATTTAAAATTCGTTTTTCTCTAAGTATAGGGCCGTTAAAGGTTTTCCAGCTCGCTCAATGGTTTAAAAATTCAAGTGGATGAGCAGTGAGGATTTTCGAGAGGGTAGGTATAAAATAATGACTATGCTGTGTATTTCGTTATTTTGAATCCATACTAATATTAAAAAAGAGAGAGCGAATTTTGAGAGGGTGGAGGAATGTGGAGTGTAATCTTCGGAATATCCTATTGGAAAAATTATTTCACCATTTGAAAGGTACATTATTCCAGATGGATATAGTCTATATAATTATACTTAATAAAACTAATGAAGTCTTACTTATGCGGGTAAAACCGCAGGCCGCTGCTAGTAATATTTTAAATGCGAAAGTCAGTTTGTTTGTTACGCTTTCACGCTAAAACGGCTGAGCGGATTTGGATAATATTTGGCACATGGGTAGACCATGACCTGGGTTAGGATACAGGATACTTTTATCCCGATATTAACACGGAATCGGGACTTATGCGGGTTAAACCGCGGGGCGCTAGTCCAATATAAACATTTAATGAAAGGCTTAATAATTACAAGTTGTTAAATGTCAGCTAAGTTATTATCAGCATACCGTTAATTCATTAACAGTCCAGTACCGTTAGTTAATAAGCTAAGAGGCATCTGCACATCTAATTACATAGTTTTCCCTCAACCATAACGGAAACTAATTGCATAATTAATGCGTCAAATTAGTTCAATAGGCAAAAAAAGGAGATGAACTAGACGGCTGACAGCCTGGGCTGTATGCTGTATAATTGCTGACTGACTAACGGATGTGTAGGAAAAATTGAAACGCTAGACTAATGGACGGCTGGTATGAAACATCACTGGTTGTTCTACAGAAGATCCCAGGAACACAGACACAGTAATGTGTCTCGGGTGCAGATTGGTGAAATAACACGATATAGAACACAAATTAGCTGTCCTAATTTATACAATGTAACATGAAATGTAGGTAACACAATAACTGGGAGTAACTCTTCACGGGAGGGCTGGTCTGTTTTTAGGCTAAAGAATCAGCATTGGCATCCATCGTGGCAATGCTGCCAAATGTGGGCTCTTTTCCCATTGATAGCGATGCGGACCTTTTTTGAAGCCCAATGAGCTTTTCCCTTTTTAGGGTTCCGTACCCAAAGGGTAAAAAACGGGACCCTATTACTAAGACTTCGCTGTCTGTCCGTCCGTCCGACTGTCTGTCACCAGGCTGTATCTCAAGAACCGCGATAGCTAGACAGTTGAAATTTTCACAAATTATGTATTTCTGTTGCCGCTATAACAACAAATACTAAAAACAACATAAAATAAATATTTAATATTTATTTAATTTTAATATTTATACCCATACAACAAACGTGTTTTTTTCGGTGTTTTTGTCTTGTGGTATGGAACCACGAAGGGTTCCATACCACAAGACAAAAACACGAGTCCGACTTGCATTTGGCCAGTTTTTTTATAATTTTAGTGTAGGTAAGCTTGTATTTTGTATTTAAGATTTGTCAAAATAATGCTCCACATTTAAATACAACTAGGCAATTTTATTTCAACATAACATTTCATGTTATGGATCACCAATCTGTACTCAGCATTAGAGTTCATATTTGTGCACCCACTACCGACACGAATAGTCGCGCCTAAAGCTCCATACTCGAATATAAGCAGCCGGAGCAAGTACCAACAAAGATGGCAAAGTAAGATTTATGTGAGGGCTGAACTTTATCTATACGGGACTGATACCTGGACTAACTCGGGGTTCTGTTACCTACCTTCTTATTGTTTCTTGCAGTTAATCTTTTAAATCAATTGACGTTTAGTTCTTCGAAGACAAAAAATACAGATGAAACTTTTTGTTATCAAGTACTAGATACAGACATGAGAATAAAAAACTAATTTGCTTTTGCTGAAGATTGAGAATAACAGTATGGGGACTCTAAATTTTTTGTATTGCTTATCCCACATATCATAAAGGAGGCGATTAATGAAAAGAAGAAAATCATCATCATCATCTGCCTAGCCTTTTCCCAACTATGTTGGGGTCGGCTTCCAGTCTAACTGGATGCAGCTGAATACCAGTATTTTACATGGAGCGACTGCCTATTTGACCTCCACAACCCAGTTACTGGGTAATACGGTACCCCTTGGTAAGACTGGTTGTCAGACTTTCGGGCTTCTGACTACCCGTAACGACTGTCAAAGATCCACGAATGACAGCCGGGACCAACGGCATAACGTGCTTTCCGAGGCACGGAAATATGAAAAGAAGAAAATTGGCAAAAATCATTTCCTCAAATTAGGCTAAGAATCAGCACATTTACAACGTCAAAAGTTACAAAAGTCAGCCCCCAAAACGCCCCACCTACCCACTTCCTACTTTGATTCACAAATAGTTCCGTTTTTCGACCATAATTAGGTGTAAAAGATGATAACTCTTAAAGTTTTCCGCCCCATATCCTCTACAATCTACAACGTATGACGCAAAACTAGAATAATAATATAAATTATGATTACGTACGAACGTTCATCACAAAGTCGGCACATTACAGAAACTATTATTCACGGAACATTATTGTTGATGTAATAATAATGGGCTTTACAGACGCTCTTAATGTAGAAGAAGTTTGTCTTGATTTATTGAGCGAAAGTAATTTAATATATACTGGGAGTGCTTGTTTGGGACTAGATTTTGACTAAGTAGTAGTTTATCATTTCGAGGACTAGGTTGGCAGAAGTTAAAGGGCTGCCTTGCAGTATCTATGCCTATTTTACGTCTGGATGTTGAGTCAAGGAGTTACAACACCACACGAACTCAGTTTTTAAATGAAAGTAAGCATGTTTTACAGAGAACAGTGGTGACCAAAGAGGTATCGGCTCCGCTTTACGAGATGTCGGTCGTGGATTCGAACCCAGAAAGGTGCTTTACTTTGTGTAAATAATTTCATCACCGTTGCTCTCAAAATGGTGAAGGAAAACTTCGTGAGGAAACTGGCATGTCCTAAAACCAAAAATTCAAAGACATGTGACATCTACCAACCTATTACCCGCGTAGTAGATTACACCCCACTCCCTCTCACTTAGAAGAGGCCTGTGTCCCAGCAGTGGGAACATTATAGTCTGATTAGCTATCATGCTTATGTTTTACAATGCTTGATAATATTACATTTTAAAACATTTTACTGAAAGACGGATGAATCCATTTGCTTTCCATGAATGACTCAAAATATGGTAGAATCCGGATATCTATGGTAGAATCCTATAGATCCTGACATAGATGACCGTTGGTGAATGCCATCTATCTTCGGTCAACGACCAGTCGTGGGAAAATAATCCCATGATCATCATTCTTGAATAACGATACGGCCAACGTAAAACTGTGTTTTTGCTACTCCATTGCCGGACATTGGACATAGTATATATACATACATATTTCTCACGCGTTTTAAGTACGGTTATTCTTTTTGGCACATAAACTATCATATACAAGGTATAACGTTAAATGCGCAAAACCTCTTAAGAGGTCATTGTACGCGAAAAAAAATCAGTTGTTCCCTACATTTATGCTCGCATAACTCGTCAAAATCTAATAAACAGCTGTTTTTTTTTTGCGATTTCATGTTTGGTCCCATAGTAAAAGTTGTTCATAATGATGAGTACAATGACCTCTTAAGAGGTTTTTGGCGCATTTAACGTTACACGTTGTATATAATGTCGTTCTTCAGGTATCCGCTATTGCTCTGCGTAATTTCTATAAATGGTAAAAAAGAAGTGAAAAGGCACCAAACAGACAGACGTCATATTTTTCGCATTATATCATTAGTATGAAAAGGATTTTCATAATGAACGGCTGTGCCTTATGTACTTAATGGCTTCCCTGTGACCTTCTCTTGCTTCAAAATTAAGGGTTGAATGGATATTTTAACCGGCTCTGTTACCCACATTCCCACGGGTTATCTCTCATCTCCACCAAACTGAATTTATTCCAAAAACTCGTTGTTAAAGATGAGTCTGATAAAAAAATACCAAAGTAAATGGGCGAATAACGTTAAAACTTTAGCTAGTAGACAGTATTTAATAGAAAATAAAGTTCAAATAAAGTAGGGCTCACCATTCTAATGTTTTACGACTCCGTCATACCATAATCTCATCTAGAGCAATATAAATCGTGGTTGTCACACCCCGCGCACCCCACCGCTCCCCTCCGACGCCCTTCGAATAACCTAATGCCATTTTTACATTCTCCTCATCAAATTAAGAGTCGAGCTTCAAAGAAATATACGACACAGCAATCTTACTAAGTATCAAGTCTTTTGGCGCGCTCCGTCGGAAAATCTTATATTATTTTTCTAGGAATCATTTTCTTTTTTTTCGTCGCGATGACAAAAGCACGTGGCACAATAAAGCCGAACGGCCCTCTTTGTGTGAGACAATGGCGTGGAATGATGGAATCTGTTGAGATCTCGGTTTCATTTGGTGAGCTTCAATTAATTTAAGTAAGACGTAGCGCCCTACTGCTGCGGAATTGATATAGGGATATTAAATTTTGTTTTTCCTTGTTCTCGATTCTAAGGTTTCATTAGAAGTTTATTATTAGTTATAATTAGAAGGCTCAAGGCGTGTTTTTTTGTTTTAAAAGTCGAACAAAATTTTGTATTTTTTAAAACAAATCTCATTCGTGAGAAAAGTAATTTTACGTTACAGCTACTTAGAAATATAAAACTGCTTGTACCAACTGTTTCATATTTATGGCTGCAATGCTTTGATTCATAACCATTTTAAATGGGTTTTGCCAGACTTCCTTTTAAATAAATCGAGGCTGCGATTAAAGTTACGAAACATTCTATAGAAATACTTGTTACGAAATGATTTAAGTAGCGGCAAATAGTAGCCCAGGTATCGGGAACAGGGTCCAAGCTACCGGTGGTCAGGGCTCTTGAGAGAGGAAACTCGAAACGATACGCGCCGTGTCTAGAAGTACCGCTTTCTGGATCAAGCCCTTGATCCAACTGCCTAACGAAAGCCTTCTGAGGTGTTGGTTGAAGCTCTTGGCTATTATGCCATTGGCCGTTACGACTATCGGCACAATGACTGCTGTATCCACATACCACATGTTGACAACCCTGCGAGCCAAGTCAAGAAGTAGCTTAGTACAGATTACTTGAACTTTCAAATTTGTACAATTTACACGTCCACGAAATGCGTCTGTAGTAAATAAGTTTGCAGTAAATTGTTGAATTGTAAAGGCGATAAGAGTTGAGAAAAAAATATAGGTATTAAAAGTTAAATCATATCAGAATTACCCTCACTTCTAAATAAGTATTATTAAAAAAATAATAGATCGCGTACATAAACCGCTTGTTATTAGTTGTTATTGTATCGTAAACACGCAAAAGATTTAGCAATTTTCATCACTTCGCAAAGAGAAAATCAGTAACAAGTTCTCACACGCAATGTCACAGTAAAATAACATTAATAACATGGTGTTTATTATTAAAACTAACACACAGTAGCTTGCATGCAATTCGTATGCATACAGCAATTTCTATCATAAAACAAGTAGATAATGACTAGGTGCAAACACATAATCAATAATTATCTTAACGTTAATCTTTAACAAATAAAGATGTGGAATGGAGAAAGCATGCATGTCTAAAGAGTAGAGAACGGTATAACAAACGGTAGATGCATTGTTTGAATGATGATATATAGCCAGAAATGGAAAGGGGGTAAATAAATACTGCGATGCATGCAGTCAAAGTGACCTCTGCGCTGCCACCGACAACGCCGTGGAAGTGGCAAAGTTTTGGGAAAACTAGATTTAAAATACAGTCGTGCCAGCGACACGAAGAAGAAGAAGAATACTGCGATGATTGCTGATAGAGATGTATGGAAGAAGAATATATATACTACGCCAACCTCAAATAAAATGGGTTAAGGGCCTATACTACCTCAAATAGCTTAGCATGATCCGCCATTATGTCGAAAGTATTGCAGCATTCATTTCGAAATAAATATATGGTAAAGTTGAGGATTAATGTTCAGTGATATGTTTGGCGAAAACACGATTTCATGTAGACTTTAGATCTGTAGACCATTTTTTATTTTATCAAGTACCTGGTTCTTGTTGACAGGCCTACGCTGTCCTCCCATACCTACTGTAATTTGAAAATATTGTAAAAGCCAATTATTTTTAAAAAGAGTACCCGTGGAGTTTCTTGCCAGTTCTTCTCCATAGGAAACGACCAATTGGATCCGTGCACCTAGCTTCTGACATTTCATACGTGCCCATGTAGGCTGATGTGAAATAAAATATTTTGATTGATTGATCTTAAATTTTTTAAGGGCTGGACGACGGATGAATCACTTTTTAAAACTGACTATGGAAATCAATATCCTAAGCGTCTAGTGTTTACTTATCTTTTTTATATGGACGTGAGTCTTACCAAGGGTATCGTATTAACCTGGTTGTGGAGGTCAGATAGGTAGTCAGCTATTCAGCTGCATCGGGTTAGACTGGAAGCCGACCCCAACATAGTTGGGGAAAAGGCTAGGCAGATGATGACGTGTTTGTGTGACAATAAAACAATTTTTATTTCTTCTAAATATTGCAAAAACTGTCGTTAATGATTGTTAATTATTTACTCTTAAGCATGTTTCGGGCTTTTCCGAATACCCTCGGAATTATCTGAGCCTTGTATTGGGATGTTCATTTTCTCGTGGCGATGTCGGCTCAAGTTTCATTAAGTACTAGGTTACTAACTACAGCGTGACTTAAGAACTGGAGTGAGGCGGAAAAGGTGAAACTACTTTCATAATTACATCATGTAAAAAAGGTACCTTAGTCATTACACTTATGACGTTTAGTAGGGAAACTGCTAGTGGACGTACATGCTCTATTATCATTTCCGTGTTTATGTTGACTTTTCATCACTGGACGGAAAGTAGGTGAAGTAGTAGGTACCTACATATCTAGATGTTCCGTTGATTTAAATAAAAGTCGCGTACCTGGTATAGGATCTTCTTTCACATTTTTGGTTAGTTAAAAGGGTTTTTTACCGACTGCTACTGCATTCATAGATAACGAAAATAACTTTGAATATCGCCACCGTTTTAGTGAATTCTGATCGTTTTTAGGAGCATTCTTAACCATTATTTTTTCAATTCTACAATCTGTTAGCATAAGGAAGGCCTCCCACAAAGTAAACCGATGACCTGGTGAAGGCTGCAGGAATCCGCTGGATGCGAGAAGCACAGAACCGGCTTGCGGGAGGGCAGCGGACGTCTTTCTGCTGAAATGATGATGATGATGATTATAGCATAATTAGCCTATAATGTTCCCACTGCTGGGAAACAGGCCTCCTCTCTTCGAGAGGGAGTGGGCTGTAATCTACCACACGAGCCCATTACGGGTTGGTATATCTATTATACGTGTTATAAAAATAACTACATTATTAAGAACGACATTCTCATTAAGAACCATGTTACCTCAAACACAAACTGTCGCCATGTCCATATACGTGTAGTGTGATATGGACACTACCGTGGGTGCGCCCGCGCCAGTCGGCCTCCGCGCAAAAACACGACACCGCTAAACTTTAACTTCTCAATGCGGATATCGTGACCTGTGCTATTTTTATGAGTATTTTTAAATTCAGTGAAATCAGAATTGTAGGCTAGAGTTATTATTATTATACCTTGGTAACTTACATACAATGTTGAAAGTACTTAAATACGAATGGCAATTAGGTCTGTGATGTTGATAAATTCATCGTTTTAAAATAGTACAGAACGCAAGATATCAACCAAATCCGGAAAATAGCTACATGATACTATACTTTTACAAATGACAATTGCATATAGTGCCTACAAAGGTTTTAATTATCTGCTGCTTATCATTTTAGTAGCAACAAATAATGTGACATACCTCCACTTAATTAAAATCATGTTCTAGCTTATCATTCTTGTAAAAATAATAAAGTACTTTGTGCGACATTTTTCAGAGAGGTCCTACAAGAGTTCATTATATTTTTAATATAAAACCACTGAAGTGCTTTTCTGTTAGTATTTCTACCGTCTAATAAAATATTACTACAAGGATAGATTAATTTTTATATAGAGGTGCTTCTTTTCTTTATTGACACTGTTTTAAGATCATTAACGCTAAAGAAAACTCTAAAATGTTTGACCAAATTTTTGGACATAAAAGCTAGGGCGAAAACAGTTTTTAATGGAAATCTATTTCTGCTAGGCCGCAGTATCTGACAGTAAACCGATTTTTTACCATTATCATCATTTCTCTTGATATCCTAAGTTGAGGTATAAAACTCCTTCCGATTACGGCAATCACTACCATCCCGTGGCATCCTTGGATACTTCTAAAGCCATAAAAACTATTGTCCCTTGTTAACGGCCGATTCCGTTAATTTACGGACCGTTATCGGTCAAAATTAAGACTTGTATCTTTTACCATTAGTGAGCAAAGACCTCATCTTTTCACCTCAGTTTTGCATAGTAGACCCCCATATGGAAGTAGCTATCACAGGCAAAATTAGCTTACGGATTTATTCACATGCAGTTTGGCAATAAAAAATGCTACCATTGGTTATCAAAACGATTTGTTTCTGTTTATAGGAACCGAGCATAAATTAATACTTTATTTATTTATTATGTTTTTAACAATTAGTAATACTTAATTATCTTACAATTTAACTCTAAAATATACATATTAAATAGTATATACAAGTATATAAAAAAAAAGAAGGGAAAAGAAAAAGAGAGGAGCTCATTGGGCATCAAAAAATTCGTCCGCATCGCTGTCAATGGCATAAGTGCCCAAAAGGCTGGCAGCATTACCACGTTGGATGGCAATGCTTATTCTTTGGGCTAAAAATAGGCCAGCCCTCTGGTCACGTGATGAGTCAACCAACCGCTTGGCGATGTCCCGATATATTTGATGAGCACTCGGACCCCAAGGCCCTAGTGTTTCAACCCCAAACGGCTCAAACATATAGCTCCCAATAAGGTTGTTATATTTGCGCCGTTTGAGGTTTTCTGCTCCTGCAGCAGCCGCCCCAGCACAGCCCACCGTGTTAGGAAGATGGGATGGCGCGAGGGTGTCGACACAGGTAGCATCCCACACCAAAGGCCTACCCAACTTCCAAGGCATTATGGTCATTCCATCTGGCCTCTTCCCATCGTCGCGTGCCAAGCCATTGGGTTCTAAAACAGCTGGCACCCCGGCGGAGACAAGAGCCCGACGGATGATGTCGTTAATGCTGGCGTGCCGTGCCATCCGACCAGCGCTCTTGCTGCAGGATAGGCCATGGTGTCCGAGGCAGTCGACTGCTTCACCGCATTGACAGCGATGTGGAGCTCCGCAAGGAGCACCCAGACGCAAACATGTAGCAAGCCGGAATGTGGTGTCACCCAGCATAGTGCCTATGTTGGGTGACGGTAGCGCCTGAAGCCAGAGGCCCGACTCCCATTCACCCACAGCCAGCAGGCGGGCTCGCTCAGCAGTATTGGTGGACGTATTAATAAGTTTATTCCGTACCAACCTGCACAGCGGCTCATCCCACTGTCTCTGGGAAGACGGGTTCACGGGCTGAACCGTGTCCGGTACTTAGTACTTAATTAATACTTTTAAATGAGGTATTCCACTCAGAGCACTGATTTGAACCACACTGGTCTTGAAAACTTCGAAAACTGAAAAAAAAACGAATGATGATGCAACTATAGGACACTAAAAAGAGATCGACTACGACCATCTTGTCGGTGCTCTGTCTTGAGCTGGTTTTTCTACCAAGCCGCCGAGTATCGAAAATATATACAAAGAAGGCATGAGCATTATGATATGAATTTAATAGTACAATCGCAAAAAAGAAAGCTTCATCTTAAAAACAATAGAATAACGCACTTTTCAAAGAAAAGTCCTTCAAATGTCTTTCAACCTCTGACAAATATCCATAATTTGAGATAACACAGTCTCATTCAGAATCCTCAGTTCACAGTTCTGATGAAGTACCCGCATTTAATGCAAACCACTTATATTCAGAAGACTTATGGTTTTCATTTAACTTATTTATTACATCAAACGTTTGTTATTAGGTTTTAAGTTAAAGTTAAAGTAAGGCGGAAAGCCTTAAAAGATCATCACTTCACTAACTTAGTTTTCAAAAGCATATTATATATTATAAATATGTAGGAACTATGTTATTTGCCTTATCAGTAGTCTTCAGTTTTCGTTTAAGTTATTATGGAATGAGACTCGTATTTTCCATAAAATCTTGTTCAAGCCTGAAACTGATAAAGGCTTGTATTCTTATGCGTGACATAAATTATTTTAAACAAGATTGCTTGAAAAAGAACATGTAACTGTGTCACGTATACAAAACCAAAACCTAAAAACTCAAACCAAACTCCCGACTCCCCATCATTTTCTATGGATACAGCTGTATCCTTCGACATACAGAACCAGGTATTCCGTGGAAATACCAGCAAAGGATACAAAATATAAAGGTCTATAAACACACGCAAATAGTCCCTGTTTCCCTCTGTTTGTAAATTCCACAAACACAGAATGGAAAAAGCATTTAAACACATTTTTCAAACGCGTTTAACGATAAAGGTGGTGGATTTTTTATTGGGTCACAGTTTTTTAGAGGAACGATATAAAAAAATCGAAAGCGACGATTAGGTTTTATTCGAATGTGTTTTATGCCAACAAAGACTCTATTTTTTTGGAATACATACTTGGAATATATATTTTGACAAAAATGTGGACAACAAAATCGAACTGTTGCCGTATATATTTCTACTAGCTGTGCCATGCGGTTTCACCCGCGTAAATGTCGATCCCGTGGGAATATCGGGATAAAAAGTAGCCTATATGTTAATCCAGGGTGTCAGCTACCTCCACAATTTTTTTAATCAAAATTGGTCCAGCCGTTTGAGCGTGAAGAAGTAACAAACATATAAACACACCCCCACAAAGTTTCGCCTTTATATTGTTAGTGTGATTAGTGTGATTACGGTACCTAAATTGCGTAACACGCTTTCAATGTCAATCTGAATCATTTTACCTTAAGGATATTACTGATCCATTGCTTCATATGTTCGAAAAATTAATGTGCTCAACAACGTACCTAAAAAATGCAATGAATGTTGTTGAACTGTCAAAATGAAAGCCATTGCTACTGATGTGTTACGCAATTACCTCGCGGATCTTAGCTCATATGAATGGCTAGAGATATACCTACTTTAATGAGTAGGTACCAGTTTGGCATCACAGTACCAGGGAAACGAATCAAAACAATTCAAACGCTTCCTGTCTACCCGTAGATGCTTCAGATTCTTAACGAATTAGCCGCCGCGCGCCGCTGGTATTCAGAGATTATATTTCTGGGGGCACGGTAGTGCCCCCGCCAAGGCGAGCCAAGCGAAGCGCAATGGCACTACCTACCTTTTCTCGAAGAGCTTCGTCGTTATTTTGAACCCTTATAACTTGGGTTTGGATTATACCAGATAAACAAAATTCTCGGAATATAATTTCTATAGTAGACTTATTAAACATATAAAGTTTCAATTGCATAGCTTTTATAGTTTAGATTTTATTGATATCTAAAAAACCTCGATTTCGTCACTGACTCACTGATGATCATCAAAATTCTTTGGGTACTTCCTAAAGTTTCTAGAAAGCTAACATTTGGTATGTACGCTAATAAGTATTAGTACACAAACAACAGAAAAAATCTAAAACTTGGAACTTTTAACCCCCCAACCCCTTAAACTAGGGGATAGAAGTTTGTATGAGACTTCCGCAAATTTTGATGCTAGATGTCTGTAGTAACGAAAGGCCGAGCCTCATATTTTGACTAAGGCGTAGAGTTTGTGAAGTTAGGGCTTGTAGAGTTAGGGCGTGTAGAGTTAGAGGCTTGGCTCTAAATGAGATTTGATAACTTTTTGACGGTGCGAGCCATATGGTCTCGTCTTGGCAACATTTTACATGAAAATGTTTTTGGTGGGATTAATCTTTCCGGTACCCGAAGTAAACGCAATGATTATAAATCGCTTATCAAAGAATTCCACCAAGTTTGCGTAGCAATATTGGAAAAGTTTCATCGTTCTCGCAATCTGTAAATGTCTGAGATATCAGTCACAAGTGTTTGACTTAACGACCAGTATTCTTTGCCGAGTTTGGGAACTATTGAGAATCAATAACTGTTACGTATGTTTTAATAGTAATAAAAGGAAAAGTATTTTGAAAGTTAAAAAGTTATTGTAGAAAAACGTCAAAATTTAAGACATGAAATCGTTGGTTTAGAGTGCGTTTTCTGATCGTATGGAAATTCTTATAGATATGAAGGCTGGGGGTTACGGTAGTCTTGTGTCGACAGTAAACAACGGTATTTGTCCTTGACACGGATGGGCAATGGATTATTTTATTACGCTCAATGGCACATATATTGTTTAAACCTAATAATATTTTCTCTTTAAGGGAATTACGTTGATGTCTTTTATTTCTTTATCTTTTCGAAGTTGTAATTGTTTTGTGATATACATATCGTTAACCGTAAGTGAAATTTGCGGTCCCATCCTGACGCTGAAGACACATCTTGGCGAAAACATGATTGTTAGTTAACCCCATGATCACACCACTACTTGCAAACATCCCTCCCTCCTTTAAGAGCCGCCACAAGTCATGGTGATGAGTTGCATGATTTATTTAAGCATTAAAATATAGCAAAATATTTTAGTTATAACAGATTTTTGCACACCTGTTAAATAGGATGTAGTACAAAGAACTTTTGTTGAATGTTTCACCCGTAATCAAACAATGAAATAGAAAAAAAACAGTAAAAAAGTAAGTTTTTTTTATTTTGAAACAGAAACAAATTGGGATATGACAATGGAAACGACGATAGAAACAAAAGTAAAAAACTGTGTCGCAGTTATCAACGAAAAATTATTTGATTTAAGTATAAGTAAAGCTACTTACGAAAATGAAGTTACGTAAGTATCCTTGTAAGTGTTATCTGGTCCCAAAATGATACCTATAAATACCTCTACGAAGCCCCTAGTTTCCCAATAGGTCTCAGTCCAACAAAGCGAAACACGTACCTAATCACAAAGCGTAGTTAGCGGTCAGCAGACACACGATCCGTTAGGACTCAATGTACTGTTGCAATCTTTAACACGTTTAATATCCGAGCTCCAAGCTAACTTTTACTGCGTTTCCATGCGTTGGTACTGTGCCGTTGTGTAATAGGAGCTTTAGATTATTGGCAAGCTATTGTAAGTAGTCGGTTGCAAATACATGGTCTAGCATATAAATTATTTAGGTCATATTTCCAATATTAAGTATATTCATTTCGAAGCAATGATTTGATCAATAGGCTAAATTCAGGAATGATAGTCTCTCTGGCTGTTGTTTGTTACTATGACGACAAAACGACAGCTGATTAACAGTATTTTACATGGAGTGACTGCCTATCAGACCACCACAACCCAGTTGCTGGGAGATACGATACCCTTTGGTAAGACTGGTGGTCGGACTTTCGGGCTTCTGACCCGTCCCGGCTGTCAAATATTTACGAATGAAATGTAGAACTAACGGCTTAACGTGCTTTCCGAGGTACGGAGGGGCCACACACTCAATATTGCGGTAGACCGAGATCGCGGGATAAACAGGACTCCCTTAATAAAGTACTCAGTACCTGATGATAAAGAGAAGTAAAAGGAGAGTATGTCTTTCTCCTGCTGTAGAGCAATATGGGCTTAAAATAATAATGATGACCCAATTATATTAATGTCCCAATTCGTGATCACCATTGGACCATAAAAATTCTACCTATGAATTTCACAAAATCCGCATACTAACATATTTTACAACATTACCCTAATTTCAAATGTTAAACTAATTTATGTACCTGGTTCAAAATGCTTAGTAATATTGTTAAGTTTCTCCTCTTTATTCTTACAGTTAACTCATTTAGAAGGGTGAAAGAAACAAACGAAATGAAAGACTTGACATGTCCTTTGAAGTAAAATGCTAACAATTACATTAAAATGAAAACATAAGTTCGTTTCACAGTCCATGAGTAAATATGTACTTAAGTAGGTACTCAGAAAATCTTGCAATGGTGTTACCTAATCATCATCATCTGCCTAGTCTATTCCCAACTATGTTGGCTTCCAGTCTAACCGGATGCAGCTGAATACCAGTATTATACATGGAGCGACCGATGCCTATCTGACCAATGCAATGGTGTTACCTAATGTTATGCTAAAATATTATAGGGCTTATAAAAATGCTAAAATATAAAAAGTGAGCATTTGTGTTTTATTTTGCTTGAATAAGATTGCTCGGAAACTAGTCTGGATTTGCCAGGAAAAGGTTCTTGGGCTAAGATTTTTTTATGTAGATATCAACCTCTGGATTAGGGTAGGGTGTTATAATAATTATTATTGATGATTATAACATGCCGAGATGACGCACATGTTTTGCTTATTTATTCAAACAAACAAAGAAATAGAAAAGTCCACACATGGACTTGCATACTTAGCAAGCCTTGCAGGCGCTCCCGTGACATGAATAAATTAATTAAACATAAGAGATAAGTTTCTAATAAACGCACATTGTTCTAAGAGCATAATTTGCAGCATTAAATCTCAAAACACGACCCAATTACAAAGTTAAATGAAGTACTTCACGTCTTTCGATCGGAGACTTTCTAGAGAAACTTTACCTGCGTCCTATATATACCATATTATAAATTAAAGCCGCTTTTCGTGTCTGACTGTGTGACCACGTTGTTCTTATAAACTACATAACGGATTTTAATGCGGTTTTCACCATCTAAAACTCAAAGCATGTATTTAAATTAAATAATTTACAGGCACTTTTCTGTTGTCAAGGTCAAAGTCAAAGTCAAAGTCAAATCATTTATTTCAAATAGGCACATTAAAGGCACTTTTGAACGTCAAAAAAAAAAAACTAAATAGAAATGATTCTAGTCGCCCATTCGAAAAGGTAGTTTTCGTATGGAGAAGAATGGGCAAGAAACTCCACCGTTACTCTTTTAAAAATGTTTTACAAGGTCTTGTATACATAATAAAAATTATATGTGAACACGATGCACCCATAATAAAATTAGTCTACCACAAAAGGTAAAAAGAATTAAAAATTAAGCAATGACAGGTAAATCAAATAAGTGATAGATACATGGTGCTCACATATTTACAAGTTATTTAAAAAAAAAAATGCAAAAGTAGTTGAACTTTAACAAGTGTGTGAGCCACTGTAGTCGCAGATTGTAAAAATGAATTAGAATAAGATGTCATAATTAAAAATATATATATAAATTAAATTAGGAACAAGTTTGATTTTGTCTAAACTTTTAGATTGTCCTATGGAGCAGGACCAGCATGTTTCCAAACATTCTTATCTTGGATATAATCCTCTAATTTGTAATATCCTTGTTTACAAAGTGTACTTTTAATATGAGTTTTAAATTTTCTTTCATTTAATTGCAATATGTCACAAGGTATTTTGTTGTAGCATTTAACACAGTACCCCATAAAAGATGTATGTACTTTAGATAATCTAAAAAAAGGTTGATCTAATTTATCTTTATTTCTAGTATTAAAATTATGCCTATCACTTATTTTATTAAAAAGATGTTGATTTTTTCTTACATACATAATATTTTCATAAATGAATTGGCAAGGTACCGTCATGATATTAACCTTTTTAAATAGTTCCCTAAGAGATTCGCGACGACGTAGATTGTAAATGGCTCTGACAGCTCTCTTTTGTAAAATAAAAATGGATTCAATGTCAGCAGCCCGACCCCATAGTAAAATGCCATATGACATAATACTGTGGAAGTAACTAAAATAGACCAAACGCGCGGTTTCTACATCTGTTAACTGTCTTATCTTTCTAACAGCATAAGCGGCGGAGCTTAGCCGCCCCGCAATAGATGTTATATGAGGTCCCCATTGTAATTTCTCGTCTAGCGTGATTCCTAGGAAAACTGTCTGATCAATAAATTCTAGTTTTTGGCCATTCAATATGATTTCACATTCGCTACTTCTAACATTCGGTAATTTAAATCTAATGCATTTGGTTTTTTTTTCATTAAGTACTAAATTATTTACCGTAAACCAATCTTGGACCTGAAGAATAGAGTTATTCACGTCGTCAAGATTTTGTGACCGTCGGTCTATTTTAAAGATTAACGATGTGTCATCTGCAAATAACACCATCTTCGGTTGATTTTGAAGTAATTGGGGTAAATCATTAATGTAAACTAAAAAGAGGAATGGACCCAATATCGAACCTTGAGGAACACCCATTGTCATTTCAGACCCTAATGAGTTTACGCCGTTTACTTGAACTTTAACCTTTCTATCTTTCAGGTATGATCTTAGCAAGTCAAGTGCTGCTTTTCTAATTCCATAGTGCTCCAGTTTCATCAGAAGTGTCTCGTGGTTTACGCAATCGAACGCCTTAGAGAGGTCGCAAAAGATTCCAATGGCATCTTGTGCTTCTTCCCAGGCGTTAAAAATGTTCTTTATTAGGGTAACACCGGCGTCAGTAGTGCAACGCCCTTTGGTGAAACCGTACTGGTGTTCATGAAAGATGGAATTTTTATTAAAGTGACGTAACATTTGATTGAGCATCAACTTTTCAAACACCTTACTGAGAACTGGTAGAATTGACACAGGTCTATAATTGTTAGGATCTTTACTATCACCGGATTTGAACAATGGTACTACTTTACTATGTTTCATAAGATCCGGAAAGACTCCTTGGTCAACACTGGTGTTAAATATGAAAGCTAAATAGGGCGCAATAGTTTCGATAAAAGATCTACATACTTTTACAGACATTCCCCAGAGATCTTCTGTTGATTTAATGTTAAGATCTCTAAAAGCTTTTATAACAGCCTGGGGGCTTGTATGCTGAAACCTAAACTCCAAAGGGCATGCCTTTACATTCTTTTTAAGTAAGGCAGCAGAAAGCGTGGGGGATGAATTTAAAGCTTCAGTAGTTTTAAGGGGAATATTAGAAAAAAAGTTTTCAAATTCCTGAGCTATTTCTACATCTGAGTTGATGGGGCCATGTGCAGTCTCTAAATTAAATTCAGTGTTAGGCTGTTTTTTCCTACCTGTTTCATTATTTATTATTTGCCAGGTAGTTTTTATTTTATCATCAGCTGATTTTATTTTATTGCTAATATAAAGAGCTTTAGCTTTTTGGCACACACTTTTAAAAGTTTTTGAATATTTTGCAACATACTGATGAAAGTTTGTATTATTCATATGTTGCTTTAAGCCATAGAGTTCAAAAAGTTTTTCCCTGCTTTTACGAATACCTGGAGTCGCCCAGTCACTAAATAAAAACTTTGTGTGAATATTTTTAGTTTTTAGTGGAAAAGTGTCATTAAACTGCGCGTTTAATATTGAAAAGAACTCGGCGTAGAATTCATTTGGGTCACCTATATTATTAAAATTCTGATCACATAACTTACTGGCCAAAGAATTATTTAATTTCTCTAACTTTTTACATGTAATTGTCCTAAACCTTATTTGAATTTTTTGTAAAGGCATGTAGGAGCTAAATGTTATTTTTTGTCCACTGTGATCAGATGGCAACTTATTTACAATTTCTTTGTGTAAGTAATCACAATTACAAAAAACATTATCAATACAAGTGGCAGAAGAAGCTGTCACTCGGGTTGGTTCAATAAAAACATTTGACAAATCAAATGACCTAAAAAGACTTAACAATCTGACAGTATTCGAGTTATTTTCCAATAAATTAATATTAAAATCTCCACATACTATTATTGACTTACTACTAGTACTAAGTTTCTTTAACACATCTTCCATTACAGAATCAAACACCGATAGATTCTGGTAACTTGGAGGTCTGTATACACATACTATAACATGCTTATCAAGCTCAACACAGGACAATTCAATGGTGTGTTCAACAGACAGTCCGATTATGTCTTTTCGTTCTTTTGATTTAATAGAATTTTTAATTAATATTAATGATCCGCCATGTATCATACGTTTTCGGCTGAAATGGCTAACTACACAATAATTTTCATAATTAATTGACTTTACTTGATGATCTTTCAACCAATGCTCTGTTAAACAAATGACATCAAACTTGGTGTTTTCCAAAAACAATTCTATTTCCAATAATTTGGAAGCGCAACCTTGGATATTCTGATTAAATAATTTTAAAATATGTTGCACTCCCTTTGGTTTTTTATTATTATTAATTATATTGCCAGAAGATACCTTTTTATTATTCTGTAATAATAATTTGGTATTTGAAGGGGTAACTTCTGTTGTCTCACTGACTAGTTTAAATAGTTATCCGGAGTGACCTCCACAACTACAACTGGAGAGTCTGGATTGCCCGAGTATGTTCCAGCGGGAGGAGAATATCCTATCTGACTGGTAGTAGTCTCCAAGGATGTTGGTATTATAGGTGGTGGTGGTGGTGGTGGTGGTGGATCCTCCTTCGTACAACATGACGATCCATAATTAATCACCATGTTGTTAGTATAACTAGGCAACACGGACTCGTCACTAATACTAGAACTCGTTATATTAGCTATAACCTCGTTAATATTATATGCTATCAACATAGCAATCATATGTCTACATTCCCCAGACAGAGATATAGTTCTCTGAGTTAACTTAATACCACTAACAAACTTGTTAGTGTCAAAAAACAATAATTTGTCTCTATGACAACATGTCAGATTGTGAATAGTATTATTCAACTTATAAATATAATTATTTTCATTGTATGATAAAGTATCTGAGTAAGGAAAAGCACACAACATTAGCTTACCTATGTTTAACTTTAATAAGGTGTTTACACCATCCACTATGTCCTTTCTGGTAATACCAGTGCTATTACCTAATAGCAAAACCATAGTACAATAATTATCAAGGTTTGCATTGGCAATTCTTTTTATCATTTGTTTAAAACTTATGTTATGGTAACTATGATTGGTAAAACTATGGCTTAGGTAATTGAGTAGAATTTTTCCAAAGCCAGAACCTAACTCGTCACAAAAAAATATTGATTTGTTTATCTGTGTGGTCTCTGCTGGAAGAGCTAACACCGGAAGGGGTAAGTCAGACTGAGGTTGAAGAGGTGGTGGTTGGTTGGCACTGCTGCATGAAAGATCATTTGTCAGAGACTCATACCTCTCAGCATTGTACTTCACCAAATCCAGGAGTTCTCCAGCCTCAAACAAGCGGTCACTTAGTTGTCGTTGTGAACTTTCATATTTTTCAAAAATATCCTTCAGTAAATGCTCCTTGTGTAGTATATCATTATAGAGGAGCTGGATATCAGTGTCATACTTTTCCCTACATTTATCTAACTCAATAGTACAAGTATTTAAACTTTTCGATAAGACAACACGTTCCTTTCTAAGCGAAAGATTTAATTTTAAGAGTTTTTGTTTTTTTATTACTCTCTGTGACCGTTTAATTAATTTCTTGATTTTAATATATTTCTTTAATTTGTTGTGACTCATAACAATAGGACACAATGGTATGGTATCATCACCAGTCAAATCTATAGTTTCAGCTGGCTCACACACTGATTTTGGTTTACTACCTACCAACTCATCAAAAAGATTACTAGTGCGAACAACCTGGTTATTGACCTTGATACACTCGGAGATGGATAGTGCTTCTTGGGCTTCAGACAATCTCTGTTCAAGCTCTGTGATACGATTCAGTGCCAATTCGTGGGTATCACTGCACTCTTGAAATGTTGACACTGCGTGTTGTAATTGACTGTGCTGGTCAGTTAAGTCCATGTGTTGGATGTGTAGCTGAGACAGTTCATTCTTGAGGGAGGTGTTCTTTAAAATAATGTTTTCCACTTCTACTTCGCTGTCTTCCCTTTCGCGGAGCAGTTGTTTACACATCGCTTCAGAATTCTGTAGCTCCTTCAAGGTGGCTCTTAGTTTAGCTTCCATCTCCTTGATTGTAGCACTGCGGGTCATCATTTTCTTTGAAGTATCAGTCACCTGGAATGTGTGAAGTTATGCAGCTAAATAACAGTGTGAGAAAAAAGATGTTCCAATATTTAGATTAGTAGGAGGTAGAAGGGAAAAATAAAATAAAATTAAGTTAAAAATAAGTAATTAAATGTTAACAAATAGATTTTAAAGTTAGGTCAAGTTATTAAGAAATTAGATGGGAATGTTAAATAGAAGTGAAGTTACAAGGAATACTGCTATTATTGTAAAAAACAAAAAGAAACTTGATTGACAATAACAAGTTTATAACACATGACAGGTTTTATATTAAGTATGAATCATTTAATCAATAGGGTACATAAAAAGAGCCTATTTTTGTGTAGTAAATTATGTAGTGTTTATTGTCTGGGCGAATGTTTTCGTCGTCGATTTTGCTTCCACTAGTTGTCAAGCAAAAGGAGACATAAACCGTGCCAGTGTGTGATGGACGTAGCTCAGAGACCTGAGCAGTACTCTGTGATGTTCTGTGTTCTGTAAATATTAACTACAAGCACATAAATAAAACAAAATACTCCCCGGGATCGATGATAATTTGAAATCCGTCACCGTTGGTACGTTGAGTTGACAGCCGGTTTTGAATCCTTTGTTTTTACGAAGTTTTCGCGACAAAAAACACTTTGTAATCACTGTTTAGAATACTTAATATCTAGGTTTGACTATATTACACTAATTTAATACATTTAAAACACTTTTATTAATTTATTTAAAATAATTAACCTAGAGATCAGTTTTTGACGACCGGCTACCAGTGTTGCCAGCGCCCGTCAGAAATATGAAGCTAGTTGTCCATTTCAACGAGTAGTAGGTAGGTACCTATGGAGAAGAACGGACAAGAAACTACATGGACGCCTTTTTAAATTATATTGTTAAAATAAAAATTATTACATCATTACCGTTGAATTTATAATAACTATTTACTAGCCGGAGACGTGCGCTTTTTTAATGCCAAAAGAAATCCGCGGGATATTATCACTTTTTTTTAAATAGTCTGAATTGTCCTTGGTCCCAAAATGAACTAAAATTGATTTACCTTAAATTGTCCGTGGTCCCTCCCGGAACCAAACGGAAAAGACACTGGCTGGCGTTCTATTATTGCGGATTCTCACTGAACTAATATATATTTTACTATGCCAATAGTACTTTTTAATTCCATACTAACTAAACTACAATAATTTGATATACGACAACACTACGATCAGTCTAAACATTATTATGTGTATTATATTTTTTAAATAGGCTGTTTAGCGGATTTGCCAGTGCCTTTATTTACACCTGCGCGCGCCTCGCTAGCGCTGGCTAGCGCGGCGTGAGGAAAAACAAAACCATTTTCCATACAAGTTAATATTTAACAATACAAGTCTGATTTTTTCCTCCCGAGTGTGTTGAAAACCGCCGTATGAAACGCGTGTGCATTAATCATTACACACTCGGCATCATACCGCCTCGGGCGGGTGCAATGATCAGCATACATGTATGAAAATGTACTATTAGAAAATTGATTTCAGTAGGTTTAAGTTTCTATTACATTAATATTAAACTAACACATAATAGAGAAATCTCGATGTTTTGTCAAGCCGTGCAACGTGCGAAGCAGGGTCGGGTCGCTAGTGTTCCATTGTGTTCCATAAAACCGTACCTAGGGCGTGGCCTCTATTTGTATGTAGATAAACCACTTTATTTGAAAGAGGGAAAGTCATTTGTGCTGCAAAAGTAAACACGGGTAAAAAGAAAAAAGGCGATTAAGCGCAATGATGTTTACGATGTAAACAGTGTTCGGGCCGCCTCGCCTCAATCTTTGCTTTGCAAATACTGCTTGAATGGGAATCGACTGGGAGGCTATTTTTTGTAACTGCTTTTTAGATGAGTATGTTTTATTTTTTTCTGCTAAATGTTAGTTTATTTATTGGCTTTTTTGGGGATTTTGTCGTTGATTTTAGTTTTTGTACGAATTTGGCCAAGTCCTTCCATTTTTTCAAGAGATTCCTGAATTTAGTTTAGACCTATGACTTTAATAGGAAACCTAATTTTAATTAGTCCTCTAATTACACCGTATCTTCATTTATAAAAACAGCAAAACAGCTTACAACATCTAACTTCAAAACAATCTGAGTTACGCTGCTATTTCTAAAGATTAAGTTTAAGCTTTTAATAAGTTAAAGTTTGCAGTGTTTTCAACAACATTTATAATGTCATGAATAAAATAGTGCGCCATCACGTTCTTTAATGTACAAAGTTTGTAAAAATAATCATGTTTCATGCTTGAATTGTGTTTAGAATAGCATAACTCGACACATAACTTGGTTTTCATTCATTAAACTACCAGGGGAGTGAGATAATTTGTTGACAAATTCAATTTTGAATACGTTTAAAAATTAAATATTGGCAAATAATATTTTGTTACCCAGCTTCTGTAGGTACCATAATATTATGTTAAAGCTATTAATGTCGTCTCAACTTGCTGTTAAACTATGAACCTGCTTACCTGCGGTGCTATTCTGTAAAAATCTCACCGTGACAACTTAGGTGAAGTGAGCGTGGAGTGAGCTGTCAATAGTGTCAATTCCTAGCAAAAACAAACTCACTTCACCTAAGTTTTCACGGTGAGATTTTTACAGAATCGACCGGCTGGACAATATTTTCTATATTTAAATTAGTCTGTTTCTTGTTATTAAAAGAGAGGCAAAGCTGTCACATTAATTATCAATGTCAATTACCTAATTTACAACTATGATAATTTTCCATAGGTACTAATTAAAACCACAGTATAAAAACATTTAAAACTATGTACGAAATATATCATATTCAACTTTTACCGTCTCATTTTGTATTTCCCCCATTAAAACCATTCACCTAACACAGTTCTAACATTTGTACAAAAATATCGCCGAACCTCATTCACACTACAGAGATGCATCTTTCAATTCCATATATTTGTCAAGCACATGCCAGCTTCCACTCCCGAACGGGTACATTCCTAAAGGGATTTTTCAGTTCGTTCTATCTGTCACTGTCGCACGCTCTGCAGATATTCGACGTGTTTTATCTTAAAAGGGAATGATGCATACTGCAACTTTTAATGAATTTCTAACATGTCTTTTGCAGTGATAAACGAAAATTTCGGGAAGTTTGCAGCACGTTCGCGCAGCTTCCAACGTTGCTGTGCGCCGTGCCGTATCATATTTCTTTACAACTGCAAATTTTTAAACGTGGAACACGGTATTTTGTTTGTTGTATCCGAATACTTGTTAGCTGCCTGCATTAGCTATAGTTGCATTTTATTTTTCATAAAATACTTTTTCGAATATTGAGAGCAGAAAACCTGTTTGAGTACAAAGGATAGTTAAAATATAGTTAGCATGCAAAACATTGCATGGTCTAAAGTAGAATGTCTAAGTGGGTGTAAATGGTTTATCGGTGCTGAATCTGATAGCATAGTATGCGAAATCTAGAATTCTATACCGATATGAATATGATCTTAACGCCTACTTGTTATTTGAATGCCAAAGGTAGTTCACGCTTTAATATATAATCATACATAAAATAAAGGTGCCACGTGGTGATTTCTAAGCATAACTCCTTACTATTGATAAGTATAATTTAAGTTAATTATTGTTAGGTATAATGTTATTATAGGTAGGTACCTATATCAATCTGCCACTGGGGTTTTCTTGTTGATAAGCCTGTTACGACGTTCCTACAAACAACGTCGAATCAGGAATGGCATCCGAGGACATTTTCATATTAATTTACAATTAATTTTGCAACAATAAGAAGTCCTTATTGAATTTACATACCATACATAAACTCACACGTTCTTCCCATGACGGTAGACAGAAACTACACAACGCCACCTGCTACGATCCTAACATACTCCTCATAATTTACCCAAAACAAATCTGATAGGACCTACTTTCTTAATTTTCATTGGAATTATTTTTCCACTGCTTATGACCTGTTCGTACGAGCACCTTTCGACTTTACCAAAACCCTATTCAGACATACGTGGAGGTAATGTATAAGCACTTCGCGAAATTGAATGGGTGGGCCCGCGTCAAAGCGCTGTATCATAACATAACGGCTAACTGTTAAAGGGTTTGTACGGAAGGATATTACACTGTTATCTTTTGTTAAAGGGAAGGAAGCTTTAGTAAATGGTTACCTAGGTACTTACCTTATACAAAAAAGGGGCTTCTAAAATGGAATACCTACTTAGGCACGCGGAAAAAGTGGCTTCTAAAATAGAATAACTCGCGAATATTTACATAGTTGTATCGTTTCACTGTATTCATAGGCTCTATGGCTGGGTAATGAAATGAAACGATACAATAGGCAATATACTGAGGGCGAATTCCACCAGTGAAACCGAACGCGATCAACACACCTAAACCGCGTTCAAGAGTGTCAGTATTTCACAACAATGATGACACTGACAGGTCTTGAACGCGATTTAGCTGTGCTAATTGCGTTCTATTTTACTGATGAAATTCACTCTAAGTGGAGCAACCATCCACTTAGAATGGACTAGACATAGGTCTCCCCCCGGGCCCGCTGAACTTTATAAACTAAATATCCATTCTAATATTATAAATGCGAAAATGTGTCTGTTTGTCTGTTACCTCTTCACGCTTAAACCGCTGAACCGATGTAGATAAAATTTGATATAGAGCAGGCCCGGATTGGGACCTGAAACCGGCCCGGGCATTTTAGAGACGGCCGGCCCTCCACTTTAGAGAAAGGAAAACTACAAATAAAATTTTTTTGCACTCTACATTTATAGATATATTTTGCATACGTATGGGGCCTCTAACTGCAGTAGTTTTTATCCCGATATTCGCACGGAATCGAAACATACGCGGGTGAAACTGCGGGGCGCTACTAGTAACCAATAAATATGTGTTTTAACTTCTAGTACCTAGTACCTATTCTAGTACCTATTTCTATACTTTTTTTCGCAGACTACAAAAAGATATCGAGTTAAAAATAAAATAAAGTAGCACAACTGTATTACCTAACAACAAAAGTATCAGAATTACTCTGACCACTTTGATTTCTAATAAATGTATAATAATGTAATTAGAGCTTGAGTTATAGTTACTTTGCTTTCCCTGGAGAAGGTCGATCACTCTCCTCAATAATACAGAACTAAGATGGCCGCCTAATGATCACTTTTGATGACTTCATTTCCCAAGACGACTGTCAAAGTTTTCATGAATTTGATGAGTTTCTCATAAGTTTGTGTATTTGATTATTTGTATTTTATTCAAATTGGCTTAATGCGTTGAAAAGTCATTTTGTTTAGGTTTTGAATTGAAAAACAGCTTTAGTAAATTCAAATGTTTAAGAACTACTTAACATTGATTTATTTAATGCTACAACCATTTTTTTTTATTTTATAAACGAATAAAGTCTATTTTATAATCAAATCAAAATATTGATAATTTATTAATTAATACTTTTAAACGTCAAAATTCATAAGAAAATAATTTTTATTTTCAGCCAGTGTTTTCCAACTAACCATAACAATCCTTGGGCACTGCTCTCCACACCATCTGTTAAAGATATTACCAAACAAATCATAGAAAACGATTGTTTCAATTAAGTATGGAAGACACGACCAACAAATTACCCATTAGTATACTACACACGATGTTCAGACTTATGTAACATTATTATTGAAATCAATGTCATGATCATCATAGTAATGACATAATTTGGGGTCAACAGCTTTCTAGGTGATACTGTGTATTCTTAGCTCGTAGAACATTCTTTGTTGTGCGGACAGAAGGTCGTACGCACAATACACATTGTGCTTCTCGCTTGGAAGAGGAACTCTTTACTGAAGTCTGTGCTTCCCTATAGTAACACAATACTCAATACAATGTGTACTTAGATGGTAACTTTAAATTTTATGTGATCATTGTGGACCCTGTGGGGCACAACAAAAATATTAGGAGAGAGAAAACTTTGTCATTACCTAGAAGTCTTCTAATCTCGATTGAATAGGTTACTACTAGGCTCCATGATCTTTTATATCTGTCTATGATGGAAGTCCGAAGCGGTAACCCTACCGCTGGCCCGGAACATAAAGGGCTAGGGAAGGGAACACGGGTAGGTTTTAGTCAGTAAAAGTCTGACACTCCCTTCCGCTCCACCCGGAGCGGGAGGAGTCATTTGATGATTTCCCACCCAAAAAAAAAAAGATCTACCACATTTTTTCGCTTATACCATTAGGTGATGAGAGAGTATTCAAAGGCGAGTATCTCAAAAAAAGATGCTGTCGAATTTGATGTTATAATGCCGCGAGAAGCAATACCTACTTATAGAGCTACGGTTAAAAGCTCCGCGGCAAACACGCGCGACGCAACAGCGCGACGCGACTCTAGGAGGACAATTTCATGGAAATTGTTCTACAAGAGTCGCGTCTGTCTGCGGGAGCCTTAATTCAGATGTAATGCCTTCTGTCTGGCGATTGTCTCTTCACTATCGAGCCCTTTATTTTTTAAATATCGCAGCATTATGCTGTGGTAGGAGCCTTTATGGCCTCGCGGTCTCCAAGGGTCTTTTTTTATTTTGCCAATAAAAAAAATATTAGTGTTCCTTTTTCTTTCTTACTGTTTGTATCTTCTGTGCATGTCCCAAATAAAATATGTTTTGTTCTTCTTTCTTTCCTTTCACTCTTAAAATTGCCCACAGCCAGTGTAAGAGCGCCCTAATGTTCGTCGAGACCACGGATATCTATGGTCGAGACTAACCAAGCGATATTACTTTGAGTTTTTTCTCGGATGATACACATGTAGGTCTTAGCTTATAGGACTTATAATCAAGTTTCTTGCTCCCGTTCTTGTTGTTTGCAAGTTATAGCCGGCAACAATCATGGTTGCTGAAAAGTTTGTAAAATTAAATGTTTCTGTTCATAGACCACGATACTTGTTAGGAATATTCACTCCCCGGATGTTAAGATTAAAGTTAATCTTCAAAGTCATTTTATTCTATTCGGGAAACTTACAGCTAATTTATCCAGTGTTCTTAAACAATATGTAATTGATGGCCATTTACAAGTTTCGTCTGATAAACACTAAAAATAAAAACGAAAACAAAAAAGGTCGGTACAAGATATCCATATCATGATTTTAAGAACTAGTAAACATCTGTGGTGTTAGGACGAAGTCTGTATGAAGCAATGTTTATACTGGCGTAGATACCTATTGGGAATAACAAATATGATGTCGAAATATGTAAAAGTTGTTAGACTCGTATGTCTAGAGGGCACATATTCGTCGAATCTGAATCAGTTGGCTCACTGAATCGAAACGCCATCTGATGCGAAACTGACAAACGGAAAACTAACGCTATAGTAGGTATATAAATGGTAAGTTATATACCTAAACGTGTCCTTGAATGAAAACATACCTTTTCGAAAAGTAATCAATGATCGATATTTCATCATTAGGATTATGTGAACTTGAAGACTATAATGATGATTTTAATTCTGTAAATACATATACTTGTTACGCTTGCGAATCATGTTTTGTTTAACATACAACCTGACACTGACTTGCAAATTGCAAAATTTTAAGAAGATTTAACTTTGTGGGCTTTCTAGCGCATCCTAATTAGCAGCGAGCTATGGAACGAGTTATCCTTGGAGTCTCTGTGAGGGATAGAATCCGGAATAAGGTGATCCGGCAGAGAACCAAAGTAACCAATTCTGTAAGCTATGTGGACAACATAGCTTACAGAATAAGCAAGCTGAAGTGGCAATGGGCCGGGCATATTAGCCAAAGAACCCATGACCGTTGAGGAAGACTTGTTCTTGAGTGGAGACCGCGAATCGGCGAACGCAAGGTAGGACGCCCTCAGGCTCGGTGGAGCGACGATCTTCGCAGGGTGGCTGGTAGCAGCTGGATGAGAGTTGCCAAGAATCGAGCTGAATGGCGTTCAATTGGAGAGGCCTATGTCCAGCACTGCTGAAGGCTGATGATGATGATATTGATGATTTCTTCTGAAATAATTACTTACAGTAATTTTCACTTCTTTATCGGATTCTTAGTTTTGTGCCATACTTTCTAGAAGGTATTTCATCTCTTTATCGACACTCCTCTGCAGGATCCTATTATTTCAAATACTCGTTGGTATGCAGAATCCATTGATAAAAAATTAGAAAGCAATATTTTTTGTCTTGTTTCTGCATTCTGATAAGGATTACAAATTCTAATAAAGTTTTGCGAAATACGCAATGTTTTATCAATTAATAAAACTGTGCAATATTAAAGATTCAGTACCATACAATAATGTGAGGAGAAAGACTACTAGAGCCATAAAACTTCTTTCTTATATCTATGACTAGAGCAATAATTCGGGCATTCACACACTAGAGGACATTTGCTCGGCATTTCATCACGTACCTAGTCTCGCGTATATTTTACAAATGCGTTATAAAGTACGTCGCATACCGATGTAAATCCGTGTGTCATGACCCTCGTGACGTTATGCCATTGTTTCTTGTGATGTAAATGTACTTTATATTAAGATAATATTAAAAGTGTGTTCTTTGTGCGTGAGTTTGTCTCACTTTGTTCTTTTGAAAGAATGTTGAATAGGTAATTTTTATGTCTTGATTTCAATCATGCAAGTTAAGAAAGAGGCAATGTTTTCGCTTTGTTTATGGGTTAGCGTAATCAATTATAAAATGGTCGATAAACCATACATTCCTAGCATAAGCATAATCAGTATATAATGTTCCCACTGCTGGGACACAAGAGGCCTACATTCCTAGGTAATGTAATATTATTTCCAACCAATGTTTTTCTTGGTTTTGGCGCGCAGTGCTGTGTTCGGGTCCGAAACTCGCACATACCCCCAGGATACCTCTGCTGAAGTGTCAAAGTCCAGGTTTGAGCATCATATGTGACAATGGGGAGAATACACATGTCCATAATTCTCCGTTTGAGATATAGTGGTAGATCTCCTTTTAGAAGATTCTTCATTGATCAATAGCTCCTCCAGGTGCTCTTGATGCGTTGTGGAACTTCTTCATCTTTTTCTTAAAAACCATATTACAGACTTGTTTTTTTCCAAAGATAAAAATGCGCATATACCATTTGGTAACTTGGTGCCACAATCAAAATAAATCACTACGCAACCATTACCCGTGATTGAACACCTCACCCCATAAATACGACAGTTACAAAAGACGTAAACGGTTTTTAACCCACATTTGACATAGGTATAATGGTTCACCACGCCTTTGAAAAATCCTTTGAACACAATACGTTTAGCAAGGGGTCATCAATCACGGTCACAGTTCGTCGTGATGCCTATATATCGGTGAGGTGACGGGTCTATTTTTTTTTTTTCAAATTGTTGCAGAAACCTTTTCAATCTTTTTACAGCTTCATTGGTCTATAGTAAAGGATTTCTCAGTAGAGGAGTCTGGATTTCTGCCGCGTTGATGACAATAGGCTCACCCCCTATTACATGGGGATTAAATATAACTGGCGAAATGTGGGTTTACTATATAGGCAGGGGCAGGTACACCTCTACCGTACCCTTCGGGGATTATAGGCGTGATCTTATGTGCAGAAAGCTTTTGATTTTTTTTTTTCAGAATATTTTAAGGCTTTAGTGAAGAGCTTCATTTTTCCGGTACCAAAGTAAACCATAAAACCTTTTTGATTGTTGACCTCCTTTGTTGATTCAAGGTGTGGTCAGAGATGAGTCAGGAATTTGGCAGAATAAGTACACAAATACCTTTACTTATGGTTATGTAAAATCGGTTTAACATTACCAATTTGTTTGTAAATAACTTAAAACCGGTTACCTCACGATGCTATCATTTTGTATTTTTGTAGCTGATTGGTTGTCCTTGTTTATAAATATGGCGTATTATATAATAATAATAATATTTTTATTGGCATTATATGATGAAATGATTTATGGTAACTCTGACTTCTGAGCTAGGTAAAAATCAGTGTTACAGGAGTCGGCGTTTTCTCCCGTTTATGACTACCGATTTTTTCTTTCTCCCGAGAATCACATAATCAGTGTATAATGTTTCCACTGCTGGGCCACAGACCACCTGGGCAGGCCCAGTACGGGTTGGTGGACGACACAAGTCTTCGGTTTTTTTTTGGTTCTAGAACATGCTGGTTTCCTCACAATATTTTTCTTCACTGTTTTGAGAGCAGTGGTGATAAACAAAGTAAAGTGCCTGTCTGGGTTCGAACTCAAGACCTACAACTCGTAAGTCGGGGTCGACACCACTGAGCTGCTCCTTCCGAAAATCGCCAGCGATTATTTAGCAGTAGTTAGAAGTCGGTAAAATCTTGACCGTATTACGTTGACCACAAGTTTGCATCACGTTACAAATCTAACACGGTCGAATGACACGCAAAATGTTTGGTCACGCACGAACCAATTGCTAAACGTGTTGAGAAACGTGTTGCTCTTAAAAACGTTGGAGGTTTATTTAACAATAAAGTTTTAAAAGCAATACAACTGCAGTACAAAGTCATACTTACAATAATTATTATTAATTACTAGCTTCTGCCGCTTGTCTTCGCTTGCGTGGTCTTAAGATACACAATACTAAAATAGCAACCACATTTTCATAAAATCCCGTCGGCCCCGGACCCACCGCGTTGCATCGCATTGCTTGCCCGCTCGCGTTATTACTTCGTTATTATTTTTGCTCTGCCCCTAAGGGTCGTAGCGTGAAGTTAAATAGCCTTAATTATTCCTCAAGAATATGGCTATCAAATGCATTTTTTTTTAAATCAGACTGGCATTTTCAGATATTAACGCGTTCAAACAAAAAAAAAACAGGTGCACTCCGGGATTGCCGACAGAAGTGAAAACAAAACACAAACAGAATACTTTGCCATCACTCACTGACATATCGGATATATATTAAAACCGAGTATATCCCGAGCACAGCCGAACACATCCGAAGCGGGTATTTTTTTAATCGTCTTATAAACAAAACACGCGCGGGTAACAGTGGCGCGAGTTCAATGGTTTTTAGGTTTTTCCCATCTCAAAACATGCCCAACGCGCTTATATAAGTTTTCACTTCAAAAACAATGTCTTCAGTTTTATTATTATATAGATTGCCGTAGTGTATTTCGATGATTCAAAATAACCAGGGCCTCTTCTTATACAGATGACTACGCTTTTTCATACCATTTCAAAGTCCAAGTTTCTTTACGATGTTTTCCTGCAACATCAGTCAACGATGTCTAGGATAGCTAGTCATAAAAAGTTCACCAACCAAACTATAGTAGGTAGGTAGTATTGTAGTCTTTTTAAATGAAGACAAAACCGCGTCCTTTTCCCTCTCATAAAACGTATTTGTCAGTAGGCAGAAACTAGACCATTCTACTGGAATAATCCCTTAGTTTCTTTTTACGATGCCCATAGGAAACGTAGGGATTTGGCGCGGAACTGTGCAGTATACGGTCAGTTTCGGATTCGCGTAGCAACAAAGAATTAACCTCCTTTTAGGTTCCGCCGCTGTTAGGTAAAAAAGTGGCTTATTAGTCGATTTGCACGAATTTAACCGCCAGAAACGAGCAAAAAAAAAAAATTGAATATTTTTTTTTTTCTATAGCAGGCAACTTCAACTTTGCCCATAAGCAAACTAAATTCGTGCGAGTCGCCTATAGAAAAAATATTATTATGTAAAAGTGCCTGGAGTTCACTTAATTTACCTGGGTCAATTCACCTAGGTGCACTATCTATACTAGGTATTCGTAAATTTTAATCACTACTTGTAGCTGACGAATCGCCCGTTTCGGGCGAGTAAATTCGTGCGAATGGCTAATCATCATCATCATCTGCTAGCCTTTTCCCAACTATGTTGGGGTCGGCTTCCAGTCTAACCGGATGCAGCTGAATACCAATATTTTACATGGAGCGACTGCCTATCTGACCTCCACAACCCAGTTACTGGGTAATACGATACCCCTTGGTAAGACTGGTTGTCAGACTTTCTATCTTCTGACTACCCGTAACGACTGTCAAAGATCTACGAATGACAGCCGGGACCAACGGCTTAACGTACTTTCCGAGGCACGGAGGGGTCACGGTATGTAAAGATGGTCACCCATCCACAGACCAACCGCGGCAAGCGTAGCTTAACCTGATCGATCGACCTGTGCGGCTGTTATTATTTAGCCACGGGCTCCTCGAATGACTAATATATGCCTAAAAAGTTGATAACGGTTTCATACTCCTTCATGAAAGATTGATTGTATTATGTTCAATGTTCTCCCGTAGGTATCTATTGAGATGTATGTGATCAATCAAATGATATGGATATCTTGTGTTCGTTTTATTTAAATTGCGTATAGAAATTTCTCTTATTGGTTTCTGGGTATGTCTAAATAAGAAATAAACATTTCTTTTCATCCTTTTATCATACGTGACAGTCGTTTTGTGATTGAAAATTGGGAATGTGAATGATTGTGATGGAAGCAAAATATAACTGTTAAGTAGGACTTATCTTTTATTTCCTTTTGAATGTAATATTTTTATATGTGTATTATTTTTATGTAATTCGACCCTTTGGATGCGAAAAGCACAGAACCGGTCGAAGTGGAGGTGCTTAGAGGGGGCCTATGTCCAGCAGTGGACGTCTTTCGGCTGAAATGACGATGATGATGAAGGGGCTCATAGTTAAATAATATAACCCGCACAGGTCCATCGCAAGTTAAGCAACGCTTGCCGCGGTCGGGTCGTGGATGTATGACCATCAATTACATATCGAGACCTCTCCAGCACGTTAACTCGTTGGTCCCGGCTGTCACTTGTAGATATTTAAAAGTCGTTACGGGTAGTTAGAAGCTTAAAACAGCAACCAGTCTTACCAAGAGATATTATACTATTATGTCTTCTGTGCCAAGGGGTACTTGTAACTGGGTTATGGAGGTCAAATATGCAGCCGCTCGATGTAAAATACTGGCATTCAGCTGCATTCAGTTAGACTGCTAGCTGACCCCAATATAGTTTGGAAAAGGCTAGGCAGATTTTTTAATGTTGCTTTTTCATGGCACTAATACACTAGTTCATAACTATACTACGTTAAAGTGGACAGTAAAAAGTTATGTAGCCTACCATTACATAAATTCTGTCAGTAAAAGTAACTTGTTGCCGTGAAAATCTAATTAGATTCGATTTCGTTGTATCATTATGTCGAAGTGATTCGATATAACACAATCTGACGATATAAAGAGTCATTTATTTTTCCATTATATTTTGTATTAAAGATGGAGGCGGCAAAAGCTTTTATCGTTGAAAATATAGCATTACCGGTGAAGGGGGAATTACATTGCGTAGCGGGACGAACCCTTAGAGAGGGCGCCCACGAGCAACTTTTGCCTACGCAACTAATTTGTCACTCACATCAAGTATTGTATGAAAGTGCGCGCATGTAGCGACACGACAGCCGG
Source organism: Oligia latruncula (assembly GCA_948474745.1). Taxonomy (NCBI): domain Eukaryota; kingdom Metazoa; phylum Arthropoda; class Insecta; order Lepidoptera; family Noctuidae; genus Oligia; species Oligia latruncula. The sequence goes on along the minus strand of OX419693.1, from coordinate 14,183,906 downwards.
GAGACATTTTTGTCCGCGGGTTTGGACGCAACTGTCGCCTGTCTATTGGTTGCAATGCAAGTGCGCGCACGGCGACGAAAAAGTTGCCGTCTAGCCTTTGCCGCTCAACAGAAAATTTTACAATTACTTATAACTTTTCTTCAAAAAAAAAAACAACTGATTTCCAACGCCCCACAAATTCATATAACACTACTTGCTATGTAAATATCAGTGACATGAAGTTATTAAAACATCATAAATATAAACTAAGTGGAAAAAAATCGTATTATTGAAGCCAACTCAAAAACTACCCAAGCTAAGTTAATAAAATTTATATGGGACCCCTGAGGCATAGCTTATTTAATGAAAAAATAATTTTGCTTAACGGCTTATAAATAGTACCTACTGAGGTAACAAACATAAAAAAAATTATTCCAGCGAATTGAGAACTTCCTCCTTTTTTTGGAAGTCTGATAAAAAGAAGCGTTGCTGTCGCTCCCGTTTGCGCATCGTCCAAACCTCAGCGAGGAGACAAAGACAAAAAGTTGCTGGGCAACAAGTTGCTCGTGGGCGCCCTTAAAATCTTAAGCTAAACGTATTTTTTATGAAGGCCGCGTACGATATTAAGTTCCGGTGTCTGGCACATCAAAATTTCATTATGAATAAATCAAAACTGTCAAGAGTTCAATCTGTGGTTGAATCACGAATCCCAAAAAGATACACAAGGTAACAAATTGCCAATAAAAAGCTAACAAAATGCTGTGGGTAAGCATTTCGGTCAAAGCTGTAAATCCCCGGGTTGGGGCAATAAATCCCGGGAAAAAATATCGAAAGCTGGCTGTGTAATACAGTTAGACTCGGATTGTGCTTGAATAAGGGCCGTAGGGATACACCGACCATATTTGGGGGGAGTTTATCCGTCTGTTGTGAATATCCGAAGCGAGTTTGATGATCGGGCCTCTCATTTGGTATTTGTCGATGTGTTTGATTTTGCGGGTATAGTTCACATTAACCGGTTATTGCGAGGTTTTGTTAGCTTTCATTTTCTATGCGAAGGTACCTAAATACTGTTTTTAGACGAAATCCCGACGCCATTCAACATTCTACTTAATCAGCATATACTGCTCCCACTGCTGGGACACGGGCCTCCTCTCTATAAGCGGGAGTGGGCCTTTACCGTTATCAACCACCCAGCACCCACGGGCCCAGTGTGGTAGATGTGACATGTCTTCGAATTTTTGGTTTTAGGACATGCCGTTGCCGGTGTCCGGGTTCTCACGATGTTTTCCTTCACCGTTCTGAGAGCAGTGGTGATGAAATAATTTAAACAAAGTAACGCGCCTATCTGGGTTCGAACCTACGAGCGTACTCGTAAGTCGCGGCCGTTACCACTGGGCCACCATTTCTCTTCGGCAACCTACATTTTATTTTTACGCTACTCATTTCTGACCTTTTTAGGGTTCCGTACCAAAATGGTAAAAACGGAACCCATACGGTGAGACTAAGTCTGTCTGTCTGTCACAGCTGGATATCTCAAGAACTACTAATGCTATCAACTTGAAATTTGGAATAGTTTTAGATGACGTTTGCCCAACTATTTTGCAAATAAGAAAGAAATAAAAATATATGTATATTTTTTGCAACAGGGACTGAAAGGGGGTCTGAAAAATTTGAAGTGGGGCTACTAGGGCAAGTGGGGTATTATATGAAAGAGCGCAGTTTGCACATTCTCAAACATTTTTTCTTTTTTTTTAGCCCGCATAGTTTTTGACTTGATGAAAAATGCAAAAAAAATACCGTCCCCCCCCTTATCTCCGAAGTTTGCAAAGAGTTTGCAAAATCTGAAATTATTCTATGTGGTAGACTATCGGTCAAGAGATGGCGCTAACATAAAACTACAATATTCTACACCGCAGAGCACAGTGTTAAAATTCTCTGATGAATATAGACCTTGGCGATGAAAATTTAAAAACATATGATGGTACGGAACCCTCGGTGCGCGAGTCCGACTCGCTCTTGCCCGGTTTTTTATTATTCACTGCTTCTGTCTTCAAGATCACATCTCAAAAGTAGTGCCAAGTTCCAAGATGGCGGCTTTGAATCGCAAGTAGTACGAAAGTATTACTCGGCACTCTCCGTGTCCTCCGAGGCAGGGCAAGGTCTGGCAAACCGGTTGCACTCGCCTACATCATATGTGACCAGTTTCAATGCCACAGGCGACGCCCGCTGTCACAGTTAGCTCTTTAAGCTTAGTTTAGAGAGGCTAATGTCTAAATAAAAAACTCTGTTGAATTTTCAACGCTCAGCTCAGCGCCAAAAGTTGAAAATCCAACATTGCATTTTAAGGGCATAAGTCTTTTTATAAACCCTTTTGTCTTACATGGTTTATAATCCAGCTTGCGTTTACGTCATGTTTTTTGTGGTAATTTAAGATCACTCCACAATATACTCGTAAGACCAAAATTTAATGATGTCAGCGACCCGTCTTGCCAGCGGTTGCCTTTTTAACCCACTGCAACCTGCAAGTGCAACCCTATAAGCCTATAAACCTTGTAGTGGTTGAACATATTTTTCCCTGTTATGTGACATCGTTCGACCATCCGTTCCATCACAAAGATAACTGATGTCACTTGGAAAGCTGCCACGCTAAAATGGAACTGGGCTGGACACATCTGCCGCATGTCAGACGAACAATGGCCCAAACTTACGACCCAATGGGTCCCACTTAATGGCAAACGACATCGTGGCAGGCCCAGACGGAGATGGCGGGATGAGCTGGACTCCTTCAACAAGAACTGGTCCTTAACAGCTTTGAACAGAGAGAAGTGGAAAGATAGTAGGGAGGTCTTTGCCCTGCAGTGGGACATCACAGGCTAATAATAATAATAATGTGACAATCTTGGTCTTCAAGATAATCTTAAGTATGTCATCGATCCATCTTATCATCGGTCTTCGACGTTTTGAATCCTTCTTGCTCGCTTTACAGGAATTAGGGATCAATAGTTGGGGTTTAACAATAAGTAGATTATTACTAATGACAGACTTGATATAGGTAAGTACACTTCCAATGAACACAGCTAATGTCTGTGGCAAGTTTAATGATTGATCTTGAGCTTAATATTATGTATCTTCCGATATACTATATATCTTACGAAAACTAACACTGTTTTCTTTCAACTTTCTTTATGAGACCAATATCTTAATCGCGAAAAATTTATCAACTGTCCCATAGAAGACTTCAATACCTACTTACTCGACCTAAACGTATGGGACGGCTGAATTTTTATTCGCGATTACGATGTTGGTCCCATGGACACAATTGTTCAGTTTGATGGTCACCCTTAAATTTGGCTGGTCTTAGAAAACTAACCCTGTATAGAGGTTAAGTACCTACACTTGTTTCTTATAACGTGCATTCCAGCTGCATAAATATAGTGAACTAGCTGCGCCCCGCGGTTTCACCCGCATAAGTTTCGATCCCGTGGGAATATCGGGATAAAAAGTTTTATCAAAATTGGTCCAGCCTTTTGAGCGTGAAGAAATAACAAACATATAAACACACCCCCACACACTCACAAACTTTCGCCTTTATAATATTAGTGTGATTATTTTTAATGAGTAAGTAACAAAATTTCTACATTGAAATTCTCAGTGAAAAGCTGTCATTATAATAATTCTCTAATATTAATCTGTGTTGTTTTTTGTGGGTCATTTTTACAAGAGAAAATGGTTCATGCCATGTGTATGAAAAGATGAATGTTCTAGTAAATGATATCTTTAGTAATGTGGTTATTAATCTAAAATGAAGGTTTAATAGATCGTTTATTATCTTTCTGAAAATGTCTATCACATTTAATAACTGTCTAGATGAGGTCTTGTTCTGAAAGTTTTTGAATAATGTTTCTAGAATATGATTTGATTCTGCGATTTTTTTTTTAAGGCAGTAAGAAGTTTTACTATTACCTATATCAAAGCTTCGAATAACGCAGTTTATTTTTAACCAGCAGCGCCCCGCGGTTTCACCCGCATAAGTGTCGATCCCGTGGGAATATCGGGATAAAAAATCCTATAATGTGTTCTGATGTATAAGCTAAGTTTATTACTCATCCATCCATCCATTCATCCTAATATTTGTAGAAGGATAGTAGGATAGGATTGGAAAATCGATAAAAATAATAAGAAAGGAAATGTCGGCACTACCAAGTTTTAAAATATTGACGTGTAAAAGTGTCTTAAAAGATCTACTAACATAAATAAACATTTCATTTCAAGAGTTCTGTAGTTATTTGTTACTTAAAACATTCAAACATTACTGAAATGAAACATAATCAATGTTACAAATTTCGCTGTCACCAATTCGACTTCCATTAAATTAAACGAAAGAGAAATGAAGGCGGAATCATTTAAATTAGAACTTCTAGTGAACCGAAATATTTGCAAAGAGACGGAAAACAAAATGTCCTACTAAGTGTTGTGAGTAAAAGCCAACACAGCGCTCAACTGGGACATACGTAGGGCTGCCAGGTAAAATAACCTGAAAAAAGTTCTTAAGTCTACTTGAATTTCTCTAATTATGTTCGTTATTATCATAGTTTAAATTAATACTAAACAACAGAAATAATTAACTAATTTAACTATATAGGTAGGTACTAGTGGCCCGCCCCAGCTTCCCTCGGGTGCAATTTTTTTTCGAATTTCAGAAATTTTCTTTACAAACCTTATCCTGGCAATACTGGACTAAGTAAAAAAAAGAATTGTCCAATTTGGTGCAGTCATTCGGAAGATATGCGCGTACAGATATTTCCGCGACTTTGTTTTATATTATGTGTAAGGAAAAAAAAAATTTTTTGCGCAAAATACGCGTATTGACCTGGAGTTGCGGACACCAGCACCTATTACCTACTATGTAAGGATAACATAAAAAAGAACTACTTACTCAAGCAGGGGTCTCTTTATACTTCCTCCTTTCTCCTACTATGCTGTGTCCGATAGGGTCCATAATTGTTTAATTAATTTTAAGCCTACCAACTGTTTTATCAACATTAGAGAATGCAATACAGAATTCTGAATATTCACTCTTACCTGTAATTTGCGCTATTGTACGATAGAAATACATTTTAATTACCGTCTAAGAAAATAATAAGTTCGCTTCTTAGTCGAAAGTGCTAGATTTTACTATCAGTTTCTGCATCTGATTGACCTACTAGTCGCGTTTGAACACACAACACCTGACCTGAGACCTGTTTCCAACACTATTCATCACTGACTCTGTCTAATAAAAACGGTAGTAACAGGTTTCTGGCAAAGCCAAAAGGCTAATCAATCAATCTCTCAGGTAGGTACAGCAGCCGCCAAACAATGACGTACATAATTCGTTTGCGTGCCATCCCTATTGGCGAGTGTGGCACTTGTCTCTGGTTTGAGCAATTACCGCTATTGGGCCTGGCCGGAGAGCGGCCGAGACCCTTGTTTGTCTAACTGTACATAGCGCACAGAGTCTATTGCTTAATGTGTTGATTGTACTCTGTGCCACGCGACTAGGGATGTACTCAGGATGTACCTGTACGTCTAATTTTTACAGGTGAAATCTGTAGCTAAGGTGTTTTATATGAATCTAATTAACACCAGCTGTATTATGTACACTTTCCTATGATCCACCATAAAGATGAATTGAATTGAATTGAAATGATGTGTGTAGCGTAGCTACTTGTATATGTTATGAACCTCTTTGAGGAAAAACTTAAAACTTGATCTGTAATGAAGATATTGTCTTCGTGGTTATTTTTTATCTCTTGTGTTTAATTTTAGCGTTATTTACCTATAGTAATTCATATAAAAATCTCGAAACACATGATTTCGACATTAAATTCTCTTTACTTTTTGAGTGTAATTATAATACGTATGACAAATCTACATGGACGACAAAGTTTTTGTCCACTGCAATCAGTGACCCGACTTCAGTATACATTTTATTTTAGTTCTGTGTGACCTACATTTTTATTTTAGTTTTCAAAGCTAATTTAGATCGAATTGAAGTGCTGAATAAAATATAGAGAGTTTTATAACATACTTTTTGTTCGTTTTTGGTGTTACTTATTGTAATTTGGGGATTGTACTTGAATGACGTCATGTTCACATGTTACATAAGTGGTATCAATAAATCGTGATTATTTCGTAGGTAATTGCCCCGACTAGAGGTTTTTTAGTGAATCTTAAATGTTTTTATGTCTAAAACCTGATTTACAGGAAATGACGTAAACCACAATAAACGATTTAAAAAAATATTTATTGGTTCTGAAACGAAATATAAATTGTCCTGACTATTTGTAAACCTTTACACTGTTGGGTTTAAAGTAAAATTGACTAAACAAATCGGACAAATAATTAGTTAAAGTCAGCAACTGCCGATATTTGTCGATCGCGCGTTTATTTCAGCTTCAGGTGATAAATAAGTGACATTTGAAATCAGGATTTCTCGGAAATAGCTGGACGAAATTGGCAGGAAAAAAACAGGAAGTAATTGAACAGGGAACAATGCCATGAAACAGGAAATAATGGCGTAAAAGGGGAATTATGTTCTGTAGTAGGTGGGTGACCATCTTTACATAACCTTCGTGCCTCGGAAGGCACGTTAACCCGGCTGTCATTCTTGGATCTTTGACAGTCTGACAACCAGTCTTACCAAGGGGTATCGTGTTGCTCAGTAACTGGGTTGTGGTGGTTAGATAGCCAGTCGCTACATTTTAAATACAGGTATTGAGCTGCATCCGGTTAGACTGGAAGCCGATCCCAACATAGTTGGGAAATGGTTAGGCAGAATGCAGTAGATTGAAAAAGGTCGGTAGATAGTAATAATCATTTGAAAAAAGAACACGACCATAAGCAACCTGCATTAAACGAGCCTCCATTAAAAATAATGTTTATTGTAGAGAGAAAGGTGGTCATCTACGTTATCTAACCTCTTCACTTCAGTAAGAATTTGTTCGACCAACATTTCGTTTCTATAAAGTTAAATATTTACAAGTTCCGTGTCTACATTTAATACTAATTGTATACTTTGTGTCAGTAAGTCTATGCAGCGGTGTCCGTTATGTAAAATATTTAAATTCCCTGAATATTTAAGGCTGACATCGCCGTCGCCGAGTCTATGTTGAACACGGAGCAAATTGTTGACTTCGTTTGAAGTATTTTGAAACAGTTCCTTTAAATAACAAGGATTTAGAGCTTCTGAATTACTTTCGATATTATTTGGAATTGAACTTGTTTTGTTGTTGTTCAAAGGTGTTGCTGGTGGGGCTTTTTACTAAATTATGTTCTGTATATTCAAATACTAGCTTCTGCCCGCGACTTCCGTGTGAAATTTCTTGTTCCCCCGATCCCACCGCGTCGCATCGCATCGCACGCCCGCGCGTTATATTATTATATTACTTCATTTTTGCTATGCGTCCTTTCTAACTTTTTATCTCTCTCCGTGCCTCGGAAAGCACGTTAAGCCGTTGGTCCCAGCTGTCATTCGTGGATCTTTGGCAGTCGTTACGGGAAGTCAGAAGCCCGAAAGTCTGACAACCAGTCTTACCAATCCAATGAATTGGGTTGGGGAGGTCAAATAAGCAATCGCTCTAAGTAAAATACACAATACTTGTATTCAATACTGGAAGCAGACCCCAACATAGTTGTGAAAAGGCTAGGCAGATGATGACTTGATCTCTTGCATACCTACTCTGTTGTTATGCTACGGATTCAAGTCACATTGACCATTGTATTAATATTTATAAATATTTACATGGATATGGAGTATGTAAGGTGTAAATTCTAAAGAACGCAATCGTTTCAGTCTCGTTGGTCCATCGTCCAAGAAAACAACAATAAACTGTAATACGATTGTAAGTTATGTTTTATTTATTTGAACCATTTGTGAAAATTGCGACGGAATTGTCTTCAGAGCTCAATGTGCAAGTGTGCAATGCTGGCTGGAAGACAAATTACTTTTTATATGACATTGTCTCATGCTATATCGTGTAGTATTTTTAAAATGGTCGTTTTTTATGCTTCAGTGTAGACTAAATGCGACATCCCATTTGGTAAAGTTAATAAAAGAAGTGACGTATACTTTATATATAATTTTTAGTCATCAAAAAATACATAACTAAAAATACATTTAACAATGCAAAACATATACAGGGTAGCAGGGACACTGACGCCCAACCTGTCACCATGGATTTAGTACATGATTCTGAATAAAAAAATATAAAAAAAATTTGCTCTGCCATACATTTTGACCGCGTAAATCACTTTTCTATGAAACAGCTGTTTTTTTAATAACCGACGAAAAATTTCTACACTGGGGATCTAGAATATGTGCTGAATTCATGTCGATGTCCCTAACACCTTGTACCTATATCACACTAATATTATAAAGGCGAAAGTTTGTGAGTGGGGGTGTGTGTGTTTATGTTTGTTACTTCTTCATGCTCAAACGGCTGGACCAATTTTGATAAAATTTTGCATGGGGGTAGCTACTCTGGTTTAACATATAGGCTACTTTTTATCCCGATATTACCACGGGATCGACACTTATGCGGGTGAAACCGCGGAGCGCAGCTAGTATAGTCCTAATGCTATTGTAAAATTGTTTTCTATTTGCTCTAAAAATACATAAAACTGAGGTTATACAACGCAAGTTGAAAGACAACCGTTATGATCGCATACTTTTCGCTACAAAGTCCGTAATCTGTCATTTTATCATGCTCAATTTTGAGCTGTACTTAACCTATAAACACATTTTAGAAGATATAATGTAATGCGCAAGGGCTATAACGGTTAACTCATCATAAGTAAGTAGAATTACAGTTATAGTAAGTGGTATGTATTAAGTAGTCCCATCTATGTAGTTACAATAATTATTTCGCCTTCTTCTCGGTAGGTATTGTCTGTTCAGTTAGTCTTTACCAGTTAATATTGGAGTTGTTCCATTAAAAGGTAAGCGTTTTACGTTCAAATGTTTAAAGAAATAAGTCTCAAACATCGTCTCACAATAAAGTACAAAATTAGGTGAGGAAGCAAAAGTTAAAAGTCCTGTCAGCTGCACGTTACAGGAACTGACGCTGGTGAAGGCGCCAAACAAGTAGCCGAATTCTGGGCCGAGTCCATTTAGATTGCTATCGACACGCTAAGAAGAAGTTAAAAGTCAAAAATCACAAGCCTCTTTGAGCAAGCGGGATGATCAATGCTCGTTTCTTATCCATATAATCTTTTTGGCATCTTCATTTAAAGACAACAAAACAACACTCTAAGAGGTTACTTTTTTAACTACGTCTTACAGATCAAGGCCGTAACGGTACATATCCGGACTGCAATAGCTGTCGATGGCTTTTTAAGCGCACGAGCACTGCAGGGACCGGCTCTTGCGCAGAACTCAACGGTACCGCATTTTTCTTGTTAGCGTCTTGTTGGTGATTGAATGTAGTGAGTGTTTGCAGGTCTGTTTATAGTCAAGTGTTATACTTAGCAGTGATTTAAATGAACAATACAGGGTGGCGGGCATATCGACGCGAAACCAATTACCATGGATTAAGTACATGATTCAAGACCCACTTTTTTTTGTTTGTTTCGGAAATTATCAAATAACTTCTCCCGCTCTGTTCGGAGCGGGAGGGCGTGTCAGACTTCGACTGACTAAAACCCACCCGTGTTCTTTCAGTTGCCTGTGCCAAAGGCCACGGTATCTCTTTCGAATAACCCGCGACCCTGGCAGGCATCGGCCCTAGCGGACGCTGTTAGTTAGTGCTGACATCTCTATGAAGCGCGCGTGGAACACAACGCGCCGTCGACCCGGACCTGGTCCATTCCGGACGGCGAGCTGCCCACTGCTCGCCGTCGACTGGCCCGCACCTACGGTACTTGCGTCGAAATTTTTAGTCCGTTATTAAAAAAAAAGAGCTGTTTCGTAGAAGAGACCTACACGGTCAAAGTGTAAGAAACAGCTATTTTTTTTTATAAACCACGAAAAATACTAAATTCATGGTTTCAATTTACAATCGATCGTCGATCTCCCTGTCACCCTGCATACACCTTCAAGGATTCAGGCGTGATGTTTTGTCTGCATGAATACGATTAAATTCTAGTGATATGAATTTTTAACGAGAAGGTGTAACAGTTCGTCCCCAGAGAGTATTACATCCACACCTTTTTCTGACGCCAAGCATTGCTTCATACACGAGAGGCTTCAACTCAGTCTCTAAGGTTGGTTACACACAACCACTTAGGTGTTGCAGTAGTCCATAGGTAGACACATTGAGTTACGAGTAATTGCGTAACACACTATTAGTAGCAATGGCTTTCATTTTGACAGTTCAACACAATTCATTGCGTTATTTACATTGTTGCAGACAATTTTTTCGAACATATGAAGCAATGGATTAGCTATATCCTTTAAAATGAGTCAGATTGCGATTTATAGTGTGTTATGGCATTAGGGTGATGTTTGCCTACTTGTAACTTAACGAAGGAGTCTACTGCTCGAGTTTGCTCTGCCTAAGTATCATAATTTAGGTACTTAACTTATTGTAGTTCAGCCTGTCACATTTACTTCCTAGCCGTCGTCGTCAAGAGAATGCGTTCCTGACACCAGGTCAGTGCGACAATTCTTGTAGTTAATAAAGATCAAATTCACAAAACACGTAGGTATTCGTTTGTATGAGACTGACAGGTGTCAAAAACGGATTGTCTGGTCGGTCGCACTGTATCACTGAATAATACAATGTATTGATCGTTTTTAGTAAATGATTTATTTAATTCAAGTGGTTCTAAATAGCCTTTGTAAGTTATTGAACTCAAGCTTAAAAACGTGTCTAACACCTAAATGAGTTACTAGGTACCTATAAACTAGCTCTAACAATTGGCTACAACCAGGAATAATTGCAGGAAAATCAGTAATTAGTTCGGAACCAATCTTCAACAACAACAGTGTTTTGTTTCTTGAAACTTACATCCGAAAGAACAATAGCATTTTAACTCAATTCTCACTGACTTGCTTGTTAAGTTATTATTATAGCCGCGTTTTTTGCTGAATCACGATTTTCAACCACAAAAAAATATTAATTTAGGTACATCCTGCATGCCAAAAATCAAGCATCATCATAAAGAGTTCGTATAGAGGCGTAAGAACGTCTAAATTTTCAAGGTGTTGCGAGTAGTACCAATAGGTTCAAATATTCTCCATAAATGCGTTTACATTTGATAAAAAATGTGGCTTAAATGATTGGCCCAGAGTACCTAAAAAAAACAAAAGTACGTATATTAAATGTTTATGTTTTTAGAATCAATAAATGAGAGAAAATTAAATATCTTCAAACATTTTTTTCGTGAATTTTTCACATGTTTTAGATGATAGATATTCTGCTATTCGGGGCGGAGGCCAATCCAACATATCAAAGACTAGCTGTTCCCCGTGGTGTCACACGCTGCCCGGCTCCTAAGGGTCGTAGCGTGATGTTATATATATAGCCTATAGCCTTCCTCGATAAATGGACTACCCAACACTAAAAGAATCATTTAAATCGGACCAGTAGTTCCAGAGATTAGCGCGTTCAAACAAACAAACAAACAAACTCTGCAGCTTTATAATATTATATTATAGAATATTATAGAATTATAGATAATAAAAATCGGTGTAGCCGTTCTTAAGTTATAAATCGTGTAGCTAACCCGACTTTGTTTTTTTTATATAGATAAGCATATGAATAATGTCAAAAAAGCATAGTCACCACTAATACAATACGGATTCGTGATCACGGCTTTGTTGTATTTATCCATAATAATATTATAAATTCGAAAGTAACTCTGTCTGTCTGTTGTCAAAAAAGCATAGTCACTACTAAAGCAAAATGGATTCGTGATCACACAAGAAAAAACCTGGCGATCGTGTTCTGTTTTTTCCCAAACACGGAAAAAGTGCGGTGTATTCTAAACAGACAGCTAACTTGTAGGAACATAATATACCCCTAAATATTGTCAAATCACGCTTCGCAACACCAGAGCCACACATTTCCATATACCATGTATACGTAAACAGACATGGCCGTATAATAAAGTATTCAAAACGTACCTACGCGTCCGAAGCGAATTTTCCAGTTTTCCGCACCAACGCTAAGCTAAATGAGAGTTTACCTCTCTATCGTAATCCCGACCCACATAATCCATGTTCTATCCTATTAAGACTGCGAATTTGAATGGACTAATAGTGTCAAATATAGGATTTGTATGCCAAACATGGTAATCCTAGCTCCTGTGATGCCTGCATGCGTGCCCTTTGTGGATTAAGACGAAATGCAAACTTTGTTACTAAAATGACGGTTGAAGTACTGGGTTACCTGACATCGTAGACAGAGTAATCTATAGACTCATGGTATCCGTGTCACCGAAAGGGACCAAAAATTCCGGCTATTTTAGATTTCTATAAAATCCATACTATCATTTTTACAGATTATTACACTGCACCTTACCATTTTCACAGTTGCGGAAATGTACTATTATTGAATTATGCACGAAAAAGATCTTATTTTGCGTTTAATCGCGGTGTAGTTTTTCTTATTTCATTCATAATTTTTATTAAGTATTTCATTCATAAACGTCAAACTTGTTGTGCACATTGATGTGCTTAGCCCACACGCAGTAAGGGACAGAAATATTATTACTCTGTCTCTTTTCTTTGCTAGTGACGTTAATATATTTCTCTTTTTCTTGTGCGAATGAAAAAGAAGATATGCAGTAGTCTATAGTTTACTCTGTCTACGCCTGACATAGATGAGGCAGTATCTGATAGCTGCGCCCGGAAGATAATGAATGTAACCTCTTTTAAGCGGAAATCCCCACGGTAACTCAGTAGGGTATCTTTTCATAATATTACGGTTGGTTGGCGAGCGTGGTATTATTTTATTAGTAGGTAGTAAATCTTTAGTGTGCTTGCAATCTTTTAATTATTAATCCTTTACCTTAACCACCTCATGGATAGCTTCAGCTTGAGATTATAGAAGTACTAACGATCCGCCATTGCTTTGCACGGTTTTGTACGATTTGACAAAACGTCAAGATTTTTTTTATTTTATGTGAGTTTAATATTAATGCATTGTACACATAATCCTTTCGGAATAATTTCTCTAAATGGTGTTGATAAGCGCATCAATATCCGTTGCGCAGTTTCGAACAATATCGCAGTCTCACAAACAGACACGAGAGGTCATACACATACCTAGGTATTAATGAAATAAATTACGCAAATTATTTAGGCTTAAAGACTTAAAAGCTTAGTTTGTCTCGAAATATTTAGAAAACAATCGTAATAAATAAATATTATAGGATTTTTGTTAACGATATAACGAGAATTGTTTCGTAATTATATAAACGTGACTGTTTTTAATTTAAGGCCTGAGGCTTGGAGCCCTGAATTTATTAGGGGAAAACTGATGATGTGTAAATTGGGAAATCCTATCTAAGACGACCCACTCACCGGGATTTCACAAAAGTTACGCAGACATATTTTGTTAGGGATATTTTGTTAAAAGTTGCGTTTAACACTTCCAAATTAATTGACATTCCGATTGTGATATAATTATGCACAATGTGTGGGCAAGTTTATTGATTATGTTAACAATGTTGAGTCATTCATTCAAGGAAGAATGATCAAGGTGATAAATGAAGACACGATCTTTATACTTTCTGATATTATAATGGCAACTGTCATTCTCATTGTTATTAAGTACGTTAGATACACTTTTATTTATTTCTTAAATGTCAACTTGACATTTGCTGAAAAGGCAGCTTTATTCCTGGAAAAGGACAGAGTTTTCATCCCACCGTTATTTTGATATAATAATATCATCAAATTTTATTTATTAAGAGTCTAGGAACGGCCGTTAGCTAACTCGGATCTTTGGCCAGCACAATGCCAAAAATAGGCTTTGGAACCTAGACACTGAGATACAGTGCCCGCCAAAACTTTGTTGACATTTTTCCAATGCAGCTGTGATGTCACATTATGTATGTACCTACAGTAGTATAAACAGCCTATAGTATAATGTTCGGTCTCCTCTTGGTTAGAGGCAGTGGGTGGTAATTCACCTTGCGGGCCCAGTGCGGGTTGGTAGATGTCACATGTCTTCGAATTTTTGGTTCCAGGACATGCCGGTTTCCTCGCGGTCATGCGGGCAAGTCGTCATATACAAAAAGTGCAGCGCCTGTCTGGGTTGCAGTTGGCACCTAAGAAACCTAAAAAAAAAACTCCTTAAACCTACTCGTAAGTCCACTTAATAGGGCAGGTATAGGAGGACACAGTATATTAAGTAAAACACAGAAGAGACTAGCTTTGTCAAACAGCTTATTCATCAAGCACACATTAAGATCCGTGTTTGTTCAAACAGAGCTGTGAACATTAAACACAGCTCATGACAAATCAATGACAGTCTGCAATGCACGTCCGCTACGATTGCGGCTGCGAGTCAAAGAGCCGATAATTGCACGCATCGGGACAATAGGAGCGTCCGTTTGTCTATATCTTGATGTGCTTTCTATAGCGGTCAGGGGTGGCAAACAGCTTCATTTGATTGATTTTGTGAAGAGTTTTTGATCACATATCACAACATAAGATCACGATTGAATTCAGTGGTGATTATCTACACAAAGTAAAGCGCCTACCTGGTGGGTTCGAACTCACGATGCACGAGTCGTATGACGGGGCCGTTATGTATGTAACATGTAATATAGTGGGCGAGCCTATTGCCATCAACACACATTACTTAAGTATTAAAATATTGACAATACGAGTTATTTCAGTCTGATCCCCTGAACCCCCCCCTCCTCGATCCCCTGCTTGTTCGTCTTCTGTTTTAATCTCTGTCTTTTCCACTATTACTTTCTCATTCCGGTTTGATCCGCTTTTTCTTTTGTTTTTATTCCTGAAGGATCGTCAGCAACAAAAATAAGTACAGGGTTTATTAAATACATAAGTTCGTAATTCTTAACTTACCGGAAAAGCAACACTGTTAACGTAATAAGTTTAGTTTTGCGTAGGTAATTGAAAGTGTTTTACAGACGATCGATCAGGAAAAACAGAAAGATATAAGGTTTTGGTTGATGACGCAATGGAAAAAAAAGGTAGATTCCTATCGTAATTACCAATTCATAGGTAAAATATGTATTACGCCATGCGGGTTGCGATATCTACCCAATCAATCTGCCTATTCCTAACTATGTTGGGGTCGACTTACGACCAGGCCTAACCGGATTTATCTGGATATCAATATTTTACATGGACCGACTGCCTGTCTGACCTCCACAGCGTAGTTACTGGGTAACACGATACTCCTTGGCAAGACTGGTTGTCATACTTTTTGCGCTTTTGAATACCTGTAACGGTTGTCAGTCGTTACGGGTAGTCGTATCGTTAGTTACGGGTAGCCATGCAAAATACTGGTATTCAGCTGCATCCGGTTAGACAGGACCCGACCGAAGACCCGACAGAAGCCGACCCCAACATAGTAGGGAAAAGGCTAGGCAGATGATGATGATCGACGACTGTCAAAGACTGAATGACGGCCCGGACCACGCACCCCGAGCATGCTAACCTGTTGGTTACCGTGCTTTCCGAAGCAATAAGCGTAGCGTGCGGCTGTTATCATTTAGCCACGTGCCAAGCCATTATCCACTCACTATGCCGATATTCTAATTTCATTTTGAAGCGAAATCCTGTCACAGCGGTACTCTGAACTTTATTAATCCACAACAGAAAACAGAGTCGATCAATTAAAACTTTCAATTAACTTATGTCTCAATTAAAGTCGAGCTACAGTTTGTATTGTTTGTCAATAACTCTGTGTCCTTTAATTCAAACCTTTCAGTTGTCAAAGACAAAGCCTGAAATACAAGGTCAGACTGCGAACTGAGAGAGTTGTGAAGTAGTTTAAAATTAATTAAGGCTCTATTCATTTTATTGTTTTGTATTCACAATTTTGTAAGTTTAATAATTTATGAACCTTTCCAAATAAATTATCTAAATGTTGCTGAACATTGCATCAAAATCCGTTGCGTGGTTTAGGACAACAAAGTGTTCACACAGACACGCTGTCAATGGGAAAAGTGCCGAAAAGGCTGGCAGCAATAGGTACCAGTCTTTAGGTTTAATCGTGTGTCTACAGCAAATTATTAGCAAGATATACTGCGTAGGAGTAATGGTGACTGGTTCAAAAGTATGTACCTATTTATCATACGCCCAAAAACTAGGGCTACACCGTGATTCGGACACGTTCGGAACTGCAATTTCGCTTTAGGATTTTTTTTCTTCTTTGGCTACTGCGCCGAATTTGACTATTCTGCCAGCGTCATGTGGTGACGGCAGCGTAGAGAGGTGAGCCCTCGTACCTCTTAGCACTTTGTGGTAGATAAATATTATTAGCTCAAAGAATAAAACAATTTTTTGTTAGTTAAGGTGAATGGATAGTGGTAGACTTCTACCATTAACACTTTTCCAGAGATTGGTGGTTGGTGGTAGAAATCTAACTTAGAAAGATATTTAAATGATTCTAATGATTATAATTCTCTAAATATGTACCTGTTATTGTCGCGAATCATATTTTGATCAAGATACAACCTGACACTGACCTGCAAATTGCAAAAAACGTAAGAAAATTTGAATTTTGCGGTCTCAACTACCCATTCACCTTAACAATATTATTTTCTTTTACAATGTAATAGGAAAGCAGACAACCCTAGGCGTGGTGAAGTGCGGTGCAAAAGAGAAGATGCCTTTGACAGTAGTAAACGATCTATTCTTCGGCGCTAGCGTCGGCGATCTCATTTGATTTTGATCGTGAATAATGCTCCGTGTGTTATGTTTTATGGATGTTCCTCTTCCAACTGCAGATGCGACGTTTATTTGCAGTTTGCTGCGGAATATTCTTCGCTTTGTTGTTGAAGTGTGTGAGCTATGGTCGAATGAAAAAGAGATCGTATGGCAGCTTGTTAAGTAACTCTTTTATTTGTTATGCGTGTACAGATTGCGCGTGTGTTTATATACCAAAACAAAAATAGACTCTGTTTACTGCTGAAATTAAATAGCCACTACAAATTGGCATCCAACTGTACGTTTTCTGATCCATTTGTTTACATTTAAAAGTATCTGATTAAGATACTTTTGCAACAGACTATTGTTATGTATGTGGGTATCTTTAACTAATTAGTTAATAAACGGTCTGCGTTGAGCTGCCTTGTTTCATTGAAGTGTCCCGTACTTATCACTGGCGACGAGCGGTGTTACCTATAATACCCACCAAAAACATTTTCATGTAAAATGTTGCCAAGACAAGACCACATATGGGTCGCACTGTCAAAAAGTTATCAGATCTCATGTAGAGCCAATCTTCTAACTCTACACGCCCTAACTCTACAAGCCCTAACTTCACAAACTCTACACCTTAGTCAAAATATGAGTCTTGGCCGTTTCGTTACTACAAGAATTATTGTACCTATGACAGAAAAGTAATGAGCAGTGAATAAATTTTTCACCTTACGCCCATGTGATGGTAAAAAGTTTTTGAGATCCAGTTACTATCGTATTGTAAGGTGCTGACGCACACATTATTGTAATAGTTCGACGCGGGGCTTGTCGACGCGGGCAGTTAGCCTCACGCCTCGGACTAAGTAGGTCATTGTAGCAAGTTGATTAATAAACGTCGTAACGTGTCTTTGCAAAGTAATTTGTGTATTCATTTATATCCACCACCTGTAGGGGGCTAAGGGCTAACTCACACTGGTGACCCCTGTGTTAAGAATTAAGGGTGGTGGAAACAGTAGTTAGTGACGGACTGTAAAGTGAAACAAAAAATGGCGAAAAGCGTGAAACAAGATGACACGGAGGTTGCGGCGGTCTCTCTAACATCAAAGATCCCTACCTTCTGGAGCGATCAACCCAGGTTGTGGTTTGTACAGTTTGAGGCTGTTGTTGCAAATCAAAAGATGTCAGACGGGGATAAATACAACATGCTCGTAACGAAACTCGTCAAGGACAATGTGGAGCAGGCAAGTGACGTGTTACTAGCACCTCCAGAAACGAAAAGGTACGAATTGTTGAAGAATCGGCTCATGACAGTGTATGAAGAATCAGAGACTAAGCAGTTCCAGAGATTACTATCCGAAATGGAGTTAGGCGATCAGAAACCGTCGAAACTACTCAGAAAAATGAAGGATTTGGCACGGAAGAAATTGCCAGACGAGACACTTCAAATGATGTGGACGGGGCATTTACCGTCGTCCGTCAGAGCGGTACTAGCAGTAAGTGAAATACGGGAACTAGATAAACTGGCGGAGTTGGCTGACAAAATCATGGAGACGACACGACCCATAGAAGTTGCGGAAGTGGTATCTCAGAAATCAAAGCCACAGGAGCGAGATTTGGCAGCAGAACTGGAGGAACTGCGGCTGGAAGTGGTGCAGCTGCGAGGAAGACAGCCATGGCGCGGAACAGGGCGAGGTCGATTCCGCCCACGATCAGGCTCAGGGCGCAGACAGGGGGCGGTCCCGAAGCGACGCTCCAGCAATGATCCTGATTGGTTGTGTGATTATCATTTTAGGTACGGACAACGAGCAAATAGATGTCTGGAGCCGTGTGCGTGGAAGAGGACGCAGGGAACGTCGGGAAACTAGCAACAGTGCAAGCGACGGCGGACACCTGCACTGTCACACCCTCTCACCGCCTGTGTATAGCAGACGAGGCCAGCGGATTCAGGTACCTAATAGATACGGGAGCAAATGTTTCAGTGATCCCAATAAATAGTAGATTGCGCACGTATTCGAAATCTAGTGATTATAGGCTGTATGCAGCTAACGGTACGGTTATAGAAACGTATGGCACTAAGACTTTGACCTTAAGTTTAGGATTAAGGCGGGCATTTACGTGGACTTTTGTGGTTGCGAATGTAAGGCAACCAATATTAGGGGCAGATTTCTTAAGTCATCATGGCCTTTTGGTTGATGTAAAAGCTAGAAGACTAATAGATAAAGAAACTAGCTTGAATGTAATAGCCTCTGTTGTTTGTTGTAAGGATCAGTCAATTAAAACCGTCGAGGGCGGTCATGCTTTTGCAGAATTGTTAAATAAATATCCGGAGATAACAAAACCATTGTGTTTTAGAGAAACGCCACGCCACTCTGTGTTACACCACATAGAAACAACGGGTCCACCTGTGCATGCCAAGGCGCGCCCGTTGCCGCCCGATAAATATAGGAAAGTTAAAGAAGAATTCCGCATAATGCAGGAAATGGGGATCTGTAGGCCCTCCAAAAGTCCGTGGGCTAGTCCACTTCATGTCGTTCCGAAGAAAAACGGCGAGTTGCGACCGTGCGGGGATTATAGGAAGTTAAACACGGTTACAAAACCGGATCGGTACCCTATACCCAGACTTCATGATTTTACATATTTGCTAGCCAATAAAAAGATATTTTCAAAAATAGATGTAAATAGGGCGTATCATTGCATAGCAATTAATCCGGAGGACATCGAAAAAACCGCGATAATAACGCCATTCGGGCTATTTGAGTTCCCCCGCATGACTTTTGGTTTATGTAACGCTGCGCAGTCATTCCAAAGGTTTATGGATCAGACGGTTTTAAAGGATTTAGGCAATGTTTTTGGGTACATAGATGACGTATTAATAGCTAGCGCCACGAGGGAGGAACATGAAGCAGACTTAGAGAAAGTTTTCAAGCGTTTCAATGACTATGGGATAACTATTAACCTAGCTAAAAGTAGTTTTGGACAAGAGAGCGTTGAATTTCTGGGTTTTGAGGTATCCACGCAGGGCATCAGGCCATTAAAAGAGAAAGTAGAGGCAATTTCGAAATATCCCAAGCCAAAAACGGTAGAACAATTAAGACGTTTTCTAGGGATGGTAAATTTTTATAGGACGCACATTCCAGGGGCAGTCAAATCGCAGAGAATATTAAATCAGTATTTAAAAGGCGCAAAGAAACGGGACAAAACACTCATACAATGGTCAACGGAAGCTGACGAGGCATTCTTGCAATGTAAAACATGCTTACAGAATGCGGTCACATTATCGCACCCATTGCCAAATACAACGCTAGCACTTATGACTGACGCGTCGGATACATGTGTGGGTGCAGTTTTGCAACAACGTAGCAACGATGAATGGTTACCTATAGGTTATTTTTCTAAGGCAATGAGTCAGACGGAACAAAAATACTCAGCGTACGATAGGGAATTATTAGCGATATACTTAGCGATCCAATATTTTCAGAACCAGGTGGAAGGCAGACAACTGATAGTTTATACTGATCACAAGCCCATAACCTTCGCGTTTACAAAAAGTAACTCCGGTAAAGAAATACCTAGGCGGACACGGCAGTTGGCATACATTAGTGAATTTACAACGGATGTAAGACACATCAACGGTTCCGAGAACCCAGTAGCAGACGCCTTATCGCGAATAGAAACAATATATTGCCCACAGGCTATTGATTACTCAGAATTAGCAGAAGCTCAGGCAAAGGATAGTTACTTGTTAAGGCCAACAAATAATAGCAATGTCGTTATTAAGGAAATTGAGGTACCGCAAACAGGCGGGAAAACAATTTCCTGTGAAATATCAACCAAAAACGCGAGGCCGTACCTACCCGAAAGTTTAAGGAGAAAAGCGTTCGATGCGACACACAACATAAGTCATCCAGGCATTCGAACCACGCGCAAGTTAATGCAGGATAAATTCTTTTGGCCAAACATGAATCGAGATGTAGGGCAATGGGCGAAGACGTGTGTACATTGCCAACGCAGTAAAGTCATTCGGCATACTAACTCAGAATTAGAGAATTTTAGTAATTGCGATCGTTTTGAACACATTCATGTGGATATTGTAGGTCCACTGACTACTACAGAAGAGGGGTTTAGGTATTTAGTAACGATAGTAGATAGGCGCACACGATGGCCAGAGGCGTTTCCTATCAAGGACATCACGGCAGAAACGGTAGCTAAAATAGTTTATGAAGGGTGGATTGCACGTTTTGGGTGCCCGGTGAAAATGACATGCGACCAAGGGAGACAGTTCGAAAGCGCATTATTCATGTCACTATTAAAAATGTTAGGTATACACAAATGTAGAACTACACCGTATCATCCACAGTCCAACGGGGCAGTAGAAAGATGGCACAGATCGTTAAAAGTAGCATTAACAGCAAGATTAAATTCGATTGCATCATCATGGGTAACCGAGTTGCCAACAGTCATGCTAGGTCTTAGGTCAGCATTACGCTCGGACAACGGCATAAGCGCGGCGGAAATGGTGTATGGTCAAACGATAAGAATGCCAGCGGATTTCTACGTAGAGAATAATAAAGGTGGTTAT
This sequence comes from Oligia latruncula, assembly GCA_948474745.1. Lineage (NCBI taxonomy): Eukaryota > Metazoa > Arthropoda > Insecta > Lepidoptera > Noctuidae > Oligia > Oligia latruncula. The sequence goes on along the minus strand of OX419693.1, from coordinate 14,162,520 downwards.
ACGTCCGATTACGAATGCGTAAACAGGATACGTCAGGCGATTAGTGAATTAAAACCGGTACCAGTAGGGTATAAGAATACAAAAAGTTTGTTTGTGCACCCAGATCTACCAAAAGCGGAGTTTGTATTTATTAGAAATGATACGGTAAGGAAACCGTTACAGCCTAATTATGATGGTCCGTTTCGAGTTTTACAAAGGAAAGATAAAGTATATACGATACAGTTGCCAAATAGACAGACTAACATTTCGATAGATAGACTTAAGCCGGCGTATTTAGTAAACCAAGAAATAAACGAAAGCACTAGTAGCAATAATGATGAAATCGCCCGTAGCGTGTCACCGGTACCACGCGTTACACGATCAGGCCGGGTCAGCAAAAAACCTGTGCGATTCATGTAGGTACACAGGTCATTCACAGTAAGGTAAAACGCGAACACAGTAAAGAATAGTAGCCAAGATGGGTAACACTCAGAGTCCTAATAACCCCCATGAACAAATTGTCATGACCCAGGCGAAGATAATTACAACAAATAGAAGTGACAATAACAACGCAGTACCAATAGTAATGACGGGTTCGGAAGCATGTTACAACAACCCTAATACCATGATGACGTTAAGTGCAAAAGTGCAATTGTGAGTACTAAATGTGTTTATTGATGTAATAGTATGTACAAATGAGCAGTATAATGAATGTATGTTGTTGGCGTTGTCATAATGGGTACTGCAGGCCCTAAGCGGTGATAATTTGAGTATAGCAGAGTATTCCATTATGGCAACTACCCTTAAGTAAAAATAAACACAGTAAATGTCTAAATGAAATAGACATATAAAGGTCAAATAAATGAATTTTTAGGATTAGAGTTATGAATATTAAGATCATGGATAAATGTAATGCAATGTATGTAATTAAAGGGCGGTCTAACCCACAGCTGTAATGGGAAGCAAGACCCAGATTACCACGATTATGTTTAGTGTTTTGTTAATTAAGGCATAGATATAAGATACAAGAAATTTGTATGACCGATGTTATGTTAAATAAATGTCCATTATTGGTATCAGATAATAAAAGAAATGTTGATCTATGAAAACACTTTAATGATAATTAAACCAGTACAAGTATGTAACAATGAAGCATGTAATCATAAATAGAGAATATAATATCGTACAACTAAGAACAGAAATATGAAACAAAGTGTAAGTAAAAAGCTTCGGGAAATTAGCAAATAAGCTTTATATATTTTTTTGTAATTCAAAAATTTAAAAATACGGGGGGGAATGATGTAAGGTGCTGACGCACACATTATTGTAATAGTTCGACGCGGGGCTTGTCGACGCGGGCAGTTAGCCTCACGCCTCGGACTAAGTAGGTCATTGTAGCAAGTTGATTAATAAACGTCGTAACGTGTCTTTGCAAAGTAATTTGTGTATTCATTTATATCCACCACCTGTAGGGGGCTAAGGGCTAACTCACAGTATCATGACGATCTTGAAGATCAGCAGGTCTAATGTAGAAGTAGCAAAGACAGACAATACTTTACTTAGTATCATTAGAATTTTCAGCGGGAAAATATAGTTTTCCGACAAATCTGTATTGAATTAGGTTGTGTTACAACATGCAAAATTCCATCTTTCCTGGCATTGCTACATCAACTGTTTCATATTCACTTGTTTCCATTAAATATGAGACAAAAAAGTAGGACGCCTTCCCAATATTGATTCTGTGAAAAAATAGAAGGAATCTTTAATAAGTTTTAACGAGTATCTGTACATAGTTTGGAACTACTTCACAAGGTTTTTAAAAGTTTGTTCGCGATGCAGTGTGTAGGTACTTAATTTGTTAGTTAAGGAGCTTTTTTTTGATAAAAGATTTTTAACGGAAAATTACAGTGTTTTTTTTTGGAAAATTGTGCCTTCCTGCCGTTTGCATAATATTTTCCAAAAGTAAGGATAGATTGATGAATCATTTTTACTGCACACAAAAGAAATAGCAAAACACATGTAGGAACTACAGCTAGCAATACTGCTAACAATGCTAAATGCAATGTTCCCCGCATATACAGTGTAGCCGGCAGTCGTCTTCCCAGCGCTGTAGCAACAACGACTTGTGTTCTGAATAGATTATGTAAGAGACGTCATTGTGCTAATTAATAGTCAATGGACTTTATACCGGACACTAGCATTTTATTTACAACCTTCTTCAATCACGATATCAAAGATAAAACACACAAAAGCACAATTATTTTTGCCAGATGTCAGATCATAATATTTTCCATTGCATTACAAGCAGAAATGTTTCTATAATCCACTTTTCCCAGATATGTTCCCATGTATGTGTATGATCCCAGAAATAGCCCGCCTATCATCAACAGGGCCCAAATCTAGAGTCCGAGCTTTTACTGAGAAATTCTTAATGGAATTCAAGAACACTCTGCCGGACCCAGGAATCGAATCCAGGACCTCATGCCCAGCAGTAGCACTGCGCCAGATGTCAAATCCATAATATTTTCCATTTTACAGTGCCATATAAATATTAAAAATAATTTTATGAGCAATAAAGCTTGTTCCACACAAGTTCTAATAACGTGGTGTTTGTACGGAAGCAAACTGTTATCCCAGAACTTTCCACTAACGTGCTTAGACAAGTTTGATGCTTGATTGAGTCGAGTTCATGTGTGGGAGGAAGTTTATCTGTGGAGGGATATTCGCGCGTACCTCCTGTTATGTGTAACCGCGTGATTTAAGCACCTATATAATGCATTGCGGTCATCATACTTGTATAATAAAAATTTTTAAAAAAGAAAATCGAATAAAGTTATTTTTACTACTGATGGAGGTCGCTCAGTTTTGGAGAACCATGTTGAGTTTTCTATACAATCTTCTATCTGCCGTTTGAAATCCCTCTCTCCTTCTGAACCCTTTATGACCATACGCGTATCTTAGGAACATAATACCTACATTTTTGTATTACTCTCCAAACCTATCAACCAAACAAACCAATCAACCAATCCCAACCAACCAACTCATAACTGTTTTATAAGTAGAAAGGGCTAATTAGTAATATTATGAATCGACAACAAGCAGAATTTTGATATGAAAAAATTTTGGTTTTTAAGCTTGTCTACACTATCCCACTACTGCGTAAAGGTCTTCCCTAAATCCTTCCAGGCATCTATTTCTAGAGCCAGGTATAAAAAATGTCTACTTTTTCCCCTATGATTTGAATTTAGATCATAGTACCATAGATATTGTAACAGCAGCTCATGATTGAGTAAACTCATCACAAAGGGGAAGTTGTTCCGCGGCTTGGCACATATTCGCGCCATGCAATTAACTGGCAACCACATGATTTAAACTTAGAACAGGCAAGGAACGCCGCCACGTCGGCCATGCCTGCCACGCCTGGTTGAATGCGTAACTGCACTGTTCTTGAATTAAAATAATCAAAAATAAAATTGTGCTATAGGTCTACCAGAATCTCATGGCAAAAAAAAACATTGTGATTTTCATATATTGGCAATGTCAATCCATATGAAAACCACAATATTTTTTTGCCATTATATAGAGGTAGACCATTAAGCGTCTCACTTGAGAACCATTGGATCGATTTCGACAAAAACAACTACCAAGGTCGACGCGTGTCGGCGACTGCCGCTGACAATGTGTCGCTCGTGTATTCAAGTACGATGCGCAAAACACGAGCCGCATGTTGTCGGCGGTTGCATTTGTCTCTGTCGTCGACGCGTGTCGGCGACTGCCGCTGACGATGTGTCGCTCCTGTATTTGAGTACGATGCGCAATATACGAGCGGCATGTTGGCGGCGGTTGCAGTTGTCTCTGTCGTCGACGTGTGTCTGCACACTAAGATAAACTCGAAAAAAAAAAACCGCAGACATGCAAGCAAGCCCTAGTGTTCGCAATTTTAGCCTATAATTTCCTATCATACCTGCACTCAAAACTTTACGCCATGGCTCAGAAAATCCACACGTGAATTTTATACAAATCCGATAAGCTTTTAAAATGTTTGAAACAACCGGCTCACACTCAGCATTTACCGTTCGCTTTATAAAATATACTCGTAGTAAGCTCGGAGTTTAAAGTTGTACTTATCTAACTGTAAATCCCAATTATTTCCATCAAAAGTTGAATGGAAACTGTTGAAAACTGAATTATTAAAGTTAGGCTACAGACCTATGTTAGAAAATAATAGAGCGCCATAATCTCTCTCCTTTTTTTTTCGTGCCAAACTCAGAATCTCTATGCCGAAAAGTTTATTTGCACATGTGTATTTCTGTATCAGCCAGCATTTTTCTAGGTTTTGGTCAGAAGCATTATTTATTATATTCTTGTAAGCCATCCTCATTACTTTGTTTTAAATAAAAGAGTCTTTATTTCATTTAAAATGTCCTACTTCTATTGTCGGAAAGCGCAGTAATATTTTATGCAAAAGCGAGTAAATTATTTATGAATTCATTTTTGTTGCAGATATACCACACGGACAGGCTGAATAAGAGGTCAGTTCACTACTTAGTCAGGTAACAAAGAAGTTTTTTATGCACTATGGTTTATTGAGAATGAATAAAAAAAATGTCTGGCTATAAATTATTGTTCATGGTTCACGAAGCATTCGCTGACAAATCGACTAATTGTTAGGCTTCCAATTAGTCCAGTCGGCGTTCTAAAATCAAATGGAATGAATTAATCGTAATGAAGCTACGCGGCTACGCTTTGATTCGGTTGTTTTCCTGGGCCATTGTCTTCGCACCATTTGTAAATAGCCCATGTTTTATTTTAAATATGATTTAAATATTTTTGTAACTAGTCTAAAATATTTTTTATTGAGGTAGTAGTTCCAAACAGGTACTTTTTTCAGGAAAATAAAAGTAAAATGTAAAAACTGTGTGAATTTTAATAAAATATATGTAAGTTATAGGTAATGGCTAATATCTATTTTGATTATGGCCCTTATGGCCTGGCTGATGATTGTAGCGATCAATGGGACAAAACAATTTACAATACGACCGACGTAACTTGGCAGGCCTGAAGGCTGCGCAGTAAGATTTTTTAGGAACCAAATGGTGACATGAGGCGAGTGCGAGTGAGAGAACATGCGCGAAAGTTCTTAGTGCCTATGTTCAGAGGCACTAAGAACTTGGCCCACCAAGTTACGTCATTCGTATTGTAAATATCGATATACCTACAGATTTGTGTAAATAGTTAAATGACTGCATTTCCTTTGAACGCCAACAGCATTGTTATCACCTGCATAACTGTTAATGACATCCGCTAATACAAGGGAAAGTGCGTCCGCACGGTTGACAAACGACACGACGCGACGTATGCTTTCACGCACAATCGGAAACCAACCGTCCGTCGTTAAAAAGTTGACTAATAGTCGGAAGTGTACCTTACCTATAAGTTATCGTGAGGGGGAAAGAAATAAACGGGCCATGGAAGTATGAGTAGGTATAGCAAACTTTTCAGCACGGTAAATCACATTTGTCTGTTTCCGCGAATCTATTGAAACTGAACTGTGGTCGAAACCTGAAGACCACTTGTCGTAATCTATAGTCATTGACATATATATCATTGTCTATAGTTCGTTTTTTTAACCCAGTGACTAATCTGACATTTAAGTCTTTTGTGTTTGCGTTTGTTTTAGCATAGAAGTTTGACATTACACCTGTCAGATTAGATTCTGGGATTAAAAAACGAACTTTAGTCGCAATTTCATCTCGGCGACAATCAATGTCAAAACTTGTCAAAAATGTAGGTAAATGTACAGGTTTTTTTTTTTTTACAGAGACTAAGATGCATGGACGTAATTTTTAAGAACGTTCACAGTCTGATCTCAGTCTCAATCTGTCAAAAATACCTCTAATTTCCCTACATTTTGACAATCCTGGTGAAAATCGTTGTATAAAAATGAAACGCTTTGAAAGCGATTACCACCTATCTATTCCCTCGGAATCCAATGATCAATCTATCAAATCTCAAATTGACAACGAATGATTGATGGTAGGCAATCTTATATTTTATAATTACATTGTTTATGCATAAAATCATACACAGTATCCATCATTATATCACGCTTGCCATCATCATTTCAGTCTGGAATCACACACTGCTAGATATAGGCCTCGCTTATCGTCTGTCGTACTTGCCGGTTCCATGCGTCCGCCCAGGTGTTTTTTAAAAAATTTTTTTTTTGTTTCCCGCGACTTTGCCAATATCGTCAACCCATCGCGCTTTTGGACGGCTCTGGTTTCTTTGGCCTAACCTTGGCTACCTTCTACATTCGGTTACAGCAAATAATAAACGAGATTGCAAATTTTTCACGTCTTCACAAAGTAATTTTCACTAATTAGATACTGTCTACAATTAAAACTACCAAGCTTGATGTCCATTTTTATGACACACTAGTTGCGCCCTGCAATTTCACTCGCATAAGTTTCGATCCCGTGGGAATATCGGGATAAAAAGTACCAGTAAAGGATACAAAATATAAAGGTCTATAAACACACGCAAATAGTCCCTGTTTCCATCTGTTTGTAAATTCCACAAACACAGAATGGAAAAAGCATTTAAACACATTTTTCAAACGCGTTTAACGATAAAGTTGGTGGATTTTTTATTGGGTCACAGTTTTTTAGAGGAACAATATAAAAAAATCGAAAGCGACGATTAGGTTTTATTCGAATGTGTTTTATGCCAACAAAGACTCTATTTTTTTGGAATACATACTTGGAATATATATTTTGACAAAAATGTGGACAACAAAATCGAACTGTTGCCGTATATATTTCTACTAGCTGCGCCATGCGGTTTCACCCGCGTAAATGTCGATCCCGTGGGAATATCGGGATAAAAAGTAGCCTATATGTTAATCCAGGGTGTCAGCTACCTCCATACAAAATTTTATCAAAATTGGTCCAGCCGTTTGAGCGTGAAGAAGTAACAAACTTATAAACACACACACACTCTCACAAACTTTCGCCTTTATAATATTAGTGTGATTGCGTTCTGTCTGAATTTCACGATAATATCGTTGAATATTTATTACCTTCATCAAAGTGTTAAATGAATAACAATTTTTATGAATTTGTGATTGATCATGTTTCGAGGACGCGTGTCTCTATGTCATGTCATGATATTCGACACAGAGAAAGAATGTTGACATAGTTTTAATACAGGCTGGTTTATACAGCGGATTATTTTAGATGACACAAAACACAATCTCTGACGGATTATTTTGTTTAAATTTAAATACTCGCCGAAAGATAGACGGAGCAAAGTTGTAGATTTGTATAGCCAGGGAAATTAATTCTTAAGGGGCTTATAGGACCTTAACACAAAAAATGCAAGTTTTAGAAAAAAATTAAGTTTATGATCGACCAAAATCAGAAAAATATATGATCTTCTGGATATATGCTAGGTAGATAGTGTGAAAATACTTTCTTTTTACAATAAAAACCATACTAATACATACAATCA